>JAPWDM010000008.1:35723006-36923006 GCA_035578155.1 Brachynemurus nebulosus | reverse complement strand
AATTCACAAATTGGTGTTAAAGTCAATATAAATTAAATACTTATACAAATTAATATTTTGTTGTTTTCCATAACAAACTGATTTTTGCTATTATCTCTGATGATGGCCTTTGGGCCAAAACATGTTAAATTGACAATTATCGTTTAAATTTGTTTTTATTTTTTGATATGCAGATTTTTGATTTTTGTTCTTCGATCTATATTTCTCTGATTTCGGTTTGTAGGAAGTCGCTTTTTTCTTGATTATTACTAACATTACCTGTAGTTTGAATAACCCCAAATTTTATTTAAATATACCCCGTTTCAAATACAATTGAGCATAAGCCATCGTTAAAAAATTAAATAATTCTTATATTCGAAATAAATCAATCTTCTATTCTTCTCTAAAAACAAACTGCAAATTTAAAATTTACGCTGGTAAATGATGAAGCATGGTTAAATTTAAGTGAAATGGAGCATATTAGTAGTTTAACAGGATAAAACATTTCTGTTTAAAATTCAACTTTACAAAACTCTGCAGTTACCCTATTTCATCCTATTCAGTTTTTTTCAGTTAATTGCTTCTACCATTTACTAGGATAAACTGGAGACCAATCAAATATTTGATGAAATCGGGTTAGTTCTTTGTTTAGTAATTTTGGCTGAAAGGGAAGAGAAAAAAAATATTTCTGAAAGCTTATTCGAAGTTTAAAATTACATAAAAATTTTTGCAATATATGTGGAATATTTTCCGACAGTATTTTCCTATGTGGTCCACCAAAAGCAAAAAGGATGCGTATCCAAGTACACTCGGTAATACTCAAAACTTTGCTTCTAAAAAGTTAAGTATAACGAAACTTTTCCTATGTTAGCCCTAGAATCATACGTACTCGTCAAAACGACGAACCAACTTCTCTACCTGCTCCAATACTACAACTTGTCGGTACCTGCTTGCTGTGAAACTTCTGTTATCTAATTTATTTGTTATTATAACACATAAGACGTATAAATTTTGTTTATAGCTATTGTCGTTTTTTTTTTATACTGAAATAGTGTGCGTCAAAAGGACGACGATGTATGATTAACCTATATTTTTTTTTAAGATTTTGTACTCCACATATAAAAGTTTTCCTAATTTTTCTAAAATTTATTAAAGATATGCATGTTATAATTAATTTATTCAATAATTATGATGTGAAAGATGATTACAGCTGTTTGACTTATAGAGACGACATAATACTGAAGTTTTAATATATTGAATCGAAAACTAAAGAATGCGTTTCGAATGACTTAATAAAAGGTTAACAATTTATTTTGTGGAAAATATTTTAATTTTTATTATTTTTTGACATCTTATTCGAAAAATTACTAACAAATTTTAGAAAATTTACAAATGTGCCTAATGGGGAAATAACTACATATCTATAGGAATATTTATGACTGAGAAGTTTCACATTCTGTAAAGTCACACATGTCCACTGACTCATAATAGTTCATAAATTAATTATTTGAAAGACATGTTTTATGATACAACTGATGTATTTATCTATTTTTTAATTTTTATAGTGAAAATATGCTTTGATAAAAAGATTAAAAAAATTAATAAATATTAATATTAAGAAATTTTTCCAAATCCAGTTTTTTTAAATATTTTGTTCGCTTTTATAGTATTGTTATGTAAAAAAAATGTTTTTTGCAAATAAACTCTAAAACTTCCCGTAAAAAGTCCATTCGTCGAAACGACGCCGATGTATGATTAACTTGACTCGTAGACCAACGTATGATTCTAGGGTTAGTGAATCTCCAAGATCAATTTTGTGTTTGCCCAGTGCTCCCACCATACTTTACTTTTGAATTAGGTTGGTTTACACGTTAAATTACTTTTGCAGACGCAAAACTAGTAATATATTCAGATTTCAGTCAAAATCAAATTTCAATAAAAGTTTTCAAATCTCGTCGTATCAAACATCATATCAAATACTCCAGATTTAATAACCACTGATTTTCCCTTTCAACACTTGACTCAACTCTCTGATTTTTTTATTTTTGGTTGAGTGATTTGTTTCAAATTGACCACACACATGGAACATTATCCGTGTTTAGCATGGAAACAAAGTAAAAAAGCATAGCACAACAAGCAAACAAGGTGTTAAATGAATTATTCGGTCTGTTAGTTGGTTAAATGTCCATGTCCATGCAATAATAACCGCATTTAACAAACAAATAAAATAACCATATATTACCATCCGAGTGCCTTAATATTGTACATACATTCATCTAAACATATAAATTAACATTACCGATGTGTTTTGTATACGCTCCGTTGGTAAGGGGGATTAAATAAGTTTATTATGACGTGACTTATTTGCAATAGGTATACGTGTACCTACATCAGAATAAAGTCACAAATTGTTACCCATTAAATAATAATATGGTATCAAAGATAACTGGGTACAAATTAATGTAGTTTTATGCCCAGTGATTTATGAATTTTTTATTTATATTATTATGTAAATTTAATTGAGAGTTATGAAAATTAATAATTACTTTTGATTTAAAGTGATTTTTATCATTTATTGTTAGCGTTACATATTAAGATAGCGTTACAAAAAGAGTACTAGATAAAACACGTGTTAGAATGTTTCCGAAAAATATTTGAAAAAAAAAAATTTGGGAAACCCCACCCCACAAGTATTGAAGTCTTTTGAAGTTTTTTGACGTGCCTTCAGATACCTATAAAATGTGGAAAAACATTATTTGATTGGGACAAACTACAAACTATTGTAGATTTAAATAAGGATACATTGTAAAAATTAGGTTACAAAAATGCGTAAGAATCATCAGGCATAATAAATTTTTGACTAATAAAATATGTAATTGTATTCAGTTGAATGAAAAATTGAAACACAAGATCGAATTTTTTCAGTAGGTATTTTTGTGTTATGTTTACATTATAAATTCCTGTCTTTTTATACGAAATTTATAAAATTTGATTAAACAAGAACAAAAAGAATACCTAAATTACCTGAAAATACATTGATTTTTTCTCGTTATACTAATAATAAGGTCAGAGAAACGTTTAAGAACAAGTGGTAACATTAGACCGAATTTTTTTAAAATTTGAACGTTTTTTAGTCATTTCTTAATTTACGTATTTTGTAACTGCCAATAATATCAGTCTCAAGAAACACCATTCCCTTCCCTTTAATATGGATATTACTCCCCCCCCCCATCATACACTATCGTTTCGAATAAAATTTTGGACATTTATTTTTACTTACTTTCATTTTAATCGTTGGCATAATTTGGAAAGGGAGAAACGAAATAAGACAGTGAAAAAGGTCAAATTAGAGTTGGGATAGGTAGGTACAGCTATTCCAATAATTTTATTTTCCTACTGAATAAATTTAGCGTTACTGAGAATTTTAGAATACTGAGCTACATCGCTCAAAATATATCGAAATTGGAATCGGGCGCCTGCCGGAACAAGATTTCAATTTTCTTATTTCATTTAGGTTTAGAGAGAAAAATTTTGTGCCATAAGGAAGAAATATACACCAATTTTTGAAGACATAGTTTTTCAGTGGCGAATATTCTGGGAAGTGCTAATTTTCTATAGGTGTGTGTTTTGAACTTCTTCACTTACTAAACTGCAATTTGAACTTTCAAAAAATGTAAAATTTTTGGCACTATCTTGATGAAAACTTATTATTTTCGAAACTCTTATTCCAGTAAAATTTTAATATCAACTTCTTGTCTCACCCGACACGTAAACAACCGTCTTCAATTTTATAAACAAAAACCACTATAACTTAATAATCATTGCATGTAAAATAGTAATATAAACATTACAAACATACTAATAGTAATATATTTTATAACATATGCATTGAGAAAACACCCATAAAAGCACTACTACAAAACCTACGCTCAAAACCACAACAACAAATTTATGAGTTTATGCATCAAAATATTTATTATAAAATTAAAAAAAAAAAAAATTAATTAAATTAATATCAGTAAAACTAAATGAGCTTTCACTAATATTTTTAAATAAATTGGTTACAATTTAAAATAGGAGCAATTAACCACGTTCAAAAAATTTATTTCATTGATAGTTTTAATGGATGTTATTGATTCTACCCGTGTATTAGCTTACATATGGTACAATAAAATTTCTCACCTGTATATGCAATTAACTATTAAGTGTACCCTCTACAATAACTAACAACCACATATACGATGTATTTCCATTAATTTTGTGGAATCTAACTCCATTCTGTTTGTAATTAATTATCTTTGCTCTTGTAACGTTGGAAAAAATATGTCAAAACACCTGCCAATTTATAATATATAAGATAGGTACCTATGTTTACCGGTACGTATAAGTGTATAACCGAAACATTTTAAGTAGGTAAAGGTGCGTTTACATGATTGTATTTATAATGCAAATAAATGACGCACTAGTATTCTTTATATAGGGTGCAAAATAAATAGCTCTTGTCCTTTTGAGGGGTGAGTCATAGTACCTTGTAGATACTAAAACCACAGGAATTTTTTCGGAATTAACAGTTTGAGAAAATCGCAAAATGATTGGCTACATAATGTTTCAAAATTTTTCTCAATACGACCCTGACTAAATTATATATAAATACCTTCTTAATATCAGAGATACAAAATAATTATATTGCCTAAAATTCAATAAAACTTTGTCAACATGTTTAGGACGTAAACGTGTTTCCCAGATCTTTTTTTTAGAAACAAAAAATTTACCTTACAAACATGAGATGGTCAGAGCCGGATTAAAAAAAAATTTTAAGGGACCCTTTTTGGCCCACATTTACAATTAACTTTATTTTTTGTTAAAAAAAAGGTTTGGTAACCAAATTTATTGACAACTATTAATAACATGGGTATGATCTACCCACTGTTTTCGTAGTGAAATTTATATACTTTACACCCTGTATAGGGGTAGTACTTATTTGCTCTTAAAATCTCCCAAAATAAAGCTCCGTTTAGATAAATTCTTAAGAAATGTTGCTGAGATTATCTTATGCTAATTAGTTTTTACGGTTTCAAAGAATAAATTTCAATTTATAGGTATCTACCAAACATTGAAAATTATAGGTACGTCTAAGCTTTGTAATTACTACTTCTATTATTAAAAGCCGGAACTCATTAGGTCCGATTTACATTAACGCTCCGCTCTCGGTACGCTCCCGCGCCACTCTCGCTCCGAAGTAATCTTGTTGTGTTCACATTACAGTGCTGATAACATGCTGGTACCTATTCGTTCTCGCTCCACGCTCCGATAAAAAAATTTTTCCAAACACTATTGTATTAGGAGAAAACATATCGCTCATTTGTGAGAAGCTTGACATAACTCAAAAAGAGCTTTTTTTTAGTACCTACGATGGTTTAAAATTTTAAAAATAAAAAGAGTACTTATGGCAATAAATTGAAAAAGTGCGATAGAGTATAAAGTCATAACCTCTCTCGTTCTCTCATTTATGTATTTAGCATGATGTCGTTTTGGTAGCAAGAAGAATGAATTTTTCCATGACCGCCTGTACCCTTAACTCAATAAGGGTGATTTTTTAGTTATGTCATACTTCTCGCAAATAAGCGATATCATAATACAATATATCTATTAGTCAATTAGTAATATGTCTTTAAAGTATTATCTGAGTGGTATTGTTATTGGAGCCATATTGGAGCGAGAGCGTACCGCGACTGATATCGGTGTGATATCGGAACGATGATGTGAATACACTCATCATTTCTTGTGTAAGAATATTTTATCGAATCGGGAACGTAGCGATATCGTATCGAGAGCGGAGCGTTAATGTAAATCGGGCCTTAGTGAAAGGGCGGATAGACGCAGCAAGCGACAATAAATAAACAATAATGAGAACTGGACTTTACAAGATTACTGCCACATATAGGACGCATAGACTTCTACCATAGTTAAATCAGTCTACAAAAACCATAAAAATTGTAGATTTGAATTGAAAATCATTTGAATTAAATACAAATACATGACGTGAATTTAGTGGAATATAAAAAAAATTCTCGAATTTATCAATTCTTTTGTGGTGATCTATTAAATTCAATCCGTCAATCACAATTTCTATACACACCAAAACTATTCTGTCTTTGTTCCTTCCGTTCTTTTACCCATTACATAAAACAAAGATAGAGTACGTTTTTGATTATAAAAAATCCGAATATAGAACGCAATCAAACGTGAAGATAGTGAAACAAGAATGTAAAGTTTATGTTTTTTCAAAAATAACTGTCAACCATCAGAGACGACGACATTGTTGTCTATCGAATGAATCGATGAAATCCCCATATGTTGCTCTGTTGATCCACTTCGTCGATTGTTTACCTGTAGTTTGGGGTATTATATTCAGTCAAAATCCGTCTGAAAAAAACTCTTTCTGAAATACCAAAATATATGTACATATGTATATCAAGATTTATGGATTCTTTATTTATTGTTCTCTTCTTGCATGCGCGTATCACTCAATGGTTTTAGCGAATTTCCAGAATGGAACTGAGCTATTACAGCCACTGTCACAACGCGACCTGAGTCTGGGACCATGGCAGAAATTTGTTTTGAGGTCCCTAGAAACCGAAAATAATATTCGCTAAAATTTATATATATATATATATATATATATATATATATATATATATATATATATGTATATATGTATGTATGTATATATATATATATATATATATGTGTCCGCACGATAACTCTCGAACGGAATGTCCTAGGATTACGAAATTTGGTGAAAGTATTGGAAGTCCCAAACCGTTGGATGAGTTCGTTAACCAGACACGTCGGATGCCAGGAACATGGTTTTTGTTCTTGCAAAAAATTAGTTTTTTGCCAAAATTTCCACTTATTCAAAAATTTTTGCGAAATTTTCTTACACCATTTAAAAGAGAAGAAAAAATTACATAAAAAAGGATTTTAAACTTTTTTTCTATGTCAATTAGTTTCCGAGAAAAGCTATGTGCCTTAGAATGTGATAATTTCCGCTTATAAAGTCTTAAGTTACTCACATTCTAAAGTACATATTCGACAAACTATTTATATAGTCAAAGAGGATAATATAGTGTACATATAACGTCAATATAGTAGCGTATACCCATACGATCATTATGATACATTATGTGGGAGGAAGGACGTATGACCACAGAGTACAGAGGTACAGCAACTATTGTAAAAGAGGGTACGATAACTCAAGAACGAAATACCTGATTTTTAAGAAATTTCTTGAAAACGTTGGAATATATATATATATATATATATATATATATATATATATATATATATATATATATATATATATATATATATACTGTATACTCCTTTTATAACGAACCCGGTTATAACGAACTTCCGGTTATAACGATCTAGAAAAAAAGTCCCGTTTTTTGTTCCATAAGATGCAATAATAAAAAAATTCGGTTATAGTGAACCCGGCTATAGCGAACTTCTGTTTATAACGTACCTATTTGAGCCTGTCCGAAATGCACCAAATAACGAACTTGCAGGAAATTGTTACTCATTGTCAGTTAAAAACCAAAACAAATAAAAGTACCCTACATAGTTGTCATTTGTTTAATTCATTTTTTGTGCTTCGTTTCATCCAATTTTACGTAATTTTCGTTAAAAAAAAATTTTAAAAATAAAAAGACAACATTGTTTGTGAGTTAATATTAGAGGTACCTATATATGAAATTATAATTATTTTAAAAAATGATAAAACATATCATACTATTTGTAACGAATTTAATTTTATAAAATCAACAAACAGTGTTAATAACAATTTAGGAAAAACGAATATCGCTTGGTTTTTCGAAATTTAGCAATTTGGGAAAATCGAAAGTCATTTGATTTTCCAAAATTAAACAAATTGGGGAAATCGAACTAAACTGTGTGCACACTCAAGTACACAATTTAAAAATACCCCTGTCGCAGCATCCTGCATAACATAGCGAATTTCCATTTACAAAAGTACGTTTTTCTCGGAAACTAGTTGATATAGAGTAATTGTAAATAAAAAAACCTTCTTTGTGTGAATTTTTCGCCCTATTCCGCCAAATCTTTTTCACGAAAAATGTCCAAAACACCGTAAACGTTTTCACGAAATTTCTTAAAAATAAGATGTTTCGTTCTTGAGTTATCGTACGGACACTTAGTAAACATATATGTATATAAATGTGTCCGCACGATAACTCAAGAACGAAACATCTTATTTTTAAGAAATTTCGTGAAAACGTTTAC
Source organism: Brachynemurus nebulosus (assembly GCA_035578155.1). NCBI lineage: Eukaryota > Metazoa > Arthropoda > Insecta > Neuroptera > Myrmeleontidae > Brachynemurus > Brachynemurus nebulosus. Next base: position 36,914,723 of record JAPWDM010000008.1, on the reverse strand, counting down.
GGTGTTTTGGACATTTTTCGTGAAAAAGATTTGGCGGAATAGGGCGAAAAATTCACACAAAGAAGGTTTTTTTATTTACAATTACTCTATATCAACTAGTTTCCGAGAAAAACGTACTTTTGTAAATGGAAATTCGCTATGTTATGCAGGATGCTGCGACAGGGGTATTTTGACTTTTTTTCGATTATACACGGGGAAAAGAAGAATAGATGGTAACGTGTAAATATTCAACACATAAACTGAATGACCTATGAGGTAAATTTTGGAGGGAAGGAATAGTTTTTAAGTGAAAAATTTTCAGTCGGTATTAATTTCTTAAACATCAAATACGGTACTTGACTGTATTTAAAATTTGTGTCAAATGTTAAATAATTCTATGCATTATCATTACATATGTCCAATTTTAATGATGAAACATAAAAAAAATTTGATAACTATTTAGAAATTTTATTTTGAAAGTCGCCATTTTTCAACAAATATTCAAATTAGTGAAAACGCGCAATTTCTTGAATATGACGTAACATTTTGTAGCCAGATATATCGATTTTGACAATTTTCATCGGTGAAGTGAAATTATGTTTTCTTTTGCATATTTCTATTAGTTTATATATATAGTAATAATAATCGGTCAAAATTCTAATAAATACTTGCTTTTACTTTGACATTTTATGAATATAATCAAAGTTTTGAGGTTATAAATTTTGACATTGACGTTTAGTTGCTTCAAACTGTGACGTCATTATAGTGAGGTGTTTTTCCCGCCTTTTTCTAATTTAAAATTGTAGGGTAATTTTTTTTTTTTTGATGATTTTTTACAGTATCTGTCGAAAATAAAAAAATCACTTACCTGATATGGAAAAACAATGCTTTTAGAATATTATTGTAACTTCAGCCAAGTATCCTATTGGGAAAAGTATCATCTTTAAATAAAAAGAGACGCTCGTAATATACCTATATAAGAATGGGTTCGTATTCGTATGTATATAGAGGTTTTTTCCGTAGATCTAGTTCAAGTGTCCCGCGAAACACTTAAAAGAAATAAACAGAAATAAATATTTTTTTCTGTGCAAGATACAAACGAAGCAATCATTACTTTAATAATCAAACATTTAATCACAACAGAAGAGAATTTTGGAAAGTATTTTCTACTGTTAAACATCAAACAATTTGACTGGATAAGAAATCCGTTTTTTTTTTTTCAAATTCTCCAGTTTTATTCTGACTTCATTCTCTTCAGATCGAGGATTAAAATTAAAATTGAAATCCACTGGATCTATTATTATTTTCCAAATCATATCTGCGCGGAGTAGAATTTCAACAATGCTTTGTATTTCAGCAAAGCAAGGTGAGAGCCTAGAATATTTAGAAGAGGAAATGCGAGTGTTTTATCAATTCGTCCCACTATTACTGAAAGCACCTATACGTAGGTAACACATTAAATTTGATTTTTTAAAGTTTTGTAAATCTGAGAGATACTTAAATAAAAATGTTTGCATATTATGTAAATCGCTATCGGTACTTTATTCTTTTATAAAAATAAAACTTTGAACGAGAGTAATCAATCGCGCACTTACGAATGTTTTTCTTCAATAACTGAGTAATTTTTACAAGAAATGTTTCTGATTTCATTGCAACATTGACTTTTAAAAGTTTCACCACCTCTGCATTAAGGCGAATGTATTACAAATATTCCACGGAAAAAATTCAATGTACAGTATTCAACAATTTCAAGATTAAAAGTCACTAGCTTAACTATCAAAGAAAGCTTAAAAGGTGAGTTTTGTCAAATAACGTGAAGAAACAATTCGCATTCGCATTCGCAATTTGAATTTTTCTCTTTCGGGTCCGTTATCGATATATTTGTTAGAATCTACAACTCCAATGTAGAAAATATATTACATCGCGACAACATCCGTTTCACCCAGTGTAATTGTCTAAGCATTTCTAATCTATTAAAAATACAAATTAAGTTCAATGTAAACCCGTTATCAAATTGGAATTTTAGTTCCTACATCGCTCTACCTATCTTGTCGAGCGATTACACATTAAAATAAACAATGATTACAATTTGATTACAATTCGATCTAATATATACTTAGGTACTGTGTTTTTCTCTCAAAAATGCATGTACTCTTATTTCTAATACCATGTAAATACTTTAATTCTTTCCGAACAAGCCATTTAAAAGTGTAACAGATACAAAAACAGAAACAAAAACACGAGATAATATGGCGCAGCGTAGAGGAGCGAAGACGGAGCAAAAAAAAAACGTAACTTTAAACACACACCTCAAAATTTAATCACGAGATATGTGTGTAGTAACTTTAATTAATAATTAAACAATTATGTAAGTTCATTAAAAAAGAACATCGGCACTCCACTTGGTGATACTCTTGAAGATGTTGAACGGACGAGTGAGCGAGTTATGCATGTATATATGTAATATCCAGCACCACGTTCAAACTGACTACTGGAATTTAATTCTTCTTTTTTTTCATAACGGGTTTCGAATGAAACTTATAAAATATTATAGACACTTAGGTGTATCTACAACCAATTTATCTCTCTCCCGTTTTTATCAGGTGGATTGAATAAGGACAGATGCAGATGAAAATTCGAAAGAAGCTACATATATTACTATTTTATTTTATGTTAATATTTTTATGTCTAATATTAAAGTTTAAATATTAATTACTCTGACTGTTCAGAGACCGTGTTCCCATTTATATTGGGATATAAAAAAAGAAACAACGAACATAACTAACTAACGCAATAATTAAACACAAACGTACAGGTGGCGACAAAATTATATTAGAATAATTTCTAAGCAAAATTATTATTTTATAAGGAAAACCGAAAAAAAGCCAGAGCTTTCTGACGTGATTAAGCCTCAAAACTACTAAAAATATTAATCGAAAGGTAAGATTTATTTAAAAGATTCGCCAAGTGCGTACCGGACATGCATTATCACAGTTACGTGGTCAATAGCTATTTTTTCACAATTTTTAGGAACAAATGTAGGAAATTTAATAGTATGTATCGACGGATTACTACTAGAACCACGTATGTCGATTTTTCACTGTTTTGAGATAACTGACCGAAACATTATTTTCAACCGGTTTGGAAAAGTTCTATTGCTTTGTTGCCCCCCACCATCCCTTTAAAGGTTAGATCGGACCCAAAATTTGACCCCACTTTTATAGTATTGTTGCCCCATTTGGTCAGCCCCACTTACCAAATTTCAGATCAGTTCGTTCATAAGGGGGCCCTACACATGCAAAAAGGAGCCACGAATTATATTATATTATATATATATATATATATATATATATATATATATATATATATATATATATATATACATACATATATACATATATATATATACATATATATATATATATATATATATATATATATATATATATATATATATATATATATATATATATATATATATAAGACATTTTATTCTTCAGAATCATGTTCTACGGGTCCGAAAACGGATAGCGCCCCTACTCTCGCCTCGTCCCGTTCTTATCGTATAGACTGTATAGATTCTAATTTTTTCTCTGAAAAATTCGACTAAACGACTGAGCACTTCTGTACCGACCGTCGTATGGTAACATACCATTAAAATATGACATAATTTGAAATTTGGAGATACGAGGTTTTGTTATTGTTAAATAACTTTCATTCTGATAAATAAAATAAAATGAAATTTTTATTAGCCTCTGATCAGTATAAGGTTATTCTGAACATTTATACCTAATTATCTCAAAACAGTGAAAAATCGACATACGTGGTTCTAGCAGTAAGCTGTCGATACGTACTATTAAATTTCCTACATTTGAACCTAAAAATTATGAAAAATTAACTATTGACCACGTAACTTTGATAATGCGTGTCTGGCACGCACTTGGCGAATTTATTATTATTATTATAGTACCAATTTATAAAAAAAGAAAGATAATTGTAACCAATCTCTTTTATATAAGCGGATGCTTAAAACAAAATAAAAATTCTAATTCTTATTCTATTAATTTTTTTTATTGAATTATTGAATTAATTTATTCATTCATAAGTACTACTTCCACTGTAATTATGAAAACTTTCAAAATAACAGAGAATTATCTAATTTTGTGAGATACGAGGTACTGCAATCAGTTATGTCAAAATTGTATTTCTAACAGATGGTCAGTATTGCCATCTAGCGATGTCTATGTGGAAGTACTACTTCCACTGTAATTATGAAAGTTTTTAAAATAACAGAGAATTATCTAATTTTGTGAGATACGAGGTACTGCAATCAGTTATGTCAAAATAGTATTTCTAACAGATGGTCAGTATTGCCATTTAGCGATGTCTTACCGGAGGTCAATGTAAAAGATCATTAGATAACGACACAAAGATAGACTGATATATACAGGTAATCTATATTGTATATATATAGTGCCATCTAATTGTGTCAGTATGTAGGTCTAATTGTGTCGGTATAACATAGATTTAGGTATGTTGGTATGTATGGATGTTAATGATATCTTACCACCACGTGCTGCCACCAAAATCCGTCCAAAAATGATCGGTCATTTTTTTAACTAAAAATAATTCAAGAACAAACATACTACAACGATTTAGTGGTGCACTGATAATGGTGTACGTTTGAATGAAAAATATCTCACTGTCTAATTTCTTTTAGTGGAAAGCGCCACCGATGTGTAGAAAATTAATCATCACTTATGAAGACGAATGAGTGACTGCATAAGTTACGTGTTTTTTCAGGACCACGTAACTAACAATAGATTTAGCTTTCAACTGGAGAGGAACCAATTTCAAAGACAAACAATTCAACTATCCCACTTAAAATATAATAATTCGTGCTTAACGTTACTTAAGGTATGAAGGTAAAGTACGGAAAGAAATTAACGGAATCTATAGATAAGACCTGATCTAATGTGTTCGCTGTTAAATAATTATTTCCACTGTTTTATGCATTCAGTGGACGTTAGGCCTAAGACGGGTTCAGGGTTAGGCTGTAACGAATATGAAATTTTGGATACGAATACGGATATGTAATAATATCGGATAATGTTTCGAATATGGTGATAAATACCTGTAATTGCTTTAAGTAAACTTTATTTTATAAGGAAGGGGAAAATGGATAAAAAAGGAGACGCCAAGTACGAATCGACAAAAATCTATCAAAACAAATACACATAGCAAAAATTACCTCCGATTTAAGCTCAATTTTCCAACAGCAATTGTCGGTAATTAGCTCATATGACAGCAGTTCATTAAACAACGAAAGCATAATGTTACCATTTATATTTGACGTATGCTGTAATTTCTGACGTGAACAAACACTGATATATATTTTTAATTTAAAAAAAGTACAACCTTTAAATGGTCGCTATGTCGTTAAAACACATTAAAAAGATAAATGATCTAATTAATAAGTAAATTTGGAAATGTTGAATCTAATTGGTCACTTTTAAATAGATATGGTCATTTCTGTTGATGTCCGTTCACAATAAATAATAGTACTTGGGTATCTACAGTGAGTGAAATGGACAATTTTGAATGAACTGGACAAAATTTTTATCAAAATTTAAATTATTATTGTCTTTAATGGATATGTATATGTATACATATTCAAATGAGTGGCTATATCGATCGATTTATGAGGTCGTGAGAACAGTATCTTTCTATTTTTAGAAAAAAAAATTATTAAGTATAGACAGTATCAGACATAGAACAGTATCATTAATTTATATATAATTTAATTTGTAAATTTACTAATAATAACCGAAATAGAAAACATAAATTGAAAGAATCTTTAACAATTCAGCTTGAAAAAATTATTAACTATACAAAAAGAGAACATCCTTTCGCATCACTCATAATATTGATCAAAATTTTTTCAGGTTCCTTGAATTTATATTGACAAGAAAACCGCAAGAAATCGATAATTAAGAAAAAATCTGGAACTTCGACAGTCAGGGCCATGGAGAGAAATGGCGAGCCCCAAGAAAAGGGGCATATTTCATAAAAATGTCTCCCCAAAAAATAAATGATGAGTAAAAAAAAAGCTGATTTTACTTTTTCCCGGGCCCCTATTGACCGCTACGGGCCCCCTTTTCCAGCCCGGGCCCCAGGACTGCAACGAGTGATGATGAGAGAGTGATTATCTAATAACATAAAAATACTATAGTTGTTGTTAAAAACGATTCTTAACACTTTCATTGCCTAGCTAAAAATATGGACTTTGTGAGATGGCCAAATATTTTACGTTAAATAAGTATAGGTTCTTATACTTGTCACGCAATATCACGTGATTGGCCATAAAGTAGCCGTATCACGGGATATCGTGTGATCGGCAATGAACGTGTTAAAAGTGAAACACCTCTTCAAAGTTGGTACTCAAAAATTTAAAAATTTGTGAAATTTTGTTTATACATACTCTACAAAGTTTTAGTAATAATTTTTGTGGGTTTGTGGTGATCTATTTGAGAAAATAATATATGCAGGGCTGCATAACATACTATTTGATGAAAAACAAAAATTTATTATACAAAATGATATATTACCCGGCAATTGCTGCCTTTTCTCTAACATACATATATGGAGACAGCGCTTACAAAATCACACAGATTATTCCGCTCATGAAATTTCTCAGTATCAAATCAGAGAAATACGGATATCAAATATGGAAAATACATTGCTGTGGATACTAGATCAACTATTAACCTAGTGTATTATTCGGAAAAGTGTACATTTTACCTCTTACAGTTATGCAACACTGTTTAGAGCTAATATTAAATATGTTTGATTCTTCATAGCTACAGATTTTTTTGTTATTCTGTTCAATATTACTGAAAGAAGTTCAAAATGACGTTCTACTTTGATTAATTATGCAAATTATTAATTAGTCAATTAATTATGCAAAAATTTCTTAGGTGTTAACAAAATTCCCACTAGCACGACACGTCCCACTGTCATCTCTAACACTGCCTACTGTACTTACTATGTATACTATTTACTGATTAGTTGAAAATAATTTCTATAAATGTTTGTGTAGGTTTGGCCATCATATATTACTGTATTTTATTATTATCGCTGTTAGTTTTGTTAAAAATTCATTATTCAGTAAGTTCATGCAGTCCGCATTCATATAAGTAGGCATATACACACACGTATGTATCGTATGTACATAAGTATATAAAAGTAATAAGAATTCAATAAATCAAAGTGTACTATGGGAATATAAATAAGACAAGACGAAACGAGCCAATGATAAAAAAGAAACAATCGACAACAGTGCTGAGACAAACGAAAAACGGTAAATTGTCAAACATTAATGTTGCAAAATAAAACAAAAGTTGAAAGTTGAGTTGGTTTTGTTCAGAAATACAAAATATATTGAAATTTTATAGAGGAAATGCGGGGTACCTACATGTTTTTTTATTTAGAGTGTAAAAAAGTTTGTAGGAAACTGAAATTTGAAGTTTTTTGAAGAGCTTAAGAAATTTAGATCAAAACACCGGAAAGAAGTTAGCGCCAAAAGTTGAAAAATCCTTTTGTTTTTTATATGGTTAAATTGCTCTCAAATTGCTCCTTTGAAATCAGTAATTACTCCACCTGAAACTTAATTATTTAATTAGTTATTTACAAAGAAAAAATTTTTTTTCCGTTATTTATCAAAATCTCCCAAAATAATTATTAAAATATTCTATTTTTTGATAATGTTATTTACCTGTCAAAATTCAATTATCCTAAAATATATGCAAACGACTTAAAGAGTATGTTAGATTGCCTATACGTTTTAATAAGACATAACCTAATTCCAAATATTTTTTATTTTAATATATTTTAATTATTATTTAGAAAAATTAATATTTAACTTTTAAATTAGGTGGAGCAAATTGGGAGCAATTTTCTGATATAAAGTAATTATATAAAAATGCATTATTCGACAAGATTTTGATAATAGAAATAGTGAAACAAAAAAGTTCTTTTGTTTGTAAATAACTAATTAAATAATTAAGTTTCAGATTGAGTAATTACTGATTCCAAAGAGTAGCAATTTTGGAGCAATTTAGTCATATAACAAACAAAAAGGTTTTCCAACTTTCGGCGCCAACTTCTTTCCGGTGATCAAAACAGTTTTTTATGGTTTAGTCGAAAACATCGTGGACTGTTTTACAAGATTTATGTTACCTAGGTTTATATGATGCCAAAGAAAAAGACACTCGTGAAAAATAAGCGTATAATCATCAACTCAACCTCTACTCGAAATATAGTAGAACAAGAAAAATTTCTTTCAAAATCTACAAAAGCTCGTCTTATTTTCAATCTACAAACTCGTCTTTCCGCCCTTTAAAATTTGGGGTAAAATAATAAGGGGAAAAAAGTTTAAAATTAACGCTGCAGAACTCTTTTTAAAAAGACTATCTACTAATGCATAGGTACTTGTGATTTTAAGGTCGACTTGGCTAGGCAGTGGCAATTTGCTGCTAAAAATAAAGGAGTATCGAGAATTGGAGTAAAAACTAAAGAATTCTTTGCAAATTAAAAATACTGCTTACAAGCATTAGGTACTACATACTTTCTTCTACCATTAAGACGGTTATATTATGAGAAGTATTGCTATCAGATGACCGTTTTCATTACATTTTCAGCCATTAAACTCTCAATCATTACAAAAGGACAAGATTGAAAAACTTTTTTATAGATTTATTCCGTTTATACGTGGTTTTACGTCATTAGTACACTATATGCCCATACTCCTCTATAAAATTTTATCCACTCCATTCGAAATAAATTGCTAAACTCAACCCATACAATACCTACATTCAACTGCTACTGGCTCATATCAAACTGGGAAAATTGGCAACAAACAAAATACCCTATGTGTAGAATACCGACAACTGACTCTATGTATAGAATAAATAAATTGATTGTCGTCCATATTGTATCAATTCTTGAACGGAGACTTCTTTTTTTTCGAAAACCGTTAACAAAACAACAACGAAAAAGAAAACGAACAATTTTATGAATAAATACGTTTAGCTATATAGTAAATAAATAGACTGCGCATATCTATACGTAGGTATAGGTATTGAATATGTATATTGAAGTATAGTAGTACAATAGGTAGCCGTGTACAAGTCGGCGTATTTCTTGTTCGTTTGAAACTATAGACAATATAGTGCCCCTGTCATTCTGAATGATTTCGGCTGGCATAGACATTTTATAAATATATGCGTATATAGTTATATGCGCGGCGCGGCGACATGCGTGTTTGTTACATTTAAAATGTTTTACCTTCATTTGTATCCGTTGGTAACTTATATATACGGGTGAATCGGGTAACTAGCAAGCAGTATTTTCAGCCAAATTATAAACTTTGATAGATAAAGTGAAATTCAATTTGGATATGAGTGCAAAATGTTCTGGGATAAAAGAATACGGATTAGTAATCATAAAAATACTATCAAATAAATACATAAAAATCATAAGAATTCTCTATTAGGGTAAGTGCGGGAGAGACGCCGCGTCGGGAGAGATGCCGCAGTAGCCATAGTTCGTCCGTTGACTGACAGATAGCGCTATTAATGGATTATATGTTTAGAATAAGTTACTTATTTAAGCTGTATATGGTAATATTTATGATTAGTCCGTCAGTTTAGTAATTATCCAACTTTTTATTATTGAAAGGTAAGTTTTTTAACATAATATTTTATCAAGCATTTAATTCATTAGAATTTAAGAATGTATATTTCATTGTTTTAATGAAAATGAGTTTTGTTATTAATTTAGGTATATTTTAAAAGTACTGTATAAAATTTTAGGTTAGAATTCCGCACTATGCTTGCTATAGCAACATGCGGCATCTACCCCAACAAAAAGGAGAGATGCCGCATGTAAAATTTTTTTTTTGACTGTAAATTATGCCACGTAAATATAAAAGATCCATTAATGGATCAGAAAGAGCTCTCATATTGGTGAAGATAACGAAAATAATGATGATTGCCTGTGTATTGACTGTTTTGAAGAGTACTCAGAAACAAAAGAAAATTGACTGGTTAAGATGTATAAAGTGCCAAAAATGGTTACATATGGCATGCATCATGTATGGAGATGTGTATAAAATGCAAAATTTTTAATATTAAATATGCGGCGCCTCTCCTTCTTTGATGCGGCATCTCTCCCATAGGTGCGGTATCTCTCCCGCTTTGCAGGCTCTACAAAAATGTTAATTATGAATCCTTTATGACTTAAAATTTAAAATTATTTATAAATAATTTTAAAGAACAATGTTTACATTTAATGTGTACCAAATTTCAAATCAATTGAATGCATACTTTAAGAATTATCAAGTGTTTTCAAAATGTGCGGCGTCTCTCCCGCATTCACCCTAGTAATCATAAAAAACAAGGAGTTCTAAGAAGATTAGCAGAAGCGGCACAAGATTAAAACGGAGAGTGGGCAAAATAAATTTTTTGCGACGCGACGCCCCTTTTAATTTATTCTATGAAAATTTTTCCCTTAAAAATTAGACGATGAGCCAAAAAAACGAATCCGAGGACCCACTTCCCAATACTTTTCAAAAAAAAGCCTCCATAAAAATTAAGTAACTAGTAACAATCGACAGCACCCTTAATCAAGTTCTGCCAGCTTTCTTATACATATGAAGCGCCCAAAGACCAACCCTTTTCGCCGCCTCTGAAGACTAGTAATCTGCTTTTACAGTTATGCGGATTGTGCCTCGCATGCAGTCGTAATTCATCCGCAAAACTGTTTTCAGAAGCGAAATTTTTCACAGTATCTATAGGTATACCTGTACTGATGAAAAACGTGCTTTGCGGACGGTCTGAAGCAGAATTCGTTCGTAAAACAGAGCTAATTTATAGTTATCATTTAAAAAGTTTCACGGTTATTTACGATGTGGTCCCAATTTTAATTTGTGCTAGTTTGATAATTTCTAAAACATCAACTCACCAAAAAAATATAATGAATACATTTACCGTTAATTTACCCATATTTTTTTTTCACTTATTTTTCAAATAAATTGATTATTATACCAAGCTTTTGTATTCATTCAAGCATTGTAAACATCCGATTTTCTCGAATTGTGCTAAAATCGTACAAAATACTCAGTCAGTAGGATACGTTCTTCACTCATCAAATAACCAGAATCGGATAGTTTACAAAATTTAAAATTTTTCCAATATTCCATTCCATTTAATGCGCTACAAAAGGAGCATTTCCCTATAATTGATTTCATTTTTTAAAATATTCCTAACAGTACTCACACGTATCCAATCGCCAAAAACATTAACCAATTAAACTATAATTGGATTAAATTTGTTGTTGTTGAATAATATCACACAGTATTAAAGCACTTACATTTTGTCCAAATAATAGCACCATCCAGTAATGGTAACCATCGAACAAGGTAAACGAAAAAAAATTTCCTTATCGGAAAAAACAATCGCCACTTCAATCAAATCAACTTTTCAATTGTGTGGATACATATGGATGTACGTAAGCCGCGATTCGATACAATTGGTAACAATATTAACAATGATATTTGACAGTTACAATAATTGTGATTATGTAGAGGTAAGTGGTGTAAAGTAGGAAACGGGGTAAAGTGGGAAATGGCACTTTCCGGGTAAACTGTCAAAGTACTCATGTTATGCGCTACTGAGATCTGTTAGTAATGACCACAAACTAATCTTTGTGGTATACCCACACATGCATATGTGTTCGTGTGCTCTTTGACACTTGTCAAAGTTTTGAAGCGAATCGTAAATTTCATTTCCCATCGTTTCAATATCGTTTTTTCACTCGTTTTAGAGATAAAGAAATTGTAAGTACACTTTGTGTCAAATTGTAAGTATTCTTTGTAGTCTTGATTTTTATAATGCATAAACGTTTCGTGTAATTTGTACATTGTAAAAAAATGAGGCTTACATTTTTGCAAAATGTGGTATCGGGGTAAAGTGGGAAATTTTGTATGGGGTAAAATGGGAAATGTCAAAAATCACGATTGAGGCGTCGTATTGCATTCAAATGTTGTCGATTCTTTGTTTATGATTTAAAAGTGTGTTGTGAATGTATTTATGTGAATAACCTCAAAATTTCGACTTCATATAGGTTTTTTCGGTTACCGGAATATAAAATTTCGTACGCACGGCGCGAAAACAAAATTTTTTAACAATTCGCAAATCTAAATCAAGTTACAAGAAGCAGCTGAAAAACGTTTGGCAAATAAACGCATCGAAGCTCGAAAATCAATTAAGTCATTTTTTCATTTTTTTTTTTTCAGCAAAAATTGTTTTTTTTTTTCTATATTTACTATGTATTCTGTATTCTTTAAACCTTTTTTGCCTTGAAATATAGATATAACAACTTTGCTATAAGATTTGCGTTGAGTTTGTACAATTTTTTAAAGTTTCCCACTTTACCCCACGATTTTCAATTTTGGCCATTTTGCACATGGTCGGTCAAAGCTCGGTAACTCAAAAGAAAATCAATATTTTTAGTTGGTAGCTTAGTCAAATCACTATATTGAGCCGTACTGTGGGCTGGATTATACATAATAATAAAATTTTCCCCTTAAGGACCCTAAAGATAGTTTATTGAATTCTCTTTACTATAGAAATTTTAAACATGAAAAAATAATCACTTTTGTTCAATCAACGGAGCTCCAAAAAAAATTTCCCACTTTACCCCACTTACCTGTATGTATTTTTACGTAATAAGCTTTCAGCTGTTGAATAATCACAGTCATTTATTTCAATGAGTACATATTTAGAGAGAAAATTTAACCACTAAATAATTTCTGTACGTAATTGTAAACCTGTAAGTAATTTCTAACAATAACTATGTTACTTTTAATTCATAAAAATCATTTCTTCCATTAAACATTTTTTTTCTTAATTAGTATCACCCTATTACAATCACAGGTAAAATTGCAAACAGGTGTTTTATTTACACGCAAAGAAATATTTTCGTTAATTAAAGGCAAGCTGTGCAAAAAAAAAAGATAAAAAACGGCAAGGATTAATTAATTATCCTCACGTAACCCTAAATTACATCGTACAGGTTCAAAAATTTTACCTGTTGTCTCTCAACAAGGATACTATTTATTGCACCTTATGTGATTCGATTCTCTTTGTTATATTTTTATTTAAAGAAATGATTTATTTTTTATTTTAGTTTTGTTTGGCCCTTTTTATGAATGAAGTTGTAAAAACCAAAAATAAAGGCGTTGACTCAAAGAACGATTAGTGAGAAAATATGTATCCAGATATTTATTAAGTTGGTTTCATTCTGAAAAATTATCAAAAAATAGTAACTGTTGTTTTTTGGTTTGTAGTTAATTATTTTAGATATTTTTATTAAAATATTTTTCATTCAGGAATAAAATGTTTTAAATATATTAATAAATTTATATAAAAGTGTTTGGGTGAGATATAAGGGGAGTAGGGCGACTGGCGTACGAACGATTTACAAAACAAACTATCAGAGAACAAGGTGGTCTTAAAAGTGTGAATTTCTATAGATTTGACCTGGCAATCCCTAAATACGTTAAGGAATACTAAAACTGGTAACACTTTCTTATTGTCAATAAAGGGTTCTATCCTTAGATAAGCTACATAATCCCTCAAATAAATAAATATATAAAAAGAAAAACTTGGGTGTTGCTAATTACAAATTCATCAATAGAAAATAATGAATATTTTTTCAAAAAATAATTTACCTAATCATTTAAGTAAAATGAATGTTACCATATGGTTACAATAATTTGTTAGACATTCTACTATTATTATGAATGGTAAACAAATAAATATGTCATAGTTTTCTAATTAACAATTACAGAAAAAATATTGTTGGTACTCGTGAACACGCCTAAAAAATTTTTTGTAATAGGCTCACAGAATTCTGAGTAGAGTTGCTTTCCAGATTTGTTCTGTAAATAGTCGTTATTATTCTTAACATTTTAAATATCTAAATGGGGAATAGTATTTTTGTGTTGCAATATTTCCAGACCGAAAAAAATTTTAGTAGGTATAGCGAAAACTATAAACAGAGTACCTGTTATTACCGAAATTATTGTATTATTAATAAAAATAAGCTATAATTTTAAACGAAATTTCCAAACGCATATTTTCATACACACATTCATACACATACAGCTAATAATTTGTAACGTTTCATTATATTAGTTAGGCAGATATTTTTAATTCTTCCGTTAGTTTAATCGAATGCTACCGGCCAGTAGCTATAAACCAGTCAAATCAAATTGTCTACGTATCATCTCGTTAGATAGGTAGCTAGCTATATAGCTATACATACTAATTCCTAAACAATTTTTTTTACATTATCTATAATTACTGTATTCAGATCAAAATAATTATACCAAAAAAATTGCCTATATGAATGAAATGAATTAACTAACACTTTATTCGCTCTACGTTCTTTATTAATCGCGTCATATCATTCTACGTAAGTGTTTATAGTTATTTTCAAAAAAATTGGTACCCTGATCAATTTTAATGTACTTATATTACTTTTTAAACGAATTATCACTTATGACTAGGACTGCCAATTTTGTTTTTAAAATCGGTTCAATAATGGACAGTACATGCCTTTGTAAAAATACTTATTCAACAGTGAATTTTAGAGGAAGATTAGTAAGGAATTTGTTATAAACATTTATCGTTTTATTTTATTCCGGTAACTTTTTTCGGGTAAGAGCAGAATAAAAAAAATATATACAGCGTGAGTTTTTCGAGAGTTGCCATTTTGATTACAGCCAAACTGTTGATTTAATCGAAAAATTGTTTAAATAAGAGTTGTAGATATCGATGGGGGAAACCGATTGCTATAGTCAGGAGCTTTATAGCTTTAATGGTTTTCGAGTTGTGATCCAAACTTACCGATTTTTAAATGAGATCATATGTTAATTTTTCGATAAAACTGATCTAATGCATCAATTAAAAATATAAATCAAGAAAAAAAATTTTTTTATCCAAGTTTATTATTTGAATTTTTCTTTAATTTAGCAATTAGGCGGTAGAAATATGCATATGTATTTGAGGCTCTTTCAACCGACAGAATTTTAGCCGGCTAACATTTCTATTGCATCCAAAAAAAGAACCTTATTTAGTATCATTCTCTGCAATACAAGTGGTAGTTTTTGGAGTCTAGCTTCGAAGTAATTCAAATTTTGGAGTATAGATGTCGGGCTTTATTTCAAGTTTTTAACATTTTTGCATAATAAAATCAAATTATTTTAAAAGATTGATATTTAAAGTAACTTAATTTAAAAATAATTTGAAGTATTTCGTTAATTTACTGAAAAAAATATTTATTTTTTTATTTATTTATAGAACGACAGGTGGCAGGTGAAATAAATGTACATAACCAATACAAATCAAAATGATATTGGTGCTTCTTAATAGTAGCAAAGTGAGGTTAATTGGGAACGAAAATATTATTAATAAATGTACTCAAATAGTGTAAAAATATTTAATATTTTCTTATTATTCAAAGCCAAATTAAAAAAGAGAAGTTTTTTCACAAAAAACATATTATTTCCTTTAAAAATACTTGCATCAAAAATATGTTTAGACGCCTATGTATCTATCAAACAGTGACATTTCAGAAAAGTAATTTTTTTATTTTTCAATGAATTAAAACTGAAATTTTATTTCCTTATTGTATTTAGATATCAGTTTTATACGATAATTTAATCTATTTAATAATTTTAATTTCCGATGGAAGACGTAATAATCGCTTAATTTTTCGTTACTACATTGATTAAAATGGCGGCCATATTGAGCTAATATTTTTTTAAATTTCATAAAATCTTAATCGTTTGCAGGCACTTGAGTACAAAATTTAAAATTGTCAATTTTAAAACGTAATTACTCAAAAATATGAGACAAAACAATGAAAATTTGAGTGTTACTGGTAGTTTTGAATCATAAACAAATTTTTGAAAAACTTTTAAACATACGTTTCCATTTAAAAAACTACAAGTTTGTATCATAACTCGACAACAATAAGAGCTATAAAGCTCCTGACTATAGCAATCGGTTGCCTCCGTCGATATCTACAACTCTCATTTGAACAATTTTTCGATTAAATCAACGGTTTGGCTGTAATCAAAATGGCAACTCTCGAAAAACTCATGCAATATATATATATATATATATATATATATATATATATATATATATATATATATATATATATATATATATATATATATATATATATGTATAATTTACCACAAAAAAATTATATTATTGCTAGAGTTCTGTGTGGTTATATAAACAAAATTTTGTTAATTATTGAATTCTTAAGGTTACCCTTGAAGGAATAGTTTCACCCCTTAAAATGTGTTAATTCAAATGTTATATTTATTATTAGAACTCCGTACACGGAGAGAAAAATCCTATAATTTTTGTAGAGAAAATTTCAGAAAAATTACCATGCTCCCCTATAATCCGTGCGCGATCGACGACCACAATAAAAAATATGTGCTAGCATGGTAAAATTTAATGTGGTGCTAACACAACTTTTATCACACTCTTATGCATATATATTATAGTTTAATTCTTGTTGTCGTACTCTTTCATTTGCGCATCTGACCTTTGCGACCTTATGTTGGTTGCACTGTACCTGTAAAAACATGTATACAAAAATGATTGCCAACAATATATTCTAATACATATACTAAAGATAGGTAAATAACAAAAAGATGAATTAAACGATGACATCATCCTAAGAGAGTGTAAAAGAAACTGACTACTAGCTGCATCAAGGTGCTTGGTGCGAACTGTCTGACAAAGTTTCTTCCACAGTCCACACCTATGGTTCGCATGTAACTCGCTGATTGAGGTACATTTCATTACAGCGTTCCCAACACAACCAACCTTCTTTCTGTTTTTTTTTCTTTCTATTATTAGCATGTTAGCATGGTAATTTTTTTAATAAAAACAATTAAAAATTATTTTTTTGTCGGTAATGGAACTTTTTACTGTGCTGTTTTACAAATTTTACGGAGATAATTTTACGAAAAGAACATTCCATCCTTTAAATTTTTTATGATTAATTATAATCTTTATATTTTTACCTTACAGAATTGAATATGTTCGTCTTTTACACGTCGATTGTAGTGCTGAGCACAGTAATTTTTATAGGAATTTTCTCTCCGTGTATAGTATAATTAAGTAGTACCTACTTATATGAAAAAAATTAATGATTTGTAAATTTTTGGGTACTAGCATTGGGAGTAGGGTGTTTTGTCCCTTAAAATCGCTTTTCATCACCGTACCAGTTAGTGAGTTTCAAGGTTTCATGTTATTAGGCTGTTACACATTACGTACAGCCGAAGTTTCAGGTTTTTTTTAAATATTCAAGTTCGTGTGGTTCCCTTGTATCATTGTTCCAAAAAAAATTTTATATAATTTTTCAGCGATGACTTTTAATTTTGTCCATCCAAGTAATTTTGTACTAAAATCAAAGTTTATCAGACCATCATCAACCTACAATGGAATTCTCAGGCCAATTTTTTTGGCCATTACTAGTTGAACATTCATAAATTTGACTGTATCGTGAAGTCGGTATGTTGGTTATTCATTAATTTTATACGTAAACTTTAGATATTTTTTTTGCATCCTTTTTCGAAACAAGTTTAGTTAGCAGTAATAATTGTGTACCTATAGTACGTTACAATGTTTGTTGCTTATGACTTGTATGTGAAAAGAGGCTGGCTACTTGTTTAAATTTTTATAGTGAAATGTTGCGTTATTAATATTGTTACATTAAATAACTTGAGTAGGTATCGTAACAGAATAACATATAAAGTATATAGGTACCTTGCTTAACCATATAGCTTTTATTACGATCAAATAAAATGTTCAGCTGATATCACATTTAACTGTTTGAAAATATTGAAAGAGAAACAAAGTTATTATACAAATAGAACAATAAAAAGTGGAGTATATGAGAAAACTATAAAAAATTACGTATGTGATTTTATGTAGGCACTCTATTTAGAAATGAGAAAATAAAGTTGTATTCATAATACAATTTTGCATTTTTAGATTTTTTAGAATATAACATCAGAAGCACCTGGAAATGACTCTGAGAAAACAAAACTATAATATCTGGTTAAAGGATTAGATCAACGCATGCCAAGCTTTATGCGTCACGGCATAAAAGTGTGCCGCGAGAGATGGCAGATATGCTCTAACAAAACCGTGTCGAGTAGGTACAAATAACGGCAGTAAACTAGGTAGAACAGTAATCAATTCGGTAAAGCTCGTGCTGTAGCTGCTGTAAAATTACATCTTGAGGTCTTGAGAGATTGTGACGAAATGCGTAAGGTATATAAATAAACGTAGCCCGCTCACTGTCTCGGCACAATGGGTACAGTAGATACCATAGTATTTAATCTACTGCGTGATTAGTCCGATTTCGTTTGAAATTGCACGGCGTCCATGACCGTCAACGTATTAATCCTAGAACGACAAACTGATTTTTTCTACTCTTAAGCTACCAACTAGGGTATATATTTACCCCATGGGATTTTTGGTCGTAAAATCGATCTGACAGCAGTAATTTCACTTATAAGGACATTAGTGTGTTCGTTTTTTCATGCTGAAGAGAATGCTGAGCAGCAAATTCAATTTAATTAAAGTTTAGTTGGTTAAAAATCGATTTAAGTAGCTAAAAGTGTTCAAAAAAGCTCAAATTGTCATTTAATAAACAAAAATTGATAACTATTTTTCTAATAAGCCGATTTTCAAATTTCCGACGGTATTTTAAAGAGGACACAAGAGACTTCAAGCATAAAGATGACATCATGATGTTTTGCCAAAAAAGTCTATTTATTTTGGATTTTGAAAATTAAAAAAATTGGGAATTTGATATGTGGAAAAATCAAACAAAAATGCATGAAATTTTAGTTTTTAAGAACATATATATTTCATTTTTTTTCATACAAAATGTAAAAAGAAAGAGAACTGAACTTATTCAAAGGCGCTACAATCGCTGCAATACCTATATATAGCATTCTATGATTCTCGTAGGCCGTCATCATCTGCCAAAAAATTCGTCAAGTGCGTGTTTGACACGCACTAAGTAATGTTCCTCACAATCAGTGGTCATAACTAAAACTTCTTAACCCTAGAATCATACGTACACGTCAAAACAACGTACGAACTTCTCTACCTGCTCCAATACTACGACTTGTTGTTACTTGTTTGCTGTAAGATTTCTGTTATCTAACTTATTTGTTATTATAACATACCACATATATTTATTTTGTTTATAGTCATTGTCGTTCTGTTTGTATTGAAATAGTGTCCGTCAAAAGGACGTCGATTTCGTTTCATTTACTCGAATACGCCATTTATGTAACCATTCCTGTATTCGACGCAAGCTAGATTGTAACTTTTGTGATGCAACATTTGGATCTTCATCAGTAGCTAGGATAGCAGTATCATCAGCAAATGTTGCAGTAGTATTTTCTTCATCAACCGGCAGATCTGCAGTACATATAAGATAAAGAATAGGCCCTAGAACACTACCTTGTGGTACACCGGAACGGACTGGAAACATTTCTGATATTTCACTCTGAAACTTTACATGAAAGTAACGATCTGACAAATAAGATTTCAGTATTAAGTAGAATGATTCAGGAATATTTTTCCTTAATTTATACAATAAGCCAGTATGCCACACTTTGTCAAATGCTTGACTCACGTCGAGAAAAGCTGCTGTACAATATTTTTTTTCTTGAAAAGAGCGGTTGATCGTATTGACTACACGATGAACTTGTTCGACGGTTGAATGTTTTGCGCGAAAACCAAACTGATGATCTGGAATAATTTTAAGGTCATCGAGGACTCGATGCAGTCTTCTGAGAAATAACTTTTCGAACATTTTGGATAAAACGGGGAGTAAACTGATTGGTCTGTACGACGTCACCTCATTTACTGGCTTCCCCGGCTTTTGTATTAAGATGATTTGAGCTAATTTCCAAACAGCAGGGAAATATTTTAGCCTTAAAATGGCATTAAAAATTAACATTAATGACATTTGTGACAGTTAACATTAATGACAGTTAAAACCGTTAAAATATATTTCTCGTAGGTATATGTACGATATGTACCAGCGGTACCAGCCGAGATAAATACAAATCGATTGTAGATCGTATATGTACATCATGGAAAAGTAGGCTTGTACATATTATCCATATTATTATTGATTAGTATGTACGGCAGTATGTACAATATGTACGAAATGTACCGTATGTACATTATTCTGTGGTATGTACATTGTATATGTATACATGCGTATATGTATGGCTAGCTAGAAAAACAAAATCGAACAGATCGGATCGAACATAACGTTTTTTTTTCTTTGTTTTCTTGTTTTGAGTTGCAAACGCTAGTACTATAGCTAAACACGCTTCTTCCATAATAATAACAATTCCAAAATTTAATTAATTTAAAAATTCCGAAAAATTAAATTTGACAGTTTGTTTTAAAATACAGAAGAAAATAATGATAGTGTACGGTATCATAAAAATACTGAAGTAATAAAAATAATGATTCATTATTTTTATCAGTAAATACTGACAGTATTACTGATCGTGTAAAGGCAGCCTAAGACGTTTTGTGACGGTTTTTTTTCCAGAAAATTGATTACCTAGTTAAGTTATAACAATTTTTCTAGGTTTTTTTTCGTTATTTTATGATCTTGATAGTAAAGTCTGATCCCAGTATGCTTATATAATTTACTGAAATAAATCAATTTGCGTTATTCATAGACGATTTAAGATAAATCTAAGATCAATCTTAGCTAAGATAAAACTTAACTTATTCATAGACGACTTTAGGTCGGTTTTAACGCTAAGTTCAATCTTATCTCTTACTTAAATTTAAAATAAGCAAATGGTCGACTTAAGTCCATCTTAAATATATTTTTACATGGAATTTTTTGACATTTGAACATTTTATCAAATTTGAAAGAACTTTTTCGAATAAAAATATAAAATATACGTAATTAAATATCTATATTAAGTATTGACGTAATAAATATTTTAAATGTAAGTAAATTAAAAGAAAAATTGAATCAAATTAACTTAGTTTTATAAGTAATTCAACCTCTAAATATTTTCAGGTGCAAAAAAGTTTTCATGTATGACGAAAATATCGATTTGCAGCATGTATTTGACGAAAAACTTACAATTTTATAGATAACTAATTAAAAGATATGTGCAAAAACAGAAAAACTAAGGAATTATTACGTACTTCTGTGTGCTTCTGTGATAGAATATTTTGACTTTCTACTTACATTTTTTGTGTAACAAACGTATTTTTTTTAATGTAAATTATAAACAAAACGGTAGTTTAACATAATATTTTACCATACTTTAGTTAATCTTAATTTATTATTACATTTTTTTTAGTTGTTTTTCATACTGAAATGTTAAAAATTATCGGAAGCACACTGGAATTATTTAATGTTTTAGGCCTTTAAGTACCGCAGTTTATGTTTAAAATTATAAAAATCTAAATTATTGACAAAGTTTATATCTATTTTATACTTCTTTTGTAACAATTTTTAATAAATCAACAAATATTTTAGTATATAATTTATATTTTATTGTAACTTTATAAGTCACTCAGATTACATAAAACTGATGATATAAAAAACAGAACAAATATAATACAATTATGTCTGTTTACACACATTACATGTTTTAAAGACAATTCACATTTTTAAAAAAAATAATATTAAAATAATCACATGATACCACCTATTTTATGAAATTTTAAATTTAATAGCGACCACGTCTTTACGTTCTGCATTTTAAACAAACAAACTATACTTAGGTACTATACTACGTACTGACATATTCTAAAACAGTTTAAAATAATATTTACAACAAAGAAATTTAAATTTCCAATAAACAAATTTTTCCGTTAATATTGTTATTTATTATAAATTAAATTAAAATACATAACTATGTATACTTTTGTATTATTTTATTAATTACGGCAAAAATATTAAAAATTTTAATTATTTACTGATAGAATTTTCATTAATTTAAATATTTCGCGCTACTACTATTCAAATATTTTTCGTTTCTCTGATTGCTTTCAATTGGTGAATAATTGTAAAGCTTGTATACACCTCACAATGTATCATTATAACTAACTTCAAGCTTGTTTCTACTAGGACAATTTTAAAATCTGTCTATGAATTGTAATGTTAAGTTAAATCTTAGTGTTAACTTTGCTAAGTTCAATCTAAGAATTATCTTAAATTCTCTCTATGAATAGCGCTCATTGTTTTTAAGTGCATGTACTTACCGGATTTTTTTTTTGAAAAATATAATAGTTTGTAAAAAGAATTTGGCTAATTATTATTTCAATATCTTAAATATATGATTTACATTATAACATATATATTATAATAAAACGAAGATCTTTTTATTCATTTTTAGATATTTTTGAGATCATAAAATATTTTTATTTATTTATTAAAAAATGAAATAGTATTTCGATTTATTACATGTTCATGAACACAATATACAGTAAATAAACATAAGACGAATGACACTATGTTACAGTAATTTCCCGCTAAAGCATGCAAATTTCCCGCTAAAATATTCATTAATTTAAATGTATTCTCCCAGATGGCGGTAATTGTGACAGTCTTGTCATAACTATATCGGTCACAAAACCGTTTTGTGACGGTCAAAAGTGGGTAAAATTACTCGTCACGAGACCAGTGCACATCTCTAAATATGGCCCTATTTTTGATAGGATTCTATATGTATATAATTTTTTCTATGAATTATGTAGACTGGTCGGCAAGTATGTAATTATCACAAATACGTAAAGATGGCTCTCTGTGTATTAAAATAAGTTATTAGACAAGTTTTCTATGAATTATGTGGACTGGTCGGTAATTATCACAAATACGTAAAGATGGCTCTCTGTGTATTAAAATAAGTTATTAGACAAAGATAACAATTTTTAGAATCTGTTCCATTATTAATAATTTTAAGAAAAAACAGCGAAAGAAAGAGATAAATATATACACGCTTCTATAAAATAGAAATAGAAAGAGAAATTTTTTTTTTTTATTGCAATTTTGTGTACAATCAAGTAAACTTGATAGTGCATTGGCCACCAAACCATAGAATTCACAGGTACATGAAATACATACAATACATAGTCCTCTTGCGTATATTCAATATATGAATGTAAAACTCTATTATTATTTACCATTTGTTCTCTGATTTATTCTCTGATTTACCACTTCTCTCAAATTTTCGGTTACTCACCAATCTTATAATGTTCCGAAACTACACGAAGGTAGTTCGGAACATAAAAAAGCAACACGTATCCATTTTATTGCTATTCCCAGTGTATGGGTACTTAAAATTTGAAACCGAACATTACATATCTAATGTTTTATTGCAACATTGGGTTATTATAAGTGAATCAAAATTATTTTAGCAAGAAAAATAAAAATATTGAAAAATATTTTTAATTCAACAGTGAAAAATAAAAATAACTTACCTAAACAAAATACTGACGTAAACTACAAACTGGGGTACATATTAACCCCACACTAGCTTCGTTTTCACTTCGTCACAGTAGACAAGAAACTGCAGGGTTTCTCGATCTCACTCTACTGTTAGAACCTTGAACCAAATTATGGTATAGGTGTCCAGTCGATAATGTCACTAACTAATTTAAAAAAGTAGTTTAAAGTTTACCTGGGGTAGATTTCTACCCCAGTTCGTCGATCTAGGGTTAAAATAAAGTTTTCCTTTTACTTTTATTCATATTAATAAAGTGTATATGTATAAATTTGTTCAGGTTTTTATTTAGTGTGCTGCAAAAGAAGTTCTCCTTGCTCAGTAAAGTTAAAAAGTTTGGGAGATATTAGGTTAGATACAGACATGTGTATCTAACACAAAACAGCAACAACAATCGATAGTTATCAATAATGACGAAGAAGATGTTGAAAATTTGATCAACAACAGATAAATTAGTTTGATAGCAAAGACATACGCTTAAATAAAACAGTATACTTAATAAATCTGACAAAAAATTTTAGCGCAAGAAATTTTGAACAAAGAATAAATTATTTCTTTTTATCAGAGGCGTAACTATAAATTTTGCACACTGAAGCGACTTTAAGCCAAGCATCCCCAGAGTTACTTTTTCTCGAAAAATGCCTAGATAGAGCGGCTGCTCCACCAGCTCCATTCTAGTTATTCTTTTGCTTTTTATAAAAATATTTTGAGTCTAGTCTGGTTCAATTTTCAATGATCTTGTCCTTTCAATGTGGCTTGCCAATTCTTCTATTCTAAAACTAATTCACAATCATTATTAACAGACCTAATGGATAAAATCGAATTAAATTTTACCTATTAAAATGTTCCCGAATCGCTTTATAAACTCTCGGCGGATTACAATTTTTAATCTAGCTATTAAACAATTAGCGTTAACTAACTGAATCAAGTTCCATTAGTATTTGAACCTGTCGGTCACTCAAATTTTATTGTTTCAAATAAAAATTACTAACGGATCTATTAAGGCTACTTAACAGAATATTTCAATTGCTGTTAGGAGATTTAAAATTTTTTCCAATTATGTGAAACAACCTTTAGCAACAACAACCAACAGCAGTATACATACCCATACAATCAAGTAAGCAATACGACATGAACCAATATATTTTATTTGTATTATAAACGAAACACGCATCAAAAATCTAGTCCGGTTATAAAATAAATTATTTTAATGATTAGATCTGTTTGATGAATGAATGAAGAAGATGGACGTATGTTAGTTACTGAATAATGAGTGACAGACTGACTGACCAGTGACTGACCATTTACACATGTATACTGTACATTCACTTACTGGACTGCGCTACACTGGCAACGGCTCTGCGGCCTTAACCATCCATATCAGTCATTTCTCCGTTTTCAGTGTGTTCGGTTATGTGTTCTCTTTTGTTCATCCATTTATCCATATGACGGCGAGAAGAGGAGAAATATTCAAATATTTTTCTGCCCAAACTACCAATTATAATATCATTATCATTACTTTTATATCTTGTAATATTGAATTTGTTAGTTGGTATATCTCGGATTATTTTTCGTTTTTTTTTTCTTTCTAGCTTTTTTTTTGTGATTCTATTAATTTCGACTTTTTATTTTTTTTTATCTAAAAAGAAACGACTACTCGATTTTTTCTATTACTTTTTGGGAACGCGGGGATTCCGAAATTTTTTGGACTGCAGCGCTCTTAAGATCATTTCTAGTGGCGCCATGGAAACTTGATTAACTTATGTTTTAAAATTTATCCTAAAGTATCAGTGACTAGGAAAAAAAACCTGGAGTAGTAATTTTCTCATATATTTTATATATTTTTTCGTTTCCCCCTAGTAAATATAACTGACTAACCAACAAAAAAGTTTCAACATTATTCCCTTATTCACCGAGGCAGCCGCGACGCCCAGTTTGGGAGGCCCCGCTCTAACCGATTAAACTTCACTGCTCTATAATTTTTGAATGAGAATGTACTTCGGAAGTTAAAATTTCAAAATCATACAAAACCCATGAAAAAAATTTAACGCGCCTTAATTCTTTCGATTAGAGCTCTTTAGTTCATACCAGTGCAAGCTCCGTTACAGAACGTTTTGTAAAACAAGTTTCTTACGAACGTAAGCATTCATTGAAATGTTAATTTTATTTGAATATTGTAATTTAATATTAACTGCTCTTTACTATACCAACTTGTGCAGTGTTAAAAATAGCAAAATACAATTAATTATTATTTTGTTGTACTAAAGGCCAGGCTCAACAAGAAGGAGGGAGGCATATGGGGTTATAGCTCTGGGACCCGGATCGAAAATTGTAGCCCCGAAGCATTAGTGCGAGATCCGCGGAAAGTGGAAAAGTTTTTTTTCTCATCGTCTGTATTTTTGGGAGTCCGTCATTTCCTTTGATTTGATCTTCACTCTAATTGTTTCTACCTGTATTGGTATTATATTCGTAAACACACAGACAAAAATGAATACCAACTATAAAAAATAAATTAATCATATAATAAATCACGATTTTCTCATCACCATGCGATTAAATTCCAATGAATTTCTACAACTACCAATAACACAATTTACCGCGATCTCTTAAATATTTGACAGTATTAAATTTCCGTTTAAGCACGGTATAATTTATTTGTGTTATATAATTAAAATGGAATAAAAAATGATTTTGAAGTAGATTAAAAGTTGAGATAAGTCCCTTCTGGGTTCAACCTAAATACCTCGGGTAGACCGTCCGTCATATATCTAGTAGCTGATTTAATATCACAATAATGTTTTCAATAGATCGTTCTCTTCTTTGTGTTAAAAATGTTATACACACAACAAAATGTGTAGCTAAGTAGTTGTGAGTTCTTATTCAGATTTTCAGATTGTAACAATGAATTATAAAATATAAATTGTATACCAAGTGTTTTATGAAAATGTAGAATAGGTTGTCCACCCAAACCAAATATTTCCCACTTCAAACTTTTCCATGCTACTTAAAACTGTAAGTTCCCGTAACGAAGATATCCTTCCCAGCACTTCTACCATAAATTTTTGCTACAGGTGTGTTTGGAGTACTCGAGGTAGAATAGATTACGACAAGTTATGGTAAATTATTTTTCTCAAGTGCCTAATGGCGCGTATTTATAAAACTAGCATTTACCCGCGGCTACGCCCGCGTAGCGTTTGAAATTATACATCTAGTTAAAACGTATAAAGTGTTGGTTATGTAAAGTTTGAAATCAATCATCCGTTCTTTTACAATCCTTTGTCGTTATTATAATTTTCCCTTAGGGAATGTGATATTTTCTCAGAGTAAAAAATAACCCTTGTTTATTGTATATATGTTCTTTCTGCTAACAATATGCTAAGTTCGAACAAACTCGAAGAATCTTTTTTAGTTTCCACAAGAATGAGTTTTCCTATGAGATTTAGATATTTTCACAGAGTAAAAAGTAACTTGTATCTTTTTCGTTCCTTCTGTTAACAATACACAAAGTTTAAAATCTTAAGAGTCAACTGTTCCTAATACATTTTTCCTTGGGAATGAAAAAATTTCTCGGGATAAGAAGTAACCTATAACCATCTCTATCCTGCATGCTATGTATGTGCAAAGTTTCGAGTTGATTGGTTAAACTGTTGAGGCATGAAATCAATTCAAACAAACAAACAAATTTACTTTCCCAATTATAATATTAGTTAGGACTAGTTACGATTACTTAGAATAACGCATGATTTAGCAAACAATTAGGTATTGGGCTAGGTTAGCATTGCATTAGATTTTATACCTAACTGATTTTGATATCTTCTGGAGGTTTTTGAAGCTGGGAATCATAAAAATGTGACATGAAATTTCCCACCGTTTTTCGCTTAGAGTTTTGGGCAAAAATTGTAATAAAAATTTCTTATTTTCCTTTCACTACGTAAATCTGTAAAATTATTTTTGTTTATAGATAATAAGCATCTTTTGAGCTCGTGGTACTAAATAATTAATTCCAGTATTTTCTTACAATTTGTATTTTTTTATTGTGCACGTTCTTATCAAAACTATTGGGTAATTATTAGGTATGTATCAGACAAATCATTTAATAATATTGAAACTCGTTTGTGGTTTCAAAGTTTACCAAACTGAAACTTGAAAAAAAAACTATATTATTAAATTGGAATGCGTTTTAGAGGAATACAGGGTAAAAATACAGGTAAGGTTAATATTAGTATATGTTTGGGCTTGCTCTTGTCTTTCTACCATTGTTTGTCTTTAATCGTTGCACAAAATTCAGTGATTCAAACTCTTTGGGAGATTATCAGTTTTCTCAACAAAACCAAAAAAGTTTCAACCCCTATGTGTTGCTGTAACATTTTTATTTTCAATCGCAGCTCGAAAATTTATTAAAATTATCGATAAAATTCTCTGAGAATTTCTGATAAGCCTCATCTTCTGATAATTATTTCTGATAAGTCTCTAAAACGTTAAATAATAAGGATAATAACGGCAGTCAGGCTAAATTTTTTAAAATTACTTTTCAAAAAATGCTATTTCTGCTATTATTAAACCTTATTGTGGTAGTACCTACTTTTCCGACCATATTAAATTCGAATGCAAAATTGTTACGAAATCTGAAAATATGATTTAGTCGCAGTGCTAATATAACCAAAGATATCACAAAGTATGAAAAAGGTTTTCATAATGCACAGGCACAGAGGACAGAGGTACAATACGTGTCTCTCCACTACTGGAATCAGTGTAACCAGTAAGAGATAGAAAATATGTTATATACGTGCACGTTGTTTACTTTGTATTGGCGCGCTAAACTGTGTATGTGTGCGTAATCGAAGATAGAGGTGGTAGTCACGTGACCGGGCTCGCATACATATGTATGATACCACAACGCTATGTGTGGGAATGTAACAATGCCAACACAACCAACATTACAATCAAATTCATTATTGTTTGACTGAACTACACTCGGTGAGTGCCACTGAGACATTAACTACCTACGCGCCTAAGGTACACAAAAATGCACACTGCAGATTTCATGATAGAGATAGTTGCTGTGTCGCCATTACTCCGAGTGTACAGTCCTGCAATTTTTTTTCAAAACAATTATATTTTCTCCCTAGTGTTCCCCTATTCTCCCTAATTATTACCTATATGAATATTGTTACCGTGGTATATGGTATAAGATTCATATCAGTTCTTTTTAATATACAAAGTTAATTATATTTTGTTGGTGAAGACAATGAAAGAGGCGTGTCCTGCTGGTAAGCAACTTCTGTTTGGCGTCCGACTGTGGAGTTCATATTCAATATAACAATAATAATAATAATAATACACAGCGAAGAACAACAAGAGACAGATAGACTACACAATGAGTTATAGTGTGGATCGGAACAGACGAACGGACACTCGATGTTTATATGTGTATAGAAGTGGTTTTCAAACTTATTAAATCAGATCTTTGTTTTTTTTCGGAGTGTATGGGTCAAGTAATGTTGCTTATAGAGTATTATATTATTATTATAGGTACCAACTTCATAGTTCATTAATAATATGCCCTCAAGTAACAATATGAGTTATAAGAAGAATATTATTTTTTTTTAAACATAAAAATTCACAGAAAAACTATTATGTAATTTTTGTTTTCAAGGAATAATGAACTTGATTGAAATGGTATCTACCAGTGTTTGTTTTTTAATAAATAATTAAAAATTGTGCATGAAGATAACAGTGGCACATGTAACGAGGCCGGTATCACGCAAATTTTATTTAAATAGATCGCCATTCACTTAATAATGAAAAACAACGGACCTAAATTATGTACGTAATACACATTTAAGAATCAAATTTTCGTTAAATGTCTCTTGAGAGTCAACCTAATAGTTGTAGTAACAATAAGACACACTGCCAACGAGGGTTGGCACACAGCTTCCTCTTACTCGTAACAGATTTTTATCCAGTCTGTAAAATGATTTTGTGCTGAAACTTTATATCTTAAATTTGGTGTTTTATGATATTACTAGCTGTTACTCGCGGCTTCACTCGCGTGGCTTTTGAAATTATGGCATCTAGTTAAAACATATAAAGTGTACTTTCATCATGTCGCTATTACGCGTCGAGTAGGTATTATGACTTCTTTCTTTGAAATTTTCCCACAGACATACAATATTTTCCCCGGGCAAAAAATAGACTATAACATTCCTTTAACAACATTCCAAGATCAAATGAAATCAATGATTCTTTTTTATACTGTTTTAAATATATATTTTCCCACGGGAATAAGACTTTC
Organism: Brachynemurus nebulosus; assembly: GCA_035578155.1. NCBI lineage: Eukaryota > Metazoa > Arthropoda > Insecta > Neuroptera > Myrmeleontidae > Brachynemurus > Brachynemurus nebulosus. The sequence goes on along the minus strand of JAPWDM010000008.1, from coordinate 36,884,778 downwards.
CACGGGAGTTAGATACTTTCCCGGGATAGAAAGTAGTCTGTGTCCTTTCTCAACGTCTCTGTAAACAATATGCAAAGTTTGAAATCAATCGTGCTTTTTTTTAATAGTCAGTTGTAATTTCATTGTTTCGTTTTAAATACATTTTCCTTCGGGAATGAGATATTATATTGGGATAAAAAATAACCTAAGTTTATCGCTGCATATCGTCAAATTTGTCTATCATCATTTTTTGTTTCATTTAAAATATATTTTTCCACAGGAATGAAATTTCCCACGGGAAATTTCCCGGGGTATAAAGTAGTTTGTGTCCTTTCGCATCCCTTCTGTTAGCAATATACAAAGTTTGAAATCATTTATCCGTTTTTTAATAGTCAGCTGTTGTAATTTAATGCATTTTCCCTCGGGAATTAAATATTTTCCCGAAATAAAAAGTAGCCTATAATCGTCTCTGGCCCGCAAGCAACGTCTGTGCAAAGTTTCAAGTTGATTGGTTAGGCTGTTGAGGCGTGAAAGCCAGTCAAACAAACAAACAAACAAACTCATTTTCGCATTTATAATATTAGTAAGGATTAATTAACGTCATGTTTAAACAAGAATAATTTTACGACAAGGACAGAGTGAACTCGTTCTAAACTTTTTCTAATCGGCTACATAACTATGGAAAATTACAGAAAGACAGATTACGTAGCTTTTTTCAGTCTCAACGCCTAAATTAACTTAAAGAGACATTTGAAATTGTCAAATAATTGCAAGAAATTGAAATATAAGAATTTTTTTTTATAGTTAAAGTCCTTTATTTTTGTAGTTACAAGAAAAACAACGAATCCGTTCCCTGTACGCAGCGTTAGCATATTTTACATTTGCGTATGCATACAGCAGGTATAATAAATTACTCTTATTGTATAGAATTTTATGGGGCGGCCATAAATGGTTTCACCGCTCAATATTCGCAAAATTTTTGGGAAATAGAACTGCTAGTAAATAAGATATCAACATTTTGACATTAATTGCGACGAAATTAGGAAACGATCAAAATATTGTTTCAGTTAGATGAAATTTACTAAAGTATGAAATAAAAGTCGCTAATAAAATCGCATGTTGCACTTTTGTCCATTGCCATTAAATTTCTAATTTTCGCCATTACTACTTTTGTTGCTTTACATTACCCATTATCACGTCTTAGCTCTTGTGTGATAATAGAAAAATTTAAGTAACATTAAATTTTATCGTTTAATTTTTTAGTACCAATCTTTCTGATTTGTTTGTACTTAAATTCTTGTCAAACACATTGACAAAGCCTTCAAATGGAAAGTTAATTTTAAATAAAAATACACCCAAATGAATTAACAATTTTAAACTTATGACCTTTGAAGGTAAAACATGTATAAAATATTTAAAAACAGTTACATAGTTGCAACGCTGTTTAAAACAATTTAAAACATTTTATTATTTAAATTTTTGTTGACTTGTGAACTACTACAATTTTTTTTTAATAATCTAGTGATGTTTAAATAAATCAACGTCTAACTGAATCATAGCTGAACTATTCTGAAATCTTGATGAAAGACGAAGATTTTTAAAAAGTCAGAATATATCTCGGCCGCCATATATATACAAGTACATATATTCATTTTTTTATATCACAAAAATGATTAATAACATTCCAAATGTCAGCTCCCGAATATTATGTGAAAGAACACAACCAAATAAAAAAAAATGGAAAAAATATTTTCAGAATTACAATCAATATATATTAGACATGACTATTGAAATATAATAATTAATATATACCATTATTAACTATGTAGATTTTAATATTTATTATCAAAATACATGATCGAAATATTAGCAGGAGGTCCCTCCCAATATTATATACATATAAGTACGTAATACGAAGATGGACGTTGTCCATTTTTAGTCTGTCTGTCGGTCTGAATTGACGATGGACGGACCAGATAGAGATTCAATTGTTATGTTCCGAACTACCTTCGTGTAGTTTCGGAACATTATAAGATTGGTGAGTAACCGAAAATTTGAGAGAAGTGGTAAATCAGAGAATAAATCAGAGAACAAATGGTAAATAATAATAGAGTTTTACATTCATATATTGAATATACGCAAGAGGACTATGTATTGTATGTATTTCATGTACCTGTGAATTCTATGGTTTGGTGGCCAATGCACTATCAAGTTTACTTGATTGTACACAAAATTGCAATAAAAAAAAAAAATTTCTCTTTCTATTTCTATTTTATAGAAGCGTGTATATATTTATCTCTTTCTTTCGCTGTTTTTTCTTAAAATTATTAATAATGGAACAGATTCTAAAAATTGTTATCTTTGTCTAATAACTTATTTTAATACACAGAGAGCCATCTTTACGTATTTGTGATAATTACCGACCAGTCCACATAATTCATAGAAAACTTGTCTAATAACTTATTTTAATACACAGAGAGCCATCTTTACGTATTTGTGATAATTACATACTTGCCGACCAGTCTACATAATTCATAGAAAAAATTATATACATATAGAATCCTATCAAAAATAGGGCCATATTTAGAGATGTGCACTGGTCTCGTGACGAGTAATTTTACCCACTTTTGACCGTCACAAAACGGTTTTGTGACCGATATAGTTATGACAAGACTGTCACAATTACCGCCATCTGGGAGAATACATTTAAATTAATGAATATTTTAGCGGGAAATTTGCATGCTTTAGCGGGAAATTACTGTAACATAGTGTCATTCGTCTTATGTTTATTTACTGTATATTGTGTTCATGAACATGTAATAAATCGAAATACTATTTCATTTTTTAATAAATAAATAAAAATATTTTATGATCTCAAAAATATCTAAAAATGAATAAAAAGATCTTCGTTTTATTATAATATATATGTTATAATGTAAATCATATATTTAAGATATTGAAATAATAATTAGCCAAATTCTTTTTACAAACTATTATATTTTTCAAAAAAAAAATCCGGTAAGTACATGCACTTAAAAACAATGAGCGCTATTCATAGAGAGAATTTAAGATAATTCTTAGATTGAACTTAGCAAAGTTAACACTAAGATTTAACTTAACATTACAATTCATAGACAGATTTTAAAATTGTCCTAGTAGAAACAAGCTTGAAGTTAGTTATAATGATACATTGTGAGGTGTATACAAGCTTTACAATTATTCACCAATTGAAAGCAATCAGAGAAACGAAAAATATTTGAATAGTAGTAGCGCGAAATATTTAAATTAATGAAAATTCTATCAGTAAATAATTAAAATTTTTAATATTTTTGCCGTAATTAATAAAATAATACAAAAGTATACATAGTTATGTATTTTAATTTAATTTATAATAAATAACAATATTAACGGAAAAATTTGTTTATTGGAAATTTAAATTTCTTTGTTGTAAATATTATTTTAAACTGTTTTAGAATATGTCAGTACGTAGTATAGTACCTAAGTATAGTTTGTTTGTTTAAAATGCAGAACGTAAAGACGTGGTCGCTATTAAATTTAAAATTTCATAAAATAGGTGGTATCATGTGATTATTTTAATATTATTTTTTTTAAAAATGTGAATTGTCTTTAAAACATGTAATGTGTGTAAACAGACATAATTGTATTATATTTGTTCTGTTTTTTATATCATCAGTTTTATGTAATCTGAGTGACTTATAAAGTTACAATAAAATATAAATTATATACTAAAATATTTGTTGATTTATTAAAAATTGTTACAAAAGAAGTATAAAATAGATATAAACTTTGTCAATAATTTAGATTTTTATAATTTTAAACATAAACTGCGGTACTTAAAGGCCTAAAACATTAAATAATTCCAGTGTGCTTCCGATAATTTTTAACATTTCAGTATGAAAAACAACTAAAAAAAATGTAATAATAAATTAAGATTAACTAAAGTATGGTAAAATATTATGTTAAACTACCGTTTTGTTTATAATTTACATTAAAAAAAATACGTTTGTTACACAAAAAATGTAAGTAGAAAGTCAAAATATTCTATCACAGAAGCACACAGAAGTACGTAATAATTCCTTAGTTTTTCTGTTTTTGCACATATCTTTTAATTAGTTATCTATAAAATTGTAAGTTTTTCGTCAAATACATGCTGCAAATCGATATTTTCGTCATACATGAAAACTTTTTTGCACCTGAAAATATTTAGAGGTTGAATTACTTATAAAACTAAGTTAATTTGATTCAATTTTTCTTTTAATTTACTTACATTTAAAATATTTATTACGTCAATACTTAATATAGATATTTAATTACGTATATTTTATATTTTTATTCGAAAAAGTTCTTTCAAATTTGATAAAATGTTCAAATGTCAAAAAATTCCATGTAAAAATATATTTAAGATGGACTTAAGTCGACCATTTGCTTATTTTAAATTTAAGTAAGAGATAAGATTGAACTTAGCGTTAAAACCGACCTAAAGTCGTCTATGAATAAGTTAAGTTTTATCTTAGCTAAGATTGATCTTAGATTTATCTTAAATCGTCTATGAATAACGCAAATTGATTTATTTCAGTAAATTATATAAGCATACTGGGATCAGACTTTACTATCAAGATCATAAAATAACGAAAAAAAACCTAGAAAAATTGTTATAACTTAACTAGGTAATCAATTTTCTGGAAAAAAAACCGTCACAAAACGTCTTAGGCTGCCTTTACACGATCAGTAATACTGTCAGTATTTACTGATAAAAATAATGAATCATTATTTTTATTACTTCAGTATTTTTATGATACCGTACACTATCATTATTTTCTTCTGTATTTTAAAACAAACTGTCAAATTTAATTTTTCGGAATTTTTAAATTAATTAAATTTTGGAATTGTTATTATTATGGAAGAAGCGTGTTTAGCTATAGTACTAGCGTTTGCAACTCAAAACAAGAAAACAAAGAAAAAAAAACGTTATGTTCGATCCGATCTGTTCGATTTTGTTTTTCTAGCTAGCCATACATATACGCATGTATACATATACAATGTACATACCACAGAATAATGTACATACGGTACATTTCGTACATATTGTACATACTGCCGTACATACTAATCAATAATAATATGGATAATATGTACAAGCCTACTTTTCCATGATGTACATATACGATCTACAATCGATTTGTATTTATCTCGGCTGGTACCGCTGGTACATATCGTACATATACCTACGAGAAATATATTTTAACGGTTTTAACTGTCATTAATGTTAACTGTCACAAATGTCATTAATGTTAATTTTTAATGCCATTTTAAGGCTAAAATATTTCCCTGCTGTTTGGAAATTAGCTCAAATCATCTTAATACAAAAGCCGGGGAAGCCAGTAAATGAGGTGACGTCGTACAGACCAATCAGTTTACTCCCCGTTTTATCCAAAATGTTCGAAAAGTTATTTCTCAGAAGACTGCATCGAGTCCTCGATGACCTTAAAATTATTCCAGATCATCAGTTTGGTTTTCGCGCAAAACATTCAACCGTCGAACAAGTTCATCGTGTAGTCAATACGATCAACCGCTCTTTTCAAGAAAAAAAATATTGTACAGCAGCTTTTCTCGACGTGAGTCAAGCATTTGACAAAGTGTGGCATACTGGCTTATTGTATAAATTAAGGAAAAATATTCCTGAATCATTCTACTTAATACTGAAATCTTATTTGTCAGATCGTTACTTTCATGTAAAGTTTCAGAGTGAAATATCAGAAATGTTTCCAGTCCGTTCCGGTGTACCACAAGGTAGTGTTCTAGGGCCTATTCTTTATCTTATATGTACTGCAGATCTGCCGGTTGATGAAGAAAATACTACTGCAACATTTGCTGATGATACTGCTATCCTAGCTACTGATGAAGATCCAAATGTTGCATCACAAAAGTTACAATCTAGCTTGCGTCGAATACAGGAATGGTTACATAAATGGCGTATTCGAGTAAATGAAACGAAATCGACGTCCTTTTGACGGACACTATTTCAATACAAACAGAACGACAATGACTATAAACAAAATAAATATATGTGGTATGTTATAATAACAAATAAGTTAGATAACAGAAATCTTACAGCAAACAAGTAACAACAAGTCGTAGTATTGGAGCAGGTAGAGAAGTTCGTACGTTGTTTTGACGTGTACGTATGATTCTAGGGTTAAGAAGTTTTAGTTATGACCACTGATTGTGAGGAACATTACTTAGTGCGTGTCAAACACGCACTTGACGAATTTTTTTTTATTATGTACCTACCATAGAGGTCGGCGGGCACATATAGCTTACTACTTACCGGTATTAATCATTCAAGTCTGATAGCTACTGTTAAAAATTATTATCTGTTAACCCTTTCGTGTATGAGAGGCTGTTAATTATTATTTATTGTTATTTATATTATTTTAGACAATAGACCAAATAATAATTAATAATTTCTTTAAATTCATTACGTTTTGGGATGGTATCCAGACAAAAAATTGAATTTGGTTTTTTGTTGTTATTATTTCTGTTGATGTAGTTTATTATGTAAAAGGTTAATTTGCTTATAAATAGAAAGAGAAAGAGACAAAGCTATCAAGAAGGATAGTGAAATCATTAATGGAAAAGAAATTAGCTGAGAAAAGATAAACAATGATCAACTTAATTTCTTTCTAGGCGAAGGTCACTAAAAATTATATAAAGAGATAAAAGTACAGTGGAAAAATTATAAAAGAGAAAATTCAGTTAGAATTGCTAGAAAAGATGTCTGAGATAGATGTATCGTATATTTTGTCACGAATGCACCCTAATTTTTTTGTTTATTTATAATCACTATGGTAGCTTAACAGTTTCATAATTAGTCTAAAAAGTTTTTACCTATGTTTATCCCACAGTATTCATATAATTATTATATATTCACAAATTTTTAATTTATTTGTTATTATACTATTCGACGATGGTGGGAGCACAGGAACGTAGGTAGTTTTTGGAAAAAACTTTCACAATTCATTAAGAAAACGTTTTGAATCATTTACAAACTTTAATAAAAGCATAAAAGGGTAAAAATATTTTTTTTCTTCTTTTACAATTTACTGTCCATAAACGAGGAGCAGTAGAACAAAACTTGATAAATCCATTTTGAACCGAGGTGACTTTTTTCGGCATTCGTCGATTCGGCATTTTCAACCATCACTGAGTCACCAACTAACCAAAAATCACGGATTAAATATTGCAAATTCAGTATAAAAAGAAAGAGAAAGTTTGTGTGCGATTTTCCCGAAACATGAGAATACAAATCTTTGGAGAAAAGAAACTGATGACAATACTGTGGAGTAAAACTGGGTACCTAAATCTTTTACTTTTTAAATTTTTGAGCTACAAAATTTCTTTATTATGTTGGCTAAATTATTTAGCGTTTTTTCGAGGCGAAGCTTTTATTGGATGCTTTTGGATGGGGAGTCAAGATGAAAAAGCGATCAAGACGAGACGGATGTGACGTCACACCAACGGAAAAATATATTGATTGTTACTGTACATAATGTTAGCAGTTAGACAATACATTTGTGTATTTCAATAAAATGAAAGTAATATTATAAGGAGGCTATTCTGAAACAAAATGCATATGAATAAAATACTTAAGAAGAATTATCGGTTATCTCCCCGCCGCTATGAGCTACTCGTAAAATTTTAATTTTTTAAAATTTAGAATTCAATGATTGAAAAATATTTAACTGTAAGGGACACTAAAAACTATACAAATCGTTATTTTAGGAGAGGTTCACATCAGTGGAGCAACTCCCTTTATTTCTCACGTTTCCAAGGAAATCGTTAGAACACTTAGAAACTTTCACTTTCTACACATAAATTACAGCTAAGGCGGTTAACTTAACTGCCGCATAAATTTCTTTTTACTTGTATATATTCTTATAATTAATATCAAGCGTATTACTATTTATATTTTGGCGCGTTTTTTATAAACTTATTCACTCAGCAAACAATAAGGCCAGACGCACCTTGAGTTGCGTCACGCAGTGAACGCAGGGCAGGGCAGAGCAGAGCAGGAAAGCACTTATAGTCGAGCCCACATTGAGACGCAGTTAACGCAGGCAGGGCAACGCAGTTTCTGTGACTCTTGTTGTAGAAAGAGATAGCACGAATTTAAAAGCAGAGTAGAGCAGAGAAACATTATTTTTCTTCAATTTCTTCAATTGTTTTCATTTTAACGAAATAAAACCAACTAAAACTCGAGAACGTGTTACAATGTCGCGCAGCATCGCGCAGTTTCTGTGTCACATTCACGAGTGCCACATCGGTCTCGTGCGACGCAGTGCTGCTCTGCTCTGCTCTGCGTTTTAATTCGCGCTGTCCCGTTCTACAATACGAGTCACAGACACTGCGCTGCCCTGCCTGCGTTAACTGCGTCTCAATGTGCGCCCGGCCTTACACTTTCAAATTTACCTAAAGCTATTTACAGTAATAATTTTATACACAACAATAATTCTCACATTGATGGTGTTTTATGGGTATAATTATGTAAAAATATTGCAAGACCATATCATGAAAATTGATAAAGTCACATAAGCCAATATAAAACCATATATCAAACTTTTATTTGAATAATAATTAAATTTATCTTGGAAATCTCGTCAGCAGTATTAAGTATAGAGAGAACACAATGTATATTACTACATTTATAGTTATATTGTAGTATACTTACACTTTTTTTTTATTGAAAAAATAGTTCCATAAATCATCTACATCGATACATATTGATTATTATTTACCAGTGAAGAACAATAATAAAGTAAAACTTTTGACAGAATAATTTTCAGTGTAATTTTATATCGATTTTATTTACTTGATATTGAAAGTATATTAAGGCGTTGTTGTTACCTGTTGTTAGGTGATGCTTTGTTTTACTCATTTTGTTTTTTCTGAATCAAGAAATAGTGTTAGAGGTACCCGCACATATTGTTATACTAGATAAATATTGTATATATCAAGTAACTTTATTGTGTGCAAACTTACATAGAATATTGTAAAGATTAAATTTTTACCTACATAAATATGCAAACTTTGATATGTCCCTAGGAAATGTAATATGTGAACGTATGATTCTCATTTGAATTTTGGCAAAAAGTTAATATAAACAAAGCATTTCTCAGTAAGTTAGGAACGAAACCGAGCTCCAAAATGAGACCATGTAATGCAGATAAACATCGACACTTTTTTGAGCACCAGAGAAATGTTTAAAAGCAATTAGTTAATATTGTAAATAGAATTCTTGTAGCCCGGAGTCATTTTCGACATCATTTGGAATAATATTAGGTCGTGTAATATGAAATGTCGTTTCCTGACCACTTGGCCGACCATGTAATTCAAATAAATATCGACACTTTCTTAAGCATTAGTCGAGAAATGTTTAAAAGCAATTCTTCAACTGTGAATAGATTTCTTATAGCCTGGAATCATTTTCGCCATTAATTGGAATAAAATTAGATCACGTAATATGAAATGTCGTTTTCCGACCACTTGGCCAACCAAATAATGCAGACAAACATCGACACTTTTTTGAGCACCCAAAAAATATTTCAATAAAAATCAGAAAAATATATGAAAAAGGTTGACTGACCCCTTTCTTAATATACTTTCTTAAAAGAACACCATTCAGTTTGTATGTAACCACACGATCTATATACAATGTACCCGATCAACTTTCTTGACTTAAAATTGACTTGATCTTCAAAAAAAATTATGGCTCTGCACAATAGACTATTGAATTATACCAGTCTCTTTATTTTACAACCTTTCAAACCTTCTTCGCAAAATTCAAAGGTAGTCTTAAGGTTCCATGAAGTCGATAGTGCACCAACATTTCCAAATTTATCCTTTATGTTCAATTTTATCAATTAGGCATATTTTGAGACAAAAAAATTAAATCTGAAATAAAAAAAATGTTCAGTATGTATCTTAATAATGTCATAAGTCGCCGTATCTTTTTCGGATCTGAACAAAATAGTATTTCCGTGCATGTACCAGTTGGGTAAAAAATATTAATTTCTGATAAAATCTCCTCAGAGAAGTTGTTCACAGAAACGTCCGACTTGGCATTAATTTATTGAATACAATTATAAATTGAAAAGAAACAAAAACATTGTTAACACATCTGTCTATTAATTCCACATTAGTTGGATAATTTTTTCAAGAAAAATATAAATTACATTAAACTTATATACCTACCTACATGTAAAATAATTATGATTTACTGAACGATAGATTTTTTTCTCAAAAAAATAAAAACATTTAATAATTTTAACTAGGTAATAAAATGTTCAAGGAAACTAAAATATATAAAAAAAAATCGGTTGTTTCTTTTTTAAATCATTAACAGAATGTTACAGAATTAGATAAAAATTAGTGGTTACTGCTGAATATTATTATGATATTATTTTACCAAGATTCCAACGCTGTCTTAATTAATTGTCATTATTTTTGTATATTTATTTCAGAAAAATATTTCACAGCACTTCCACCCACGCGCTATAAAAGCAACACGACTATTCTGACAGGCTTTGGCAGTTTTTTAAAGAACAATTTTGGTATCTTCTACAAAAACCAGCAGTTGCATACTTATACTGCAACTTATAAACTCGAATTATCTTCTTCCTTTTTAAATAAACGATTGTTTTGCAAACCTTAATTTTTTAAAATTTTTTTTTCTAAACTAGATACCTACAAAATTTTAGTTAAAGAAATAAGAAAATGTAACTACAGTTGGAAAAATTTACTAAAATCGAGAAAAATGATCTAACTGACTACACGGAGAGAAAATTCATAGAAAAATTACTGTGCTCAGCACTACAATCGACGTGTAAAAGGCGAACATAGGCAATTTTGTACGGTAAAAATATAAAAATTATAATTAATCATAGAAAATTTAAAGGATAGAATGTTCTTTCCGTAATATTAGCTCCGTAAAATTTGTAAAACAACACTGTAAAAAGTTCAACACAATCATACATGAAGGTCACATAGCCAGACTGGTATGGCAAGTAACATAGCCAGGCTGGTGACTGCTGGTGTGTTGTCGTGTGCAAACAGTATTTATTAGAATTTCTTACAGGACGGTCACCGTTTAATTCATCATTTTGTTACTTCACTATATTCAGTATTAGAATATATTGTTGCCAATTATTTTGTGTGCATCATAAAAAATCAAAGGTCGGAAAAGATCGATTGTTCCTCAGTGCGTACAGCCCAAGCAACATAAGGTTGCGGGTCAGATGCGCAAATGAAAGAGTATCAAATTATCATGTTTTTTTTTCCAAACACCTTTATTTTTCTTGTCAGAAAAGTTTTTAAAATTTTGCAACAGGTTAAGAGTCATAGTATACTTCCAACCGGCAATTGACTTTTTTTAAAATGGCGCCACAGTGAGTTGGGATGACTTGAAATATGAACGTCCTGCCTTGGGAGGAACCGAGTACAAAGCTTTTAAAAATTCTATAAAATAAAATTTTATGTAAGCGGAGAGCCCCTATAGTACGTAACTTTCTTGCTATGTATGAAAAAATATGGGAAAAAGTAATTCGATTTACGTTGATTCAACTTGCATGATTTGGGAGCCTAACATATCCTAAGTACGAACACTGTTTATACCTTGTTTACTGTTTGAAATTAAGTTAGGCATTTTATATCACATATTAACTACACTGACATCATCCTACTACGAGGATATTGTCTTCTTCCCATAACCCGAAGATATAATCTACACTGGTTTCTGAGAGAAATTAGAATACCAAGGAAGAATATGGAACTACAACCATCTTCACTCAGCTGGTAATCGAATCCGCAACTTCTACGATCAGAGGCTAACTTGTTTAATGACTGTGCCATGTTAGTAACCGCTAAATTTTCATTAAAAAAATTACAACTTCTTCTGACAGTGTAATTATTTTATAGTTCATTGTTGCAACTTATTTTTGTCGTTTACGGTAGTAATAGATAGATATTTTTTTTTATATAAAAATTTTAATTACAACAAATAGTAAAATATATATGTGATCAAATTAGTAGGTATATATAAATAAACGCGCGTATCATCCATGTCCATCTAATTTTTGTTAACTAATTACATAATAAAAATCCCATATCGAACTTAATTAATAAATCTAATTTAAAAATCATTAAAGTTATTTTAAAATATAATTAAGGATGTTCACATGTACGCATCTGTACGTGGATTAAGTACGTATATATCAAATGTTAAATACTTAAAGTAAAGAACATGATATTTAATTCATATTTTTATAAATAATTAATAAATTTAAAAAAAAAATTGACAATTAAAAAAAAATATTACCGGATATATTTTTGAGTAGGTACTTTGGTTTTTATATACTCATATTTCTTTGGAACTTTTCAGTTTTGTTACATACAGGAAGTTAAAAATTAAACCTGAATTAAAATTATTTTTTTTTATAAAAAAGAAGGTAAAAATTTTAATACAGTAAAATGATACAATTTTTTTTAAAAATCCGATGTTCTTTTATTTTAGAAATACTCTGTATGGTCTATATCAGTATAAGTATCTATTATTATATTAACATTCTTAAAATACTTATTTAAAAAAAAAATTTAAATGGAATACCTACATACAATTACAATTTATTTAAATATTATTGGAATTAAAAACTGTTAACATCGTTTTAATTTCCGTTGATTTTGTTTTCCTCTTAAGAACAGCTAATTAGTTAGTATAAACTCGAAAAATTGTTTAGGATATTGTGCATCAAGTTTTAAGTGACTTCCATTTAACTAATTTGATAGATTTATATAATGGGTGATTCTTATAGATGGGAATTACTTAATATAGGATTTCTTCAAAATAATATTAGGGATCGTCTGTAGATTATATTGAAGTGTTTATGGAATTTTTAAAATCTATGTCATATGATTAATAGATTTACGATATCTCAGTGCCTCCACCATTTATAATATTTATATGTTATTTGACTGTTATTTTTATGTAACAACTACTTTATAACATGCTATTTCTTATACTGGAAGATACTTTTGTAACACTAGATGAAGCATACATCAATCTTACAATTAGTACATATTTTAGTCGTTGCTTTAACCCTTTTCGGAATTACCCTCTTCGGAATACTGGATATAAACATTTAACTTCTTTTAGGTGGAAACCAAATTCAACAATAACTGGATTTATAAAATCAAAATGTATGTCATTATTCAACTAAGGATGAACTCATTAAAATAATTTCCCATATACATATTATGCTCATAAATAAACATTGTGCTTGGTTAGGTATATCTTATTGTACAATACAATATACTGGTGTTTTATTGGTGTAAAATATTTATATGGTACAGTGGATCTGCATTAGACATGTCATGCGTGGTTGATAGACCATATATGAATTACATACGCTTATATCAAATATTTAATTTAAAATATATAATATACAATGATGTACCTATGTTACAAGTGTAACTTTGTATCCTTCATAAAGGTTAAGAAAAAAAAATTACTAGTTATTTACATAATTTTTTTCCCACGACCACGAAAACAAAACAAAAATTATTTAAAAACCCATATAGATTACGTGTGAACAGATTTTAGTCATAGATAGATAGATCATTGTTTTATTATGTATAAAGTGTTCTGAAAATATTGAACTAGTAGTAAAGCGCATGTACATCAATTCGTAATTAAAAGTTTGGTACGCTTTTGTCAATTGTAATTCCCTGTCAACACATTCGAAATTAGTCGAATGGTCAAATGCTGTAAAAAAAGCTTCCACAAGACCAAAAAGGTACCCTTAAAGATCCCTACGAATTAATGTATTATGGTAGTCACAAGACAGAAATCTCCATGTTAAGAAGAACCCTTGGCGTATGAAACCAGCCAAGTGGTCGAGCGTACTTCGACACTGGTAATTGAAGACTAATAAATCGTGGAAAAATTTTCTATTCATTTTCTACAAAATGTCGAATGAATATCAACAAAATTGCTTTTAGAAAACCTTTCCCTATCACTTTTTTGTCCTTCACTCGTATCGTAAATGAACAATATAATATTAATGATGTGGGTGGTGTGTCGAATACTGAAGATGGTTACTCTTTTATAAACTACTAAATTTCACAAACAGGGCCCCAATTCATTATAACGATATGGATTTTGTACCAGTACATCATTTACTACATATAATCATAATATTAGAAAGCAGACAAAATGATTTCGAACAGTGTTGAAGTATACAATATTTTGAACTGAGGGGCTATAACATTTATCGCTTTTATAAAAAAAATTTTTTGGAATAATTCAATATATAAACTAATAGTTATTTAAACCAAATTCCCAAAGTATAAACCAATTTCACTAGAGGATAAAGGAATTAAATTCATACATCTTCCATGCAACACTTTTCTTTATTTGTGATTTGAAATTTTTTGAGTTATTCAACATTTATTTATCCAAATAAAAAAAGTTTTGCATGGAAGATGTATGAATTTAATTCCTTTATCCTCTAGTGAAACTGATCCATACTTTGGGAATTTGGTTTAAATAACTATTGGTTTATTTGCTGCTTTTGTTTAATATTTTAAAAGTAAGTATTATTACCATTTACGTTTGATTTTATATCTATATGTATATGCATTTCAAAACAGATGTACATATTTTCAACAAAGAAATAAAATTTATAGCCCCCCCAGTCTAAAGTAAGTATTTCAACTCTGTTAAAACCAATGTACTTTTACTCTCTGATCATAATTTATAAAATATTAGAATGCAGCAAGAAAATACGATTGACAAAAAGTGCTTTGAATCTTAACGATAGATATTAGCCACACAGAATCAATTATGTAGTTCAAACTCCGAAGTATAATACATCTGTCACATTAAACGAAATTCTTTTTCCCGTTAACCCCGATTATATTTTCTTGAGTTTTAGTTAAGTAACACCCTGTATGTCTTATGAACATCTCTACATTGTATAGGTACTAACTGCTTCAAAATAAAATTCATATGTAATAGTCGAATAATGAAATCTTTTGACAATGAAATTTAAATAAGTGAATTAATATAGGAAAAAATTATTTTATTAATTTTCTTTTTTGTTGTTGTTGTTGTTGTTGAATTTTTGATGTTTTAATTAATAAGTATAAAAAAAATATTTACGCTTGTGTAATTAATATTTATAAGACCACAGGCTTCATGGTAAAAAAAAAATTGAGGTTGTATATGCGTAGTATTACCGTCCTGTAAAAAATTGATAAAAGATTTCATTTACTGGTACCTAAATAATTTTGAAAAATAATATTTTATATTTCTTACCGGGGCTCAAAAGTATTATTTCTGTAGTCATGGACACAGTTTGATAATCCTGAGGTTTCGGAATAATTAGAAGTTATTTTTTCAGTCACAATGAATTGAAAAAAATTAATTGAAAATATTAAATATTATTGTAAATATAATTTTAATAAATAGAAAAGTTCGCTAAGAACGTGTTGGATGCCCATTAAATTAGAGTTTTTCACTCGCTAAAGATTGTAGCAGCTTTCAAAAAAAAAATATAGGACACTTATGAATATTTCTTACCGTTTATCTAAAAAATATAGATAAATATATTTGACAACTGTTACTCTTTCAATTGAGTGCTTTCAGCAAATACTAGTATATATGTAGTAAGTGATGCTTAAGCGTCAAGTTACTTACATTGTAACCGCTATGTAAGATTTCATAAAATAAAGACTTTTTTGCCTGATATTTTGAAAATATGGTTTCAAATCTTTACCAAATAGAGTCAAATAACTTCAACAACCAACGACACCTTTTTATTGAGTCCAAAAGTGAAATGTTTAGCATCACAATAAATTTTCGAAAAATAAAAAAATCGCTTTATAACTATGAAGGATCCATAAATCATTTAAATCAATACAGTTGGTTTTACCATCTATCATATTTAATTAAAGTAAATCCAAAAAAAATTATATTTCTTTACGGACAAAACGTGATACACATATATCAATGAAACTATATAACTATCAACCAGCAGTGCTTACTTCTTAAACGTGCTACAAAATTTATAAAAACGAGTCAGTCGAATGGAAGTTCATTGAAAAGTAAGAGGTTGCCCGTGTAATAAATAAGTGCATATTTTTTTTTAATAATAAAGTTATTACTTATTATTAAAATTGCTGACTACTGTGCTCTTTTACCTTATTAGAATGTATCAGTAATAATTACACATTTCTTTCACGGTACATTTTATAACAAAATAAATACGAACAAAAAAAATTGTTTAAAATTAATAAATATTTTATTATACATTTTAAAGAATACGGAACTAAATGTGTTATTTACAGTGGGCATCAAAAACTATCGAGTACCTACGTATAATTAACGAGTTTTTATATTAAAAAAAATTCGCCAAGTGCATTTTAAACTCATGCAGTAACTGAAGCCAAAATTTGGTAGATCGAATTTTCTACAATTCTCAGGATAAAATTTTTTTTTAATGTTAAAATTAAAATTTAATTTGTTAATAATAATATAATTGATTATCTGAAACTTTTATTTTGCATGTGTTAAAAAAATTAATAACAAAATAATTTTTTAATTATACTTACAATTAGTTTTGTCTATAATCATAAAGTTACAACTGACACACTTCACCCTTATTCTTTTTTCTTCCGAAACTGAATAATATCTGTCGTTTAGATTTATTCTGTTACTCTGTTAGAAAGACTAACCGTCGAGTTTTCATTTCTTTAAGCTACATCATTAAAATGAAAACAGAGCTAAATTAACTAAAAATTGTTGTAGATCACGATTCTGTGTAGCAGTTAACAAAACTTGTCTAACAGATCATGAATTCGAAACCCGCAACAAAGGCAAAGTCGGATTTACATAAGGGCACCTGGGGTACGTGCGTCGAGGCCTCCACACAATAGGGGCCTCCACAAATATAATAGTAGGCAGTAGAGTACGAAGAATAAACACTCCTTTTTTTGCTCGTCAGTCGTATTTGTCGGAAAAATTTGAAAAGTTTCAGAAATTTCATTATTGCTTTACCGGGACCTTCACACAAGTACTAAGAAGCCAACACACGTGAAGTGCCTCGGGGCTTCCACATGTAAAGTGTCCTGGGGCCTCCAGATGTGTGAACCCGACTCTGAAGGAGAAGTTCATCAACACTGTACTTCATAATTAACACCTTGACGATCGTAACCTATAATGAAAAAAGGTTCAAAGGTCGTACGACGTGGCGTGTAAGTTGGCAAAGTTTTACTTGATGTCTTACGACGTCAATGACCGTCAAGTTGTTAATTTACGATAATTATTCAATTACCAACAAATATTGTAGAATTACTCAAACGATTCATCAATCAATAAAAGAGATTTTTTAGCATAAACCATAAATTGATTTTTAATAATTCGTAAAATTAAAGATATCCGAAAACTTTTGATTATGAATGTAACTGTAATACATATATATATATATATATATATATATATATATATATATATATATATATATATATATATATATATATATGTTTGCAAAATGTTATTGCAACACAAATTATTTTCAGTGAAAAAAACGCAATCACCTTCACAAGTTCAATAATATTTCAATTGTCAAATCACAATGCAGCAGGTATTATAAAATATTATGTACATACTTTATTTAGAAAGAATACAACTTACTCGCCTTTAATGATTATTAATGAAGACTTTTTTTTCTAAAATAAATATTTTAAATTTGCCCGCAAGTGTAACACAACACATTACAAGCAATAAGTATTGAGTATTACTAAAGTAATTAATTTTTTTTCTTTTAGTTTTATATGGTTGTCAAAGAGTAAAATAATTATTTATCTATAGGTATATTTAATTATTAAAAAAAATTGTTACTTGACAGTTTTTTTTAGATATTTTTGTTACTGTTTATGTGAAAGTTTATTAATTCTCTATAAAAAAAAAAAATTATTTTTTTCGCATTTGTGTATGGGATGTTTTTGAAAAGAAAAAATTATACTCAAGCCCAGTGTGTCGTGTCCCTGTTACTTGGACTAGTATGGCAGGCTTCCATCCCCATAATTGGCTGTCAGTGATAATCACTTTTCTAAGATGATTTCAGACAGTATCCTTTAATTACTTCTCTATCTTCCGCTAACATCATAAGTACATTAAATATAATAAAAAGAATTAATGATGTGAGTGGCATCTGTGATAAAAAAGTTGTTTGAAAAACGGATATTATGTCTCGTACAAGCTGTCAATGGTCTCATATCGTTTGCTTACATCTGAATAGTGGATTCTGTCCCTACTTCTCGTCGTCCAGTTTCGGTTCAAGCCAGATTTTGTGTCGTCCCAACCAAATAATGCCACTGTCAATAATGTAATTTTCAAACGTTAAGAATTAAACATTTCGTATCAAACTCTTATCAAATTCTACACGTACTAAACAACAAAACCGCTGATTTTGTTCAGAAGGAGTGAAACGAAATGAAAAGTGACGAGAGTAGAAGAAGAAGAGTGAGGGAACAGTCTTTCCAAGAATTTTACTTCATTACTGGACAAATTTTACACTATTGAGAACTTCTACTGTATTAGTATTATTGTTAGTAGTACTTTAACAGAATTTCTGTCTTGAAATTGCTTTTTAAAAAGAAATTAGGTTATCTAAAACTATCAAAATTAGAAAACCGTATGAATACAGAAATATACAGAAAAAAAATACAGCTAGAGAATAAGAAAGAATTCGAAAAGAGTTGAAACCAAAAAATATATTTCATTCCAGAGTGCTCATCAAGAAAGGCTTCAACATAGAAAATAAGCCTCTAAAAATTGATCTTTTTTTTTAAATTTAACCACTCTATCGTCTCTCTGAAAAACGCTAGCAATAAAACTTTTACGGTATAACTAAATATGTATTTCTCCAAGATAGTAATACTAATTAATGTAAATTAATACATTTTCAAAATATGGAATTTATAAGGACAACAATTTTTTGCTCAAGCTGAAATATTATTTATTAAAAATTACGGAATTTATACTAGAGGAGATCGGGGTAATACAAAACAAAAGAGGTAATAAGAGACAAAAAAATTTATTTAATTCTAAATTACAAATCTAATCATTATGAAAAAAATACTATGTAAATTAAATGAACCTATATTTTTTCTGTAATTATTAAAATAAAATTAAAGGAAAATAAATATTTTAATATTTCGAAAAATCCTTGTCTCTTGTAACCCCTACTGGGGTGATAAGATACAACACCTCTAGCTGCCCATAAACTAATGTAAAGTCAATTGAAGTAATACCAGATATCTAGAGAAAATTCTGAATCAACTAAATCTTTTTACTCACAAATACTTACAGCCGTTCTCAAAATATCTTAGGTTTAAAAAAAAGTTTCGAAACTTGGTTCCTGAAATTCGTTTGTTTTAATATTTAATACCAGTTAATAAAAGATTTATTTCCTTGTTATTTTGTACAATCTATATGGGCCAGAGCCAAGCGTAGTACAAGACAAAAAAAATTTTTTTTTTAATTATTCAAAAACGAAATTAAAGTTATTATCTCATAAAAATTTAAACATGGGGTAATAATAGATAAGAGTAAAGTCCAGTTATGAAAAAGGTTTTTAAAATTTTCAATAATAGTTTATTATTTGTCATGTTTTCCGTCAACAAATTACACATCAAAAATATTCAAAAACTTAATACAGTAACAGAAAAAAAATGAAATCGGTGAAAAATAACGAACTTTTATACCTAATTCCAATGCAAGTTTTTTCAATTGACTAAAGAAGATACAATAACTATTACAAACTTATCAAGTTATTGGTGATAAAGTGAACACATTGAAGTTATTATTACTTAATTTTTAAAATGACTGATCTTGAATTTTTGATGTTTTTTTTTTGACATTGTCTCTTATTACTCCTGTCTCTTATTACTACGGTCTCCCCTATAGGGTTTATTAGTCTATTTTTCAATTAGACTATGTGGGTATATATGTACATACATACATAAACATAGCTTTATTAAAAATATGAAATACTTTATAAACATAATTAATATATAATTAGCACAATGATTACAGTTACCTGTTAAATTCTTTGTAATATTTTTCTTGTTCTGTAATTATTTTTGAATCAAGGCTGTCATAGAAATAGAAACAGGTGAATTATACAAAATTAAAAGTTATACATATTAGCATCACAACAAGTACCTATATCGGAATTAACTTATGTAAATTACGCACCATGTAAATTTTACTAAAACAACTTTTCAAAAAATTTGACTGGTCCGTTTTTGTAAATATATGTATATAGGAATAAACAGTAGCTGTCATGTTATTTCATGACAGTGAAATTATAGCTACAATTAAGTGTGATTTTTTAAGAAATTTCTTATTCAGTAGTTTTGAAATGAGAGAGAAAGACCTTAGGGATTTTTTTTTTAAAAATATTTTGATATTAACGCTGCATTATTTATTGTTATTGGTGACCTAATTTTTAATCACGTTATAGATGATTCGACTTTCTGTATTGTTAGCTCACTTTTTATTATGATAATTATTTAATTTATCAATTGGTATCAGTGGCGGTTTAGATAAAAGTGCACAAAAAGTATTTTGTAAGAAATTGCCAAAAAGAGTTTTTCCTTCATTACAAAAAATCACTGATGACAATTTATGTGATGTAAAAATTCTAAAAAGTTAATTTTATGTAGTTTTTTGTACAACAAAAAAAATATTCTTATTCTTAGTTTTTGTGTTGTTTTTCTTTCCCATGGTATATGAGATATATGACATTCACATGCCTTTTTTTATTCGACATAAAATTTGTTAGCTCATTAAGCAACAGAATTTTTTCAATGTGATGATACTGATGATGTATCATGAATGATAGGAACCTAAAAAAAATTTGCAATAATTACCTAATTAGTTAAAAATATATACTAAATTATTTTTAAATATTTTTTAATGACTCATCTCTTTGTTTACCAAATAAAATATTAAATATTATTTCAGAAATTATGTGTGTAGGTATAGTTACTGATAATTTAAAATTTTTTTTTGTTTTATTATAATTTCTGCTTTTTTGGTTGACAATGGAAAAAGCACTGAAAAGCGATGTGGTGTGGGGTGCGACTCAAGTGCTTAATATCATAAGTCGGAAAAGGTTACTCAAGTATAAGAATTATTCTGGATACTTCTGCTCCAGCCTCATGAAGTGTGTGATGTAGGCTTAAGTTTATAATTTATTTTTTGAGTCTCTTAAGTTTACATAGGTAAAAAGAAAAAGTTACATTTCTTTTAGAGACCCACTTAAATTTTTACAGTAATTTCATTAAAAACAACAAAACGCGCCAAAAATTTTTATACTGACGCACAAACAAATTAACATACTTATTTAAAATTCAACTTACTGGGCTTACTGGCTTACAAATTTCAAATGATTAAAAAAAATATCTTAAAATTGAATATTTTAACTGTAAACCGCCTGTGGTCTACACATTTAAATATTTATTTTATAGGAGCGAATAAATTTACAAAAAACAAAATAAAACACAAAACTGTACGTTTGTGTTTTTTTTTCCGAAACAAAACTATACAGGTATATATGTATACACGATAATGAATGCATCACGTTATGATGTGATTCAGGTCATTGAGCACATGTCCCTTGAGGTGATAAAGGCCCGTGTACTTATGTAGTTTTATTTCACCTCAACTTATAGTACTAACATGAAATTACAAATCACACAAACAGGTAATAATCAAATGGTTGATTGCCACATTCACTGTGTAATGTAAGAGAGATTATGTTTAGCTACTTTACTTACATACTCTAACAAATGACTCTTAAATTGTACATTTCTAAATTGCTCACTGTTTCATTTTTTTTTTAAGAGAAATTTTTTTATCACCTTTTAAAAATATTTTGAAAATCATTTTTTGGTCTGTTAATATGAGTACGTTTACTGTTATTGGTAAATTAATAAAGGTAGTTGTCACCTCTAATGAAAAGTTCACATATTAATCCGGTTTTTTAAATTTCAGTCCCGAAACTTAGATATTTTCAAATAGCAATGCGAATTGCAGAATTGGAATTTTCATCCCAATCACGATGTAAGAACTCAATCCCGATCTAGAATACCAATAATTACAGTCTAGATACCTACCATCTCCCCTCACCCCTCCAAAAAAATATTTACTGTTAGTGAATCCACTTGAAAGGCAGTATTAACTATAGTTATAATCTGAATAATATTTAAAAAAAAATTAAAATAATTTCCGCTAAAATTAAATTTAAAGTTAATAGAATTAACTTTACCCTCGAAGCGGACATATAGTTCTGCAGCCCCCAATGTTTTCTTCTACTTAAAGTAATATTCCATTCAAGCCTCAAAGGGTATAGCGAGGTTTCAATGGCAAAACTGCCTTTGGGGCCGAGGTTCAAAATGATGTGTGCGATAGTAAGGGCTTTTGATATAAATACGATATATATAGGATTTAGCCCCTGACCTTGAACTTTTCTTGAGATATTCGAGAAAGTTCTCGCGGTGCAATACATTTTTTAAATTTTTATATCTCGAAACTATAAAAGATTCAGATTTTTGCGTGACTATTATACGTGATAAATCAATAAAAATATTTTTCATTATTTTTTCTCGTACAGTTGTAATGAAGTGACACCTTTGAAAAAAATACAAAATCTTGCTTATACTATGTACTTACACCCAAAAAAGTTTCATCAAAATCAAAAGGGCGCTTTTTGAGAAATTAATAAAATACTGCCTTATTCTGTAATTCGCTGCTGACCACTACGTGGTATATATTGTGCGTATCCGAATAAAAACTACTTACGTATGTGTTTATTTATTGTTGGTTACATTGTTTACAAAGGATAAAGAACCGAGCAGACCGGTACGACACACCGTAACAGCAGTAAAGTCATTATATTATCACCGGTCCTGGTTTGTCCTCATATTAAATCTGTTTACACCTTTTTGAGGAACTAACTGAATTGATCGTCGCTCTCTTAAAAATTAATATAGTAAACGATTAAAATTTAATACCCCGTTAAATGATACAGTTTCAGAATACGTGAAAATTTGATCGTTCGTGCCAAATTCTTTACGAGAAAAGTTGAAAAGCCAATGGTAACATCAAATGTGCTCGATTTTCCGCGACTTAAAGAGCAGGATTTAAAAGTGTTATGTACCTGTTTCTATCAACTCTCATTAACAATTTCTAATCTAACCGAAATAATTAACTTTTAAATCTTCTTAATTAACTAAATTAATCTTGAAATATCCAAATATTATTAAATTCCATGTACGATCAGGGCATATAAATAATAAAAATTATGGCATTTTTACTGAATATGTTCCCAACAGTACTAGCATTGAATGTATTCAGCACTATTGTTGTAATTGCTCATGTTGCTAAAAAATGTTTTCTTTAATAAACGGATGGTTTTAAGAATTAGTTTGTGGACTGACCGGGACAGGTGACCGTCGCTGTCATATAATTTTATTGCACTACTTGACTTATACCAAAATCTCAAGTAGGTAATCTCTCTCAATCTGCGTACAATTAAAGTCAATTAGATATTGGGCTTCGATAAAGAAAATTTAATACGTGTTTTGATCAATTTGTCATTTTTAGCTCTTAATTCTTATAAAGTATGCAATATAACTACTTTATTGCTGCCACGATGTGTCGTACCGGTCAGTTCGGTCCCTAGCATTAACCATGAAGAGTATTATTTTTGCTAATTATTCTCTAAATATGTAGTGTACCCGTATGTCCATCAATATGATCAGCACTATAAGCTGTACTATGACTCTATAAAAGTCGTCCAAATAAATAAATTAATTCAAACAGTTCCGCAAAAACGTGTAAACAGATTTAATATGAGGACAAACCAGGACCGGTGATAATATACTGACTTTACTGCTGTTACGGTGTGTCGTACCGGTCTGCTCGGTTCTTTATCCTTTGTAAACAATGTACCCAACCATAAATAAACACATACGTAAGTAGTTTTTATTCGGATACGCACAATATATACCACGTAGTGGTCAGGAGCGAATTACAGAATAAGGCAGTATTTTATTAATTTCTCAAAAAGCGCCCTTTTGATTTTGATGAAACTTTTTTGAGTGTAAGTACATAGTATAAGCAACATTTTGTATTTTTTTCAAAGGTGTCACTTCATTACAACTGTACGAGAAAAAATAATGAAAAATATTTTTATTGATTTATCACGTATAATAGTCACGCAAAAATCTGAAAAAAATAGGTAATATACCTTGGACAATTCTCTAACGACTGCCGTTTAGTTTATATTTCTAGCTTTTATAGTTTTCGAGATATAAAAATTTAAAAAATGTATTGCACCGCGAGAACTTTCTCGAATATCTCAAGAAAAGTTCAAGGTCAGGGGCTAAATCCTATATATATCGTATTTATATCAAAAGCCCTTACTATCGGACACATCATTTTGAACCTCGGCCCCAAAGGCAGTTTTGCCATTGAAACCTCGCTATACCCTTTGGAACGTTTTTTTAAAAAGACAACTCTACTGACTTATAGTTCATTCATAGTATTACAAGAAATGTTCTTTTCAAAATTTCCCAAGATACAAATATTTAAAATTCGTATGACGTCATGTGACCGTCCGAAATTGTCCACTCCAGAGGTTAATACAAGACTCTACAGCAAGAATAATTAATTGCTTCGGTGACATTTCTCGATTTTAAAGAAGATTCTGCCCTGTTAATTAAAGAATTAAATAAGTAACAAGTTATTTAAAATTTTCACTTCAAAGCTTTGTCAGCCAGGTATATTAATCCAACGAGGGGTAATTTTTAAGTGTGATATTTGAAATAATCGACAAAATATCCAGCAATGTTACACCCAGAAAAAAAAAACAACTTAATAAAAACCTATAAAACATATTGACTCAATGTAAAACATTAACGAAAGTCTATTAGTAAGGTTGAAATTTATTGTTTTAATGTACAACAACTTTATTTTAAAGTTGAATAATATTGATTTCCTACAAAGTTCCCTATCATTTCAATAAATTTTTTTTTAGTTGTACATTATTGAAACAATAATGATCGTATTTAAGTTGCCATTTTTCTCTCAGTGTATCTTTAACAGATGTGACAGAATAAATGAAAAGAATTTTTTTTCGTATCTAAATTTCCAGATTTTCAGAAAAGACCATATTTCATTTTCTTCACTTCAGTCGCCAAATTTAATTATTGAAAATTTTTTAATAATAGATACTACCAGGCCCGGATATAAGGCGATTGGAGTCATTGGGCCCGATCGGGCCCCGCGCTTGAAGGGGCCCCGCATGAGCATAAAATTAACAAAAATTTATTTTTCGAAATTTAAAAAAATAAAGGATAAATTATAAATTATTCAAATAATTATAAATATACAGGAAGGATTCTTTTTATAATACAAGTGCGAGAAAGAAAGAAACGTATTTTATAATCTTTTTAAGAAGGATGTTTCAGGTATGAAATATGAAATGCATCGGATAGTACTGCCTTTCTCCCTCAATTACATATTCTATTCTAAATGTGTTTTACTCGATGCACTCGCATTCGTTTTTTGACATTAGTCATTGTTGTGCTGCGCTAGTCATTAAGTAGATGTAGCCATGGCCGAGGGGCGGCCGATTTTGAAAAACAGGACGGCAAAGGTTGTAATTGACGTTTTTTTTTTGCTCGTCGGTTATATTTTAAGAGAAAGTTCGGAAAAAATGTAGGAAAAATTAAGACTTTCTTCTTTTTAAGCAAAAGAAGTGGCATTTTTCACGGTGCCTAGCGCGGCACTCAGGGTTAATCCGACCCTGGATGTATTTAGTATCAAATGGTAATAATTTTATATATATATATATATATATATATATATATATATATATATATATATATATATATATATATATATATATATATAATTTACATTTTATTTAAATATTTAATATATATAGGGCCCCGCAAAAAAAATCCAATCGGGCCCCGCACTTATTAGATCCGGGCCTGGATACTACAGCCACAACTCAACGGAACTTCTGAACGGAAATCTTCATCCAAGAAGAAAAAGTAGCATTGCTTTTGGATTGACTTAACAAATCCCTAAATGATTATTAATTTTAAAAAGTTCTATTTGACTATAATACCGTAAAATCTAAATAACAACACCGAAAACTGTAATTTAAAAAATTAATCCATTTAAATACATACATATGTCGATTGACAGGCTTAATTAGAAAATAATCAATTTTTGGAAAGTATCATAATACATATAATACACCTCGTATTTACTATACATAAGTACCGTTTATCCATTATAATACCTACCCGTCTAATAAATGTACCTGTCGATAAGTGAAATACACATTTAAAAATCTGCATACTAGCTTATGTACGGATAAACTCATTAATGTGTTCAATGAATCATACGAAATACATATTTTTCAGAGACGAATGGTATGCATGCGGTAGGAAATTCATTTGATTACCTCTAATCACAATCAATTTTACACATATACGGTTGGTTAGTTGTACATGTGGTATCATCATCTCCGCACCAAACATGTAATAAATCAAAATATTTTTTAAAATTTGTAATTTCCTTTTTTGTCTTTTGCTAAAATGAATATTAATAATCACAAAAATTATCATTATTTCAGTTTAGATTAAAGTGTGTTACGCTAACGGCTATTCTGAATGGCTGACGGTCGGTCACTCATCCAAGTATGTAGTTGGATTTAGCTTGTAGCATAATCAATCTCTCTAATGTGAGTAGGTACGTCTGTGTAAAACTTGCGCATACATCATAGTGGATAAGTATTTGTTGTTTATATTTGAAGACAGGAATCAGTTCATTAATGTTTCCTGTCGTAAGTTGGCGCATGCACACATATGTATGCACGTTTCTTTCTTCTTTTTTTTAACTGTACAACAGCTCGATATCGATTAAGTTTTAATAATTATATTTTTATTATTAATTTATTAATATTTAGCGGTTGTTTGCATATAATTACATACGAGCGGTGACGCTTCAAGCAATATTAGTTTTATGGATGTTTTATTTTTTGTTTGTAACTAAAATTGGCAAGTAGTTCCAAGATTTACAGTTATCCGACTCATTACTCCATCTATTGCCATTTTTATTGTGTTGAATGAGTTCAAGAATTTGGATCAAAATGGAAATAGGAAAATTAAATTTATTGTTTGTTTGAACTGTTCTGCATATGTCTAAGCACAAATTAAGTCCTGAACTAACCCTTAAGAAAAAAAATACATTTACATGCGAAAATAAAGACAATTATGAGAAAGACCCCAAACTGGTCTAGTGGTTAGCAACTCCGCTCTTGACTGATAAGATCATGAGTTCGGAACCGGCCCGGGGAGATTCAACATCATCAAACTACCATACCGCACCAATCATCTATAAGCAATAGTACAACATATACCAAACGATGCATATCATCTTAGTTGTGACGCATCTAAACAATAGAAAAAAAAAATTATGAGAAATTTTTAACAAGCTAAAAATTGATCCATAATTGAAAATTTATTTCCTACGCCCTTAAAGGATAACATCCTATTTTTTTCAATGTAAAAATGGTGAATGCAGAAGGCTTTCACTGGTGCCTGTTACACCCAGGGCCGGACCTAACCTAAGTGGCGCCCGGGGCAGGGTCAAAAAATGACGCCGCCTGTAGAACTGTAAAAAAAAAATGTTTCTTTTTTCCTCCCAAAAAACAAATGACGAGCAAAAAAAAACACACCTCACATACCTAATTTTGGCGCCCTTTTAAATCACTTTCTGGTGCCCCTCCAGACCTGCCGACCCAGGTAATTACCGCGGCTGCCCCGGCCGGGGCAATTGCCTGGGCCAGCCCTGGTTACACCACAAATTCACAAATGGGTAGCACTCTAGTCGCCGCAGTTACCAAACGAAAAAAAATTTATGTAATTAACATAAATGTAGAATGACGATAAACCCTAAAAAAATATCAAAAAAAGGAATTTGTAGGAATATTGATATATAATTTTAATTTACCTAGAAGGTTAATATAGGTAAGTCGAATTATTTTTGAGTGAGAATACAAACGAGTTATAAGAATACTGTTTCGAGAAAAACGTGTTGAAATTTCGATACGGTGTTGAAATTCCGGCCGGGGCAGCCGCGGCAATTGCCTGGGCCAGCCCTGGTTACACCACAAATTCACAAATGGGTAGCACTCTAGTCGCCGCAGTTACCAACCGAAAAAAATTTATATAATTAACATAAATGTAAAATGACGATAAACCCTAAAAAAATATCAAAAAAAGGAATTTGTAGGAGTATTGACATATAATTTTAATTTACATAGAGGTTTAATATAGGTAAGTCGAATTATTTTTGAGTGAGAATACAAACGAGTTATAAGAATACTGTTTCGAGAAAAACGTGTTGAAATTTCGATACGAAAATTGTGCAGAAACCTTTAGAAGCATAAGCGACCACGAGATTTGAATCCTCGACTTACTATACCAACTACTAGGAACCTAACACGCTTGACCATTTCATACCGTAAGATATATTTTTCACTCTATTAAACTGGTCAATAATTAATAATGCGAATAGAAGTCTGGAGGGACTATTGGGCTAATTTTACTTGACACATCTATATTCGTAGTTGATTTTTTTTATTACGGAAAGGTAAAATGAAAGTTAACAGAACTTCACATGACTTCCAAATTTTATCAAAATTATCTACACAATCACAATGATAAATTTTGAAAAAAACGTTACATAATCTTGATAAGACAAATATTTTCTATTGACTGACAGGGTCGCTACGCCCCATGAAGTTTTAAGGTCAACATTGTTAGCAATAAATATATTTAGATTTAATGACCAAGCTACCTACGATTTGATTTTTGATTGAGTTGAGATATTATCTTTAATGTTTTTGACCCTAATTGACTTAATTGATATCGATAAATTATTAGTAAAAATATTCCATATGTAAATGAAAACTCACAGGGGCTACAGGAAATAATATTAGCTATATTCAAGTATATATCATTCAGCAAAACGTTAGCTAAGTCGATGTTTTAAAATAATAGAATATCTTACGGTATACTCTTTCTCTAAATATACACATAAGTCATAAAGTAAAGGGGTTATATACCTTAATGAAATTGGAAATAATCTATTTCTCAATTTAATATTTTTTCAGTATTATATCTTTCAAAAAATTTTTTGAAAAACATTCTATTAGTGAAAAATAGCGGTGCCAAAAATGTTTTAGAACTATTAATCCAGGATCATTCAAATTGTTTACACTTATTTATACATTCTACCGATTATTTTCTTATATTTTTACATGTCTTGGATAGAACAGTAGGTATTAAAAAAAGCTCAAATTGTCGAAAAGTTGTTGCATTTTCTTTTAGCCGCGACTATCCTATCCTATTCTGCGGAGATAGTTCTAATTCCGCAGACGTTTTCTTCTGAAAAGAAGAATATCTTGACCAAGAACGAGTTAGATTCGCACACCCCCATCCCATACAATGAATAGTAATAAAGTAAGTAACCCTGTTTTATTTGTATATAATTAATTTTTTTGCAAATTTGCTTGTGATAACTAAAAAATGCATGAAATATCCCACATTATACTGAAACACTAGTAAATATGTATTCTAAACTATTTGTATATTTCTTCTTGTTACTGAAAGTATTTTTTTTAAACAATTACACTGTTGATAAAGCCCGTACTTTTCCGGTAATCTAAGACTCAATATTTACTAACTCTATTAAAATTCAAATTTTCATATTTATACTTTAGAAACGATCCCTCTTTAGCCCTCGATCAGAGGAGGGGATGTTTATTGATAGCACTTGACTAAAGAAAAAAAAATATTTTTAAAATTTGTGGAGATTTTTTTTTAAGCAAGCCGACCCCTTATTTTACGCTAAAAAACGTATTTTTTTTAATTGTTGACTAGGGATAGGTATATGTTCGCATTATCAAGACCTAACTTTATGCCAAATTTCAAATTCCTTTATTACGTAGTTTTCGAGAGAACCTCTGTGATACACGGACAAACAGACACGAGAATAATCTTATAAGAATTCCATTTTCCCTTTTACGGTACGGGGCCCTACAAACAATTAATTTTATAAATTTCCACTGCACATAAACGTTACATAACCTCTTAAGTAATGACAATAAAATTAACTAACGACTATTACAAAACCATGCGTAATTAACAATTAATAAATAAACTGAATCACATGTTCTTGTAATGTACATAGGTATAGTCTTCTGCCATGTATGTAATCCAACTTAAACAACGGGGTTGTTATACATACATACATATATGAAATATGTAGTTTAGTATTATAGGTAACTTTTTTACACAGAATTACATATAGATTCTTCATACAAACACAACAAAGAAGCTACGATAATGATAAAAAAAAAAATGTAAAAAAGAAAACATTCGAATACACCTGCAACGGAAATTGTATTTCAATTGCGGATACGTACTTCATTTGTTTTTAAAATAATATACTTGCTACTTACTTAATAAAATTACTTAAGTCTTATTACATATTTGTGTTCATAATGTAGACTTCTTTGGGTGAACTAATCAAGAGAAATATTTGTATTTATATGATATTTTGTAGTGGTAAGTAATTAAATATTTATGTATGGTACTGAATAATATGAATTGATAATGTTGTAAGAGAAAATTTTTTAAAAATTATATATTTGTTATTAAGTAGTTATAAAAGTTATAAATGTTTATGGCTATATTGATTTATTAACCGTTTTATAATAATAAATTAATTATTATCTTTCAGTTATCGCTTAATCTAAAGGATATGGGGAAGATAGGTATAAGGAAGGTTAAGAGGTAACGTTTCCTCTTCTGTCTTTGTTGATTGTGCTCCCACTTCTATTTTAAGGCGAATATTAAAATTTAATTTAATGTAGCAGTTTTCTCTTAGCAATATCAAATGTGTTTATACAAGCTAATCGTAAATTTTGAGTTTGTTGACAATTTTTTGATTTTTGCAGTAGATACCCCATCAGTTGGAAGTAAAGTAATTTTATTGCAAACACAAGGAATAAAATAATATCAGATAGATAGTTTCACTTTTTTTAGTCATAGTTAACATTTGACAAATTTTTTTATAAAATTAAACAGCACTGCAACAATTGTAACAAATTCAATGGTGTCAATTGTAACATGTTAAAATTGACACACTCCAGTAGTTTTATATATCCAGAATTTTTCCTTTTAGTATTTTAAATTTAAGGAACTGAGCACATAGAGCCGAGAGTCAGTATAGGGTTTTAAATAAAGTTTAAAAACTTTTACGGTTTTTCAGAATTTTGATTTTTGAGGGTTAATTTTAAATTTTGCAGCTAATAAAATCTTTTTTAATTTACGTTACTAATTTTCTAAATATTGTTTTGTATTGTTTTAAAAATTTTAGTTGAATAAAATTGGACCAGTTCCTAATCTAATTCACGCTGTTTTCAGAATAAAAAAAAATGCTATATAAAACAAAACGAAAAACTAGGATAGGAACTGTATTCGATAATATATAGTACCTGAATATCGTTAAAAGAGTAATAGAAGGAAAAAAAAATCAGACCTGTTGTTAGACACTGTGGTATTTGTCACCTTACTCACTCAACATACGTGGAAGAATTTTGAAAACTAAATTATTTATAGTAACTTCAACTAAATATTGAGTGTTACAATTGAACCTAAGCCCTGTGACAATTGATCCTCTGATGGTGACGATTGGAACATTACACTTTGGTCCACATAAATGCAGTTATTTTAATTATGGACCAAGATAAAATATTTTTGTGTAGGTACCTCATTTGAAACCTAAAAGATGTCCGTATCTTGTACCGAAAATTTAATTCTTTGTGACTTATAGATACAAAGTTACTAGTCTGTATACTTTTTTTTGTTACTACTGACACATCTCTCCCCTACTTAATGCAAAAATAAGAGAAGGCTTGTAGGGTAAAAGAAGAATACTATGCCTCCTAAATAATTAACTTCTCAGTAGAAAGTTATTGTCGGGGGAATTGTAGAGGGAAATTGTACAAAAACCTTCATGAGTGTAGCCGGTTGTAGAATTCAAAATTTCAACCTACCAATAAGATATCTACCAGTGTCTAAAAACAAATGACTAATTGGCGGGTTTCTATTTAAATAATTTGTGTTTTCGGGTGTATTATTCCGTATTTTTTATCATTATATCCCGAAAATGAAGTCACGGGTTATTTAAAGAAAAGACAAATTAAGTTTAATATAATAATTTAACTTTCTAATTTTAAAGAAGACAAAAAGGATGAATCATTATAGACGGCTTAATTTTTAGCAGTTGTGTTCAGGACTTAATAGTATTCCGACTAAAAGAGTTATTAGATGACTTTTATGATTGTTCTGACTTATGTGATTAACAAGACATAAAACAAAACAAAAAATACAAATTTTGAAAACTTTTTCAAAGAAATTTCCCAATTAAACCTTCATTTGTCATCCCAAATCAATAAAACAAAAAATTCAAAATACATAAAAACAAACATCACGAAATTATTAATTACAAAAAAAAATCTATAGCCAATAGATTTAGTTACGAGAAAAAATATTGATATCGACTTGGTGGATTGATTGATTGGTTGATCATATTATAACATGAATAGACAGAAAAAAGTGACGACTCATCATGGACCACTTAGATCTTTATTTGTTATTTATTTTTAAAAATATCCATCTCCCAATATAAAATAAGATTTAAAAAATATTTTTAATTTAGTTTTAATATCAACTATACGCTTGTCTAATTATTCTATTATTGACTAGAAAAAGTCTTAATTTAAATTTTTTTTCTCTTGAGTCATATTTAAATATTAGTTTATCTATCTGAAGCAAAAAAAGTAAGAAAAAAAATTAATAAGAAAAATATTCTAGAAGGTATTGTTCAGCGAATGAGTTTATTTAAAACGTAATAATTGCCAATAAAACTGGGGGAACGCATTCGGAATAACTCGTCAAAGAAATGTTATTTTTTGATAACAAAAGAGAATTTTTTACAATTCGTTATAAAATTCTAATGAAATTTATTTATCAAAAGGCTGAATGACGATGGTTTTATAGATATTGTGTAGGCATTTCCTATTAATTCTATAAATTTTAGCGGCAATTTGCCTATATATTTAACAAATATTTGTTCACCTCTTTCATTGTCAGATCAATAAAGTTAAATAATTTAAATAATTTTAGTTTGCAAATAATAAACAAATATTTTACTTCTCAAAAATACCACTTTTATTCTGAAACTGTGACAATATTGTTTCGAACCGTCAGTTCATTTTCAAACAGAATAAATATTACATTCGTTACATGCCTTATATATTAATTTTATCTACCTATACTTATTAAGGGGGAGTGGTCTGTGATGTGGAAGTGGAAAGGGTGGGAGTGATAAGAGAAAAATCAAGAAAAACAAGATTACATTACATGTAGCAAGAGGCAAACAAACACGTGGCAAAAGATTGTACTTGAAAATGACAAAAAGACAATTTTACAGTGAATACAGTTTTATACAGAAATTAAAATTTAAATAAGTTATAATATTGAAAATAAAGTTGAACTGTAAATATCGGTGTAATCACTTAAAAGGTGATCGGAGCTATGTTTATTTATTTCTATTGCTTCTAGGATTGTTAACTTCTGCCCTTTGCTTGCCTCGTGTAACACAGTAATTTCCCCTTCTGGTGTGTGTCCGGTGTCTATTAAGTGCCTCGCAAAAGCAGAGTCGGATTTTTTATTTCTATATGACCTAAAATGCTCTGCTCTCCGGGTTTCAAAGTTTCTGCCAGTTTGACCGATGTAAAAACCATGACAATTTTGGCAGTTTAATTTGTAGATACCCGATTTTTTAAGTTTATCAATTTTTGTTTTATTGTTATACATTAAACCTAGATTAAAGCCTGATTTAAATGCTATATTTATGTTTGATTTTGCTAGAACTTTTTTAATTTTATCTGATATTTTACCAAAATATGTTATAGTTTTAAAGTTAGTTTTTGCTCTGGTTACCAAGATCGGTGTCCTACTGTATTCAAATAATTTAGAAACATTTTGTAAACTTATTCATGTCATCAGTGTATGATCAAAAAATTTTTATTAACAAAAAATCTCATTTACGTTTCTCTGTTTAAAATTAAAATGCAATTTAATTAAAAATAAAAAAAAATTAATCAAAAAAATAACCAAGTCATAACATAAACATGACTGAACGTCAACCGACTGCCGACTGTTGTAAAAATTTTTAATTAAGCTACAATATACACTTTTTTCGTTATCTTATTTTTTCTTTCTGTCAATCAGTATTATTTTTCGAGTGTCTCCATGCATAATACCGACGTGTGTACCTCTAAAGCCATCAGCTATGTATTGCAATACCTAATTAATTTATTACAAATTAAAATGGAATCAAATATTTAAATCATTTCCTGCAGGTAATAAATTATTGGAATCGACAGAAATTCTATATTTCCGATCAAATAAAATTGGCAATCTTGTTACTACAAAAATACGAGTACAATATCCCTTTGGTTGCTCCGTTATCTAATAATATTTTTGAAATTCGTAGAAATATCATTTGGTAACGTTTATCTTGACTTAATCTTCAAAAATGTTGCAGCAATTAACCAATTAATTGATTTTTGGGTGGGGCGGAAGAAGTTTGAAGAAGAAATTGTTAATTTATTTTTTTTTAAATATTTGTAAAAAATTTCAACTAACAGGAATAATAGTTGATGCAAATATACAATATATTACGATAATGTAAATCCTTTCAATGCAAATCAGCTATTATTATGGATTAAATTAAATAGGAAATACTGTTATAGTTAATACATAATACATTAATACAATAATGCTAGTATATTTATAGGTATATGTATACATTAATGTAAGTTTTTGCAGCGATTAGAATTACTTTGTACAAAAAATTGCAATATAATTCCGAGGTAATTTAAAACAATACGAATGCAAAACTTTTAAAATTTTTCTAAAAAATGCATAAAAAACCACTTTTACAAATATGTAATTTATTTTTATACCATCTAGAGATTATCTATTACTTTTTTTTTATCGCATGTCTAGAATAGAACAGTATTCAAAAAGTAAGACAGGTTATGTTGTGAATAAGTTGTTGCTTTTTGTTTTGGCTGCGACTATCCTGTACCTATAAGTTTCTGCGGAGACATTTCTGATTTCGAAGACGGTTATTTCTGAAAAGACACCTTATAAAAAGTTTTTGAAGGACAGCGTTTTGAATATTTTACTTTAGAAACCTAAAAATCATTTTCTCCGCAAAAAGTGGGAGTGATTTTGTTAACCCATTCCCACTCGCTCCTAATTTTGTATGGTACTCGCGTTCACTCCTATTTTCGTAGAAAAATTTCAACATTTTCAATCTCGTCTGTTTTAATAGAATGATTCCGGCTCATCTCTACTACTTGCTACTACGACTTTCAATAGCCATTGATATAGTCAATTCTACAAAAATAAGATTGAGCTGGATTTTCTTGAATGAAATAGACAATAACCGTACGTAATTTCAGTTTTCACAAAATTTTTGCAGCCACTACAATAATGCAATGTAACTGATTAGGGTTGTCTGAGCGTCAGTCCGCCTGTTAATCAATAACTTTTATAACAGAATTATAAAAGAGTTTCAGTAAATTGAATTGAGATGTTGTGACATTTATATGTATTGTATCTTATTTCGCATCACGAAGATTTCATATATATAGGTATACTTTGCATCATTTTCAAAGCAACAAAAAATACACAAAAAATATAATTTGAAATTTCGGTGGACCATAGCTGTCCCTAGGTTACAGGACCCGCTAAAATGTATATAATGCGGCCCATACACGGTTCAACAAGTTGTACAACTTGGTTGAGTTGTACAACATGTTGAATCGTGTGTGGGGCATTTGGTCAACTATTTTGATGGTTGCATAAACGGTTGAAGTAAAATCAAAATATTTTGATTTTACGTGGGCGGAGCAAATGGTCTATGAACATGTTGTACTGTGTGTGGGGTAGTTGAACA
The DNA here is from genome assembly GCA_035578155.1 of Brachynemurus nebulosus. Lineage (NCBI taxonomy): Eukaryota > Metazoa > Arthropoda > Insecta > Neuroptera > Myrmeleontidae > Brachynemurus > Brachynemurus nebulosus. The sequence continues at coordinate 36,848,528 of JAPWDM010000008.1, read as the reverse complement.
ACAAAACCAGTACATATATGGTGTAAAGGGTGTAAATCAACAAAATATTTACAGCGGTAACAATTGGAAAGTTTAAACATTTGATTTTGTTTGTTATTTCCAATACCTTGCGGAGAATTTCCCGTTGCAAGAAACCTTAATGTAGTTCCCAAGCGTGTTTTTGCAGAAATTGCATCACGCATAAACGTATTTTCTTTGTTTATTAAAGGTGTTATTTTGACTAAAATATCATTAATAATTTCTTCGTTCATGCGCATACAATTTTTATAATCGATTCACATTCACTAATTTTTTTAATAGTTTTTCATTAGAAAATTTTTTTCCTAACCACCTTTTGCTCCATTTTCTTTTTTTTCGTTTACTCAAGCTTTCTTTACTAATTTCTGCAATTACTGTTTTAAAAAATTCTTTCCTTTTATGGTCATAAATTCATGGATTAGGATTTACTTTTTTGCTATTTCAATTTCGATACTATTAAACAGGCCAAAATATAGGACAACGGGAGTTTACGGTGTGAATAGGGTGGGGCTCTTGTGCGTAGAAATTTCGTTAATTGTAAAAAGCAATCGTAGGCAATAATAAAAATTAAGTCCGGATTATCTGCAGTTTACTTCAACTGGATTTATTGAAGTTTTACTGTACTAACCTTTCATTCCTATACATGTCAAATGCACAAGATCGTCAGTCAGTTGCTTCTCAACCATTGACTATAATTTTATACATATATGATTTTAATTAATTTTTCTTTTTCAATATGACTATTAATTATTTATACATTAATTTAAGACGAAACACAATAATTCATAGCGTAAAAAGATTTACATAAGTAACATGTTGTGCGTAAACTTGCTCAGAGTTACATTTGACTTAAGTAACTAACTGTATATCAAAACAAAACAAAAAAATCAAAATAAAAGAAAATCAGACTATATGTAGTTTACATCAGTGGTAATGCTTTCATAATAGTACCAATACAGGTTTGGAAATCGTACACATTAGGTTCGAGCTCTGACAATGATAATTAATTGTACACAAAAATAAACTGATGGTGTAGCGCTTACAAACCAGTACATCTTAAGCTATAACCTTTGATTATAAAGATGAAAAACAAATATGTCTGCAGCTTTTGTTATTTTATTTTTAATATCCTGTAATAACTATATAAATAAAATTTGCTTAGTAAATAAGTAAATTAATTTTTTAATTAAATATGTACATATATTAAATGTAATTGTGATTTCATTTCCAACAAGTAACTTATCTTTGTAAATAATAAACAAATATTTTACTTCGCAAAATACCACTTTTATTTTTGAATCTGTGACAATATTGTTTCAAAAATAGAAGTGATATTTTGCGAAGTAAAATATTTGCTTATTTTTTACAAATATGGAATACCATAAAGTAACGCTCAAATCTATTAATATTAACTTATCTTTACGTCAATCCAGGATTACTCAGTTATGACCGAGAAAGAATAACCAAAAAAAAATTACTTGACTTACAAATAAAGGTCCCGAGGCCGAACCTATCCATTTTGATAAAACTTAGATATGTTGTAGGACACTAAAAAATAAGCAACACGTATTTTTTTATCGGCGGAGAAACTGTTTAAAGGAGTCAAAATCGCCGTTCAAAAATTGGGGTGAAAATTTAATTTAAAATATCTAGAAAACGATAAGAGATAGAGCAAAAGTTTAAACTGACGATATTACTCTTTTTTAAAGAGCTATCTATTGATATGCAATTTGTTTAGATTACGTCAAGAGGGGTGGTTGGGAGTTAAAATTTGTAGGTTAATTGTACAAAAAGGAGGCAAAAAATAATACTAACTGTTTTTGCTCAATCTTTTAATATTAATTCTAGGGGTAGTTAACTAGGGGGTGACTGTATTGACACAATCGTACTATTTAAGTAATTCAAGAATTTCTTCTTCATGGGCAATAGTTTTAAACTTCTGCTTTCAAAAAAAAACTCCTTTGACATTGGATTCCCTTTAATATAGATACTTGCTAACTGGCAAAGAATTTCTTTCTTGCCATCATTACCGTTTCCGTCAAAAAAAAAAAAAAAAAAAAAAAAAAAACAGTTGGTAAATCATTTCAAAAAAGCAAAAACCAATTGCATTACTTAAAAAGCAATAAACAGACCCAAAAAAATTGCCTTATTTCTATCGTTCATAATGATTAATTATCAATTTTGAAAACAATAAATACTTTTTTTCTCCTGTTTCTCCACTCACTATCAGTAATTACATTAGATACTTTTCTAAATCAATACTGTAATTTGGGTGTGTGTGGCCCGACACATGCATGTGTATGTACCAGTAATTACATACCACAAACAATTACAGTATGTTCCAGATTTCATACATCATTTTCACATTAGTATATTCAGGAGATAATTGAATTTGTACGACACTGTAACGTAAAAGAGAAATGAATCGGAATTAATGATTATAAAGATTAATAACGATCTAGCGTGCTAGAATTCAATCAGTATCTTTCATAAAACAACAAAAAATGGACAAATGAATAGTTTCGTTTTTTTCGTTAACTATCTAAGTACCACATGCGGTACGGTGACTGATCCGTGCCCAACTTGATAGATTTGTGCTCTTACTGTTGTCATAAAATAATTTGTCTTCAAATTAATTATTTCCCATGTAATATTTATGTATTTTTTCTCGAATTTTTTTGGATTTATTGCTTAACGGAACATATATCCCATTAAAATTGTTTCACTTGTTACAAAAAAGCGATCAATGTTTTTACCTTTTACTTAATAAATGTTTTATTGAATATTACTTATAGTTCACTCACATTAAGTTTAAATGAGATTTCTGATAACAGATACACTTAAAATGTGCTTCTTAAAGTGTGAAAGGTAAAATAACCTATTACCTTCTTGGAGACGTCTCAAAATAATATTGCTAACTGCTCAATTTTTTAGCTTATTCTTCCAAGCGACTCCACCACAGTATTTTACAATTTAAAACGACTACCTTGCCCATTTTTTTTGTCTGGAAAAACATACTAAAACTCTTATTAAAATGAAAAATTGGGGTGTAAAAAACAAATTTCAAAACATGCCTTCGTCTCACATAACTTATGTATATAATGCAAATTAGTGCATGTTATTTTTATTTAAACTTGCTGTTCTAGTTTGGGTTTTAAAATTTTGTCACTACACGGAGAGAAAATTCATATAAAAATTACTGTGCTCAGCACTACAATCGACGTATAAAAGGCGAACATATTCAATTTTGTACGGTAAAAATATAAAAATTATAATTAATCATAGAAAATTTAAAGGATAGAATATTGTTTCCGTAATATTAGCTCCGTAAAATTTGTAAAACAGCACAGTAAAAAGTTCCATTGCCGACAAAAAAATATTTTTTAATTGTTTTTCTTACAAAAATTACCATGCTGTATTATAATATTTGAAATGCTATCTGCTAATTTTAGAAAAAAAAAAAGAGAAAGAAGGTTGTGTGTGTTGTGAACGCTGTTGAAATGTACCTCACTCATAGCAAGTCACATAGCCAACCATAGGTGTGGACGACCAACTTGGTCGGACGGGTCGGACCAAGCACCTTGATTCATTAGACTGTCTTACAAGTAACAATCAGTATTCATTACACTGTCTTAGAGGACGGGGATATCACCGTTTAATTCATCATTTTGTTACTTCACTATCTTTAGTATTAGAATATATTGTTGGCAATCATTTTTGTATGCATCATAAAGAATCGAAAGTCGGAAAAGATCGGGCATCATCGAAGTTTTTACAGGTACAGCCCAAGCAACATAAGGTTGCGGGTCAGATGCGCAAATGAAAGAGTACGACAACAAGAATTAAACTATAACATATATGCATAAGAGTGCGATAAAAGTTGTGTTAGCACATTAAATTTTACCATGCTAGCACATATTTTTTATTTTGGTTATCGATCGCGCACGCATTATAAGAGAGCATGGTAATTTTTCTGAAATATTATCTACAAAAATTATATAATTTTTCTCTCCGTCTAATCAAGTTTTATATTCGAACGTCGCCGCTACCAGTCTAAGATCAACCTTCCACTATACACAATTCCTTCCTTTGTATGTTGAAAAAATGATTCTAATGTTTTTTTTGTAAATACTAAAAAAGTCTTAAAATGTAAAATATCTTAAAATAATGTCTATCATAATGGGATTGTTAAAATTATGTAAGTAAAATTTAAAAAAAATTGCTTAACCATTCAAATTACGAAAAATAGTAATTCTAGGCACACTAGAAATTGTTAAAAAATTACAAAAATTGCAAAAAAGTAATTTTTTCTACATAGTTGAGATTTGCACGTTAAAGAGGGCAATTCGAGCTTTCAAAACCCATGATTTCAACTGCTGTAGTACCATTACATTTACAGGTATTAAGAGTTACATTTCAAAGTAGGCAATTTTTTTTACTACAAATAATTCCTAAAATAAAGAAAGGCTTTTTTTTTTAAATTTAATGCTAAAAAACGCTCTAAATAAGTGTGATACATACTTGGTTGAACGTAAAAGAACTCTAAATTTTCAAGTTTTAGAATGCTTTTTTTAAAAATAGTTGTCAGACCATTATTAACTAAAATGCAGCCTCTTGAGAAAAGGCCAAAAAAGTTTCAAAAATTTATCGTATTAGTTTAATTTTTTGATGAGTATGTATTTCTCTTTTAACCACTTTACAAATTGTTTAATTAAGATAGCTGCACTATGAAATAATATATATTATAAACCTTTAAAAGTATCAAATATATAATTAATATTTCTTCTTTTTAATCTTTTTTCTAAAATACTAAAACAATAATTCATAACTTGCTTTTTTTATTGCTGAAAGAAGTGAATGATTTTGACCGGATGATATTATAACAAAAATATAAAATTTGTCCGATTTGTATTGGTTAATTATAAATATATTTAAGAAATATTAATAAAAATAATTGATTTTTAAATATATTTTAATATATAACATTTAATTTAATTTTCTTCTTTTAGTATTAGAAGGTTAAAGTTAATTTTTGTTATAAATTATAACTGAAATTCTAAGACACCAAATATAACTAAATACAACACAAAGCATATTAGCAGAAAAAAGTCGTTAGTATCGAATAATAAAGCTACCTACTGGCTACTATAAATATTTGGATGGGAAAGGCATATATATTAAGTTAGCCACGAGCAGGGGCCAAATTTAAACATAGACCTTATGGACCCGAGGTCAGGAATAACAAAATTTAAAGAGTAGTATTTTGGAAATAATTTAGGGAATAAGCTTGAAATTTGCTACACTCTAACGATCCAGAATAAAGTACGCAGCCTAGGAAAATTTCCGCCATTAATTGTAATAATATTAAATCCAGTAATGAGAAATGTCGTTTTCCGACCACGAGGTCTACCATGTAATTCAGTAAATATCAACACTTTCTTAAGCATTAGAGAAATGGCTAAAAGCAATTTTTTTAATTTTAAATAGGGTAAGTGCGGGAGAGATGCCGCAGTAGCCATAGTTCGTCCGTTGATTGATAGATAGCGCTATTAACGAATTATATGTTTAAAATAAGTTGCTTGTTTAAGCTGTATATGGTAACATTTACGATTAGTCCATGAGTTTAGTAATTATCCAATTTTTTATTATTGAAAAGTAAGTTTTTTAACATAATATTTTATCAAGCATTTAATTCATTAGAATTTAAGAATGTATATTTCATTGTTTTAATGAAAATGAGTTTTGTTATTAATGTAGGTATATTTTAAAAATACCGTGTCAAATTCTAGGTTAGAATTCCGCACTATAGCAACATTCGGCATCTATCCCAACAAAAAGGGAAAGAGATGCCGCATTTAAAGTTGGTATAGATGCCGCATCATAATATCGCTCCATTATTGCAATAGTCGGTTATCTGGGAAATACCAACTTCTGAGATATTCAAGTTTAAAGTTTTTTAGAATATATTTATTGTCTTTTGAGAGTTATTTGAAATCCAATATTAATGCAATTTTGACAGAAAACTCTTTAAACACGATATTAAATAATGCTATAAAAATTAAAAGAACTATTTTATTTTGTCGGCCCAAATTTTCAAATTTTCCTAGATAACTGACTATTGCATAAAAATATTTTGAATAAAATTACTACGATGGTAAAAATAACCCAATTTTAAAAATGAAAACCATTATTAATTGAAATAAAACCATTTTATTCAACATAAAAATACCAAAAAAAAAGTTAACAAACTTATCACTAATTAAAACCTAAAAAGAAAGAACTTAAAATAGCGACAATTTTACAAATTTTACAGGACAGCAAAGATAAAGTTTGAGAGCCGGTATTCTCCTATTATGATTTTTCTTGGACATCCGGGCAGTATAGTTAAAACGTAGTAAAATTCTACTAACATAATTAAAAAATTGATTCAATAACATTATACTAATCATAAAACGATGCATTTTGTAATACATCTACTACATTGCTAATATTTTCCTTGTTTGATTTGACATAACGAATTTCTTATTGTTACTAATGTCAACACCACGTAATAAAAAAATCAGTTAAACTTAAACATTTATTTAAAAAACACAATAACCTACAGAAACTAAATCATTAGAAGACGTTAAAATTTTAAAATTCGGTTATGTTGTCTAATCTGTAAAATTTTCTAAATTTTTTTTTGCTTTAATACTCGGATAAAATGCAATAACCTAGTATTGTAGTAAAAATAAATTGAATTTGACGCTTCAACAGTACGGTTATATCGATATACCTTAGTCTTGCAACAATTAAAATTTAAATTTATTAAAATTGTCATACAAGGATATCGATTATATTAGCAAAAATATTAAGCTTAGAGCTTAACTGATTGTAGCATCTGAAAGGTACGCTTTTCCTCTTTCGAATGATGTAGATAACTCAAAAACGTAATTTTGCCCAGATAACCGACTATTGCAATAATGGAGCGATATATATTAAAAACATAGGCTTATACCTTAATTATAGAATTTTTTTTTTGGACTGTAAATTATGCCACGTAAATATAAAAGATCCATTAGTGGATCAGGAACAGCTAGAGGAACAGCTCTATGATGATTGCCTGTGTGTTGAATGTTTTGAAAAATACTCAGAAACAAAAAAAAAAAAGTTGACTGGTTAAGATGTATAAAGTGCCAAAAATGGTTACATATGACATGCATCATGTATGGAGATGTGTGTAATATATGTTCGAGAGGGGCGCTGCGTCAAAAAATGCAAAATTTTTAATATGAACTATGCGACGTCTGTCCTTTTTTGATGCGGCAACTCTCCCATAGGTGTGGGAGAGACCCGCTTTGCAGGCTCTACAAAAATGTTAATTATGAATCCTTTATGACTCAAAATTTAAAATCATTTATAAATGATTTTAAAGGACAATGTTTGCATACTTAAAGAATTATCAAGTGTTTTCAAAATGTGCGGCATCTATCCCGCATTCCCCCTGAAATTCATGTAGTCTAGAATAATTCCAGCCATTAATTGTATTAATATTAGGGTCGTGTAATATGAAATGTCGGCTTCCGACCACTTGGTCTACCATGTAATTCAGATAAATGTTAACGCTTTCTTAAGCATTAGACAAATGTTTAAAATCAATTCTTTAATTTTAAATAGAATTCTTGTAGTCTGGAATAACCCCAACCATTAACTATAATAATATTAGGTCGTGTAACATTATGTAAATGTCCGTTTCCGACCACCTGGTCTATCCCATAATTCAGATAGATATCGGCAATTTTTTGTCGACAAAAATTATAAACTATTTTGTAATTAACACATCTTTCTGCCGACCGGTGGTTCGCGGACCAATCTAACACTACGCTAAACTATTTATACATAAAAATACCTAAATATTTCTATGTTTGTCCTGCATGCGTTCCTATACCATTCATCCGATTGCGATAAAACTTTAATGAGTACTTGTGCACACACCCAAAAAGGTTTCTGAATTTGTTCAACCGTTTTACAATAGGTGGCGCGCGAGTTGTTTCAACTAATTTGTGTATTTCTTATCGTTTATTTTTAAAATAAAATAATATGTAATCACTTCCTTGCGATTATGTAAGTTATGTTCTTAAACCTACAAAAAAAAATATATAATAATTTCATAATATGTAGGTATTTAAATTTTATTGAATTTTGAAAAAAATTAATTTATTTTATACAATACAACTAATTTAATTATTATTAATTTTATGAAAAAAACCTTTTTGGCACAGTTAATTCACCGATATTATTATTACCAACAAGAAGTGAACAAATAGCCACACGCCCCGCTGCCGCATTTTTTTTTTTTTTTTTTTTTTTGTAAAAAATTAATTTAAAGACACCAAAATTTAGTGTAACCTTGTTAATTACTTAAATATGTATATCTATTGAATAAAAAATCATTATTCACTATAACATTCATAATTTCATAGTAGATAATTTTTTAAAATACATTTTTTTAAACACTTTTTGAAAGATAATTATTTTTCTGTTCTGCTCACAGTTGAGGAAAAAACAATTATAATCGGTCATATTCTGTTGTAATTGCATTCTAAGTGAATTTTTTTAACAAAATTTTTTTTATGTACTTTTAAATTATAGTTAATAACACTTCTAAAATAGATTTGTTTAATTTAGAACGGTTTTGTCTGCAAGCTAATTATGTTTAATACATGGCAATGTCAAGTTTATTGTTACGGAAAAAATGAAGAAAAAATTATTAATTATTGGAAAAATTACTGGAAAATTCTATTAAATAAATTATGAAATTTTGGAATTTGGAATAAGTACCTAGTCGTAGAAAATTGAACGTAATTAGTTTATAGAAAATTAAATTTCTTACATCCATCTTTATTTGAAATTTTTTGTGAAGAATATTCACTTAGAATGCAATTATATCAGAATATTTCCATATCCCTCGCAGGGTCGGATCTACCCCTGTGGGGACCCTGAGGCACTTCTAATGGAGTGACCCTTGAAGACTTCAAATATCTGATTGTGAGTATTTCTGTGGAGCCCCTTTGAGAGTTTTTCAAATTTTCCGGAAAAGTAGAGTTGTCGAGAAAAAAAATGAAAAAGCGCTTAGGTATTCGATTCTATTCCTTAATTTTTGTTCGATTTTGTGGAAGCTCTTATTGTGTGGGGGCGCCAGGACATGTGCCCCAAGTGCCCTTATATAAATCTGGATCTGTTCCTATGTCAATTTGTTTTCGAGCTTATTTCTAAAAGTGCTTTAGTTCAATAGCTGTTTTCAAAAATTGCATTTGGCTCTTGAAATAAGAAGATCGTATTTTTTTACAAATCACCTTTTCTGAACTCAAATGTAGAAACTCGAAAGTTTCTTCATGTAGAAAAACTTTCAGTGGATGGATTTTTCTACCTAAATAAAATTCTCAATCAGTTAGGTACTTTTAATCAATATATTCTAGCTTACGAATAAGTTGTCTAATCAATCAGTTCGTAGAATATTACTATTTTTAAGGTAAAAATTTGACCATTAGAAAAATATTTTACCATAACTATTATGAATTTTCATCAATTTAAATTATCTTTAATTAATTACGTTTGTTATTTTAAATTAGTCATTCAACACCGAGCAACGTTATCTAAGTTATCTGCTTACTAACTGACCCAAAAGCTGAAGCAAAAGTATTTTTGCTATAGTATATTTGTATACCTGGAGACTAATAATGATACTTTACTCCCCTATTATGTAACGACGAAGTATTTTAGTTTTGGAATTGAGTTAATTTTGAATAAATTTTCAACAAATTTTCACAGCAGCTAGGCAGACTAGTAACAATGTGTCCAGCTCGTCTAGAACACACTCTTTTTAAGAATCTATCTACTTAAGTGGCAAAAAGTCAATGTCCCCGATTACACCTATAATCTTTCAAAGTGGGTTACGCCTGCAGAATTTAAACAATTTTTAATCGGATATATTTGACTGCCACAATTTCTTACATAATAATTTTAAGTACAAAAAAAAGAGAAAAAACAATAAACCAAAATAATTTCACGATAAAAATCGAAATAATAGCATGCACGTACATTTTATACAGATACCTATACATAGGTGTATTATTAGCCAAAAGTATGGTAATGTTCCGTAATATGTTCAAAAAATAACAATACGGTTGGTACCACTGACTCCGCTAACTGATTACACAGGTATTTATTGAGCGATGACGGTGAATTCAATAAAAAAATTTCAATAAATAATAACATATTTGTTTAAAAATCACTCACTATACATACATGTTTTTGGTCAGTTGATTATAATATTTTAAACTGTACTCTTCTCTGATGACTCCTCTTTGAGTTGTAATAATAATATCATATACACCACAAACAGTGTATTTCATGCTACTAAAACATATAAAGTCGAACGTGCAAAAATCAAATAAAAATTTAATAATATAAAAAAAACCAAAACGGTATCATAGAAATTATTTTTTAAGGTAAATTATATTCAATAGATATAAGTAGATATCATACCACCGGTAAAGAGAGTATAAGCATATTAGTATGTGAGGCTACAACTCCATTTTACTAGGCCACGGTTGTTACCATGGAGATGTATTTGTAAATATTAACTACCTATATTATTCGTCAACGTAGTCCCGCAAAAGAAAATGTTAATTATCTACGTTTTTGTAAATTAAATACGCAAAGAAATTTAAATAATTATTTTAAAAGAGACTGTTATTATTTTAACATACTTTTTTCACAAAATAATTAGTGTGCGTGAATGCTGTGAAAAATTGCAAAAATAGTTCAAGAAACCAGTAGAATTTATGTGACATTTCACAGTTGTGTATTTAAGGTAGACCACCACAGTGTGATGGGCCGAAAAATAGTCAAATATCGCGATTCGGGGATAAATTTTTTGTACGATTAATACCACTATTTAACAATACAAAAATATTTTTTTAATCATTTTTATTTATTTTTTTTATAATTATTATAATGTTTTGAAAAAAGTGTCTTTAAAAAAGCGCGGAAATTGGTGCCCACGATTGCGGCATCAATCTGTAGGTAAGCCGCTATTTATCTATGGGAGCTTTTTTTTCTTGAATTTTGAAAAAATGGGGAGGGTTTGAATCAAAAGTACAAAATTTTTTATAGTTTCCCGTGTGGAAAAATAGGAAGATTTAAAAAAAAAAGCGGTGATGGTACCTTAAATATTTGAATTATATTTTAAGATATGTTTTTGTGTTTTATTTTAATCATGAAAATCCAAAATAAAGACAATATTTTTGCATATTTTTAATATACATATAGAATATACATAGCTACGTAAAAAAAAATACATTTTTTGTTTTAGTTGTCAATTTTATTAATTCCGACCGCCATTAAACTCAGCTCATCAGTCATTGCAAACCATTTTATCTAATCTATTGAATCCCCAATTTATCAATACATTTTTCTTATTTAAAAATTCTTATATTCATAGTTACCACGAACACATTGTATGGTGTATTGTATACGTGTATATGATAAATTTTCATATTGCGGTTTTTTGTTTTCTATATATTCGTTGTATAATGTCGATCGACCTCAATCATCCACCACGTATGTAATGTTGGGTGCCAATAATATTTATAACTATAGTATGGTTATAAACTTCAATCTAATAACCAACAAGAAAATAATGACCATATAACCTGAAAATGGCCAAGGTGAGATTACGATTATATGCAGATCAGACAAAAATAAACCATAGGAAACATATTCATGAAAGCATCTTTTGCTGCAAGTTTTCCTTAACAATAATTATTCAAAGTTTTTATCTTGCTTTGGACTTGCGCTAAAAGTACAAACAATTTTAATATATAGGTACATCGTTTTTTTTTTTTTTTTTTTGACATCTCACAAATTACTATGTATAAAACTAATGCGAATGCACCTTTCCATCAGCCATTTTTTAAGTACCACCTACCTAACAAATTCCATTCTCTCCAGGTAGGGGAGAGACTTAATGAACGGGACAAATGAGTTTTAGCTAACAAAGAACCGTTAGTGGAAATTTGTTTTACAGTCACTACGTGTCTTTTGTATAACTATTTTTATGGGCGAAATTTGTGTTTACGATTTTGCGTTTGTTTCAACAAAAACTAAGAAATACGATTTTAATCAGAAAAAGTAACTTTTATTTTTTTATAAATTATTAAATATTCTATAATAATATACAAGTATTGTTTGCAAAATGAGGTTATGTACTTTTTATTTTTTGACTTTAGCTTATTACTTGACAAGGGATAATGAATGGGACATTGTGAATATGACCTTGAATTTTGATCTTGACCTCAATGTCAAGGTCACCATCGGATGCGCCGTGAAAAATTCTGAGACTTTTGTCCTCATCATTTATCCCAAAAATGCTTCTACGTTGAGATTTTTAACCATTTGGCTATTCTTATTAACCTGTATAAACCCCATGAATTTTACATTGTATTATTAATGTCCCATTCAACATTATTTTTGTCCCATTTAGTGCGAATGGAATTACTGAATGGGACAAAAAGCTAACATTAACATATTTGATTGCTCGGTTTTAAAGACCGTTTTTAAAAAAAAATGTCCAATTCATTTTCTCCCCTACATTTCTCTATTGAATTACTTACTCTTACTCGCCCCGTGAGTTTATTTTTATGGTCATTGATGCTTAAGGACTTCCAGCTTTCTTCGGTTACCTAAGATTCTCAAACTGCATCCAAGACAAAAATAAAAAACAGTTACGATCCTAAATCATATTTACTAAGACTATAAAAAATAAGTTTAACAATATTTTCAGTGCTACATTACAAACTAAAGAATTCATTTGATATGAACTTTAAGAAAGATTTTTTGCATTCTCATATTAGATATATGACTATGGGTAAGCATTCATGTTCTATTATATCTGTAACATAGCTTGAATTGTTAACTTTCTAATCAATCTGTATCAATATTGTGTATCTGCAGTATATTTATTAGTTAGTTTAAATAAATAGAAAAGAAAGGTAACAAAGCCATTCTTTATTATTATAAATATGTATTTTATATGTGTATGATGAACTTGACTGCTTACTATGTTTATAACAATATCACCACAAAAGATCATATTTAATATCATCTTTGCACAAGTTTTGCATCATGCATGAATGATTTACATATACATACATATTCACATACACATATAACATACATCCACAGTGGTGTTAAAAAGTTTGGAAGTCTTGTCGTGTATCTTAATTTTAAAATGATAAATATAACTAGGTACCTATTACTGAAATGCAAAACAAATGAATGTCGGTGGTGGTTCTGGGTAGAGAACATATATCAGTAAAAGCGGACTTAACGGTACTCCCTTAAGACATTTTTATTTCTTTCATGAGTTAGAGTAATATTTCTTCACCCAGAGAAAAAATAATATCAATAACAACCATATTCATTTACGAAACAAAACATTAACGAAAGTCTAGCAATTTTGAAATTTATTGTTTCAATGTAGAACAACTTTATTTTAAAGTTGAATAATATTATTTAAAATAAAAGTTCCCTATTATTTCAATACAATTTTTTTTAAGTTGTACATTATTGAAATAATAAGGATCGTATTTAATTTTAAATTGTCATTTTTCTCTCAGTGTTTATAATAATAATAATCCTTCCAAAGCAAACAATTGTTTGCTTCCATTTTGGGAACAACTGTTTCATCAGGGATGGGTGGACAGAATAAAATGAAATCTTTACATTTCACAGTTGACATGTGAAACTTCAGAATACAATATAATGAATAATTCTATACCACCATATTATAGATGTCATTCTGAAAACTTTTCAAACGAGTAAGCGGCAAGAAAACTTTTTTCTGACTGTGTCTTCTTGTCTATATTTTCTGGTTTAATTTCCTTAAGTTATAGTAGATAGCAAAAATTTTATCATTTTTAACTTTTTTTTTGTTTTCTCAATTGTTATTTCTGAATAAATATGACTTAAAAGCATATAATAATCACTTTTATTATTTTAATAGCTACTTCTAAACAAAAAAGAACTCTTAAAATCCATAATTTGGTTCCTAATGCTATAAAACCACTCTACTCAAGGAAAAACTATATTTTTCACTTAATATCACACGAGAGGTGTGTATTTTTTTGAATAAATTTGTGTTTATATACATATATAACGAAAAATTGTTATTTAGCAATTAAACAAAAAAAACTATCAACTACAATAGAATACTATATATAGGTAGTGCAGTTGAAGTAGTTTTGGTTTGACAGTTTTTAAGCAACAAAGAGCTGTACGAAATATAAGTTTATTTAAAAAATATTTATAAAATTCCAGTGTAATACGATAAAACAGTTTAACGAATAAAATAAGTTAGTATATAATTTAAAATTTAATATTTCGTCTCTGTGGATTTTAGAACACTTAAATTTTCCAATAAAAATTTTTGCTTCATTTTTATCGTGTTTACCTCCAATTAAATGACGAATGAAGAGTTTGCAATCATTTTTTTCGCTGTAAAATGCTAAATATTCTTAAAGACTAAATATAAAATAATTAAATTGTCCTACGGAAAAAATGGACAAAACTCAAAATGTGTATTGTTTAATGTTTTTATTTTAAAATTTTTGAACTGTAGTATCTCTGTGTAGTGTAACATTATTTAATATAGCTCAAGTATAGATACTTCCAATATACATATAGGTATTTTTGTTTGTTTTGTCCATTACCAATCATTTGATATTGATATTATGAAATTTGATTCACCGTAAACTAAAATCATCTGCTCAAACCGTCTTTATTATGTGATTTGATCACTTGCATACATACATATATATATATATAATATATATATGTGTATATACCGTACACACAGGTAAGATATATATGTACAAACACATAAGTCATATATTTTATCATAAATATCAAACCAAGTGTAAATTTGATGGGGAATACTTCAAGAAAATAAAAAGTTTAACGTTAAATTCAAGTAATTCTTCTTAAAATTAAATATATAAATATGCTTCGAAAAATACCGTGTACAAAATAGTGACCTGAGTTGTATTTGGGGATCCACGGTGAAACGGCGCAGATATATGCATTCGTTAGGATTTATCTTCAACTTAATTTAATCAATTAAATCGATTTTTTTTATTTGAAAGCTACTACTTGTAAGGTGGTATTTAGCCCGGTTTAATGGAAATTGGTTCACTCATTTCCCGGATATTCAAATCTGCAGAAAACTTTTCGTCGTAGATTCCTACAGATTTTAATTTTCTCCCGTATTTAGTCTCAAATTACTGTACGAAGAGCCATAATTAGTCTTTAGATTCTGATACCGAGAAGTAGTTTTCATCTCTATCGAATGAGAGCTCGTAATGAAATACGAATAATCCGTACCACTGTAAGCCTTACGCTCCTTTCACATTATATGCTTTTTGCCGTACGGCAAAAAACCGTACGGTCGCATTTTTTCAGTGCAGTGAAGAAGAGCATGGGACCTTTCACATTACACGGTCACGGCAAAATGCCGTTGCCGTGCCGTGTAGCAACCTGGACTTGACGGTTGCCGTACGGCATTTTTAGCTCAGTAGTGTATGTAATTAACTCGACAATTCCCAGAGTTATTTGGTGGCGACAAATATTTTTTATTTTTTTCAACTATAAAATATTTAAATATTTGCATTCTGCTACCACCATCAAAAGGCCAATAAGTGATTTTATATTTCTCTTTTATGACAACATTATAATATAAGTCAAACAAACAAATTCATACAGTTTATAATTAAAAATGTCTGTCACCTACAGGTGACACTGGGAATTCCCGAGTTAAATGGATGCTTTTACATTAGACGATTTTTTAACATACGACAGTAACAATATTTTGTTGAATTTCATGTTAATTATTAGTTTCATTTGTGAAATGGATGAAACTAATATTGAATGTGATAACCACTTATTTTAATAGATTATATGTAATTTCGAAATTGTGTGTTTTGATGTTAAGTTCGCCAAGAAATTAATCAAAGGAGCCTGTAAACATCTGAAAATAGTTGAAAAATTTTTATTTTCGTCATTCTTCAGGTCTTCAAACTGTGTGATAATAAATAACCCTACTTTCTATTTCCTCTGATTTTCAGAATTAACTTTAATCACGCTTGTTACTTGTATAATGTTACAAATCAAATGAAGCTACTCAGTTTACACGGCAAAAAACCGTGCAATGTGAGAGCAACAATATCACGGCAAAAAGTCGTACGGTTTTTTACCGTACGGCGAAAACCGTACAATGTGAAAGGAGCGTTAGGTGTTATGCAGACAAAACGGTATAAAGTGTGTGTTTGTACGTTGAAGTAGGTAGTATTGATTTGATGGTATTAGAAACATTTCATTGTGTGATTCTTATAAACAATTTTAATAATCATATCTGGGCAAAACTTCAAAATGCATCGCCAATGTCACTTTATTGTATTCTATAATACAATATCTGCCAGTGAAAAATGTAATTATTATATATCGAAATCGTACCTATACTAATAGCATCGAAACGCCTTAAAGTATCGGTATAAAATATCAGTGTATAGATTCAGTTTGATGCTCTGGAAAACTATGTTACCCACTCCTAAGCTGGAATGTTTTGGAAAAAAATGACGTCCAAGTTAAGCTGTATGAGTTTCATTTTTATAAAGTCTATTTACTTAAAATTTTAGTAACAATTTATTTTATAACTCAAGCTACTGCTATTTCAATTGCTACACTTGGTTCACAATAAACGTTTTGAAATAGACACTTTGTATTATGATATAGTTATACTGTGTGCGGGATAGTGGTTTTTTTACAAGATACAGTATCTCATTTTTATTGAGATATATTTATTTTTTTAGAATGTTATGTGGTCATGACCCTTGTTGATCGAAAAAACACAATACTGACTCACATCATATTAGAAATTAATATATCTGTTGTATCTATATGCGATGTATATATATACACACGTATTCATTTTCTTTTTTCAAACCATACTTAAATGCTACTTGAAGAAATATTGTTTTCTATATCAGGGTCATTTACAGATCGAAGTGCTTTCAGTGAATTTCTTCCTTTTATTCGAAGTATATCCAAAACAATGAATTAACAAGGGGAGTATCAAACATGGGAATCACGGATTTGGGAGAAATTAATATACGTTGTAGAATATACTTCTCTGAGTATTGTAGTAATAATAATTTGGGCTAATACGCCTTCGTTTAGAAATTACACGCACGAAAAGTTTCTAATAACATATCGTGTTTGATATGTATCAGTTAGTTGGTACTGCCTGCAATAGCGGCCGCTGGTGGTGTGGTTAGAGTCTGCTCTCATGTGTGTAACTTTTTTTAATATACAGACGGAAAAGTCCTATGTTCGAATCTATACTTTTCCAACAAACTTCTTCTCTTTTCAATTTTTTTTTAACTTTTTCAATATTGTACAATGCTCAATTACATTGACGATGCTATAATTATTTTTTAAACGGAGATATGGTATTCTTTTTTATGTCATTATTATAAAACAATTTACAACTTCCATACTTTAAATAAGGATAAAATGAAGAATGTCCAAAAATAGTATAATTAATTTATAATAAACATCGCTTTAATTTTATGTAAAAATGTATGTAAACATATATTTTATCTAAATATAATGTACATCATGTACAAAAAAAATTATATCTCCTTTTTTAGAAAATAATTATAGCAAGGTACAATATTGCAAAAGTTTAAAAAAAAATGAAAAGAGAATTATGTTGGAAAGGTATAGATTCGAACATAGAACCTTTTTGTCTGTTTATTAAAAAATTACATACATGAGAGCAGACTCTAACTACATCACCAGCGGCCGCTACTGCAGGAAGTACCAACTAACTGATACATATCAAACACGATATGTCATTGGAAACTTTCCGTACGTTTAATTTCTAAACGAAGGCGCATTGGCCTAAATTATTATTACTACAATACTCAGAGAAATATATTCTACAAGGTATATTAATTTCTCCCAAATCAGTGATTTCCATGTTTGATACTCCCCTTGTAAGTTAAATAGACATTATTTTTTCGACTATAGTGATAACTGTACTATTCTCGTTGTATTAGTTAGCCAAAAAAATTAATTATTTAACTGTACGAAATTTTTTACGACTTATTTTCTAATCAACACGTTTTATTGTCTTCTAAAATTACTTTTGGTAATAAATTAATGTTTACGTTGTAGTCAAAAGGAAAAATGTTTGAGAATTCAACAATATTTTATCTAGTAGGTATCTATGATACTTGATTCTACTTTTAATCAAAGATTACAGTATAAACTCTTTTTATGCGACTTTCTTTATCTGACACTTTTACGCAATTTTTAAAAAAAATGCTCTTCAAAATGCGTAACTAAAATGAAAAATAAGAAAAAGTAAAAACTTTGAATGTTAGTTTGCGCTAAGGTTAGTTATTGACTATTTTTAAGTATTTTACCATCACATTCTATAAGTATATAAACTATTACATCATTCAGTTTCTTTAGATATGTTTGAAAAAGCAATTTCTAAGAAAATCATTAGGTTTTGGGTTATGTAATTTCTATGAAATATCTTTTATGCGATCCCGATTTACCGTAGAAATTTTTTTACAAACTATTTTCGTAGCAAACAATTTACGCCTTTCATAGCTATTTACGAAGTTCTTAAATGTTTTTATGCAATTTTTTCATGCGGTCCCTATCAGCACATTCGAAGAGGTTATGCTGTAATTTATACAAATCTTTATTCTTAACATAATAAAAAATCTCTTTTATTTAATAATTCATTTTTATAAATCGTTAAATAATTTTTTTGTTCACCAAAACTATTTTCTTTTTTTTGATCTTATAAGGTTATGTCATCATAAAAATGTCCAAATCGGAAAAAATACAATCCGTAGTCACCTGTTTTTACTGTAAATGTGAATGAGATGTTTTTTGTTTATAAAAAAAACAGTTGAAAAGCAATAATAGAAGTTATTTGATTCATCAAATATAAAATATTAACCAATCAAAACGTTTTAATTATTATTAACAATACGCTGTTAGTTAATTGTTTTTTTGATTTCGTTGTTTTGGATATTCGATTTTTTCGTTTTTAAATCTTCTTTGCAAACACTTCCAATCATTTAAAGTTACGTAATCACAACAAAAACTTTTTTATTTATTAAATAATACAAAACATTTTTGTGGGATATGAACAGTGTAACAGTGGAGGCTTGTGTAAAGATAACTCGTAAATATTAGCATATTATAAAGGGATTAAAGTGCGACGAGTGTAATGCTTATTACCCGAGGGCCAGTGACGATATACCGTCATACTATATCAAGTGGAAAATTTTGCAACGTCACTTCTAAAGCTCAGCAAATTTGTCAATTTTTATAGATATTCTTCAAACAAATACCAGGCTTGAATAACTTTATAATATTTATTTTATAAGAAACCCTATATTCTTATAGATAAGCAGACGACTTCAAACTCTATATCTTTATAATATTAGTATAGATAAAAAACTGCATAAAATCTTTTTTTTATTTTAGAAATAACAAAGTTAATGCAAAAAGAAAAATTCTCAAATTCCTGTTTTTTTGAAAACAGTCGCTATTCGAACTGTATCGGTCATAATAAAGTATAATTTGAGCCTCAAACGGTTTCATACAAATGTTGCTACTTCTTGATGTTTACACAATACTTTTAAATAACAAGAACTTGTGCTATTGAACCGTCAGTGTTTACTAATACGTTAATATTTAATCTTTTTAACACTATTAATATCAAGGTCTTATTATTTAAACAAAAAAAATTTTATACTTCTTTTGCTTGAGGATAAAGAAAATGTTCCATATTTTTAAATGAAATTACCTTATTGGATATTTCGTAAATGTTTTTAATAGAAAAAAATTGTTTAGTAAATCACCAATTAACTAATATTTTGATATAAAAACATTCTTAATGAATCATTTAAAAATAATAAAATAAAAAACTCGTCTAGGTACACAAAAACTTGAAGTATTAAGTTTTTTTTTTGGAGGTATTTGTAACTCGTGTATCAGATTATCTACAGTCAAAATATTATCAAAGATTCATCAATTGTTACGAAAAGTATAATAAATTGATGAAAAATTTACGGATTTTCCAGCAATATAGACGGTGCGTCAACTCTTCATTTTGAATTTTTACCACAATCTTTATTATTACTAAATTTGAATTTATGCTTGCCCTAGTGGCAGCTGCAAATCTTTAAGCTTAACCAATAAGTCTTCTATCTTTGTAGATATTTTTTACTAGAAAGTAACCACCAAGGTCCTTAGTCTATCCCTGGCAAAATTCGCTTCATTAAGATAAATGAACTATGTCTGCATCCATAAAAGTCTCCACATAATTTCATACGGAAATATAAAATTTTTATTTAGCTTCCAAAATAATATTTTTTGTTAATTGTTGAAAGTATTTTTTTTTATTAACAATTACACTCTATCTCATTTGTTCACATCGTGATAAACAGTAATAAAGATATATCGATAAATAAATACGAAATGTTATAATTTTTTTTTTCATTTAAAATTTTATAACTTTATTGGTTTAAAAAAGTTTAATAACCGTAGCAAACAGAAATAGATTGAGGAACAAAAAAATACAACGAAGAAGTTATCACGTTTAAATTTTTATTGATTTTACATAATGTTGATTTATTTATTTCAAACAGTGGAAATAGTTTATTACTTACTTGATTATAATCAACTATAGTAATTAATTCATTAAACAAAATTAGTCTACAGTACGTTACAAAACTAATGGTGGTACTGGTATTGTTATAGGTAAAAAATAAATTAAGAATTTTATAAACAAATAACCTATATTTACTGCTAAAAATATTTTTTTCTAATTTTTACTCTTGCTCGTATATTTTTAGTACACACTGCTCTAAAATTTCTAAATCAAAATCATAAAATTATACTGATGGCGGTAACGCCGAACGAAAACAAATTTTACTTTTTAAATACTAATTTATTTCAAATTAGAACGTTTGTAACATGTTTCGACGTATTTAGTCATTAGGTGGCAGTTCACATTATTAGCTGGTTATACACATGTCATAAGACTTTCTGATTTTAGGTAGTTCTATTGGGATATATAAGTATACAAAACTGTGAACTCATATTACTGAAATAATACATATTATTAGGGAGATATTTTTCTGATACTAGTATGTACTCGCATCTTACAAGGAGATGCACCCAGAGTGAAATTCGGGATTTTGATGAAACATCGCTGGTGTGTAGAATAGGCAAAAATAAGGGACCCGTATTTTTTTTTATCGGCCATCTTCCACGTTTACGGGGTGAAACCATCCCCTAAAGTTGGGGGTTCAAATCGTATTTTTTAAGATATCTCGAAAACTATAAGAGATAGAGGAAAACTTTAAATTGACGAAATGTTACTCTTTGAAAGACCTATTCACCTGTATAGATTAAACCAGAGGCTGGTTCATAAGAGGGGCTGGAGGGGTGAAAATGGGTGTAAATTTTCTTGTACAGCCTGAATGGTTCAATGTATCAAATCTTTACCATTATAAATAGAAAGAGCACCAAAAATTAGGGGATACGTGTTTTTGCGTTTTTCCGAAATATATGTGATGTCCAAGCCATATAAAGAAGAAAAAAGTAGGGTAGATTATAATGCATTATTATTGCAAATACGTTCTATATTTTTTTTTTATTTTTATGTTTATTTTCATCATGAAAATGTAAATTTTTACTTTCCGATAATGATTCGTGTATTTTTCAGTACTTACTTAATTGATAATTTAGCCATGTGTATATTTGGTTAGTCATATTCGATATTTTTTACACTAATTTTTACCAAAATTATCTGGTCTGTAAGTGTTGTTCAACAAGAAGCAATAATTTTCCGTTCAACAACTGCCTTTATCTTCTTACAAATTCGTTTTTAACGAAAGAAACGCGGTTTATTTCTTTCTCAATATTCAAACTATTTTTCTTATCCTTTTTGTATGTTTTACAGGTGTCAACCCCATTTTTCAAATCGCAAAATTTATTACAAAGCACTTGGACACTGAGCGAAAGAGATTATTGCTTCTTGTCGAGTATTCATTAAAACAAGCACACCAGAGAACTTTCGCAGAAATAGGTATAAAAAATATCGAATATGAGTAACCAAATGTACACATGGCTAAATTCCCAAGTAAGTTAGTACTGAAAAAACATATGAATCATTATCGGAAAGTAAAATTTTACATTTTGAGGATGAAAATCAACATAAAAATAAAAAAAATATAGAATGTATTTGCAATCAATAATAATGCAATATAAGCTACTCTATTTTTTCTTCCTTATATGGCTTGGATATCACGCATATTTCGAAAAAATGCAAAAACACGTATCCCCTAATTTTTGGTGCTTTTCCTACTTATGATGGCAAAAATTTGATACATTGAACCATTCAGGCCGTACAAGAAAATTTACCCCCATTTTCACCCCTCCACCCCCTCTTATAAACCCGGCCCTGGTTTAACCTATACAGGTGAATAGGCCTTTTAAAGGGTAACATTTCGCCAATTTAAAGTTTTCCTCTATCTCTTATAGTTTTCGAGATATCTTAAGAAATACAATTTGAACCCCCAACTTTAGGGGCTGGTTTCACCCCGTAAATGTGGAAGATGGCCGATAAAAAAAAAATACGGGTCCCTTATTTTTGCCCATTCTACACACCAGCGAAGTTTCATCAAAATTCCGAATTTCACTCTGGGTCCATTTCCTTGTTAGTAGCTTTGATACCAACAAACCACGTACACATACATACATACACACAGATAGTATAGCTATATTGGCGAGTTATTAACATATTTGATTTTCGAAGCTTGTGAGCATTTGAGCTATAGAGAAATTTGAGTAACTATACAGTTCCGCCTGGTAAACTCAACTAAATTTTACTTCTTATAATGTTCCCAATTTACTGTTTTCTGACCATTCATTCGGTATTAAATGTAATTTTTTAATTCTCCAACACATATTTTCAAAAACTCGTCGTTTTTAGTACATTATGAATAGCTTAATCATGAAATAGATACTCTAAAGTCTTAGAGAATATATTATGTGTTCTTGGTTCCTCTTAATAAACTTTTATACTAATAGAAAAAGAGAATTAAATATACTATACGATAGAGAGAATTAGATATAATTATGGCCATATTATTACTTATATAAAATATATTATACAAGGTGGTCCAGATTTATGTACCGTAATTACTAGGCCTGATAGTATGTTCAAAAATATTATGATACCAATTATTCCATCACTTATGATTAGGGGATAATTTGGAAATAGATAATTCTACTTTAAATTACTCGAAAACAGTATTATTTATCGGAATGTAACAAGTATACTTTTTTGCGTGGAATTGTTTGAGGAATCATATTGTGAAGAAATTTGTTTAAATGACTGCAAATTACAAAAGAAAAGACGTGGTAACTCACACCTATCTCCCAAAAACACCGCTTAACCATAAGTGGCGGAATAAGCGTTAATATAAATTTAATCCTCCTAATCAAAGATACGTACCCCTAAAATATCAATCCGTTATTCAAAAGCTTTTGGAAAATATTTAGGAAAAGATGGTTATATCGTTTCATTGCTTTACACGGATGTATCTCCCTTATTATTGACTTTTGGAAAAAAATGTAGAGTACTATTGCATTCTAAAGCAATTACGGTACACAATTCCGGAGCAGTCTGTATATGAGTTAATACGTATACCTATATTAATTAATATATAATTTTTTTTTAAAAAGTTTTATTAAATATTTTACTTTTATGGCTCTTTAAAATACAAATTTTAAAATAAAAATGTCTAATTAAATGTATAAGAACATCGAACGACATAATTAAAAAATCCAAAATTTGGACAGGAAATTATCGTGGTGATTTTTAATGTCTACTAAAATAATAATTAAAAGAAAAAATTAAGTAGCCATCTATTATTTTGGATGAGGTTTATTGATTTGAATTCTTTTAATAGGTAGTTGTAATGATAAATTTACAAGATTTTATTATTTTCTTTGATCTTATAGAAATTTAAAGTTAAACTCAACAGTTTAACCAAACAATTTGAAACTTTGTAGAGAGATAGCTAGAAGGACGAAGATTGAGATATTAGAAGACGCCATTTTTTCCCGCCTAGGAAAACATCTGATTTTCGTGGGAAATTCAGAATTCAAAAATTTAAAACAAAATCTAAAACAACAACAAACACTTGCTAGTTATCTGATACAGTAATTTTTCTCTAATTTTCAATGAATAGGAATATTTATTGACTTGAGTTCTGAAGAAGGGAAGAATTTTGTCAGTAGATAAAATGAATCTATGTTTAACTTTATTATTATCGAAGCAAAAAAATTAATTTTGTACCTTACCTTTGGTATATCGTTAATAGCGGTTGTGTTCTTTGCAATACAAACATTGCAAAGAAGATATATATATATATATATATATATATATATATATATATATATATATATATATATATATATATATATATATATATATATATATAGATATCTTCTTTGCAATGTGCCCCCCCTATATATATATAGGGGGGGGGCAAAACGGGGTACCCCAAAAATTTGATAAAAATTTGGTAACAAAATATTTTCAAATTTGATAATATTGAAAACCAAGTTAAATAGAAAAATATTGATAATATAACTTTATGTAGTAAGAATTATTAAAAAAATAATTACTTTTCGCCTTTGCATCCACTACCAATATAAATGGTGATTCGTTTTACGTAAATTACTCCTAAAAAAATATTATTATTTAGTAGCTTCGTTTTCTTATGAATATATTTATAATCTTACATTATTAAGGGGTACCCCATTTGGCCCGCAAAAAAAGATTTTTTTCTTACGGTAGCTCGAAATTTGATTATTTTACTTTAATTAGGACTGAAAATAATAAGATTCAGTATATTTCAGTCCTTAAAATCATAACGGTTTTATAAGTACCCCGTTTTGCTCCCCACTCCTATATATATATATATATATATATATATATATATATATATATATATATATATATATATATATATATATATATATATATATATATATATGGTTTACTTAAGTTGACGTCACAATTGCAAATACCACTTGAGCGAAGCTGCGAATAAAAGCTAGTTACTGATATTAACAATTTATATTTCGATATCATAGCACCTGTATTATAGCTAGAACAACCGTAGAGGCCAATCGCGGTCAGTAATCACACATGTGTGTGATGCTACCGCAGACAGGTAGCATTCTGTAAGCGTACGAGCTATGTTTGTATAGCTGATTAGTGTACGCATTATTCGGAATTGTTGAAGTGATACAGTATTTTTTTCGGCATAAGCATCCTAAAAGTTTAACTCACTTAATTTTTACAAAATTATCTATTAAAGAAACCTTCACTTCATTTTTGGTAAGCTTGCAATCTGTTATTATTCAATAGCTTAAAAAACTAATGTAAAAATATTTAACTATAATGGCTCAGAAACCAGTACAAAACCAATGTCGCATATAGAAAGTTGAATTTTGTTGTATGAAATTCATTTTCAGTTGGCAGTCCAGACTTCACAAGGCTCTTGATCCTTGGACTATTTAACATTTCGGCGCTTCCGTCACACATTTTGCAACACTGTCTAAGCAGGAATACAGGAAATGTAAGAGCCTCGATTGGATTAAACGCTTCTGTTTTTAAACTGCACTCCAATTAAATTCATCATTGTATTTAAATTTATTTTACGTAAAGCTAAATTAATTAAATTTATTTTGCTGGTTTCCGGGGCCAAGGTGTGTACATCAGCTTGATAAATTATTCAATAAAACATGTTTATTAAATTAACCCAGTTATTGAAATTATATGCAAGGAAAATTTGAATTCAACTAGAGTCACTTACATATTTGCTTCATAATTTTATACGTGAAATTTTAAGAACGGCAAACCTTTACATAAATTTTATAAAGTTCAATTTGTTTATCAGTTAATTTAATAATAAATATAAAATATTTTTGGCAATAAAATCATTAGTGTCACTTGTAAATTGATTTTTTGTGGGTGTTAATGATCTTTGGTACCCATCTATCTAAATAATAAATAAAAAAATGTTAAATATTCATCATAAGATCATGTTTGTTTTTTCCGTAATTTATGCATCTAACATTTTTAAAATAGATTTTAATATCAATAAAAGATGTCATAAATCTTTAACCTGTTACCACATGCAATTTTTTCTCAGTTATCGTCCGTTTTTTTCGTTTTTTATACTCTTGAATTCGTTGTTGTGGGTTACGCTTTAATTTTTAATGTCAGTTTAGATGAATAACTTTTTATAATAAATCACCTAATTTGAATAATTACAGTTAAATTTGTTTATAAATGGAAATAATTCGGTTTAATAATGTTGAGAAATATAGCAAATTACTTATTCTTCGGTATTCAGTAATAAACTTATTGATTATATCAATGTCAATCGAAGATATGGCAATGTCTCATATCTTTAGTTTCTTGTGAATTGTAGTGCTAAGGGGGTATTCTAGTCTAGAGGCTCGCTTCTGAGGTGATTTTACGGGCGTAATAAAAAAAAAAGACAGTAAACATTTTCAGTATCCATTTTCTAACAGTTTTTTATTGATATTTGAGAAGCAAGAAAAATGTATCAAAATTTAAAAAAAATTCAAAATTGAAATCGGTGCAGACCGGCAAAGTGGGGACTCAAAAAAAGGTGTCTCCTGGTTGACGTGATTCCAACCCTTCTGGGTTAATTCTTAATAAACAAGGATGTAGAATTAGTTGGACGTAGCCGATCTGAAATAATAAATTTTTTCACAAAATGGCATCCATTTAAAAAAAAAATTATTTTTTCGCCTCCTTTTTTCAACTTTGGAAATTTTTTAAAAATAGTAAAAAAAATTCCAGAAACCCCTACGCCGGACCAATTTTGATAGTATTAAGAAGGTCTGTACCAAATTTCAAGTAAATCGGTGCATTAAAACTTGAGATATCATGTCAACCGTATGGAAAAAAGTAGTTTCGAGTAATTTATATTAAAAATTTGAAATTAACACTGAAAGGATACACAGTATACAGCGACAAAATCGCCATAACTCCGAAAATAATTCGAATTTCCGTAAATCCCTAGTCTTAAAGGTCTGAACTTTGAAAATATGAACAAAAACAAAAATCGATTTTTTCGAATTTCTAGACTAAAGTACCCCCTTAAATTAAAAATATTGTTAGCTTATATACGGTTTGTATGTATATCTCATTGGTAGAAGAGTTTTACTAAGATTTTTTAAAGTGAATCTGTACATAAATATCACCCTCAAGAAGAGTATATAATAATAATAAATTTTAAATAAGAAATTGGTATTCCCCAACTAACTCTCTTATAAAAAATATTCTTCTGCTTATTTAAAACAAAAATCCACATAGTTTTACTGTACTTTATAAAATATATTTTTGTAATAAATTAAGCATTAAATTATTTAAATTCTTTTCACTTTAATAAAATATTCAATATACACTAATACAGTTTATCAATGTTCAAACACAAACTGAAAAAAAATTATAACTGAACTGACGCCTATTTTTCTTAAAATATTCTTTCTAAATCACTGTAACCACTAACCATAAATGTATAAGTATATCTATATATTCATAAAACCCATATGCTCTATGTATTTATTATTGAAGAGAACATATTAAAAAATCTGAGATGAAAAGGTAAATCACCTACAGAATATACGTGAGTATAATTTAGTATAATACAGGCAACGTTTTGATATTATTCCTCATTTTTTTCTACTGTCATGAAATCGACCACAATAAGCCAACAATAAAAATTGAATTTGGAGATAAAAAATTAATATTTATTCGAATACAAAAAGGAGTTCAAAAACGTATAAACATTACTGCAACGGCAAGCAAATGCTGTCTGTATTTAAAATTGATTTTCGTAAAACGAAAAATATTAAAAACTCGAATGTTTTCATAGCAGTTTACAGGGGAAAATGCAACTATAGCAAAAAAAATTTGTGTCCCATAATTTGATACTCTGACATGATTGGTTTCGTTGATTTTTTCACAATTTTAGTGTAGGGTAAAGCAGGGTAAAAAAAAGACAAAATCAAATCTTTTCATTTTTCATGTAGAGAATATTTGAATTTTTAGACAAAAAAAATATTGTATGATGTTAAATTGTTTGTATTTTGAGATTTTTTGTTTTTTCACTCAAGCTAATGATATAAATCTATAAAAAAATAAAAAACCTTGTCATTTTTTCCCCGCCAAATGGGGTAAAAAAAAGATACTGGAGGGTAAATAAAAGACGGACCTCTAACTAATGGGATACTACAAGTATATGATTGGAAGGGTAAAAAATAGACAGCTTGGGTAATTAGCAGTACAACACTTTTTATTTCACAACTCTATCTTTACTACAAAATTTTTTATAGATATATTTAAGTTTTACGTATATTACCGAAAACTTTAGCTAAGATTAAGCAGTAACAAAAGTCAGAAAAAGTTAACTGATGCAAAAGCTTCACTCATAAGAAATTTCTTTGAACTTTAAATATTAAAACAGTTTTTATTTCACAAACGTACAACTAATAAAAAATTTATTGTAGCTCATTAAAAAACCAAATACGCTAATTTAAGGGTGTCTTTTTTTACACCACTTTACATAAAGTAAAAAAATAAATTAAAATAATCTATGAGTGAGATAAAAATACTAAATGTGTGCAGTAAAGCATAGTTATACATTATAAAAATAAATAAATTTTCATGGGTCAAAAATACAAATTTTCGAATAAGCTGAAATTGATATCCTTGAAAACCGTCTCCTCACATTGTTAACCCCTTGTTTTGTCTTTTTTTTACCCCATTTTTTTTCTTTTTTTTTTAACATATAAAAAAAATTACAAGCAGTTGGACCATTTAAATAAAACTTTGTACTTTAAATTACTAAAGCATGTAGAATAAGAAGAAAAAAATACAACACTCAATCTTATCAGATTTTTTACTTAGGTACTGAAAAAGTTTATCGTCGCGGAATGAAAATTTTTCGCTCATATGAATAACAGAAGTTAGGGAGAAAATTTTTTTATTTTATAAAGCCCTCTCCAAAAAATAATTTTTTGGCTCAGACAGCTTAAAATTTTTTATTTTTCGAATTTAACACTGTTGAGTTTAATATAAGTATGTCTTTTTTTTACCCCACTCGAGCAGTATCTTTTTTTACCTTGCCCAACCCTAACTCTTTGGTTATCTTAAGAAACAAAAATAAATAAACAGAGGTGTAAAATTTATAATATTACAAATGATACCATTAGAAGGGCGACTGTCAGCACCGTGGAGAAAAAAAATAGCGGTCCGCGGTAATAAATCGAATTTTAAAAAAATTTTCTCAAAAATATAAGTTACGAGCAAAAAAACGTTTTCAAGTCTGCGTCCCGAGGCTATAACCCCGGCTACCCCGCCCTCTCGTCGGGCTTGGCGATTGTAACAGAGTCGTAAAGGGAGCTAACAGAAATACCGTTCTAAAGCTAAAAGTTTACTAAATATCAGATAAATGAGTTGATAGTGTACAAACTCACTAAGTTTTACCATTAACAGTTTTTTTTTTTTTTTTTTTTTTTTTTTTTTATTAAAATTGGGGTACTGCTGCCGGTGGATGGCGCGGTCAGCAGCACCCGGCGGCATCGCCTACTAAGGGCATGCGCCGCCAAAACTCAGTAAAGATAAAAACAACACATAAAGACAGGAACACATAAATGCAATAGACAATGGACAACATACACATATTAAAATTCAACGATGAGCCCTGCCATCCCAGGGCCTAAAAAGTACGGACAGTCCTTGGTGGCGGTACGCTAAGGGCTAGCTAGAGCGTCCGGTCACCAAGGTCTGAAATCCAACGATGAATCTCCGAGGTGTAAAGGGCCTCAGAGTGCAAAATACTGACTAGAAATATCACAGGAAAAGCGAAATCTTATTACGTCACTGGGGAGCCACAGGCCGACCAGTGCCGCAATAAGTAGTTAAAAACGATACCGCTGAAGGATCACAACAGCAAGCCTACAGCGGCACGACAAAATATCACAGATAAGAACAACAACTGATGTACCACCTCGGGTGGAAAAGGCCCTCAGTGGTACATCGTTAAAATAAAACAAATTAAAATCAATCTTATTAAAAAACAAAAACAACAATATCACAGTTTTCAAAATTTCTTGCTCTGTGACACGATTCCGCTCCCCATAGTCTCGACAATTCCGAAATGGCTCCGTCAACACCTAGGAACTCACACGTGTAGGGACAGTGACATCTGATTACTGAGCAACATGTACTGTTCTGTCAGATAACTGATTACTGGGTACATGTGCCGTTCTCTCAGGTGTCGGGGTCAACCTATACTGGAGACCGGTACGATGACTAGGCCACGTTCGTCTGAGTCGAGGCTACAGAGAACGGGACAATGCCACAGAGTATCACAAAGCCAACATCTGACTTGTGTTCGTATCACTTCGACGGGGCGGAAGCCGCCATATCAACGCCCACGAACGCATCCGTACGAGGGACGACGACGTCTCCTTACTGGGCGAGCTCGCTCGAGCTGTTCGGGCAGACGTCGACTCGTACGTGTGGCCGATGAGAACGAGTGCGTCGGAAGCCGCATTCCTACCCATCGAAATGACAAGAACAAGGCCAGGGAAACATCACAGTAACAATTAAAAAGTACCACCGCAGGCATGAGAACCCAAGGTGGCATAACAACTATCACAGACACAGATCACAATTTTTACATAAATCACAGACGCCATATCACCTTTTCGACACATCCGAACGGTATCGTCGGACTCCGAAGATCACGCCCACTAGAGTATGCAGCACTGGCGACGCGTTGAATTCCGGTCAAGGTACTAATTAAACCAAATCAAACTGACGCAGGCATAACACTCACTCGGGGGATACAACATCGTCCCCTCCACACGATCATTCTTGTCGAAACAGTACCAGAGCCTCGTCAGCCTGCTAGCCGAAGCTAACAGTTGCCCGCCGGGCACGAACGGGGACGTGAAGGTTGGATTTTAGCCCAGCCATTAACAGTTATCAAATAAGCAATCAGAATAATTAATTTATTTTAAATGTGAAAATGTGTGAATTTTTTTTCAATTAACCATTTTTTTCGAGAAAGAAAATCAAGCTACCAATTGCGAGAAAAATTTTTGTCAATTCAGTAGAAAACTGAATGCACTTCATCTAAATGTAGGCTAGAAAAATTTCTTATTGCACTAATATTTAGTTTTACAAAGTTAAAATTAACCCCTTGTCATAACTTAATTAAAATAAATCTTTCCTTAAATGCAAAAAATAGAAAAACATTCGAACAGAGGATCGATGGCGTAAAGACGATGGATTGGCTATCAAGAGATCTTGGGTTCGAATCCATTACCCTCGGATCCCAAATTACTTTAAATATAAAAAAAAATTTAATGGATAGTGTTATTTATTATATATCTTTTTGGGAAGACTCCACCAATAATTGCAGCAGTAATTTATTTCCCCCCAAAAATGCAAAACAAAATATTTTTGTTATTGTAAACTACTGTTGAAAGTACTGGTAATTGCAGACTATACTCCAAAAAGTTAAAAATTGTGATTACAAAAGGAAGCTCTAAGTTCTTCAGCATTTGTATCAATATTTCTAAATTACCAAACGTACATTTTAAATCGACTAAAGTATAGAGCTATCAACATTTTTTTCTCTACATTATTTAATTTATAGCATGTTCACACATAACTCATACGGTTACTGGTTACCTAATACTACCTAATAGGTACTCCATATCACGCAGACTTATTTCAAAAGTTTTTTGTTTTATAGATTAATACTATAGTAGATATCTTTTATGCTTCTATTTTATCACATTCCTTTTTATAATAAATAATCTAAACTCCACATTCTTTTTTTTACTTAACTACATTTATTGATTAAGTATATGGTTTGT
The DNA here is from genome assembly GCA_035578155.1 of Brachynemurus nebulosus. Taxonomy (NCBI): domain Eukaryota; kingdom Metazoa; phylum Arthropoda; class Insecta; order Neuroptera; family Myrmeleontidae; genus Brachynemurus; species Brachynemurus nebulosus. Next base: position 36,816,368 of record JAPWDM010000008.1, on the reverse strand, counting down.
TTTTTCAAGGCAAGAATAATAAATTTAAAAAAAGGATTAATTCCCGTCTTAATTCATTAAATTTAAATATCTTTATTGAATGAAATACTTGACTCAAAACTAGGATACTAAATAATAAGTTTCATAAATTTTAAAAATCTGTTACTTTAACCCTAAAAAAAGATACACAAACATTTAGGCCCGATTTACATTAACGCTCTGCTCTCACTCCGCTCCAGGTTCGATAAAATATTCTTACACAATAAACAATGAGTGTATCCATATCATCGCTTTGATATCGGTCCGATATCAGTGACGGTTCTCTCTCGCTCCAATGTCACTCCAATATCAATACCACTCAGGTAATATTTTATCGGAGCGATATCAGACTTGTTATAGCTTGTACCTATAGTGTAAACACTTTTTTGATTCCACTCCACTCCACTTGCATTTAGTTGTTATGAAAAGATATTTGTATCGAACTGAGACCGAACTGGGAGTGTACCCAGAGCAGCATTATAATGTGAATAGAGAACGAATAGGTACCAGCATGATATCAGCACTGTAATGTGAACACAACAAGATTATATCGAATCGGGAGCGTAGTGATATCGGAGTGAGAGCGAAGCGTTAATGTAAATCGGGCCTTAACCATCATCGGGTTATCGACAACAGTACATTTTTTGATAACGGATGATCAGAAACATTTTGTAGCATTTTCCCATCAAAACTTTTATATTCATTTAAGAATACGTTGTTAACATTCTTATTTTTGCTAAAAATAATTTTATCTATATAATATACACAATATGGATATCTGGACATAACTGTTTAAATAAACATATGCAATAAATTTTGGCAAGCAATGTCAAGAAAAAATAAAATTAAAAATATCACCGTAACACTTTCAGCGAAATCAAACAACATATGATATAAGAATGTACAGAAATACTTTACGGATCACAAAATGTCAAGTTTTATTTCATGTATTAAAAATATTTAATTTTACATTTTATGACAAATTAAAAACACTTAAAGGTATGTAGTAAAAATGTATGCCTTATTCGATGTGATATATTTTAACATTACTTGACATGTTTAATTTTTATATTTTTTAATCGCATGTTTAAAAAGAGTTGGGAGTGCATAGGGGTCATTTCTGGTCCACTTTTAATTCCTGAGTAAATATTTTCTCAACTATACTTTAACTAGTCTAAAATAATCATATTAATGAGCTTAACTAGTTTCGTCATTTTTGGTTATTTTTGGCACAATTTGTTGCCTCTCTCCTCCCAAATTGTTGATCCAAAAAATCTGAAAAAATTACTGGTAACCTCCGAAGTACACGGGTCTCAAAGAACATGGGTACCCTTCCCCCGAATTACACGGTTTCAAACAGCACGATTTTTAAGTAATTCTTCTGAAAAAGAATAAAATGCATATATTATGTTATATTTGATATAAAGTTGCACGGGTCCTAGAGCTAAAACTCAATAATTAGGACCAATTTATGATAAATAGTTCGTTATTGATAATGTTCGATAATGAAAAGTAGATTTTAACAATCGCAATATGTTTGAAATACCCACAACTTGCAAATTAAACGGGACATTTTCTTATATTTTTTTATTTTCACACTTGTAATAGAAAATGCCTACCTTTTGGGGTCTCGAACAACACGGTTTCAAAGAACACGGAACCAATTAATCGTGTTCTTCGAGGGATTGCTGTACACATACTAGCACTTACTAAAAACACTCAAATAAAATTATTTTGTAATATAATATGGTTTTTTTGGGATATATGTAATTATTTTAACAATTTTAAACCTAAGTTCCCAAATAATTTGAATTATTCATTTATCCAAGGAGATGTAGGATTGGAAATAATACTCCAGACTATCTTCCATAGAATAAAATGTTTCTTTATTTGTCCAGAAATCTTTCGGTATATTTTATACCTTCTTCAGTGGCAAAAAACTTTTTCTTCCCTTTACATAGTAATTTGTTAAAAAATTTTTTTGGTAACAACCAGAGCATATGTTTTTTGTAAAATAATCTCTAACACAACCGAGATCATTATGTCGAGAAAATGCATTTCATAAGAAATTTGTCTATATAAATTAAAAACCGATTCTTAATTTAAAAATTAAGTTCGTCCCGTTTTATTTTTTATTTAATGTTTTCAAATAGATATATTTTAGTTTTAAATTAAACTGGTTGCATAGTACCACAAAACTATTTAGTATGACATTTTTATATCGACTTCCAATCCTACATCTCCTTGGATAAATGAATAATTCAAATTATTTGGGAACTTAGGTTTAAAATTGTTAAAATAAAATTATTTTGCTTAAAATGTGTCGGTAACTTTTGGAGATATAAACAAAAACATTTTCGAAAATTCAAAAAGTAATTTACAGTTGAGGAAATAGGCGTTAGTAAATGAAGTATATATTAGAAAATATTCTCCAAAAATTCAAATCTAAATCATTAAGAGAAATGCTGGAAAATGCACAAAATTTTCGTTTTTTGTAACTCCAAAAATAATTTCACGTACCTTAACGTGTGGGATGTCGCTAGAAAGATTTTTTAAAGTAAAATTGAAGTTCTTTTAACCATTTTTAAGCTTTATTTGCGAAACACTGAACTTCAGAATGTATATGTTTCCTATTATAATAGTTATAGGCGAGTTAAACTGACAGGCTTGTCGAATATATTTATGTATTTTTGGCTAAATCGTAAAAAATACCCTTCCCAAAATTCTATTCCAAAAGCTGTGAAAAAGTTTAACCAGTGAGAAACTCTAGCTCAATGGATGTCTAACACGCACTTAGCGAAATTGTTCCTCAATTAAAACGAGCAATAAGGCCCGATCCACATTATCGCTCCGCTCTCGGTACGATATCGCTACGCTCCCAGTTCGATAAAATATTATATTCACAAGAAACAATGAGTGTATTCACATCATCGCTCCAATACCAATACCACTCAGATAATATTTTATCGGAGCGATATCAGACCTATATCGATAATGTGAACACCTTTTTGATTCCATTCCGTTCCGCTTGCATTCAGTTGTTATGAAAAAATGTTTGTATCAAATTCGAAGCGTACCGAGAGCGGCTTTATAATGTGAATGGAAAACGAGTAGGTACCAGCATGGTATCAGCACTGTAATGTGAACACAACAAAATTATATCGGAGCAAGACCGGAGCGGAAGCGTACTGTATCGACACTGTAGTGTGGCTCGGGCCTTTACGCTTTCAAAATAACATTGAAATTATTACAAGAATATAGTAATCACTTTTTGTATTCATTACCTTAACTCATTTTTTTTCAAACTACCTAAGAATAAATACCAAATAAAGTATACATATACCTATCTATGTAAGTATTATTTAATTTTTTTCTATTTCCGTAGAAAATACCATATTTATCGCATATAAATTGATCTTGTTACCTATAACTATACTGTAACACAGGATGTAGCATCAATAATTTTATACTCTACAATCATGTTATTACATTTATTAGTGATTGTACTGAATCAATATTTCTCGATTACCTCATTAACAAGGTAGCCAACATCGGAAATCAATACATTACGTAAACATTTTTCATTATGGCTTGTTTACTTACATTTCTTATACGTTTTTGATTAATCATGATAAGTTCAAGTTTTTTGTTATAAATTATTAGCCTTTTTATTGTATATTCGTAAGTAATTGTATTTATTATGATTTGGTGGGCTATTTTGAATAAATTTAGTTTGAAATTTTCTGCGTGGAACTTGTAAATCAGTTTTTGAGAATATTTTAGTGGAAATCCTGGCAAGTACACTGGAAAAAACCAATGGTTCAAGATTTCGAGAGTTAGTACTGATTAAAAAACTATGAGGAGGATAAAATCATTTTCTTTCAAAAGAGGCACTACAAAAATGGTTGCTTTTTGGCCGGTGAGAGCCAAGTAATAAAACGATTTTTTTATAATTACTGATGTTAAATAAATATTGCTTATAACTTCCAAAACATTGAGTTTGGGTTGGGGAAGACCCGATATGTCGAAATATAATAACATAGTCTTTTCATAGAACGATTTTTTACAATATATTATGTTGTATATTTATGACGTGAGTAGAGGACAAGGAAAGCGGTAAAAAACTAGAATTTAAAAATGCGCGTCTTCTGTCAATTTCTTAAAGGAATTGTGCCGATATTGTTCTGGAATTGTCAAGCGAAACTACGAAAAACCTTCGGGAGCATATCCAACCGATGGATTCGAACATTCGACCTACGTACCTAAGAATATTTAGGTGATACATTTAAAAAAAAAACTGAATTTTTCCACAATCAACCATTTTTATAAAGCTTCAAAAATTGAGACGTTGTTATAAGATAGAGCAGTGTTTTCCGAAATTTTTGATCTGCGACCGCCTTTTGAACTTAAAAATTTAAAAGGATCCCCCCCCTCCCGCAAGAAATGAGTATGTAAGGAAAACATAAAAATTATATCATGAAAAGTAACTAATCGGTAATCAATTTTTTCTGCAATTCATCAAATATTTTTCGAGACCCCCACTTTGAGAATCACTAAAATAGAGTGTTAGTAATAATTTTTAGCGGAATATTTACTTATATTTCGAAAAACTGAAAGATAATAATTGTTATAAACAAAATAAAAAATAAAAACACTAATTATTAAATATAGCGTACCAGGTAGTTAAAAAAATACTGGATGTTGACACTAGCTTCCTCACTTTAAGTAGAAGGTAGCATTTGTAAGAATTTTGCATTGTTGATTGAATTTAAACCCTAGTTTCTGCCATAAGCCACCTCAAACATGACTTTTTTAAATCTTTAATATTTTAATATTAAAATGACTGCTATATTTTATTATACATTTAAAAAGATTACAGTTTTGCAAAGAATATAATAACAGTATAGAAAATTGACATTTCGTTACGCATATCATACTTTTATCAATTCCGGACAGTTTATAAGTCGACATTGTGACAACCAGTCAAAAATTTTATTCCAAATACATTTTTGTTTTCTAAATCTATTTTTAAATCTAAAATCTCAGCACTGATGCTAAATATAATTTGAGAGTTAAGACATCATTAAAATAAAACAACCCAACATTAATTATCATAAAACCCAAAACCAATTTCTACATTTCTAATTTCGTTTAATTATATATATTTAATTAAAACGATAAAGACCGAGAACACACGATGAGAGAAAGAGAAAACCTGATGACAATCAACATATCAAAATCATGTTTTGTAGAAGATTGACTTCACTATAACATCCAAAAGCCAACTAGACTAACAAACACACAAGATCCATATGAATGATAACAATCTCCAACAAATTTCAAAAATTAATTATCAAAGCATACCAACCAGTTAATTATCCGGTGTGATGCACATACAAATCTTACATATAGATCATTTTTGATCATATAGATCATAGATCTTTTTTTGAACTGAAAAATATCTTTATTAATTAATATCAAAAAATTCGAAGCGGACAAATGTTATGTAAGATTGGACTTTAATAGAAAAATGAGAATATGCCGCGCTTGTTGAAAACATGAAAGACATGTTTTCGTTTTTTTTTTCTTAAGATGGTCAGATTGAATAATTATTACTGGACTTATCACCAAAAATTTTGATTTTTGTTAGTCCTGATGGTAATATTAGATTAGATTAGTTATCGAAAGGTTAAATTAATAATATATACTTGATTACGAGTATATAGCATGTAGATTTGATAAGAAAATAAATAAAAATTATAGAATAACCTCATTTAAAAAATACATTAATTTGAAATTTGGCAGAAGATCATAAATAAATTTGAATTGTAATTTTTCAAATCTTTTTCCCGCATTGCCAGTTTATTCTAGACAATACTAATATGCAACCAAAATGTATGGTTTCAATGAAGAAACTATTTTTGGGGCTGAGGTTCGAAATAATGTGTATAATGGTAAGGACTACGGTACAGAATTAATCTGTAAAAAATTCGTCAAGTGCGTGTTTTTGACACGCACTAAGTAATGTCACCCCAGTGAAAGTGTTAATTTATGATTTTTTGGCTCGTTTTTTAAGTACAGTGAGAACACAGCCCTCTTGCGTTTATTCAATATGCATCTACAACTCTACAGCCCTCTTGCGTTTATTCAGTATGCATATACAACTCTATAATAATGTTTTCCCCACTATGATCACACAACGATATTAATATGTCATCCTTCGACGACATTAAAAAATACAAAATACTGCTACGAAACACTAACTTTATTCTGTAATTCGTTTTTGGCCATAACGTTCTAGAAAATAACCCATCGAAATATGTTTTAAAAAAATTCTACTTAAGTACGATCTCTAGTGTTATGTACTTACCTATTATTTATTTAGTTTAATTAAACAATTATATCATGCACACTCATCTGCTTCTATCTACCTATATAAATAATTAAAGTGAAAAGTGAATTTTTTAAGCCCTTCTATCTAAGCATCAAAAACCTGTCAGTTTTTGTACGTAACACAGATATCAGTAAGTCACAAAGGTACTTTCAGCAATTAGACCCATAACACTGGTGTTAAGTTTGATTCGACTTTTTATGTTATCATTTTCGTTTTAAAGTCGTCAAAACAATTTTCGTACTGTACGTGAAAAGCATTTACAAGTTTTATATGTACATTGCAAAATTTCACTCACTAAACTTGAATTTAGACAAAATACAAACGTTTTATTAAAATATTTATGCAAGCGCCTGACACTAAACTATTAACACAACTATACGCGTTTGAAAATAATAGATCTTACATTTGAAATTATATCTATATACTTCATCACAATAGCAGACTTTCGCCACAATACTCCCATTATCAGTAGTGTAGTGTAACTGCTAATGATGGAAGCGTTGCTGAAACTGTCTTAATATAAATGGCTAAAGCTAATAAAATTCTCGTACATGCCGCCCTTCAAAAAAGAAACCTAATTTGGTTCAATTTTTGTCGTTTTTACCACCGTTCTTTTTGTTTTGTGTCTGGAGAGGAAATGGACGGGCCCCCGGGCAAAACAAAATTTTCAAAAATTTTCCTCCAAAAATACAATTGGCAGGTAAAAAAAACCTCTTCTCACTTCCTCCAGGCCTCTAATCGAAGCTATGGGTCCCCTTTTTAGACCCGGATCCATGGACAATTGTCCCACCTGCCCTACCCTCTCGCCGACCCTGTGTTCATTTTTACAGATCTGGCGTGTAGACTGTTGTGGTTGATGATATACTCGCCTGTAAGAAAAGTTTTTCCTACACTAACCATCAAAATTTCCTTCTAGAACCAAATATTCATTATTCAGCAACATGAAAGCATATTTATCTTTACTAGGTGTAATTTTGAACTAAAGATACATTATTTCCAAATCGGTATTGTCATATCTCGTTTCCATATAAATATTATTTATCTTTTATGTCTATATTTTATTATAGTAGTTTTTAATAGCAATGAATGTGCTCAAGTTTAAGAATGCAGTCAGTAGAGTGGTTAATCTAGTTCAATGTTATCTCAAATAACACTCGAGCAACTCTTCTACGTATACCTAGATCATTTTAATTATTTATTTATTTCTAATAAATAAGCCTATAATTGGAAATTATGAGAAAGTTGTTGATGAAATTAAAATTAAATCAAATTCAATTTCAAATCGTGTCTCAATAATTACGTATGACAACAGCAAGAGCAAAATTTTCCTCTCGTATTTTCGTGGCATTGACTGTTGTTTTCACTCATTCTAAAACATTTCAAACACAATATATTCTCTCTTTATCACTCCTACGAATAACAAAACCCATTCATAAACTCACCTTTTAAACATTTCTTTTTACCACAAAAAAAAAACTTCAACGACTCTTTACCGAGCATTCAGGACCAGAATCATTATTTCAACGTATTCTATAGATAAAATTAATATCGAATAAAATTTATTTCATGTACCTATTGACAGGACATGACATCCCTTTTCCTACACACGCATACGCATATTAAAAGGACGGGGGACATTACTTTGTGTTATTTATGTCTTAATATAACCGTGAACAGATTACAACAGTAACTTGATCAAAATTGAATTCAATTAGGTTTATACCCGTTTATTATCTAACTGTGTGACCAGCCAGAGCACTGAACAATTTTCATTTTCAAAAATTATTATCAACAAATACATGAACACTTTTAAACATTTTAAAATTATATTGTTGTAGGTACTAGACAGTATCTAACGAAGACATGAACGTGTATAATTGTGAGAAAAATTAAGTTAAAGTTTAAGAAATAATATAATATTAACTCTAGAAAATACACTAGTAAGAACGTACCCAGCTAAAATTATATTATATTGAACTAGAGTATCCTGCGTCACAATCCAAGAAAATCCCGTGATAACAGCGAATATTACATTCTATTAATCCTAAGGAGCAATGTAATCCTGAGCAATATACTCAAGTTTCAATACTCTTAACTAGACAGCGGATCAAATGGTCCCTAACAGAGTCGAAGTGTGCAATATTTTGAGGATTGGGAAACTATACTGTCAAAGTTCTTCTTCAAACTTCTTGATGTTACCACTGATCCGCGACCAGCCTCCGACATCTCATTGCATCTTCGACCCCCTTACTCCAACTTTTTCGAGGTCGGCCTCTCTTGCGCCTTTCTATGGGTGTACATTTAGATATTAAATTGGGTAAACGATGTTCCTCCATTCTTTGCACATACCCAAACCAAATTAACCTGTTTGTTGCCAGACCTCCGAACCATATGTTAATATGCTTTTTATAATAGACTTGTATATTTGCAGTTTTCGATTTCTGGTGATAGTATTACTCCACAAAGATTATAGTTCGAGATCTTGTGTGCCATTTTGGTCTATATATATCCCAAGATATTTGACATTCGAAGTTCCCCTTATGACATCACCGTTATTTAGCCTTAGATCTTATAGCTCGCTATTTGTACATAGATAAGATGTCTTTTCAATATTTACTTCTAACCCCCCTTCGAAGTATGCCTGTTTTAATTTCCTAGTCATATATTCTTTATCCTGTGCAATTACCACCTGGTCCTCTGTAAAATGGAGTGTATATAGATGTTGGTTTCCTACTGGTATCCCCGTTCCTACACATTTCCTTCTCCATTCACGTAATATTTTTTCAACATAATTATTGAAGAGCAATGGTGAGAGGACACAACCCTGTCTTAATCCTTTACTTACAATAAATCCTTAATAATAAGTGTAAAAATAATTTCTTTTTTTTGATTTATAGAAGAAAAAAAGAAATTTTTCATCTGTATGCAAAGAAATAGCTTTGAAAGTGTAGAAATTGTGTTATAAAACGTAAAAATATTTTACACGTTAAAGGGGGCGGACTTATACAGCATTAAGCTAAATTGGATTAATTGTGACATAACGTTTTACAGCATCAATAACTTCTTTCAACCTTGCGACAGAACGCCGCGAGGTACTAGTGACTGCATTTAAAATACTTATACATAACATCGAAATAAGTATTTTAGATAAATGACACCAGAAGAGTGTTTAATTTTATCTCTTCTAATTTCTACTTATTACCTACATGTTGTGTTTTTTGGTTATAAATAATTTTTAACTTCATTAAGGGTTTAACAGATTGTGATTAGGATACGAAATATTACTCGCATACGAACAAAAAAGTTGTGTGTCTTTATTTACTGTAAAAGATTTTGGCTAATGTATATAAGGGCATGCGTCGTATAGAATAGTGCGCAGACGCAAGATTTATCAGATTCAGATAATATGCCTTACTATCGAGATTCCGACATATATTAAGCGACGATTCTATTTGTAATAACTAAAAATCATTATTTCATATTTTTACTATCTACCATTATAGAAACGAATAAAATAAAATATTCCGTAGTGTTTTACTTAATGCTCCATTCACGTATACATAAAAATTATTGAAAACCTTGTAAAGAGATACACTGTTAATTTGAGTTAAATTGTTACTTTATGGTTATAGAGATATCTAAAAACATGACAGATCCATGGACTGTAACCAACAAACGATTATATTATATATTTATTTACTTTTTAGAGCACTTAATTCACAGTATCGTAATGTAATCGACGCTCTCCGCTGTACGCTGTAAGTTTTATAACTTACTTTTATATGCCCGTAGTTCAGAGGGATATATAATATGTATATATAAGCATGTGAACCTTAATATTGCAAGTATTTTTTAAATAATAAAATTAATAACTTACAATCGGCAAGTTGTACACATAATTCTAACGTATATAGTCGATTTTTAATTAACTACTCTTGCTTATGATGTTGAATAAAGACGCCGTTTCTGATTAAAATATTAAAATATTAATAAATCTCTAATTATATGGGCAGTTAAATCTTTTAAGTAAGTAGGTAATTGCTCTTTTCCTTAAAGATGTTATTCATTTCTTAAGTAAAGAATCGTATACCGATTCCCATATAAATGCTAGACCACGACTTCTAGGATCATTTTGATTTACGAAATAACTTAGAGGGTAAAAGAAATATAATAATAACCCTCATTACATTCTCGAAAAATAGTAGGGGAGAGTGGGGCTATACCGTACAGCGAGGCTAAACCGTACACCCGTTTTTCGTGTCTAGATTTCAAGCTAGATAAGTCCAATCGTTGTCGCAACCTAGCGCCTGACCGCGGAAAATCACAGGATTGAGTTCGTTCCGTTGTGCGTATAAATGCCAATATGACGGTGAAAAAACTTGTTTTTATTATTTCTCTTATAATTTTGGGGCACTGCCAAATAAGAATTGGGTGAAGAACCTTTACTTATGAGCTAATAGCGATAAGATCATGAGAAACTACTTTTTTTAACCTCTCTCTTTATCAGTAGTGAAGACTAGTTAGGCAACGGAATTTGAGGTTAAGTTATGAAACTCCCACAAGGTACAGGATGGGGCTAAACCGTACAGAAGTGTACGACTTAGCCCCAAATGGTTTAATATGGCAACATTAATAAATTGTAGTTGATGCAGGAAATACCATAAACATTATAGTTTTAGTGCTGCCGAGTCTGCAGATAATTTTACTTGTGATTTTTGTTTAAATGTATAAATTTTAAATAAAATATTTTCGTTCTATAAACTTCATCACTTTTTTTGATAAAAGTTAACCTAACACTTTTTATACTTTTATAAGCTGAACTAAATATACCGATAATACAAGTTACGTTATGATGTTTCTTAGTTGAGTCGACAATAAGTAATAAAATGTGTTTTCTACAACAATTTATTGCATTACTCTTATTTACTTCCTTAACAAGATGATTTTTTTACTGTACGGTATAGCCCCTCCTACCGTACGGAATAGCCCTGACTCCCGGGGCTATTTCGTACAGAGACATTTTTTTTGTAATTTAATTTAAATATGTAAACAGTGGAATAATTCAAATTTCTTTGTGTGAAATCAATAGCCAATGGTTCAAATTATATATTGCTAATTTTCTTATAATTTTATACTCGATATTAGCTGAACAATAACAGCTCTCCCTTAAGTATACGGGATAGCCTCGCTCTCCCCTATGTTGTGTACAAAACACAGAACTATCACAAAAAACAGAGTTAGGCAACGGAAATTTAAAAAGGCTATAATAATATCTTTATTTTCTACATCACTCTCTGTTCGCACAACAATTTCGCTAATTTTTACAGACAGTTGTAAAATTGTTGTATTCTGAACTGATTTCCCCCAACTGATTTCTCCAGACAATTTCCCAAAATTGTCGGGAGAAGTGCCATTTAAGCTATTCAATTAATTTGCAGCAAAAATATTTTTCCTTAATATGTTGAGATATTTTCCCGTATTGGGAATGTCGTGTGGAATATCGTTAAAAAGGGTAAGTAAAATAAATTTGAGGTTACTTTTATCATTTTTCATTTCAAAATTACAGGTTCTAGCACGTGTAAAAAACACTCAATTAAAATTACTTCAGTTATGTTGAGTCGGTAGCTTTCGGAGACATAAGGGACATTTAAGTAAGGAAATTTTCGAAAATCCAAAAAGTAATTTACACTAGCGAAAATGGTCCCAAATGAATGAAATTATGTATCGAGGTTTTGTTTTTCATAAATAACTATACAGAAATAAATTCACATACCCTATCGTGCGGAATATCGTTAAAAAAATTAACTTTGCGAAATACGGAACTTCATCAAAATTTATATGTTTTATACTATAACAGTTACGGGCGAGTTAAACTGAATTCCTTGTCGAATATATTTATTCATTTTTAGATAAACGCTGAAAATATACTTAATTGCCCTACCTATATTTTATTCCAAAAGCTGTGAAAATCTTATTCGGTTCTTTCTATCGCTTCTAGCATCAAATAAGTAAAATAGTTTCAATTATCCGAACGCCCTATTAAAAGATAATAAAAACTTTCTTCAGAATCTTTAAAAGCCGGGTATATTCCCAAAATATTTTTCCTATTCTTTATAGAAATTTCTTGTCAACAAAAGGTTAAATTATATTTTGTCTAAATACACACGCTAAACCTGTACATTATCTCAAAATCCATAGAGATTCAAACACAAAGAGACGAAAAGACGAAATAAATAAAAATATAATTCCAGTATAAAACCCATATTCACTGTCATTATGGTCGAGAAAATCAATAAATTTTGTACAATATTACATGATTATATATAAAAGACAGTCATGTATAGTATGACTCTATAGATATACCTATATTGGTTTCATTCACATGGTATATTATTAGGCATTTTATATATACTTATGTATGTGTTATGCCTCATCTCGGTGTGTGTTGGTATCTTCCCCCGGTCCGGTCCGATCTCGGGTCTCTATATCAAATGAGATGTGAGAGAATACAACAAACGTTAAGTATACGGTTAAGATAAAGTTATCAGAAACTAAAATTCATAAATATGCATAGAAATTACCTAATTAAAATAAAATCAATTTTAAATTAAATAATAAAATTATAAGGACAGTTCACAATAGATACATTCAAACAAATGCGTATAGGTGCATAATATATAAGTAGGGGAAGGCTCGCCGTAGTGGCCCAGGCAGGTAAAGTGATCACCATTAGTTTGCAAATGAACTAAAAGCTGTCATCTCTTGTTATTTAGTTTAAATTATAGATTGACCGTTTATATATAGTGTCACGGTGCATATCAACTCGTTAGGTGTTACATAGAAAATTTTATTTAAATACTTGGTTTTTGTGAATATCCCCTGTGTCTATTGTAGTTCTGAAGTAATTAATTTTATAATAAAGAATTATGAATCATAGGTTGGAGCGGGACTTATTTCAGTTTTCCCATTGTACCTACTTAGTTTCGGATAATGTGGCCCACTATGTATAAAGGTAAAGTGGCCCAGTGGATCTAGTGGTGGTACCAGAATTGTGGCCGGAATTAATAGCAGAAGATGGCTGGATACGATGTACGATATGCAAAATATGTGTCTATGAAGTCTTCTCTGGTTGCAATGAGGAAGATGGCGATTTTACTTGTGAGTTTTGTTTTAAGAATGAATAGTTACCATCTGAATACTTTGGAGAATTAAAAATTGTTTTTATGATTGCTAATTAGTAGCAAAGTGTAATATTTTTGATTAAAAATTGTAATTTAATCTAAAAATTAAAAAGTCAGTTTTAATCTATGTTAACTTTTAATATTAATAATACTATGCCACTTTACCTACCCAAGGTGGGTAATGTGGTCATTTTGTCACTTACGAAATAATTGATAATTTTTTATTACTGTGAATATGTAAACCGTATGTATATTATAAAATAAAGACTTTATTAAATTTGCAATTGTATTATGTCAAGAAACATCAATTAATTAAAAACGTTTAGAAAATATATCAATTCAAACCTTAGGGTGGCCACATTGCCCTACCTTCCCCTACATACAGGATGGAAACAGATTAATCGAACATAGCGGACAAATTTTTAATTAATTAATATTATTTTATTTGTTGCTATAGTTATGAAAATTAACCTGAAAAGATCAGAGAACACACTGATTTTGAAAAAACCCATTATATTTTCGTAATGTTCGGCAGACCTGTTTTCACCCTGTATATATGTCTATTTAAAAACTATAGTACTAAAAGTATCTTAGTTTTGAAATTGAGTTTACATATAAAAGAAGATTATTTTCAATTATCGGTAATTTTCAATAATGAAAAGTACATATTAATAATAGTCGTAACTATGTTAAGAATTCCTACATTTTAGATTTGCTAATCTCGAAATTTTCCGTTACCTTTTAGTTATGAGACTATTTACGAGATTTTTACGACCAAATATTTACGATTAGGAAAAATATAATTTAACGGCGAATATTATAAAAGAAATTGACCAAGAGCGAATCGGACTTACACAATTAGAATTCCGTACAGTGAGCAGTCAATAGACCAACTTCAACTTTTTCTTACTTACGTATTGGTGTATTTAAATCTTCTACTGAAACACTAATAAATAATATATTGCCTTTTACCATTTCCCTTGTTATTTATTTACTTATTTATTTTATTATTATTATTTTTTTTTTTTTTTTTGCAGAAATTATTACACTATCGAAGAAACTCAAATCAAAAACAAATCAAAATTTTAGCTTTAGAAACCTAGGAGTTCAGGAGGGACGGCCATAGCAAATACTAAGTTATATCGCTAAGACTACTGGGCTCTTTCAAATGACACCTTACACAATATATTCAGCACAACCAACATAAGGTTGCCGGTCAGATACGCAAATGAAAGAGTGTGACATAACTTTCTTTTTGGACCAATTACAAGTTTTCAAGAAAAACCTCGGTAATAGACGTATAGACGGACACAAGAGTGATTTTATGGGGATTCTGTTTTTCTTAAAATACGGAATCATAGAAAATCTTACATAATTATGAGAATTTCGTTTCAGGATCACCTATTTTGATTCTGCTGTCTATGGACAGTGTGTTTATCATACCAATGAGTACAAGAAAACTAATAAATATCCTGAGAGAATGACCTATTGTTGCAGTGTTACTCTGAACTTCGATTTCAAAAATCACATTTCTGTTATTTTCGCTACCCTAATTCACTCGTAGACCTAATATTTCGAAAAGCAAAACGCAGTCTAAAGATGGTTTCTGTAAACAAAATTTTAATTTTGTTTTCTTTTACATCCTTTTTGCAAAATTAACTGCCAATTTCTAATTCTCAGTCAGTCAGATTGATGTAACTCAAACAAATTACATATCAATAGATAATCCTTTAAAAAAATAGAATCAATAGCGTCAACTTAAAAACTTGGTCAGTTCCTTATCGGTCTTAAGGGTAATTTCAAAAAGTAACGAGCAAAGTTGGTGGTGTGTACCTTCGTTCTTCTTGGTTTTATAATTCCATTGTTATTGGGGCCAGTGACTGGCTGATCAGAATAAACTAGTCTACCAAAGTTAAATGAACCTTCATATTTTTATATTCACATTTCAATTTATTTCATAAATAAATATCCAAATTAATCTATTTTTGAAATTACTTCTGGTTTTCGTTTCATTTTATCGAAAATATGCGGTTTTACATACAAATTAAATTATTAACAGTTATTTTACGTATTACCAATTCACTTATTTATCAAAAATAATGACTCAATAGAAAGTGCAATTGCATATAAATACTCCATAATAAATTTTTTGAAGAAATTTAACAAAAAAAACGCAGAAGTTTTGCGTTTAAGCGCACCTTTTTTTTTAAATGTGAAACAACCTTTATAATTTGATAATAAAAAAGGTGTTAAAAAGCGATTTTATTTTTATTTTCTTTAAATATAAGTTTTCATATTTTATATTCATAAATTAAACAAATAAATAATAGCTTTAGTGCCAATTATTGTCAAAAAGAATATTGTGCAGGCCAAGTAACATTAACTAACAGAATAAAAAAATAAAATTACAATAATAAAAGAACAAAATGTAATTTGGTTTTTGCACTTTCCCATATTGATTATAAAAAAATATAAAAATTTATGTTCGCAAAATTATTTGAACCCAAAATGAAAATCAAAAAAAGAATTCTTTGTACAATGCAAACAAAAATATTAAACCTCTGTTATACATAATAATTTTGCATTAACTATATACAGAAAGTATAGTACGAAAATTAAAATTAATAATACTAAAGTTAAACCTATTGCAATAATTATAATAATGTAATAAAATTTTGATTAGACATTTCGTAGAAAAAAGTACTTGTAATAAATAATATTTTTATTAATTCATATCAATCAAATTAATACGTTCAATTTATTGTCAATTAACATTAATAAGACTTGTCGGTTTTATCTTAAAAATTAAATAAAAATATAATAAGTAAAAAGTAAAAACTTTTTCTTTCATTTCACACAACTCTCATTTTTGCATTGATTAAAATAAAAATATACTATTTAAATAATTACAAACACATTATCACTTCATCATAAATGTACACAACATAACAAAAATATTCGCAAACGTTGCGAGAAACTTGCAATGATTCAATTTTGTTTCAATCTCAATTTTTTCAATGACTTATCAAAATAGTAAAACAAGCCTTATTTCACCATAAAGTATAATTATACTAAAATCAATTTTTTTTGAGCGTTACTTTATGGTATTCCATACTTGTAAATAATAAACAAATATTTTTGCGAATACAAAAAAAAAGTGGTATTTTTGCGAAATAAAATATTTGTTTGTTATTTATACTAAAATCATTTGCCACGTCTGTGTGTCTGTCTGTCTGTCTAGAATCGATTTTCCCAGGAACGATTCATAAAAAGAAAGTTCAGACCACAGACCAATGAACATATTATATATTATATTATATAGACTAATTATATAAATGTATAAATGAGGCAATCAGTTACGACCAAGTTCCGGCCTTAATAGTATTCTGTAAAATAGTAATGGATAGTATCCGCAATAACGTTTTTAAATATTTATTGTAAAAATATAATATTCATAATAAAATTTTACTTTTTTGAGAAGAAACTTCAAAATTTTGAGAGAAAAAAAGTGGTGTTCGGTTTATTTTCAAAATATGTACGTATATAAATTATGTCCTGCAATAATTATAGTCGCATTTGCTCAAAAATTGGCATTATATTATAATGTTTAAATCTCAACCGTCTCACCCTGTTACCTGCTTCAAGAAAAGTGCCCAGAAACTGGTTTTACGCTTTGTTTATTAGTATAATATAATAGTGTTCATTGGTCTGTGGTTCAGACGTATATTCTGTTAGGTTTTTTTCCGTAAGTTAATCGATCTATGATGGTGCATGCTAAGAAATTCATTCAAGGCATAATTACATAATAAATACCTGATTAAACTTTCACGAAATTCGATCGATTAATTTTTGTTTATAGAAAAATAACTAAAAAAAGGTTAATCGATGCAATTTTAAAATTGATAAATTGTACACTATAGTTTAACTATATCCTACGGAGAGCTACTTATTCATTTGTCGATGCCTAAATTATGATCAAGCTATATGGTTAAAACATTTGTAAGTATATCCGTCATTTTTTGGAGAAATATTTAAGTTCTTTTTTATAAATAAAAGTTTACTGTTGTATTGTAACTTGTAAAAATCAGAGTTTAGATATGACGGAACACTGTCTCTGGTAAATATCCGTACTTACAAGTACTATTTTATTAAATTTTATTTAAAATATTTAAAAATATACATCTATAACTACGGTAACGAAGGATCGCATCCTAATTGTATAGCTTCGTAAACACTACTAGTGTCCTCAATAATATTGCCAATACCTATTAACTAAGTTTTATAATACTTACTGAAAAGTTGGTAGTGTGGACCTCCCGTATCGCATTCACACCACACCACTTTTTTCATTTACTGTACCGATAATTTTTTCTAATTTCTTTTAATTAATATACTCACGTATAATTGCACTATTATATAGTGTAACAACATTATACTATATCATATCATGCACACTCGTCAGAATATGGCATTGTGATTTAAACAAGATATGTTTAATATACCTAGGTACCTACCTACGACGCAACACGACGTACCGTACATATATGAAACAAAACCCATTAATCAAGTATTTTAGAAAAAAATGATTGATTAGTATGCTGAAAAACTAGATCAACTTTATCGGTAAAAAGAGTGTATTTTTTTTTCTTTTAATTATTTAAAGGAATGCCTACCAGATGTTTTGCAAAAACAAAAAATCACCTTTCTTTATTGATATTTCGTGTATTACATAGCTATTCCGAAATTATTAAATTTTAATGACTAAAAAGTATTTGGAGAACTATTGAGACTGAATATGTGCTTATTCAGTATAAGAGATTACAGTATATGATTAGGTATAGTATAGATTAAGTATAAGAGATATTCAAAGACATATATATAATTGAGCTTTTAAGAATCTCGAGTACAATACGGCTAGAAAACTTCTAAAGTGTGTAAAGTATACTATGGGTCGTACACACAGAATTGACTAAGGAAAGTACTTACATCATAAATACATAAAGCCATGCCATCTCTTACATCAATTTACGTGTATTACAAATTATATTAACTGTCTTACAGCTCCCAAATATTATATATAAAACCTACTGCACAAAATAACATGTTAGTAACTAGAAGAGTTAGTGCACCTAAAATCTCTCTAACAATCAATATAAATAAAAGAAGGTGTAGTTATCAAATTTCTCTATAAATATTCCTTCAATTTTCGTACTGGCGATGTTAGGCTTGACGATTTTGAAATTTTCACTTCAATTATAAAAATATATTTAATTTTTACCTAATAACAATTAAAACTATTATGATTAAGCCTATTTAGGAGAAAATAAAGTTGTTTAAGTCACTTTTAAATCCAACAAAAATATTTTAAAAGTTTCAATATCTTAAAACAAAAATTGACTGGACTCAATCATTTTTGAGCCTCCGATTTCTTCGGTTTCTTACCGTTTCATTTTGATTGTCGTCAGAAAATTACAAGACTTTTGTTGACTCGGTACTAGTACTTTTTGGTACACTTTTTGGTTTCACCACTACGCTTTCTGCTGATACTCGTTTCTGTTCTATTCTAAGCATATTTCCGCTTCAAATACGTTAACATCGTTGGTAGCGATTATTATCTTTTGAGATTTAAGCAAAATCGCTTAAAGACACCTCGATCAACGTCAAGTGGATGTCTATATCTAAAATATCGTTTTCCACGCGTATGTGTACCACGGCCAAAAATTACGTTATCGATCCCCATAACCTTATATATATATATATATATATATATATATATATATATATATATATATATATATATATATATATATATATATACTTAATAAATTTCTAACACTCGCTGACTGATTGACAGACAACGCACAGCCTAAACCGTTGGTTTTAGAAAAATGAAATTTTGCACAGGAGTTCCCTATGTAACGTAGATGACCACTAAGAAAGGATTTTTGGAAATTCGCCCCCTAAGTGGGGATGCAAATTCTTATGGAAATTCGTCATTTTTGAAGTTAGATATAAACAGATATGTTACTAGGGCTATTCAAATAAATAATATTTTATACACTGATTGACAGACAACACACAGCCTAAATTTTTGGGTTAAGAAGGACGAAATTTAGCACAGAAGATATGAAGATTGATCTTTAGGCATTACTACTTATAAATAAAAGTCAGTTGTGGAAAACGTTTCTGGAAATTCATTCCCTAAGGGGTGAAAACAGGAAATGAAAATTCGTATGGCAAGTTCATCATTTTTGAAATTAGAAACGTGGAACTTGAATCAGTTTGAAGAAAACTTGAATCAGTTCGAGGATCTATAGAGGTTCTAAATACACTATAAATAAATAAAACTCTTAGCCAATTGGATTATTTTAATTTAATCAGACTTTTGTTAACAATGGATATAGCTGCTGTTAAACCGAATATGTTTTTAATTGGCTACAGAAACGGATCTATCAAAACCACATTTAAATAGCACACTCGGTATTAATACCTACATCATAAATGATACATATTAAGGTGAAATTGTGAAAATAACTAGATTTTTTCTTATTATCATTATTAACTATACACACAGGTATAATATACATAAGTATTATATTTAAAAGAAAACAACTTATAAATATGTACTGATACTGAAGTCTCAAGTTTAAAGAAAAAATCTGAAACTGTAGCATAAAACTGGACACACAGTAGCCGCACCATATATCTACATTATATTAAATAGCCATAAATTGTTAAATATCACTTTCATATCATCGTTTTTATTTTATGAATAAATAATATGAATAATTCTAGAATTAATAGACAACGTAGGTAAGTATATCTACATAGCAACTGAAGATATGCTTGCAGTGATGTTATATCAATCTTTGATTCTGAATAAAATTTTGTGGTTTATACATATACATATGATTAAAACTATTTGTTTTCAATTAGAAGAGATTATATTTTCAAATATGTGCTTATAATTCAAACTGTGAACCGGTAGTCATTGGATAAGTATTTTATATTGTATTCAACCAGTACAATTAAAATTGAATTGTAAGCACCCCGAACCTGCGAAATATTCGAACACAACCTCGACAACTGAAACCCCGATAAACCAAAATTTTGACTGTCCGATTTTGACGGACACGTATTGAAATGGACAATTCAAATTACGGGCAAAATACAAAAATCCCACCACAAAGCAAACATAGGGGACGGACGGGCAAGAAGGATATGCTAATTTGATCTCTAAAAAAAAATATGAGATTACAACAAAATTATTTATTTATCTCAAGATAACAAGTCTTCAGTTACTTACGATTAATAAAGTAAACAGAAAATTAACAAAAACTATTATCTTACCACATTAAAAAATCACTTGAAAAAAAAGTTGCAATTATTCTTTTTGCCCTACTAGGGCGGGTAAAATCAATATCTTGGAGGGGCAAAACTAATACTAATAAAAATAAATTAATTAATCGTCGCAATTATCGCAAAAGGACGACGACGACGATCGCAAAAGGAAGATCGACCTGTGTATAAAGAACACGCTTCATGGATCCATTCCTGGCAAAAATTATACTGTATCCAGTCTTCCATTGCGGATATATGTATTTTTCTTGACAGACAGTACAAAAATAATTATCTTTTTGATTTTCTTTGATTGACTCTATCCTTTTTAAACGAATTTTCTTTTCTTTTTCATTGGAAGATCCGGGATTATTTAAAACAATTTACCTTTTGACTAGAGAAGCTTCATTTTATTATTCATTTTGCCTGACTCCATTTTGCCCGCCAAGAACATTTTTAACTAACTTAACTTACAATTACAAGCTAATAGATTCAAATTAAATACGAGCACGAATTTGTTGCTCATAATGATCATACAAATGACAGAAATCATTAAAAATAAATAACTGCAATACACAAAGAAATAAATCGTAAATTACTTACCTCTATTTATTGATTTTTTTCTTGTCAAAACAGTTTTTGGCCACTAAACACGCAAATATACTACAGTGCCTCCTTTTGACAAATGATCCCATTAAGTGCAAGGTGAAGAAGCAGATGACATTGGATCTGACTCAATCATACATCTAACTAGCTCAATTAGGCTATTATTCATTTTGCCCGACCTCTCCGTCTTGCCCGTCCGTCCCCTATTTGTGTTGTGTCGTAGCATCGATACAGATATGTTTGCTCCTAACTTCAATTTTTTCCAAACGTTTTCCTAGTAATTTCGAGTTAGTATATGTACGGTTATAATATGCTTGGTTTCTTATAAGCCACTGGTGTAATTTTCTTTCAAAAAACCTTTCACAACTCAAACTTTTTGAAAATTTTGAAACTTCTCGGGATTGTTAAAACTACTCACGAATCATATTCCTTTCATACTCGTAAACGGTTTAAGGGAATGAAATCCGTCCTTAAAAATTTGATTTTTTTCCCGATTTTCCTAAATATCTCAGAAATTGTAAGAGCGTTAATATCTTACAGGCTATACAAAAGTACGTAAAATTACTTTAGTGTAATAAGTTTTACACCGATAAAAGTGTATTTTTTGCACAAATAAATCAAAATTATACCCAGGGCCATGGAGAGAAATGGAGGGCCCTGAGAATAAAGTAGTACATCTTTTAAAAATTTCTTCTCGAAAAAATGAGTGACAAGCAAAGAAAAAGTTTTTATTTTTTCCTGGGCCCCTATTGACGGCTATGGGCCCCCTTTTCCAGCCCGGGCCCCGGGGCTACAACCTCGACTACCCGCCCTCTCGTCGGGCCTGATTATACCTATAACAATTTCGAATTTTTGCAATATTTTTTTGTATTACAATTACGTTATAAATCCATGTATTCTTTTATAGAATTGTGTAAATTTACATTTTATTTAGTTAATGTTAAATGAAAACAACAGATGTACCTACATAAATTTCTTAAAAATATATTGAATTTTCCGTGTTACACTAATAATTAGCCGCAGAGTAACATTTTTAGAACATCTTTTGACGCTTAACGCTTTTGAGACACTTCAAAAATTTAAAGCCGAATGTTTACAGTGTATATTTGTAAATGATTCTTTAAGACCCTTAACATCACTGAAAACATTTCAATGAAAAAATATGACGGAACAATCTTGTATTTTTATAATGAATTTTAAGGAGTCTCCACATTCTCGTCGAGGTTGGACGAGGTTCCTCGTCGAGTTCCTCGCTGAGGTTGGCTCAGCCATATGATTAGCATTAAAATACCAACCGCGAGACACAACGAAATGACCCTCTACATGCTCGTTTCGTCCAACCTCGGCGAGAATGTGGAGACTCCTTAACGATATAGATTGTTTATGCACATTTATTTTTTATGTATTTACATATTTATTTATTTTTACTTATCTACAATTATCAATATTGTAGCGCTTATAGTGCTTACAACAATAATATTTTTTCATAGAAACATTCAAAAAAATATCAAAACAACTATAAAATTTCATACAAGTCACACATTAATATCCCACATTATGCATTTAAGTTAAGTGATTTTCAACTCATAAACATTTTATTACATACAACGAAACATTACAAAAAAAATATTTTTGACTAAATCCGTGCCTGTACTTGGTACAATTGGCGTGCAAATAATTATAATACCAATATCGGAATCTGTACTAGATTATGTTTCTTGTTTTTTATAAGTACATGATGTGTATTTTATGTCTATGTATCTACTATACCTACCGACTACTGTATCTGGTGAATATACAAACATTATTATTATAAACCAATTTATACAAATTACAGTAAAACTTCCTTAAAATAAGCATAGAATTTATATGATGCAAGCTTTTAGTGTTAATTTCTACCACCGGCAGTGTCACTTACGTAAAAGAAAACTTTGGTTATATTACTTCAACAAATACCTCACATGATTCGATTTTATAATTTTCTGGTCTTTCTTGAAAGAAAAGCAACTACTCCCTTGACCACTGTTGACTGATATTTTTCTTTTAAAGTTCTTAGCACATGTATGTATACAAATGAAACTGTCAGAAACGATTACAGTAAAAGAAAGTAAATAGATCTGTTTCATATGTAATTAGAAGTTTAACTGCAGGCTGGTTTAAATGTTATTGACTCGCTTATAAAACGATTTTTTATAATACCAATCATAATAATATACTTTCTCTGTATATTCATAAGAAATTTACTACGCCCTTCAAAATTGGCGGTATTAGAATTTATTTTATTATTGTAAAATGTAAAAATTAGTATTTTTTTTTTTTTAGAATTTCAAAGTTATATTAAATATACCTATTAAATTATTTTTTGCACGATCGTGTATTTTCATGCATTTACCGATGCTGTTGATAATGCTGGTGAGTTAAATTTCCCGAACGTTTGTTTATATACATGGAAAACAAAAAATAACAGTGCGGTAAGTGAAATAGATGCGTGGTAAGTGAATAGAAGTGTTGTAAGTGAAATTAGTTCAAAAATGATTGTAATTATTTAGTTATATTGAAATTAAAAGTACAATTTGAACAATTAAGAAAATTAATCGATTAATATGAAAATTTTCACTAGTTTGCATATCATTATTATTATTGTTGCCATTAGTCTTCATATTTTATTGACATTTCAAAAGGTTGGTTCAATCATTAAAATTTTCTGTGTGTTTTCATAATCTTCCTTTCATTTTAAAATTTCAGTATAAATTTGCAGTCAATATTAAAATGCTTCATCAATTTCATTATTCTCACTAATATTATAGTTGACATTAATTTTTTATTTACAAAATATAATTGTCAATTGTCACTACAAAGATTCGTATTATAAGTTGCTCTAAATTTTTATAATATATAATTTATTCATGGCATTCTATGAGATAACATAGAAATATAAATTTCACTTATATTATCCGAATTTTTATGTTTCATTTATTATATTTTTATTTTTTTATATTTTAAATCGATCGTGCAAAAAATATTATACAATACATATGATGCGTTAAGTGCCTTTACTAATCTCGAAAATTGCAAAAGCTCGACCCTGCGGGTCTCGTTTTTGCAACATTTTCTCGATCAGTAAAAGCAACTTACCGAACTTATATTGTAAAATACTATTGTCGTTTACTTAAGAGTTGGTCCAATCCTTGGTATCCTAGTAATAATTTTTGGATATGTTATTTTCAAATATTTAGTATAAAAACACCAAAATTTGATCTACATTTCCAAAATCAATTCTTTATATTGTATCGCTCTAGAGTAGTTATATTCAGATGGCAACGACTCTAGAGTACCTAGTTATATTCAGATTTTAATAGAATAGCTAATTTTCATACCACGAGACCGTTTCGTAGATACCCGTATTGCTAATTTTAGGAACACCTTAATTTCCGATCCTTTTCCTTAAATTCACGCAGAGTTTTGATCTCTGAGAACGTTTCGGAGTCTCAATAATATCTGAGCAAAATTTATTTAAGATTGGTAACTATCATGACTCTGATTATATTGAAATTTATAGGGGACTATACATGGACTAACTCCCAAATACTCTCAAAATTTGAGCCAAAGTGGGGTTAGTTGTAAATAATATATCTACATTTAATAGGATTTGATGGTAGCGCCGCCATAGCTACCATTACTCCGATTACAATGATTATCTAGAAGCCAAACCACATAATTTCTAAAAATTTCATCAAAAAAGAGTCTAATCGTTCAGAAGTTATGCCACTTGGTGCGATTTTATTGATGCACAGACGAATAGACAGACTGACAGACAGACACGAATTACTAATTAATGAAAACTATTCGGTTTACATATTTTTAAATGGAAGTGGTTGGCAGTGGTTTAAAATACTAAATTAAAATATCTGTGCTGTTTCAATGATAGAATCTTTAAGATAATAATAATAATTTGTTATTGTTAGAAGAGTATTTATAATAAAAAATTTGATATTACTCTATACAATAAATCATACATTTTTTATTGTTATAATTATTAATATAAATTTATAAGTGTGTATAAAATTGTAATAATACTTATGTTTAAAAAAAAGTAGAAATAGTAATAATAGAATAAATTTTATACAATAATGGAATCAAATCATTAAACAGTCATCAACAACTGTACCATCTACGCGTATGTATACCTGTTATGTACATCCTCGTTAACTTTATAATGATTAATGATTACGTCTATTCATTCTAAATTTTATATAAAGTTGTATCTACACAGGTAAGTTGAAGATTACGATCAATGACTATTAGTTTTGTTTAAAATTACATCGTATAAATTGAGGTTTATTTTTAGTATTGAATTTTTTAAAGTATTTATATCACCAAGTGATATAACATCTTGCTAACCTTCAATTAACCTTAAACGATCCAATTTCAAGTGATATATGATCAACGTACTATTGGATTCAAACACAAAAAATTAATTGATTCAACATTGGTATTTATATATTAAGTAACTATATTTATGCATATTTCTTATGTAATTGACTATGTTTATTATTAACTGATTATTATTTACTTTTAATAGATTTGTTTATTAATTAATTTTAGACTGAATATGAAAATTTTTAAGAAACTAAAATTTAAACTTTTCGTCGTAAATTAGATTACTTTTAGGTTACACTTACGCTTAAATCAAACAAAAATCTCAGTTTTTTATCGAAAATATCTTTACTGGTGTCCTAAGCCATAAGAATTGTCCTTACTAATAATTCCAATTTAACTGAACCTAATAAAATATTTAAACGAAGATTTACATTTAGTTAATAAACCGATGGTCCATATTTACTGTTGGTTTTAATTATTTAAGAAAATAAAAATTATATATATTTTACGCCCCCGGGTGGGCTCGAACCACCAACCTTTCGGTTAACAGCCGAACGCGCTAGCCGATTGCGCCACGGAGGCTCACAGCAATCACTGTAAATATAATGTAGCCACGCCGATTGTAAAATTGAAATATCCAGTTTTTTTTTCAAGAATTTGAATCAGATATCTTAGTGATTGTTGCCTAACCAAAAACTTAAAGAACTAAATCGCTTGAAAAAACCTTAATTTCGATTCTTTAAAGTTTAAAGTATACAGAGAAAAAAAATTCAATTTCAGAAAACTTTAAAATTACGCCCTTTTACTAGATTAGATTACATTCTATTTCCAAGGAGGCTATTGCATTAGAACTCAAATACTACTAAATTCTAAAAAAAAGTTAGTTCTAAAGTCATTTGTTGTCGAAAATTAATAATATTTAATTGTGAAATTTCTTTTTCTTTAAATTCAAAATTACATCAAGAAGACTCTTTTATAAATTCATAGTAAAATCTGGGCTCCATTAGCTTACTCCTAGTGTCATCCTCTATTGATAGACACCTCATTTGTCGAAATACGTTCAGTGACATTAGCTGCATGGTTTTCACAAATTTTTTTCTTATTCAATTATTCTAATACTATATACGGTTGGAACAAGAAAGCGTACTTTGATAACAACTAGGCTATGATATGAGGGTCTAAGTTTATTTCCAGCCTTTACCCGCGTGAAATGATGATTTGTGATTAAATTTTCAAAGTAAAAACGTAGCCTATAGTGAATGTCTGTCATAATTTCATTGCCTCATTTAAAATATGTTTTCCTTCGGGAATACGATGTTTCCTCTTGTTAAAAGTAGCCCGTGACTTTCTCCGTCTCCCCAGATGTCTCTATATGCAAAGTGTCAAGTCTACTAGTCAAGCTGTTGAAACATGAAAACGAGACAAATAAACAGTTTCACATTTTAATATTAGAGTAATATCGATGTGATAAAATATTACAAAGTAAGTGATACGTCAATATCAGGATTTTAAGTTATTAGTTTGTACGTGCGAAAGTACAAATGTATGGGGTCAAATCTGTTGTAATAAAGGGTAACTTCAAAAATGTAAACTTTACCGCATCGATGCAGCATCATGACCTTTCTGATGCGTCTAATACTACATGATGCAATGCTGATGCACATTAGATATTTTTGAACGGGATATTGGCATAATTTAACTCTAATTTGGCTAAAGATAATATAGCATGATTAGACTATAGATAATATAGCAATACAGTCCTTGTATATATTTGAATTTCAACTTGAAATTGAAAATTGAAAAAATTGAAATTATTTGAATAAAAAATATTACATATTTTGAGTGCAAGATGTATTCAGACAGTTTAAACGGTTTAAACAATTTTAATGAAAGGTAAATAAATTCATCTTTTTCAACAATTAGTTTTTCGGAATTATTCCTATAACCGTTATGGTCATAAAATCATTGGCATCATCCTTTATTCACATTACCATAGCTACGACAGCCACCTATATTTTAAATGTAGGTAGCTACGATATTACATTATGCGCATGACACGCATCACCAAATTTCTTGATGCATTGTTTTGACGCATCAAATGCAAAAATGAATTTTTGAATTTTCGTTGTGATACGTCTGATGCGTTTTTGAACTTTTGACTCTTCCTCATGCAAGCAATGATGCATTTTTGAAGTTAGCCAAACTGAACTATTGCCTACGGTCAAGCGAATGTTAAAATATTTTATAACAAATTTTCTTGCCTCGACAGACCTTCTAGATAAATTTACCTTTTCCCAGTGCTGCCACCACCGTTTCAGTATAAAGAACGTATTTTTGTAACATTTTATTAGCGCGGCTGTTAAATTAACAGATGAATTCAATTTTTCAGCAACTTGTATATTTTTGCAAATACGACTGATCTGATAATTTTATGATTGTGAACATATACACTGATTTTCATGGACGCCGTATTCAGTTTCTCAATTTCCTTTACTCAAGAAACACATACAGCAAACAATTTCTTACACTATGCGCCCATCTCGCAAGTTGCTGGATCGTTTGACATACACACATAGTTCAGTAGTTAAAATGGTATAATTTATAACGATTACATTTATATGTGGATTATCGTGTTGTGTTGTTGTTTGGTGAGTTACTTGTATAGACGCTATCATATATGTGTATTATGAATTCCATTTTTAAAGAATTAATAATAATAATAATATAAAAACAGGTACCAAAGAAGATTAATGATAAAATGTAGTGCACCATATAAACATGGTATAAGAAGCGAAATAAAAAAAAAGAAAAAAAAAACGTAATAATCTTCATGATTGTGTGTGCCACACACCGGACGAGAGCAATGTAATACCACATATTTACAATCAATAATATTATATATATTTACAGAATGTGCCAGATATTGTATTCAATTTATCATGAGAAGTCAAGTGGACACATCCTTTGTTCGCTGTTGAGATTTACTTTCAACAGAGCAGCGCCTTCGTTCATCAGGCCTTAGTGTCAATAACAAAGGTCATCTACAACATTAATTAAACAAATCAAAACCAACTGCGGGGAAAAATTACAATGATAAGGAACAAAAGTTCAAAAATGACGACAGGCCCTCAAAATCAAGTGATAAAAAGAATCACTACATAAAATTCAAAAACAAAGAAATGAAATTAAAAATCAATAAAGGTTAAGTTTTTGACGAATTCTTATAATACAATTTCTCATTTGACAACGATTTAAACGAATCCATGGTTGGAAAAGGTTGTCAATCCAGTAATAATTAAAGAAATCAAGTTAAATTGCTGGGTTGACAACCTTTCCCAACCATGGATTCGTTTAAATCGTTGTCAAATGACAAATTGCTTATTATTAGCTATGAATTATTATTTAAATAATTAAACCATAAAAAATAATTTCTAGTAAAACTCGAAAAATTGTCTAATAAAGGCCTCTATAATTTTGATAAACTGTTAAAACTTTACCTATTCGCTGTAAAAATTAATGTTTAATTGAATTTCCCTAAAATGTTGCCTGAAATATTTTTGCCGGAAAGCTATTTCCTTCTAGTGCTAGGTTAGCAATATTTAAATGTTCTAGTAAGTCCCAGAAAAATTAAGTATGGTCCATTTCAGTTAAATTTAACCATGCTTCGTCACTTTGAATTTAAATAATTTCCATTTTCTTGGCTTTATTTCTTTTATTATTGCATTTACGTATAAATTTTAAATTTGCAGTTTGTTATTAGAAAAGAATAGAAGATTTATTTGTTTCGAATATAAGAATTATTTAATTTTTTAACGAAAACTCATGATCAATTGTACCTGAAATGAAGTATATATAGAAATTTTAATGTAATAGGTAGGTATACGAACTATCTAGATACAAAAATAATTGTTACAGGTCCCAGTTCCAAAGTATCAGAGTTACTAAAAAATATTGAATGATTACCTTTAATTGCTTAATTAAAATAAATTATTCAATTAATAAATTAGTAAATTTGGAGTGTCACAATTGTGACATGAGACATTTTTTTGCCTTTATTCCTATAAAAAAAATTTTCAAAATGGATTTATCAACATGTTTTCTGACAATGAATTTAGACGAAAGTCAATGGAACTAATTTGAATAGGTGATTCATAAGGCGATTTGTAGCTTTTACAGATGTTTTTTTCTAAAAATGATTTTTCGTTTCTTCTTTTACTTTTTCTGTTCTCTATTGCAAGTTTGGTCTTCAGATGTTTTTTTGTTGTTTCACATTTCCGTTTTCGTATAACATTTTTAGTGATGTACGTATTTCCTTTTTTGCAACCAACGAGTTGCTATGTTTGACATTGTTTGATTTGATTGGTTTTGATCCAAACTAAAAGGTTTTTAGTTTCTTTTGTTTATGAAAAAATTTTTAAATTTTTTCATTTTTTATTTTTATTTTTATTGATTTTTATATTCTTGTCTTGATAACGGTGTTTTGAGACACCGAAACCAGTCGACATGTTGAAGATTGGTTAAAAAATTCTGTTTGGTTTTTTGCTGGTCTTAATATTGAGGTTTATCGCCAAATAAAGTCAAATAATGAAATTACAAGTTTAAAATTTTTTGGCGAAAATAGAGGTAACAATTTATTTAATAAATTAGTACATTTCTAATTATGCACTTAGAAATATACTATATTTTATCGAAACATTCTGTATAATAAACATAATATATTTATATAGTTATTTACGTATATGGCATGTGTAAAGTATATCTAGATCACGTTATATATAAGTGAGATGATGAGAAAAGATCAATGCCCTTTTATCCAATATGTTTACCGCCATCGAGTATATTTTACCAATGAAATATATGTTTACTGAATTTTTATTGCTATATGAAAAATTAAGCCAATCATTAATACCGGATGTCTTATTTGAATTTCTGGAGAAAAAACGGAAGTCTACATATATTTCGATTTCACAATCTGCGTCGTTACACTATAATTACAGTGATCGACGTGAGCCTCCGTGGCGCAATCGGCTAGCGCGTTCGGCTGTTAACCGAAAGGTTGGTGGTTCGAGCCCACCCGGGGGCGCAAATATTATTTTAATTTTGTTGTTCTTAGATATTTAAAACGATGGTGACGCAACATCGGTTCATTGGTTTTTCATCTAAATGTGAGCCTCCGTGGCGCAATCGGCTAGCGCGTTCGGCTGTTAACCGAAAGGTTGGTGGTTCGAGCCCACCCGGGGGCGGAAAAGATTATTTTATTTTTGTTTTTCTTGGATATTTAAAAACGATGGTAACGCAACATCGGTTCATTGGCTTTTTATCTAAATGTGAGCCTCCGTGGCGCAATTGGTTAGCGCGTTCGGCTGTTAACCGAAAGGTTGGTGGTTCGAGCCCACTCGGAGGCGCAAAAGATTATTTTATTTTTGTTTTTCTTAGATATTTAAAAACGATGGTAACGGAACATCGGTCCATTGATTTTTCATCTAAATGTGAGCCTCCGTGGCGCAATTGGCTAGCGCGTTCGGCTGTTAACCGAAAGGTTGGTGGTTCGAGCCCACCCGGGGGCGCAAAAGATTATTTTATTTTTGGTTTTCTTAAATATTTTACTCCTTAACGTAAATGGGACATACTTGTCCCCAAGTTATGTTTATGTTTTACGCAATACTGGTACGATTAAAAATATTTTTAAGTTTATATTGTTATTCTTCTATGGTAGTTTTAATAATTTCGTGCATTGGCAACGCAATAACCTACCAATTTTCAAAAGAATTTTGGTACAAAGTTGCAAAGTTGTCCGTTATTCGTTTTCATTTTCAATTTACTTTAAAATTTTTGTGCGTTATAGATTATTGCGATAAAAAATTATCAATTTTGGTAAGTAAATTATAATAAGATAAATAAAGTTGAATATTTTAATCACTTAAAATTTCTCATAGTTCCGTAATTTATACCATTTACAAATACTGGGACATAGTTGTCCCATGCTCAAAAATTATATAAAAATATATTACCTACACGGAGAGAAAATTCCAATAAAAATTACTGTGCTCATACTACAATCGACGTGTAACAGGCGAACATATCCAATTTTTGTACGGTAAAATTATAAAAATTACAGTAATATAACTATAATTTTTATAATTTTACCGTACAAAAATTGGATATGTTCGCCTGTTATACGTCGATTGTAGTATGAGCACAGTAATTTTTATAGGAATTTTCTCTCCGTGTATGTAATTATAATTTGTTATTTATATGTTTGAATAGGCACTATGAACAGTTTTAAACATAATTTTTTTCCACACTGCCTACGCTTATGTTCATGAAAGGGTTAAAAACAATGGTAATGGAACATTATGGTTTTTTGGGTTTTCATCTAAATATAAGCCTCCGTGGCGCAATCAGTTAGCGCGTTCAACTGTATGTAAAAATACCCCTGTCGCAGCATCTGCATAACATAGCGAATTTCCAAATCTTGGGCACTGGCGGATCTCATCTAAGACCTGTACCTATTTAAAATAGTTTAGCTTTCTAAGAGTAAAATAATTTTTAAAATCGGTTGGGTAATTAGTTTTGGTATTTTTGGGGACCCAAGAACCCGAACGAATTTTGTGCAGCATAGTTGTATCCATCTAAAATAATTTAGTTCTCTAGCAGTGAGAAATTTTTTAGCATCGGTTCGATAGCTTATTACTGGCGTTTTCGGATCTGCAAGATCCCGGCGGACTTTATGTAATATATATATATATATATATATATATATATATATATATATATATATATATATATATATATATATATATTCAAAACCCGTTGTGTAGCATTCTACGCCGCATTTGCATCCGCAGGACAGTTGTGGATCTCAGATAACACAACCTGTACCTATCTAAAATAGTTTACCTCGGTAATAGTAAAAAAGTTTCAAAATCGGTCAGTTATTTTATTTTTGACACTTTTAGGTCCTACTGACACTTCAGACCTTACATAACGTAATCTATATGTATCTAAAATGGCTTAGCTCCCCAACAGTGAAAAAATTTTCAAAATCGGTCGGTTAGTTTATTTTTGACACTTTTGGATCCGATGGACCCTGGCAGACTTTACATAACGTAATCTATATTTATCTAAAATAGTTTAGCTCTGTAACAGTGAAAAAATTTTCAAAATCGGTCGGTTAGTTTATTTTTACCACTTTTGGGTCCCATGGACCCTGGCGGACTCTAAATAACGTAATGTATGTCTATCTAAAATAGCTTAGTTCCCCAACAGTGAAAAAATTTTCAAAATCGGTCGGTTAGTTTATTTTTGACACTTTTGGATCCCATGGACCCTGGCAGACCTTACATAACGTAATCTATATTTATCTAAAATAGTTTAGCTCTGTAACAGTGAAAAAATTTTCAAAATCGGTCGGTTAGTTTAGTTTTGACACTTTTGGATCCCATGGACCCTGGCAGACCTTACATAACGTAATCTATATTTATCTAAAATAGTTTAGCTCTGTAACAGTGAAAAAATTTTCAAAATCGGTCAGTTAGTTTATTTTTGACACTTTTGGGTTCTATGGACCTTGGTGGACCTTACATAACGTAATTTATATTTATCTAAAATAGTTTAGCTCTCTAACAGTGAAAAAATTTTCAAAATCGGTCAGTTAGTTTATTTTTGACACTTCTGGATCCTATGGACCCTGGCAGACCTTACATAACGGAATCTATATTTATCTAAAACAGTTTAGCTCTGTAACAGTGAAAAAATTTTCAAAATCGATCAGGCAGTTCATTTTTGACACTTTTGGGTCCTATGGACCCAGGTGGACCTTACATAACGTAATCGATATTTATCTAAAATAGTTTAGCTCTGTAACAGTGAAAAAATTTTCAAAATCGGTCAGTTAGTTTAGTTTTGACACTTTTGGGTCCTGTGGACCCTGGCGGACCTTACATAATGTATTCTAAATCTATCTAAAATAGTTTAGTTCTGTAACAGTGAAGAAATTTTTAAAATTGGTCGTTTAGTTTATTTTTTACAATCATGGGATCAGTAAATCCAGGCAAAACTCATACAAGTCTAGTACTCTAACAGTAAGAAAAGGGTTCTAAGGATCTCATATAACTTATGGCAGTCCGTAAGCTTCTTGCGGACATCATTTAATTAATTAATTCAAATACTTTAACTTACCAACTGTGAAAAAATTTTTAAAATCGATTGGTTGATTAATTTCTGGCCTTTTTAGGTCCCGAAAACCTTGACCTCACATAAAATACCTTAAATCCATTTGAAATGGTTTAATTTTTTAACATTATTAATTATTAATGAAAAAATTTTCAAAATCGATTCAAAATATTTTTCCGTACATACATATGTACATTGTGCATATTTTGTTTTGTTTCATATATTTAATAATATTATATCATAACATAATCTTCAATTTCTCGTTTACTTAAAAATTCAATAAAAAAAAAATTCTTTATTACATTAGCTTAGAAAATCTGTTTAATTTACATTTTTTAACATGAGATAGAACCATGCTAATTATAATGCAATAAATGAGAAACAAAACTCTATACATGTATGTGTGTTATAACACATATATGTGAATAGTGTTCACTTGTTCTCACAAAATTCTTTAATAAAAAAGTGAAATATTTTTATACTTCATAAAGAACTGAGATATAAATATAAATTACTTATTAGACTAACAAAGAAAGAATAAAAGTGAAAATTTACATTTTCTCGAAAAATACTTAAAATAGAAAGAAAATTATAAGAATATTTTCTTCATAATTTTTTTTTTCCTTTTCAACGATGTAAAAATCGAACTGTCTTATGATAGGATCGAATGATAAAAAATGGCCAGAAAACCTACTTCTGGGCATCCGACGTGTCTGGCTAACGAACTTAGCCAAGCCAATTCAGAATCCAGTCCGCACACAAAATTTCATAAGCGTTAGACGTTTCGTTCGAGAGTTATCGTGGGAACACATAAATATATATATATATATATATATATATATATATATATATATATATATATATATATATATATATATAAATTTTAGTGAATATCATTTTCGTATTCTAGGGACCTCAAAACAGATTTCTGCCATAGTCCCGGACTCAGATTGCGTCATGAGACCTACTGTAATAGCTGAATTTCGAGTTTTCGAAATTCGCTAAAAGAAAGAAACTTAAGTTTCATGGTTCAACATATGTGTGACACTTTTTTAGTGACAGAAGCATTTCTAACAAAGTAACGTATCATATGAACGTATCAAAAGTACTAATAATTTGAAGAAATCTACGAAAAAAATTTACATAATACCACTGATTTGTTAGAAATGCCTCAGTCACTAAAAAAAGTACTATCGATATCATGAACGATCAAATTTTAATTTCTTTCACCTAAAATGTTGTTTGGCAAAATTATCGTCAATAGGTACAGTTGCTAAGTAGGTATAAGTATATTTATTTAGTTTAGAAATAACGTCATTATCATCTCTTTGCAATTTATGACGCTAGCTGTCCTTTAAAAAAATTATACGATACTGATCCTTAAAATAGTACATAAATTAAGTTTATTTCCATTTTTTCTTTTTCTCATGCTTTTCAATTGCCAAATTATATAAGATTGCACTTACGGATTTGTGTGTACTGAATGAAAGTTAGAAAAAGATAACATACCATTAAATTAGGTATTATTAAATAATTTTTACCAATAATTTTTTATTTGACCCACCCATTTCAATTCATATTTTTATGATACCTTACTGTGGTACGTTACTAGCTAGGTATCATAAAAATATGAATTGAAATGGGTGGGTCAAATAAAAGATTATTGGTAAAAATTATTTAATAATACCTAATTTAATGGTATGTTATCTTTTTCTAACTTTCATTCGGTATACACAAATCCGTAAGTGAAATCTTACATAATTTTGCAAATGAAAAGAATGAGAAAAAGAAAAAATCAAGGGGACAAACTAGATTGGCTTTGCCTCTGTTCCACTTGTAATGAGTTTGTGACGTAGTCTGTTTGTGTACATACACGCTGTTTGCAGTGTATTAGTTTGGTTTTTTGTAGTAGTATGTGTATATACGCATACAATCACATCACACGTATTACCAGAGAGAGCTGTTCAACGTGCTCAACTAACAATGGGTATATTGTTAATATAATGGTGTGTTGACTCGACGACGACTACTGACGGACTAATGCCTTAAGCTGTGACTGGCTTACAAATGACTCCAAGCGAATTTCACTTTTTTTATGTTAGTTGGCTTCTAGTGTTCTATGGAAAAAATGGAAATAAACTTAATTTATGTAGTATTTTAAAGATCAGTATCGTATAATTTTTTTAAAGGACAGCTAGCGTCATAAATTGAAAAGAGATGATAATGACGTCATTTCTAAACTAAATAAATATACTATATGTGTCTACTGTCTACCGTAAATATCAAAAGTATGTAGGTACAAGTACCTATGTATGTTCAAAAAAAATCATGAAACACATGGTATAAAATTAAATACCATATATTACACTTATAAATCCTATCTACCGTTTTGTTAGTTCGTAGTTATTTGCTTATATAAAGTGAAAAGCCGTAAGGTAAATACAACTTGAAAAAAATTAAAAATAATATACCAGTAAAAGGTACCTACCAGAAGTAAAAAAAAAAAGTATTAAAAATTAGTCCACGAAGATAGACGAACATTTTTAAAAACTATATTATTTACAATCGACAAATGCACTTTCTAACCTTAAAAAAAGATAGTAAATATGGTACAACAAAATGATGGAACAGCACAAAAAATAACCGTCAAGCGACTGGTTAGCCAGTTCAGTTCCTTATTGCCCCAAAGGGACACTTTGAATTGCCAGGCGTGAAATGGCTTCTTGAAAATCATTGTATAAAACGTATAAACATGTATACAGAGCCAACGAATATACAAATATGTAGATGTAAAATATTATAGCTGTCAGTCTGTTCAAGTAAGTCTCCGTTGGTCAACTTAAATACTATATTATACGTTATCATTGAAAATGGTTGATTGCAAGTCTTCAGAATGGTTTTTTCAAGCAACACATGCTGGAAACGAGACTTCGAGAAATAATAATATGTCGCAAACACAGTATTATTTTTACTTTCAAGTGTAATAATATATGTTATAGCGATATGATACGACCACTGTTAGTGAAACATAGAATTTATAGTATTTATACGTCTAATATTTTTAAATCAGTGGCCTTTTTACTAGTTTATTCCGAAAGATTTCTAGGTTACTAATAGGCATGGCGCTTATAGACACTGTTCTAGAATGGACAAATTTAAGGAGCGATATTGAATTTAATTTCAATTATTCGCATAAAATATAAGTAGTATTTAGCGTTTTTTAATACAGCAATGTTTTTTAACAAATTTAACCCGTCAATTCCCAGTGTCACCTGTAGATGACAGTAATTTGTGATTTTTTTTTACAGACAATATAACAAATTTTAAAAGTAAATGTGTTACGACTAAAACGTTAATACTTATTGTTAGCAGTATTCATGGTTTTAATTTAGCAACACTGAAGTTATG
Source organism: Brachynemurus nebulosus (assembly GCA_035578155.1). Classification (NCBI taxonomy): domain Eukaryota; kingdom Metazoa; phylum Arthropoda; class Insecta; order Neuroptera; family Myrmeleontidae; genus Brachynemurus; species Brachynemurus nebulosus. The sequence goes on along the minus strand of JAPWDM010000008.1, from coordinate 36,778,868 downwards.
TTAACGGTTAAATTAATTCTGTTGTTTCAAACGATTTTCTGTTTTATTGCGCGTGAGTGTATCTTGTGATATTTTCGCTGTTATAAAAATGTCTAAAGAGTAGGTACTATTATTATTGTCATAACAAATTATTATTTAAAAATCAAGCTTATAATGAAAGTGATTTTTTGCCGGTAATTTCATACCGTTTTACTCAGTTCATATTACAAATAACGCCCAGTATGACTTATAAGTGACACGCCATTAAAAAAAACTATAGGGTTTTTTTTTAATTTTTAATTTTTTATATGTTGAGTACCTAAAGATAAAAACTAGCACAAAATTAGAATATTTTGTCAATAGATTCCGGCTTTGGAATTGACGGGTTAATTATTTAATATTTTATTTAAACAATAAGGAAAATGATTACGACTAGAATTTGAATGGTATGCATACTCCCGCTAATCCAAATACCATTACTTAAGCATTCTCAGCCACTTGGCTCGTTAACTGTGGCCAACAATTCTGTTGCAAATACTGTTAAAACATAGTCCCAGCGCCGCCACCATAATGCTCCCTCCTATCAATTTTTTTTAATATAAGTATTGTATATAATTTGCCTATTTTGAATTTTTTTACGTACTGATTTTATTTAACGTTGTTGCTCTGAGATAGTCAGGTACAAAAGTATATCTCAGCGGAAAAAATTTCTTTTATCAAAAATTAAATAATGTATTAATATCCTTCAGTGATTATATTTGTATACCACTTGTTTTTTTGAATTTCCGCGCATTATGTTCTAGCAATATAAAATAATTTTTGAAAAACTGTTGTAAAAACGTTGTAAAATAATGTTTTTAAATTATATTCCAAAAACGGCGTAGTGAATAATTTTTATTTCATATTAAATATGGTTTGTAACTTTGTTTTTCCCATAAGAGCTCGTGTTAAAATTACAAAACTTTGAAATAGTTTTTCTCAAAATTGGGGTAGTCAATTTTTTTTTCGGTAAGGGCTCGTATTACTGGTATTGAATTAAATAAATATCTAGAGACAGGGTCGGATCTAGGGGGGCAGCGGGGGCACGTGCTCAAAAAAAAGGTCGACAGTCATAATTTATGATAGGGTCAATGGTCCTGGAGCAAGTGATGAGCAAAAAAAAAAAAAAAAACGTGAATAGCAACAATTTATGATAGGGTTAAAGTGAATTTGTAAGTGATGACCAAAAAAAAAAAGGTCAATGGTGCCGATTTATGGTAGGATCCAGGTGACTTTTTTTTGTCATCATCCAGGTAAAAATTTTTTTGCTGCGAGGGGCGCCAACAGGAAAATTTGCCCCCCCTCCTTATAACTCTAGTTCCGGCCCTGTCTAGAGAAGTTTCGTTGAAACCCTTTGAAAAAATCGTTTTATCGACCAACTAGCTTAATTGTGAATAAATTTTACCATAATATTTGTTTCTGCAGTTCAATACTTTTTATTGAATTTTCTACAAAGTATAGACCGGGAAACTAAATTGGCTTAAGAGACCTAGGGCCGAGCCAAGTAAAGTAAATTTATTTGAAGGGCTAGGTTCTGTAGACAGTAGATTATTTCAATCTGTTGTATCTAAGATTATTTTTTCTTAAGAATCAAAATCATACGAATTGTCAAGTCAACTATAAACCATATTGGTATACATAAATAAATTTATTATATGGATCAATATTGTTAACTTGTACACTATGTGCGTGTATCTACATATGTACCTAGGTATTAAAGTGGTACATATGGTTACACTTCTATAATACTACTTATTAAACGTCAAGTTCAAATCAAATACATCTGTAAAACGGCTGTAGCTGCTTGCGTTAAGCAGCTTCCACATTCTCGCCGAAGTTGGACGAAGTAGTTCCTCGCGAGGTTGGCCGAGGCATAAGAATAGCATTGAAACACCAACCGCGAAGCACAACGAAATGACCCTCTACATTCTCGACTCGTCCAACCTCGGCGAGAATGTGGAAGCTGCTTTAGAATTACTTTTATGACAGTTTAAAGAGTTAGGTGTGGTTGTTTACCAATAAATAAGGAATTGTAAAAAAAAACTGAATCATAAATAAAGATGATAGTATCAATTATAATTTCATTCCTTATTAATTATCTTTGTTTAATAAACGTAGGAATAAAAATTCAGGTGAACTACTATTATTAATTTTATGGATTTGGATTTTATTAAAAGTGATAAATATTTTTCAATTTAACACGTTAACAATCATGAAGGATTATGACGAAGCGCTCAACTGATACACATTTTAACAACTCATACACCAGTTGCCGATATAAGGTATATTTAACGCAAACAATACAGACGGCTGAGAGAGAATGTATTACGCATATATATTCCTTTCCTTGTCAATCAAACAGATACGATTTTGTGTACTAAATCTTCATCGAGTATCTTAACTCACCCCCGCTATACCATGTATTCAGTATGCGCAGTAAGACCTCAGCCGCCTGTATACCTTACGCTATGTATATACGCAACCGTAGTTCGCCTCTGTTATACCTCAGTGGTGGACAATACGTAATGTGTATAACAGAGCACACCACACTACTGCGGTACCTATGGTGTCTAGTCAAAAAGCGAACTACGTTTGTTTATGTACCTTATTGGTCTACACTTTATATGAAATTGTTGACACGGTACAAAGTTGTATCGCAGTTAATCAGATAACTGCTCAGGTAACAGACCTAGTTTAAACACAAGAAAATTTGTGAATTAGGACTGAATAATCTTGAAAATGATAAAAAGAAATTGATGTCAGTGGCAGGCAATTGGCATAGACCGATTCCTTATTTTTTTTTTTTTAAATGATGCGGATAGCGCACAGTGAAAAATTTTGTGTTAAAATTAACACATTTCACATGTCCAGAATGGTCCACTCAATATTTTGTGTTAAAGGTGTTTAAGATTATTTTGTTACAGATTCAGTGAAAAAAATCATGTAACCTTATTTGAAATTGTATTGTCTAATATACAATCTTACATGTAAGTAAGCTTACATGATTTTTTGTAACTGAATCTGTAACAAAATAACCTTAAAATGTAAGAAAATTGTTTCATTTTTAAAGGTAAATCGGGACCCCTGCCCCGGGCGTCAGTTTCAGGGGGCGCCAAAATTATACTAGGTCGATCTATATCAAATGGTCTAATAAAAAAGTTGGTTGCTAGACCATTTTAGAAAAAATTAATATTTTTCCAGTTGTTTCTATTATATTTGAAGTATTGAGAACAATTCTTAAAAAAAATTATCTTGAACCGTTTAAGTGTGGTAGACATTTTGGTTTTCCAATTTGCGTTGATTTTTGTGTTTGCAGCCATTTATGCCAATGCACATATTTCATAAACCGTTCGTCCTAAAAGTTTGAAATAGAAACCATTTTAAAGGTAATAAATTTCTCTCTATTTTAAGTGATGTTCATAATTAACCTATGTTCGTCGCTTACATTAGAAAACATTTTTTTCTTATAGAAGGAATGTATTAAATCTCGCTTAGTATTTAAACAACTACCCATTATGAAACAAATACACACTATTTCAGTTTTGAAACTTGTATCCTTTAATTTTTACAAACTTCGGAAAACTGACTTTCCTCCAAATTTTGGAATTTTGCGCCTCTGTATCTCTGATGGTGCTGGTGATTAAAATTTGAAATTTGCACAACTTGTAGTGCTTTCGGAATAGGTAGATTTATTAAAATAAAAAATTAACTTGTACCTATATTGATCCTTTAAAAAATCCTCAATTTTTATGATTGTCGCAACAGGAAATATTGGAGTTTTATAAAGGACTTATATTCCTGAGTGTTTTTGACAGTTTATGTAAACCCGGGCCTGAATAAAGATAACTACATGCAGATCCATTAAGTAAATAAAGATAATTATGCAATTTCACAAGTTTATTATACAAAAATAGAATCATATTGTTCGTCCGGATCTAAATACAATTCTGATTTTAATATAAAAGTCGTTTTTTTTAATCAATATACATTTATATTTAAGTTAATTATTTATAAATAATTTGAAAGAAGAGAAGTTGACCTTCATTTAAGTTGAATTATGTTTACTTCCTGACTTTTTAATTTAATTAAAAGAAAAAAGAAACTGACTTAATTTGTCCACTTTTAATGTTTTATTAAATGTTATCGAATGTTTTAGCGAATTTCCAGAAATTCAGCTATTCCAGTAGGTCTCATGACACGACTTGAGCCCGGGAATATGGCAGAAATTTGTTTTGAGGTCCCTAGAAACCAAAAATAATATTCACTAAAATTTATATATATATATATATATATATATATATATATATATATATATATATATATATATATATATATATGTGTGTGTATGTATTTATGTATCAGCACGATAACTCTCGAACGAAATGTCCTAGGCTTACCAAATTTGGTGAGAACGTTGGAAATCCAAAAATCTTGGATAAGTTCTTCAGTCAGACACGTCGGATGCCAGGAACATGGTTTTTGTTCATGCAAAAAATTAGTTTTTTGCCAAAATTTGCTATAATTTAAAAGTTTTTGCCAAATTTTTGTACACCATTGCAAAGACGGAAAAAAATCACATAAAAAAGGTTTTTGAACTATTATTCTAGGTTAGCTAGTTTTTGAGAAAATAAGGAAATAAGAAAATCCTCTACCGGGGCGGTTCTAGAAACCTCCGGCGGTGGGTGGAGTAATGTGAACGAAAATTTTTTCTAATCTAACTGAACTAACGGAACTTGAGCTAACTTAACCGAACCTAAGAAAATTTGGTCTCAAACCTAACCGAACCTAAGGAAATTTTTTGTAACGTAACCGAACCCAACAAAATTTTTTCTAACCTAACTGAACCTTATTGTTCTATAATTTATATAAACTGAATTTATTATTAGCGAATTTCCAGAATTGAATTCAGTTATTACAGGCACTGTCATGACGCGACTTTAGTCCGGGACTATGGCAGAAATATGTTTTGAGGTCCCTAGAAACCGAAAATAATATTCACTAATATATATATATATATATATATATATATATATATATATATATATATATATATATATATATATATATTGTATATATATATATATATATATATATATATATATATATATATATATATATATATCGCTGCTCTAGTATTGGTCTGTTCTATATCCACTTTTTCTACTTTTGAGATATTGCGATTTGAAAGTTTAAAAATTCATATCTTATTTATTTTACATTTTATTACCAAATAGAAAATAATTTTTTACTTGTAAATAAGTTAGTTGTCATACAATATAATTTCATAGAAATCTGACCTCGAATTTCGGAGTAAAATGATAATTAATATTCTCATGATTGCAAAAATTGAACTATAGATCCATATTCCCTTAGTATTGTTTTGTACTTTCAGTTTATAATTCTTGGTTTGTACTATAAGCCTGGATATAGAACAAAACAAGATTATTTTTTCCGTCTGTTACATATAGGAATGGGAAAATTGTAATACATAAAATGACTTTTGCTTAAAAAAAATTTATTCTGTGTTTGATTTAAGGTAGTTGGTCGATAAAACGATTTTTTTAAAGGATTTTAACGAAAATTCTCTAGATATTTATTTAATTCAATACCAATAATACGAGCCCTTACCGAAAAAAAAATGACCACCCCAATTTTGATAAAAATGATTTTAAAGTTTTGTAATTTTAACACGGGCCCTTATGGGAAAACACTATTTTTTTTTTCTTTTGAATAAAATGAAAACGTGTCAAAGGAATTTGATAAAAATTTAATATATTATAAAATACAAAGTTACAAACCATATTTAATAAGAAATAAAAATTATTCACCACGCCGTTATTAAATATAATTTATAAACTTCATTTTACAACGTTTTTATAACGCTTTTTCAATAATGTTTTTATATTACTCCAACAGAAGTGCGCGGAAATTAAAAAACAAACAAATGGTCTACAAATATAATCACTGAAGAATATTAATACATTATTAAATTTTTGATAAAAGAAAATTTTTATTTTGAGATATACTTTTGTACCTGACTATCTCAGAGCAACTACGTTAACAAAATTTAAAGAAAATTGACACAAACTTATTTTCTATGTGTGGAAGTAAATTAAAACATAGGCAAGAACTTTTTGGTAAATATCGCGTTAAGAATTGCATAAAAATTAATTCTAGAAACCGATTACTATTTTAATGTGACGTTTTTAAAAAGATGTTCAAAAAAACGAGTTTCTACTGGTAGCATATAGTTGAACATTGATTTATCTCTAATTGTCTCTAGAATCTAGATACCTCTGACTTCGTTTCGATTTCAGTTAGTTTTTCAAGAAATAAAGAAGTAAAGTTATCATTTAATAGATTCGGTCGTCCGAATTTGGATAGGTATACGGTTTTTCCGTTTATATTCATCACTTAAGCGTATATAAGCATTCGTTATCTCGTTTTATACATATTAAAGTTTAATTATCGAAAACTTCATATAATCAAAATTTTTATACAGATTTGCAATTTTTTGAAAATAAAAAAAATCCTTAGATGTTAATTGGGTAATTTCAATTTTTGTTTTGATCTTTTATTAAATTAAGATTTCTGAATAAACTTAGATTTCTAAATAAATTAAGATTTTTAGGTAAACTAACTGTTCAATTTTACATGTAAAATTTAAAATATAATTAATGTATTGAGCTTTGCATCACTAATGTGATGACTTTCCATAAACATTTTTAATGCCTTCACCATTACTTTATACACAAGTTTTAACACAATAGAAGATTGCATTGTAAATAACGTAAGTTATAATGGCTTACAACCATTACAATATCTTAATTGCAAAAGGTCTCTTCATGCAATATAAGAGACCTTTTTATAGGATATGGAACACACCAATACTAAAATTTTTTAAAATCTAAAATTTAAGTATAGTTTTGTTCTATGTGCCACAAAAAATGTGGCACATAGAGTGAGTTAGTACAATCCAATAATAAATTTTTGTGAAATCGGTGGAGATAGTACAAAATAATACTAGAAAAAACATATTTGTAAACGTAATATTGGCATTTTGAAACTAGAAAATGGTAGAGAAAAAATTGCTGAGTTCAAAAATGTATCAAACTCAATTTTTTTGAAAAGTGGAGATAGAACAAACCAATACTAGAGCAGCGATATATATATATATATATATATATATATATATATATATATATATATATATATATATATATATATATATATATATATATATATATATATATATGTGTGTCCGCACGATAACTCTCGAACGAAATGTCCTAGCTTTACGAAATTTAGTGAAAATATTGGAAGTCCTAAACCGTTGGACAAGTTCGTTAGCCAGAACATGTCCGATGCCAGGAACATGGTTTTTGTTCTTGAAAAAAATTGTTTTTTTGCCAAAATTTCCACTTATTCAAGAATTTTTGTGAAATTTTTTTACACTATTTAAAAGAGGAGAAAAGATTACATAAATACCCCTGTCGCAGCATCCTGCATAACATAGCGAATTTCCATTTACAAAAGTACGTTTTTCTCGGAAACTAGTTGACATAGAGTAATTGTAAATAAAACGTACTTTTGTAAATGGAAATTCGCTATGTTATGCAGGATGCTGCGACAGGGGTATTTTTCTATTTCAATAATTTCCTTTAACTAATTTTCGTTTGATATAATATGGTTTTTGAAACTTTATTAACTACCATTAACTTTTTAAATGTTTCGTGATAATTAATGAATTTAAAGGTTGTCGACCGTTCAGAAATTTTGTTAATTACTCAAACTGATGGCCAAATGGCAATAATTAGACGCAAAATAGACCATATCATAATTACCATATATAGGTACTTGGGTAGAAAATCGCAAAATTATACCTAGTTAAATTTTAAGAAGTCGAACGTGTGCCTTGACAAATTTCTTACCACTCTGCTACCCCGAAAAATTTCAACCAGTTTTGACAGAAAGAGCCATTTTCAAACAAAAAACATTGGTCAAGTGCCAGTCGTACAATACAAATAATGTTCCGTACAGTAGGTTGTTTCTAAACATGGATTGTATGTACATAACTTACACGAGAAATCTGCTAAATTTTTATTGAATCTACATCTTATTTACAATGTTTATGGTTTTTTTTTTAATTTTTCTGAGTGATTGTGAGGAATAAAAAGTATTTAAAAATATCCCTGTCGCAGCATCCTGCATAACATAGCGAATTTCCATTTACAAAAATTAGTTTTTCTCGGAAACTATAGTTCACATAGAATAAGAGTTTAGAGACCTTTTTTGTGTCATATTTTCTCCTCGTTTCAATGGTATAAAAAAATGTCGCAAAAATTTTTGAATAAGGGGAAATTTTGGCAAAAAACTAATTATTTTCACGAAAGTTGTCAAAAAAACCATGTCCCGAGCATCGGACGTGTCTGGTTAACGAACTTGTCCAACGGTTTGGGACTTTTGGGACCAATATTTTCATCAAATTTTGTCAAAATAAGACAGTTCGTTCGAGAGTTATCGTGCAGAACACACACACACACACACACATATATATATATATATATATATATATATATATATATATATATATATATGGTGGGCCATTTTAATCTATGCATCTAAATATCTCGCCAGAGGTACCACCTATCAAAAGCTGACCTTTACATTAAATGGTTACCTTAAATTTGACCTTGGCCGTCATTCTTAAGATCATTTTGAGGTCAAGTCGTATTTTTCAAATGGAAAGGCCTATTTTTTATTTCGGGTTCTGGAAGAGCGTGAAGTTTTCTAAAGTCATTTTTTGATAGCTGGCGCCTCTGGCGAGATATTTAGATGCATAGATTAGAATGGACCACCCTATATATATATATATATATATATATATATATATATAATATATATATATATATATATATATATAAATTTTAATGAATGTTATTTTCGATTTCTAGGGGCCTCAAGACAAATTTCTGCCACAGTCCCAGGCTCAAATCGCACCATGACAGTGACTCTAATAGCTGAATTGCATTCTGGAAATTCGCTAAAATGCATAATGCGTTTTTGTATTTCGATATCGTATACCTATGTAAAAATTAAATACATCCATCATTTTTGAATTCCTGCTGTAATAAGCTGTCCTTTGATACGTTACCTTTAGCGACATTTATGAAAAATTTTTTCCATTTTCCAATTTACCGTCTAAAATAAACTACTTCACATATACATAAGTATATTTGGACCACCACAACGTACCCTTATGTCACATTTCAAATTGTTAATTTGAATAGTTCCAGAGACAGTCATAGCTGCTGTGGTAAGGGAACGAAAAGATGGGTACCGAATTGATTCCATTGCCAGTTTTGGTAGGAAACACTAACAAAAAAAAAAATATTATTTATGGCTTTCAAGCCACAAATTTTTAATTATTGCCACAATTTCTTTAGACTGTCAACTTGCCACTATGATTAATTTTTGCATAGCTGTAAAAAGAACTGAAATTCAAGTTCAAATTCTTAACAAAAATCCTAGACTGATTGAACTGTTTGAACTACTGTTCAAATTCAGAGTAAAAGGGACATTTATCAAGTTGAACTGTAAGTTCGTGAAAAACAAACAAAGTTCATAAAATTCAATTAAATTAATGTCAACAAAATTTAATTTTCAATAAACATTTATTATTCTATTTGACATTTTATACATTTTTCATGTTATCAACAAGTAAATAGCAATTTACTTAAAATGCGGTCACTTACTTACTACAAAAAAGTAAATTAAATCAAAAGCAAAAAAAAAAAAAAAATCGCAAAAAGATATAATATTAAATATTTTACTGTGATCGAGGTTATTGTTGTATTATTTCCTTATATTTATTGGAAAAAAATTTGTCTGTAATCATTTAAAATTAATATCCCACTAAGAGTACGGCAAACTTTCTTTCTCTGTGCACATTTAATGGTACATAATAACGATATTAAAAACAATAAATACATACGGTACAGATAACAATACACCTATAAAGTTTTTTTGAGACCATGCACAAATAAATTTTTGTCCTTCAATTCATATTGTTGTTCAGAATTGGAAACAAAAAAAAAAAAAAAAAAACATGTACTGTTATTACGGTCATGACAATTGCAGCAGGAGACTAACTGTTTCATATATTAATTATATTTTCCATAGTCAATTATATTTATTATGAAAAATTATGCGCTATATGCAGAAAAAAAATCGTGTTTAATGGATTTTATAGCGATTTTTGTAAAATAATTTCCTATATTTGACTTTTTACTATTTTTTGCGGTAATAAATAATAATCTAGTGATTGATGTCAATGATCAGGCAGATTTTTATGATACAAGAATGGTTTTATAGCTACTGTCCGTTCCGGGTACGATTCTAATCTTTTCCTAAAAAAGTCAATAACTGTGAAAAACTTAAGGTTAGCAAAATTTTATTTGGAATGTGAAAAATGTCTCTTTTACCGTTTGTAAATAGTTTTGATTATGTAAATAGATTTTATCGAAAACAAAATTTTTAAAAATTTTATATAATATAACGTAAAAGCCCGTATACCGGAACACTATTTTTAGGGGTGTAATTAAACTGGCTTATAAAAATTGACAAATAAATTAAACACCCATTTTTTTCTTGATAAGCATGAAAGAAAGTTTTTTTAATCCATTGAATATGTTTTTAAAAAGATACGACCCAAAAATTTTTATTTGTTAATGTGTTCCTTTTTCAAAATGTCGATATCTATATCCAAACAAAGAAATATTAATGACACTACAATATACTACGATATACAAACAGACGTGTAACATACACATAGAGTGACATCTAGACGTCAAAGTGGGGAACATAGAATGGTTTAAGTATCAGACGTATAAATAAAGGATCAAAATACTGGTTTAACAAAAATTTTTAAATATATATATATATATATATATATATATATATATATATATATATATATATATATGTATATATATACATATATATATATATGTATATATATATGTATATATATACATATATATATATACATATATATATATATATATATATATACATATATATGTATATATATATATATATATATATATACGTATTTCTTTAATTAAGCAAGGAAACATTAAATTCGAGGTGAATTTAAATTGAAAAATAATCATTCTATTAATAATAATAATTTTTGTTATCAGAGGTTTCTTTTAGAAATAGGTTTATTAATATATAAATGACAAAACTGTTCGGACATATGATCGCGTTCCGGTATAGGGGCTTTTACGTTACCTAATATAATTTTTAGAAATTTTAATCTATTGTAACAGCTTTGCCCTGGACAACTTCTCTTACAAATGCCCTCGCTTTCTCTAAAAACACAAAATAAATTTGCAAAATAAATTTTGATTCTTTGTTATTTTGAATCGAATGGTGTGTTTCACTGACTTTTTTTTGACGACGAAGAACAGGATGCTCTTGCAACTGTATTGTCATAATTCTTTGATAATTTGATATATTTTATTTGAACAAAAATTTTCATTTATCGAAATTTTAGGCAGGTATGTAAAATTTAGACCGTAAAAAGCACCAAAGAATACTTTTCGATTATTAAAGAAGCTAGAATAATTCAAAAAGAGTCAACTAAAATATTCAAGAAAAGAAAAAAACATATATAGTTGTCTGGCACAATATGTAACAAAATACTTCTTAAATTTTCAACTTCTTGATTACAAACCAGCTATAAAAAAATTATTATCGATACATTCGATATATCCTCATTTTATTACTAATTCCCTTTTTATCGCACATCTATAAATTTTCGATAGATCAAAGTGAGCACGACATATTGATTATAATGTTTTCAGCCATAGGCCACTCACTTATTATGTTAACTCAATGAACAGAATGCAATAATCTGAAATGATTGATAATTTCAGTTAAGTGAACTCAGTCGATTTTTTTTTCTTATTTCAGAGATGTGCCCACTTAAAACAATATATGTAATAATCAAACTGGTAAAAAATTGTATGTAAGTATAGTTGATGTAAACAGAAATGATACTTTTACCTATATCTGCCACTATTAACTGAACCTCTTTTTAATATTAAGTTTACTTGTGGAAAGTATACAGTATATGGTATAAAGTAGCCGCGTTATAATAATATTTATTAGGATTGAGGCAATATGGATGGTTGGCTGACTACGTGGCCGAAGATTATGATCTTTTTAGTCATTTTTTTTATTCGTTTAATGTTCAAATATTAGTTGTATGATTTATGGGCAAACATTTTTTTTATGAACGCTTCTGCTCAAATTTTTGTATTATTTATGGTGTGATAGGGGAATATTGTGCTCAATAGTAGTAAGTTGATAATTAGATTTTTCAAATTCATTATATGATTTATATTGTTTATAATTGTTAAATTGTCTTGAAGCAACACAGAGTTTCAGTTAATTGGAGGCATAATATAATTCTCTGGTACAAATTTGTAGTTACGTAGGACATCCACATTTTTTTAAAGAAATATTTTTACTGAACCTACGTTAACAACAAAGAAGGTATTGGGGGGGGGGGGGGTTTTCTCTGATATGTATTGTAAATTGAGCTTGAAGAAAATGTCTCATTTCGCTGGCAGACTATATTATTTCATAATAGCAATTTTCAGATTCTAGATATCAATTCTAAGCGATTTTAACAAAAAATACCAGGATATTTTGTAGAGCACAACCAAATTTTTAAGGTGGAGAGTCAACCTGTTAAAATCGATATTACGGACAAGGTCTCTTAAAATTCGAATTTTTGATTACGTATTTTAAAGATGGATGGACGTGGGATGTTGTTACTATAATAGTTTCATCGAAATAAAAGAAAATAAGCAAGTTTCGGGATAACTAAGGTTAGCAGCCTTACAACCAGGATAACCACGTAAGAGCAGCTGCTACATCAAATTAAGAAGGATTATTATTCCGTTATTAAGGATAAATTATTTCGCCACTGACTTTGAAAATTTGCGAGCGAAAACATTTTCTCAAAATTGCGGTTGTTAAATCAGGGTAGACGGTAGCTTTTGAACCAAACGACGGATCAACTTGATTCTTCGTTTTATTTTTATTTTCATTTTTTAAGTACCTACTTAATCTGAATTTACTGGAGATCATTCGATATTTTAATAATTACATTGACGATAGGTATGTCATTAAAATTTTTTTTTATTTGATTTTGGGTAACTTTTATGAGGACTGCAATCGACACCAACTGAATACCTTTTGGATAAATTACGTTGCAACATACTTTTCTGGAATTATTTGACGATAAGATTTTTTTTTTCATAATTGTAGATTTAACAAAATATGTGACAAAAATCCCGAGTACTTTATTCTTATATAAAAATACCCCTGTCGCAACAGCCTGCATAACATAGCGAATTTCCGTTTATAAAATTCGTTTTTCTCGGAAACTAGTTGATATAGAAAAAAAGTTTTAAGACCTTTTTTATGTAAATTTTTCTTCTCTTTTAAATGGTGTTAAAAAAATTTCGCAAAAATTTTTGAATAAGTGGAAATTTGGCAAAAAACTAATTTTTTGCAAGAATAAAAACCATGTTCCTGGCATCCGATGTGTCTAGCTGACGAACTCATCCAAGGGTTTGGGACTTCCAATGTTCTTACCAAGTTTCGTAAAAATTAGATACTTCGTTCGAGAGTTATCGCCCATATATATATATATATATATATATATATATATATATATATATATATATATATATATATATATATTTAATTTAAATAATTTCCGTTTTCTTGGCTTTATCTCTTTCATTATTGCATTTACGTAAATTTTAACTTTGAAGTTTGTCTCTAGAAAAGAATAGAAGGTTGATTTGTTTCGAATATAAGAGTTATTTCATTTTTTAGTGAAATCGCATGAACGGTTTCTAGGGACCTCAAAACAAATTTCTGCCATAGTCCCGGGCTCAGGTCGCGCCATGACAGTGGCTGTAATAGCTGAATTCTATTCTGGAAATTCGCTAAAAGGAAAAATCTAGAAAAATTGCTTATTTTGCTAAATGAGAATCTACCTTGAATACGTTTACATTTTTTTAAGCCACAAAATTTACATACATAATTAATTATCAAATATCTTAAAACGGTTGTAAGTTTTTATTCGGGTATTTTTGTTGTTATTGTAAAGCTCTCAACTAACTCTTGGAGAGATAATATTCTCAATTTATAAACTATAAAATTGCAACAGGCTAAAGTATACCAATTTAATAATATATTACTTCAGCAAACTTCAATCAAAGCAACGCACCTCACTGCTGCAGTACTGCTAATCAAACCAGAAATCATTTATTATAATAATTTCATTGTAATACAATATTTTACTGATGCCAAAACAGAAACTCATGTAGGTTGAAAACACACAATCATATACATGCAATATTATAGGTATATACTGTATAAACGATATAGATACTGAAAAGGTAGTTTACTAGCCAGTTAGCTAACAAACTGCTACCAACATAACAAAATATTAATAATATTGATCAATAGAGTCAAGAAAAGTTGGGCAAAGTCAGAGACGAATTAATAAAAAATCAATAAATTGACATCGAATGTTTGGAAAATTTTTGCAAAAATTTTGCAAATCAAAAACAAAAACTACAGAATCCTACAATTTTTTTTAAAATTCAACATAAAGAAGCGAAAAATTTTTAAAAAAATTTTATTATGTGAGATTTATATCAAAAAGAAAAAAGGGCCCCAAATTTTATTGCATTAAAGTTTTGCAGTATTTGTTTGTTTAACTAGCTAAGCGTATATATACAAAATGAAATATTACCTGTCAAAATGTGTCAAACCCATCATCGACATTCCTTTAAGTCTGAACAGAAAAACAAACGCTTTATCTCTCTTTAACTTTTTAAAATTTAATGTGCCTACCTTGTTTACAATTTTTTAAATTGTTAATTGTCGTACACAGATACACAAATACACTTACATAAAGTGACTTACACGACTTTACATGATACAGTCGTCCATTTCATTCAAACACATACAAAAAATAATTTTTGACGACATCGTAGGTATGAATGAATTAAAACAGAAGTTGTGAATAAGTAAATACCGTCCTCAATGTCCTCAAAGTCCTCAACGTACGCGAATATGTATATCAAATGTTGATTCGATTTACACGAATAAAAATCGTGTAAATTGAATCTGCCATTATAAAAGAAAAATGCTGGAAATAAAAACCACTAAAATTTTTGAGAATTTTATAGTATAACGAATATGTAAAAATTTACATATTTAAATTTTGAAAATATTTAAATTGACATCGATAATTTTCGATAACGAAAAGTAGGTTTCGACCGTCCAATATGTTCGGAATACCCATAACTTGCTTCGCTTAAGCCTTCAAAAATTTCGTTATTTTTTCGCTACGACGCACCGTTTAGGAGATATTTACGACCAAAAGTTTACGTTTGCGAAAAGTATCGCAAACTAATTTTTTCGAAAATGTTCTATTAGTGACTAAATCAATGGGACTAACAAAGCCCAAATTAACCAATTATAACCAATCTATGATAAGTTACGCGGTATCGATAATTTTCGATAACGAAAAGTAGGTTTCGACAGTCCCAATATGTTCGGAATACCCATAACTTGCTTCGCTTAAGCCTTCAAAAATTTCGTTATTTTTTCGCTACGACGCACCGTTTGCGAGATATTTACGATCAAAAGTTTACGTTTACGAAAAATATCGAAAATTAATTTTTTCGAAAATATTCTATTGGTGACCAAATCAGAGGGTCTAATAGAGCTTAAATTAAACAATTATAACGAATTTATGATAAGTAGTTCGTTATCGATAATTTTCGATAACGAAAAGTAGGTTTTCACAGTCGCAATATGTTTGGAATATCCACAACTTGCTTCGCTTTAACCTTCAAATAATTCGTTATTTTTGAGCTACGATGCACCGTTTACGAGGTACTTAGGATCTAGGTTTTCAGTAAATTTTTATGATAGACCGACTTCAGAACTAATGAATGCTCAATTCCATTCTATTTTAATCGAAATAAATACGCATTGCATACAAATGTGTATGCAAGTAAGTAATTCAAATTCCGTTGCGTTATTTCTTTAAAATTTTTTATATTTTTTTATTTTCACACTTGTAATAGAAAATGCCTATCTTTTGGAGTCTCGAACAACACGGTTTCAAAGAACACGGAACCAATTAATCGTGTTCTTCGGGGGATTGCTGTATTTTTATTTGGTCAATTTATATTAATTTCGAGTATATTCTCAATTATTTTACAACTATTTATCAGGTGAATAAATTTTTTCATTAAAAACCTATAATTTTGTTTATTATATATATTTTTGTAAAAATTTTGCAAACATTTTATTGATTTTTTATTAATTCGTCTCTGACTTTGCCCAACTATTCTCGACGCTATGATGACTAACAATGAGTTATGGTTATATCATGTATAGTTCATATCTTACAAAAACAAATACGGTCCTGTTGTTGCCCATAAGAATCTTGACTCTATTGATCAATAATCACCGTCCGTCCAATACGTACCAACTATATCAATCCATTATTGATCCATTGATCTACGTACCACACAAAGATGATTTATGAACAAGTTTCACTATGAAATCTTAACTCTCCGGAATTGTAGAAATGACATTCGACATAAATCAGTCAAAGAAAAAAAAATTGATAAGAATCTTTTTTGAGAAAAAAAAATACTTCAATTCGGCCTTCTGTATTTACATACTCTATTTAACATCATTATATAACGTTTTCTTTGTTCAAACAACGTTTGTACGATATAGTGATCTCTTTTTCGGTTTATTAAATTTTTTTTAATGATTGCTTAAAAATTTTCTAACTGTTCTTACTCTTTTTTTGTTTTTGTTTATTATATAAAACATTTTCAATCATCAATTTTATTTTATAATTTACCGAAAATATAAAATTGATAGTTTAATAAATTATTTTTTATTCGTACAATTGCTTACAAAAATCTATACCATTACAGATTAGTTCGTATTTCATAAACTGAAAAAGTATTTAATAAAATTAAGGGGAGGTTTACTTGAGCGTCGTTAAAAAAAATCGATTTTTTTTTTTTGCAGAAATTGGTAGCAAATTATGTATAGAATATGTTCCGAAAGTGATTTTGCTGAAAGTAATTTAAGGGAAGGTTTACTTGAGATTTGATCAAAAAATCGATTTCTTTTTGCCGAAATTGATAGCAAATTATGTGTAGAATATGTATGCAAAGTGATTTTGCTGAAAATAATTTTTAAAAAAAAGATTTTTGCACGTTAACCGAATCCAGCTTTCTATTAAAAAGAAAAGAACACAAAAAAAACGTAGTTCACGCAATAATGAGTATTAAATATAAAATTTTGAAAATACGTTTCTTTATATATATTTTATAATATCTCGAAACCACATTTTTGGAACTGGTTGACACGAAAACTCAAAAACTATTCGATGGATCCTTTTTTTTAATTTTTTATTTTAAAGATAATTCAATTCTCCGGCACCTATACCTAAGTCCGATACACTTTCAATATTTTTTATTTTTTTATTTTACTTTAAAGAGCGAAAAATAAGACAAAAGTCGTAATCAAAAGTTCACACATCCGCCATTGTTTTTTCTTTCAGCAATTTATTGATATTATAGGTATAGGTGCCGATACTGTTTTTGGATTTCAGTAGTTTATTACCGGCGCTATGATGTCAACCAACAAGGCATCGGATTTTCGGATCGTCACACTGTACTATCTATAAAATGGACAATTTTTTTATCTTTTTCCTTAAAAAAATTTTTTTATATAGTTTAATACTTAATAAATATGTGTACAAAATTTGAAATTGATATTTACTTCCGGTCTTGAGAAAATATTCCATAAAAATACATAATTTTTAAGGACTCTCAAGTAAATCTCCCCTTAAAGGAACCAAATTTTAGCAGATATTAAATTATTTATTTATACTGATTACCTACTCATTTATTATCGCATATAGCAGAGGCTCCAAAAGTTTCGCGTTCGTAAGCCAAACTTTAAATACCAAAATATTTAGTGGGCCAGGAAAAAAAAATTTAAAATAAATTAATTTGTTTACTTAACCTTCATCGTTTCTGTGAACAAAACAGTGGTGTTCAACCCATCGTCGATTGCACAACGAATTTTGATCGATCTCCTATTCTAATTTACAAAAATTCGCCAATAGAAAATAGGGATAAAACTTAACAGGAAAATCACATTCAGAAAATAAGTTAATTTTTCTGAACAAACTTGGCCATTTTTACAGGAAAAATGAAAATTTGGCACCCAACAGCTGGTTCATATCACTCTTGTATAGTTATTAATTTTAAAAGAAAAAATTGGACTTAATGACGTCATGGTAAATACAAAATTTTTAAAAGCTCTAAAAACCATTATTTACAATAGTAGAAGCATGAAATTTGAAACTGCTGATAGATTTTCAATACTACGTTTCCCATTTTTGACGAAATTAGAATTGTTAAGATAAAAGAAAAATCACAGGCGGAAATGAAATCACATTTCCTTAACAAATTGATTATTGTAACCTAAAAACATGTTATGTAACAGTAAATGATCGAATTGATTTTAATGGAAATATAGTTCGTATGAAGACAAAGGTGGAACACAACTCGCATGGAAACAAAGGCTGTTATGTAAATTAATAAATTATATGTATAATAAGAAAATGTATTCCATATAGAATTTTTTTCGCCTGAATATTTTCGTCAAAAATTTTTCTAAAATTCTTTTAGGCCAAGTCCAAATTCATATCAAATTTTAAATTTCTAGCACTAGTAGAAGTACCCTAACAATACAATTAGGTACATTTGAAATTTGAAATAAATCCCCAAAAACGTTTTCAACGTTAATATAGTTAGATTTATAAGTTCTGTATATTAAAGAAAATGTAGGTAAATAATCTTTACCAATTTGAGATTGTAAACGATCTGGTATAGCGAACCGTATTTTCAGAGTTCACGGTATTATATAATTTCATTTCGTCGAAAATAAAATCTTATGGTGGCGACGCCGGGTACTACATTCGAAAGGACATTTTTGTTGCACGAGGCTCAATATATAGCCAAATTCTAAACACAAATTCTTCAGTCTTTTGAGAATATTAATTATTAATAATACATGTTAATAAACTTTTAATAGATATTATTCTTGTCTAATACATTGACATCTTTATATATCTGTCCCATCTAACAGTGACTTTCTCTCACATGAGTGTATAATGAAGAGGTCCTCTCGCTTTCATCGTTATTATATAAAAACTTTTCTTTATATTAATAAAGTTCTAATGAGTAATTGTATTTTTATTGGTATAGATACATTAAATACATAATTTAGGCAAATTATAATCATCTCATAACTAATTAGGTATTAAAATATGAATTATAAATTCCTCTATGTATTATATTAGTACACGCGTACCAATTTTTATATAAATTCGAAAGGGAAACTGCATAAGTTGCGTTTTTTTTTTTGTGAGACAAAATTTATATTCATCTAATATGTACTTTCATTATTGCCAAAAAAAAGTTAATAAGTACAGGCAGTCCTCGACATACGTCGTTCCGAGTTACATCAAACAATATTTTAACTCCTTGGTCTTGGATAGATTTTTAATAATCTATTACTCCGTTAGTCAATAAGTGTTCAAAACTGTGATTTTTGTACATTAGTATTTTGGAAACTATGCCACCTAAACATGAAATTTGATATAGAAAATTTCTTCTATTAACCTCCCCCCTCCCTGAGAAAATTTAATTCTGTAACGCAGGGGTCGGCAACCTTTTTTGGATGGCGGGATATTTTTAAAAAAAATAATTTTTAGCGGGCCGCACAGTCAAATATTTTTCAATGTACTATGTGGCTTAAGTAGGTTTTTTTAAACGAATTTTCGAATCAAAAATTTATCTATTAGAGTCACTGTCTTGATGCTACTTAAGACCGGAACTATGATAGAAATAATTTATTTTGAAATCTCTAGAAGCCAAAAATGACATTCACTAAAATTTATATAACTCTCGAACGAAAAATCTTGTTTTTACGAAATTTGGTAAAAATATTGGAAGTCCAAAAAGTCAGACACGTCCGATGCCCGGAATGGATTTTTAAGCATTTTTGCCTATAAAATTTTTGTGGAAAAAGTGAGTTTTTTGCCCAAATTTCCTCAAGTTTTTGCCATATTTTCTTATACCGTTGAAAAGAGGAGAAAATAATCACATGAAAAGGAATTTTGAAAAATAATTCTATACCAAGTAGTTTCCGAGAAAAACTAATTTTTTTAAACTGAAATTCGCTATATTATGCAGGATACTGCGACAGGGGTATTTCCTTTTTTTAACAGAACTTAATATAAATATTATTAAAAAACAACATGAGGAAAAATTTTTAGTAACAGTTTTATTTACATGTTATATAAAACATCGGAGAACAAAAAAAGCATAAATTAGTATGCTCAACTCTGCATAGGCAGAGCAAATTGCTCGAAAAGTTATATTGCTTGGCGGGCCGCATGAAAGCTTGCAAAGGGCCTTGAGGTAGTCGAAAATTAGGATAAGGTTTAAGTATACATAAATAAAAATACCCCTGTCGCAGCATTCTGCATACAATAGCGAATTTTCATTTATAAAAATTAGTTTTTCTCGGTTACCAATTGCTCACTGTACGGAACCTTAATTATGCAAGCTCGACTAGCTCTTGACCGATTTTTTTATTATAATCTCGGCTCGTTTTTAAAGTCCTTCGTTATGTAGGTACCTACTTATTGCATAAATAGCCTATTTCTTGAATTTGCAAGCTGTATAAAACGGTAGGTAGAAAAAACGTTTACAGTTAATTAATTTTGCAAAAACCTCTAATTAAATAAAATCAGTTATTAATTAATTTCAGTTCAAAATAATTACCAATACAGATATATAAAATGTGCACTTATTATGTACCTACTAGGTAAATAATTTTTAATCAAACACCATAAAAATACCTACGTGTAAGGTTAGAGATCATATAGCCACTTTAGATAACCTTAGATAAATAATATTATTGAATTGTTACTAGCATTTTTTTTCTAATCGCATAATTTATTTCAATATTTTGTACTTGCAGCGCAGCTGGTCATATATATTAATTATAGATTATATTGTTAATTGATTATGTAAAAGTTTAATAGTGTGCGTTATTCAAAATCGAGATATGCAAAGGAATTCAAGTATAAACTCCTATGAAATATTTAACCTATATGTGCTCTCTACTAGGTGTTAATTTTCTATTCAATGTTTGGATTTTAACCTTTAACCGGTAAGGTGATGTCTGTGAGTCGTATACAAATATATTCTTTCAGTTTTCTTCCTCCCTGCTTGTTTTTGTTAACTGAACGTTTGTGTATTCTTTTATGGTTTAGGGCAAATTTTACCCTGCTGGCGTGAGGGGAGTGTTTGATACATGCATATACGTGTGGTCTCCAGTTTTGGCTATCTATGTTACCAGCCCGCGGTATGTTAATTTGTTGATGTCTCTCAGACATCACTTTACCGTGAGTATTATAAAAATTCACCTTACCGGTTAAGAGTTAAAGAACATACGTAACTACGTTAACTATGAATTAGTTAGATGTTTTGAATAAGTTTCATTTGCAAATTGCTTCGCAGATTCAAATTTTTGTCCACACAGCCTAGAAATTCTCTAAAAACTCGGAATTTTTCTCCCTTTTTTGAAGTACTTTACGTGCGATATCGTTACAATTCGTAATGATAAAGACTCCTAAAATGAAGTTGATGTTTCTTTCATCGTTTTTCATCTTTAAGCCCCGTCTCTCTTCGCCGTCCCCCCAATTCTTAGGCTGTTTAATCCAAAAAATCTGAAAAATTTACGGATTGTATTACTCCATAAGAATTTCAATAAAAATTATTTCGGATAACTTTCGTCGGTAAAAAGTTATAAACAATAACAATTTTTATTCTTGCATAACACTATCATTGCATCTTATCGACATCTATCTCCCCAGTGGATAGCATGCTTGCCTTATAATTTTGAACACAACTTCAATTCCTATCACTCCCTTTATTCATTAATTTTTTTTTAATTCTAAGAACTTAAATATATTTATAAAATATTTTGCTTTAAAGCAATATTTGGCTAACTTCAAAAATGCATCACTGCTTGCATGAGGCAGAGTCAAAAGTTCAAAAACGCATCAGACGCCTCACAACGATAAATCAAAAATTCATTTTTGCATTTGATACGTCAAAACAATGCATCAAGAAATTTGGTGATGTGTGTCATGCGCAAAATGTAATATCACAACTACTTACATTTAAAATATAGGTGGCTGTCGTAGCTAGGGGTATGTGAATAAAAGATGATGCCAATGGTCCTATGGCCATAACAGTTATAGGAATAATTCCGAAAAACTAAATGTTAAAAAAGATGAATTTATTTACCTCTCATTAAAATTGTTTAAATTATCTGAATACATCTTGCATTCAAAATATGAAATATTTTTTATTCAAATAATTTCAATTTTTTCAATTTTCAATTTCAAGTAAATTCAAGTTGAAATTCAAAGATAATATATACAAGGACTGTATTGCTATATTATCTATAGTGTAATCATGCTATATTATCTATAGTCAAATCAGAGGTTAAATGATGCCAATATCCCGTTCAAAAACATCTAATGTACATCAAATTTCAAGAGAGCATCAGCATCGCATCATGTAGTATTAGACGCATCAGAAAGGTCATGATGCTGCATCGATGCGGTAAAGTTTACATTTTTGAAGTTACCCTTTTTCTTGTTTTGACAATTGTAAGAGTTTAACATCAGAATTATCAGCATTCCAGTTACCATCACAATAAGGATTACATATGCATGTAAAATTGTCGAATATATTTATGTAATCTTATGATAAATCGTAAAAAAATTACTTAACTATACTACATTTTATGCTACATTTTAAGCTGGAAAAATCTTTAGTTGGCGAGGAACCCTAGCGATGAAATTTCACATCTTTCTACCAAAAACTGTCCAATCCATTTAAAACAGTTAAATAATAAAAGAAAATGTTTATATATCAGTATATATACAACATTACAACATTATAAACATATTATCTTGTATTTTATTTTTCCAACACTTTGTCATTATAATAAAAAGAAAAAAATTTTAAATAAAGTTTCCATCTCTCCAAAACAAAATGGTATAATTTATACTATCATTATAGTCTTCAATATCTTAAAATATTAATTACAAACCAAATTATCAAATTCTCTATATTGTATATTATTTCAATTTAAAATTAAATCATTTCTTGTTTGATTGGGACGTGCTTTTAAAAATCTTCAATTATTTCAAACTATTAGTTACAATATTATAATGATACATGATGATTAATAATTATCTATACTAATTTATATTCAAATAGTTAATTTGTGATAGATAATTAAGATTTTTTACAAACATGTCAACAAATCGTCAAATTTGAAAATTGAAATTCCGTTAACTATTTTTCGTATATTTATTTTAATAATTTAAGTATAACAAAAGTTAATATACTAGCGCTGAAGAGATTGTATTTGCAATTCTTCTGTCATTCATATTATGTTCGGGAGATGTGTGTTATTTTGGGTAATATATAGAAAAAAAGTTAAATACTCAGCGCATTAGAAAGGCTAATATAATTTTAATGATAAATTTGGTGAAATTTTTACGTACTGATTTAATTATTTAAAAAATTAATATCTTTTCAAAAATTGGAGCAGTTTTTTTCTATAACGATTTAATTTGATGTAATAGAATTTTTTGAAAAGAATCAAAATTATTATAGTTTGAATTAATTTTTGATAAAGTGATTTTGTTATTGAAATTGTTGTCTTAATGATTTTTACGTAAATTCTTTATAAATTCCTCATTAATAGACAGGAAATTTAGATTGTGTGTAACAGAACCTTTCGAAAGACAGAGCTGTGATTAGCAGCCTAGCTAATTTTTAGAGAGGAATTAGTATTATAATATCTTTCTAATAAGCGTCGGATGCGTTATATACAAAATTTAAAAATGAAACAAAATTTTTGAAGAATTCATTGTCTTATCTATGTATTATATTTAGAATAAATATTATGTTAAAATAATTTTTCTGATGTAGGTACCATACTTTTAATAATGTGAGGCAATTTTTCCATCTTTTTTATTAGTCGAATTTTCTCCGAAAAATTAGACTTATACAGTCTATACGATAAGAGCTGCGAGAGGCGAGACCAGGGGCGCTATCCGTTTTCGGCCCGTAGAACACGATTATGTAAAAAAAAAGATGTCTGATATATATATATATATATATATATATATATATATATATATATATATATATATATATATATATATATATATATATATATATATATATATATTTTCCCGCAACCTTTTAATATGTGTAGTGCCCCCCTATGGAAGTTAAGAGATGAAATTTGGTAAGTGGGGCTTATTCCGATGCACAACAATACTATCAAAGTGGGGTCAAATTTTGGGCAAATTTTTTTTCGGACCCGACCTTTAAGGGGGTGGTGGGGGGCGGAAAAGCAATAAAACTTTTCCAAACCGGTTTTAAATAATGTTTCGGTCAATTATCTACAACATATCCAAAATTCAGCTTCCTAGGATGATATGGTGGGAGTAGAGGGGGGAAAAAACGATTTTCGCTGGATCTAACAGGCCCCC
The DNA here is from genome assembly GCA_035578155.1 of Brachynemurus nebulosus. Classification (NCBI taxonomy): domain Eukaryota; kingdom Metazoa; phylum Arthropoda; class Insecta; order Neuroptera; family Myrmeleontidae; genus Brachynemurus; species Brachynemurus nebulosus. The sequence continues at coordinate 36,754,045 of JAPWDM010000008.1, read as the reverse complement.
AGCCCCCCAGAATTAACGTACAAGGTTGAAATTTGGTGTGTTGATAAAGTTCGTACCTAGGTTGTGCTTTTTGGAGGTTTTAATATTTTACCCCCACCCCCCTCATTTTTAAGCTACAATTTCATGCATTTTCGACGTTTTCGAAGTTTGTACCACTCGCACAGGTCACCCGAATAAACCTAGAGGGCTGAAATTTTGTATTCGGATTGAGTTAGTATCAAGGGGGTGCCTTTTGGGGGTCTCGACTTTTAACGCCTACCCCCACCATTTTTATACCCAAAAGAACATGATTTTTCTTGTTTTTTAACAGTTTCGTTCGGGTCAAAATCTCCCCAAATAAACCTAGAGGGCTGAAATTTGGTGTACAGGTTAAGCTAATAGCCAGACACTGTTTTTTGGAGGTTTCAACTTTTAACCCTTACCCCCACGATTTTTACGCCAATATTTCCTTAATTTTTTTGCTTGTTTTCTAACATGTCTAGGGACTCCATAAGGAAACCTAGAGGGCTGAAATTTTGTACGTGTATTCAGTTAGTATCCAGCTAATACCTTGTAGGGAGTCCGCATCACTTTTCCCCCCACTTCTCCCATTTTTACATCGGAATTGAATGCTGTTGTTAAATGTGTTTTAAAAGCATTATGTTTATTCTAAATACAAGTAGGCGAATAGTAATTTTTAAAAATTTAAAAAAAAGTGAACTTACTTTTATGACAAATGAAATACATACATATTAAGTAATTTAAAAATGTTATTAAAGTCACTGTTTATTTATAAATTAGGAATTTTGGATTTTTAGTATTTATAAAATAGAAATTTTGGATTTTTTTGGAAAGAAAAAATATCTTTATAAAGGCCTTCCAGTTTACTATTTAAGGTCCTTTTTTAATTTTTAAAACTAAAACATAAAGGCAATTAGCGGATAAACATGGGCAGGAATGTCCTCGTACGAATTGTGTTGGCTTTTTTTCTGCTACCTGTTTTCGGCACAAAATTGAAATTTACTGAGATACAGCCCTTAAATACTTAAAACCTTTTTTTAAAGCCTCGTTCAGCCGAACACTCATCACCAGTTTTGAAACCAACAAAATGACAATTCGGTTGTAGACTTTCAATCACATTTCGCTTGTAGACATTCAATACCGAAGATGAAGGGGAAAATTCGACTACCGTGATGGGGCCCCGCTGCTCACGGCGTTTTTAATTTTTTCATTTAATTCAAAATTTCAAAAAATATTGTATGCAACACGTGCAAAATAGGTGTCTCTTCAAGCTCGGCAAGCCTTGTTGGACAACTGTACGATTCGTGAATGAACACCTTCATTTTACAACTTTTTACATAAATAACTAATTTTTTTAGCGCAATTCATCTGCTCTGCAAATAGGTTTTCAAACAACTATTATTGGTCTGAGTTTCAAGGGAGGCTGATTTCTTATATATCAAAAGAGAATATGTTTTCAGATATTAATCTGAATAAAAAAGTATCCACGATTCCCGTGTAGCGGAGAAATTGTCCACAACTTTTACAATTATTTAACTTTTTTTTACATTTCATTCAAAAATGACCGAGCTTCCTATTATTTGAAGTGTCTTCCCTTGAAGACTATATTGACTGCATATATTAACATTTCTAAATTAATATGTAAACAGACTATATTGACGTAATTCTAAAACCATAATTTATTGTTGTAATACTTTCTTTAAAACTTCCTATGTCAATTATGTATAAAATGGTAACTGTTTGCAGTAGACCTCGAGTGCAAATAACTTTGACCTAGCCATAGCGCCGTACTTGTTCTAGAGCACATTATTAATAATAATAAAATTAATAAGTATTTATATCTTACTACCGACTTACCTAAGTACCTGTCACTTTACACTTACTTACACAAAACAATAAATATTACTTATAAAATAATTTTCAGTGCGGTATTTCTAGGTGTGCATTCATATACACTTGTCTTAAATATTTGTAATAATATAATAATATGTATATATAATACTGTCTAAATAGCGGAAAGCGTATCTAATTTATTATTTACTTTATGTTTTTTTAATTAAATATTTATTAAAAACGAACCTTACTTGATTTGACCAAGGACGTACATTAAAAGCCATACATTAATAAATTCCATATTTATCTACCGTAGGTAAATAATTTAAGTATTAGATTGTTATCAATCATATTGCAATAAAATTGCAAATTCGATTGTATTTAAAAACAAACAGAGATTATTTACTAATTAGATTCAGAGGTGGTGCAAAGGGTGTGCAAAGTGTGCGACTTCACTTAACCTCACACTTTTTGAGGCCTCAAATTTCTTTTTTTGCGAATATATTTTTGAAAAATCAAAAAAAAGGGCTACGCAAATGTCTACATATTACCCACTTTCCATTTTAGTCCTAAGTCACCTTTGGTTAGAAAAATCAAATTACTTGGGCTATTATAATTAGACACAAGGAGTGAAATTGGTTTTTTATGATATCCAAAAAAGTAAGCCAACTGTAATGGTGGAAGTGATTTTGTTGCCAACTCAAACTATCTTGTTGCAAAAATTGTTATGTACTCTTAAAAAGCCAGTTGGCCGAATGAGTTAATACTTGTAATAGCCAGTAAGGTTCTTCTACGATTTCCTGAAATTCAATATGAAAACAGAGTGGCCAAGAGGGGAGGTTAAACTGCATTATTATTAGAAACAATATTATTAACTACTTTTTCAATGGAGAACTGAAAAATTATAAACAAAAAATGCATGAAAAATTATTGTTCTTTACTGTAAAATTTTTCAGTACCCACCAATAACTATTAAGCTATTGACATAGATTACAGGAAAGTAACTCATTTAGTTTCAGATTAAGTGAGGCAAATAGAAAAAATTCCAAAAATATTAAAAAAATCCTGAATATAATTAAGTTATTAGATTATTGTAATATTATTATTGTTACAATAATTTAATGTCACTTTTATATTATTATTAATTTTATTACTATCTCTTTTAATATCACTTTTATATATATATATATATATATATATATATATATATATATATATATATATATATATATATATATATATATATATATATATATATACTATTATTTAAATGTATACGTGCTCTGATTTGCCTTAAGTTAAAAAAAAAATAATTAAAAAAATATTGTCATTTCCTAAATTAATTGTTTTGTTATTCGTAACATGATAATAATTCAGAAAGAGAAAAAACATCTATATAATATATACAGTTCAACATAAATGACTTCGCATCTATTGACTGAAAATTTTATTTGGTATTTAAGGTAAATGACCCAAAATCAGACAGTGTCCTAAAATCAGACATGTTTATATTATTTTTAAAAATTTTGAAAAATTCTGTTTTTTAAACGTTCTAATACTACCATTTTTTTTATATTTCGTTTTATTTTTAACAAATACTGTACTAAAATTAATGATTAATTAGATATTTTGCGAAATGTCAGAAATAGTAGGTATAAGTGACTGATTCCCTATAAGAAAAGTACAAAAACCCCAAATTTTAAATTTCAGTTAAATTATGATTTTCATATTAAAATGGTATAATAATAAATGAATATTGTAATAAAAAGTTAGTAAAATATTATAATTTATCAACTTTTTTAAAGTAAAATTCTTAAAGAGAGTAGTTTTCTTGTGTGTCGAATTTAGAATCTGTAAATTTAAGTCTTGCCCAAATTTCGTCAATGAGTATTGGAGGAATATTATTTCAAAAAAAAAAAAAAAAAAAATTGAGAAAAGACGTAAGCAGAAGAGGAAAAAAACAAAAAAGTGAAAAAACGAGGAAAGAAAAAGCAATAAAATAAGAACGTGATTAAAATTACGGGATCCAGTCTCAAATAAAAGTAACAGTGTGAGTATGTGAAAAGCGCAAATAGTCAAAAGTAAAGGACAAAATTTAATATGATTTTAACGAAATGGTGGGAAAAAATAACCTAGCAAAACATACGAGTAAGGAACATGTTTTTGTATTAGCAGAACTTGGAAAAGTACATTAGTAGCTAATATGTACGTACGTACTAATATGTAGTACAGGGGTGGCCAACCCGCGGCCCGCGGGCCGCATGTGGCCCGCCTAGAACTTTTTTTGGCCCGCGAGATTCATCAAACTTATACAAAATATATTTATTTTATAATGACCAAGGTAGTGAAAACCAATGTATTAAAAAAATACATAATATATGGGAATGCAAAATTTTTAATGCGGCCCGCGGAGATATGATGCACTTCCAAAGTGGCCCGCAAGGTCATTTGAGTTGGCCACCCCTGATGTAGTAAATAAAGCAGTTTTTCAATAACTCATACTTAAATGCATCTTTATCAAATTTTATTTTTTTTATTTGAGCTAAAATAATGTTGATAGTTGGAATTATGGACAACAATTGTTGAATTTAAAAACATTCAACTGTCGAGAATAAATTCAAAAGGGTGTCAAATTTAGAGCTAAAGTTCTTATGGTAGATGTCGAAATTAGGTGTCATTGCAGTAGTACAAAAATTCTTATTTTTTGTATTTTATAGTTCTATTTTTCTATTTTTCTTAAATGATAATCTAAAGTAAATATTTTGAGCTGGCTGCTGACAAAAGATTTTTAGTCTTTTCAACGATTTTTAAATTATTCTACTAAAATATGCTTAGTTGCTTCCTTAAAGTGTCGGAATTTGGCACATTTACCTTATTTTGAAATCTATAAATATCTACTATTTTCGGAAATGCGCTACGTAGAGATATTCATTTTTTTGTAGGAAAATTTTGATGGAATTAATTTTAGTTCAATAAAAAATCGACTAAAATTCAATTTTCATCCAAATTCTAGAATTTTCTTTAAAAAAAATTGATACAGCCATCTAACAGGTGAAAATTTTAATTATGATTTCCTTTAATTTGTTGTTACACTTTTAGACATGTACCCATTCATCTAGCTTAACATTTAATATTGATTTTACCAAATTGGTAAATTTGGATTTCCAACGGAAATTATTAATAATAATTTGTTTAAGTAATAATTAAATTGCCACGCTGCGCTGCAAATATCTCTATCAACAAAAATACATTTTAAGTTGGTCAGAATTTTTTTGTTTAAGTTTATTAATTATTCAAATTTATACACATTTGCGGCGTACCTGTGTACATTTCCGTGATTGACCATCCTTTTAAGTTTTTTTGTATTAATTAAAAGTATAAAAAGTATATTATTTAACAAGAGCCGTAAGTGTTATTTTTGTGGCCGCAGATGCAGCTTGATGACTTGACAAAATTATTATAAATAAATAGAAAAAGAATAGACAAAGAAAATAATAAAATTTTCTGAAAGTGTAATTTTATTTGAAATTAGTAATAGGTCTGTAAGTAACTATTACCATACAGAGAAACGTATTTACGAATTAGCGGTAAGCAATTATTTACATGCTTAAGACAATAAAATTAAATAAAATTGTCTTTTGTATAGTTTCCTACAATTTTCCTTAAGTAGTATCCATTAAAGCTACCTTAAGTAATTCTCTCATATCTGTTATACATCTGGACAAAAAGGCTAGCAATCATAACGCAAGTTCATAGAACGAAAACCAACTCTCATTCTAACGTAATTTAAAAATTACTTATGTTTTTGTTTATAATGATTTTTTCTTAACAGAAAACTTTGATTACTTAATCTATGAAAGACAAATTTGTACCTATCGTCAAATGAGACCACTTTCATATTGGGGTTACTTTGAACAAAAGTTTACTGCATGTAATTTTTTACAACTAAGCTTAATATTTTTATAACATACAGAAAAAATTCCGATTCTTTTCTCTAAAGACGCAAAAATGTAAAAATTTTTTGTTAATTTACCAATTTTGTTCAAAGTAGTTAAATTTGGCTGTATGTACTCTTACATCACCTCAGAAACAAAATATCTAAAATCATTTTTACATTTTGACTGTAGCTAGAACATACTTGTGAAATTTTAAATATTTCGCTGAAAAGACTTTTTTTATACTGCTTTTGTGTCCTAAAATATTTTTTTACTCCGCATCTTCTAAAACTATTTTTCGTAGTTTAGAGACAAAAAGAGATATATTTTTATTAAACTTAACTGTTAAATTTAAAAAATAAAACCTATTTTAAAAAAATATATATTACATATTATTATATAAATAATATACTTTTTATTTTTCAAATTTAACACTGTTGAGTTTAATAAAATTTGTCTCTTTTTTACCCCATCCTGCGCGGTGTCTTTCTTTACCCCACCCTACCCTATATCAAATTTTTTGCATCAACATAAGTCTTTCTCAATAAATTTGGACAATTATTACGTAAAATGAAAATTTTCACCATATGACCTTGACACTATCCTAATTTGTTAACATAATAATAAAAAATTCAAAACAAGATAAACATCTTTTAACGCAACCCCTTACAGTAATCACTCAATCGTAACTTTTTCATACAGTTAAAGTAATTTTAAATAAAGGGAAAATAAAATCTCCTAATAACCAAAACGAATCCCTCCACCGTCGAAAAATCACTCGAAAATCTGGGTACTTACATCATCATCACTCAATTGTCCATAAACGTGCAATTTATCCAGACGTATGGTTCCCTGAAACGGATAACACAGTGATCCCTGTGGAATCCTCGTATTCGACCATACTGACACGGTGGGCTCTTCACCACGCGCAGTGTCCCGTACACATAAACTAAATTCTTGCGGAATCAAAACACAAGTTTCCATTTTGACAACTCAATTAGGTCCACAAGCATAAACGATATTTTCGAAAATATCAAAAAAAATTTACATTTAAATTTGTTGTTCAATCAAATGTCAATGGAAACCTGCCAAGCACACCACACACATTATTAACAAAAAATTAAAATCGTTTTTCGAATAAAATTTATATTTAAAAGATAACAAAATCAATAAAAATTTTCTTAATTGTGCCTTGTGTTTTTTTAATTAGTGCAAATTAAAACTAATTATAAAAATATTATTGCTTTAATTAGTAAAGATCACACCTTTAAAATTCTTGCATAATTTTCAAATAAAAAATTTTTTTAAAATTTTTTTCTTAACGTCCACTCAAATAACCAGCGTAATTATACACGCGTATACGCACTTCAGGAAGCAAACTGAAACGTCCTTATGAAAAAATGTTCGTACAAAAAAGTCTCATAACACTACACGCACCCAAATCTATAGTCCAACAGAATCAAAAGTTCAACACAAAAAAAGTTCCAAAACAAAACATTCGACCAAAGAACAACATCTTCAAAGACTCGAAAACGAGACCGCGAAAAGCGCGAAAGGAAACGTGAAGACACGAAACATCAGCAGCAGCAGCAGCGGCAGCAGCCAGCCTTGGTCTTCAAAAACGAGACCCGACAATACGAAACACAAAACAGAACAATATTCCACACAACTACTGAAGAAATGATGAAGAAACACTACAATACAGCAGCGGCGACATGCCTTGCTTGTGTGTTGTACCTGTGTGCATCACACGGCAAAAGAAAATACAACATTAACATTGACCCTCAAACAAGAGTAAGAAGATCAAAGAAAACTATCTCAAGAAGTCAAAATACACCTAACTTAGCACCACATACGGGCCATCAAACCAGTTCACGATGGCATTCGAAATACAATCGTACGATTAAATCATGTATATCCAAACATATATACCTGATTTAAAAACACACTATAAACATATAAATACAATCTTCCAACATCCAATGTCTCGCACCCATCCATAATATTCGCCGACATTACTAAAAAGATACACTATATCATTTCATTGATATCACAATAAAAACAAAGGTAACTTGATTCGGTTTAACACTAGTGGAAAAAGGAGAACAATATTTATTAATCACTTGTTACACCTGTACGTACAGGTGTATATAGCGCATATAGTGTTCTTTGTCCAACACAAATGATGATATGTACGTATATGCGATAGTAAAAAAGGAGGTGGTACTTTATTTTGAAAGGTATAGTCTGGTGTTTTATTAGAAGAAAAACCACGTGGTTTTTGATTCAAACACAGCTAGGTGCATGATATACAGGTGTAACGGACCGAAGGGTAAAGTATAGTTTTAGATACAATTGTTTGCGTTTTTTATGTAATTATATATACTTAAGTCATTCATTGTTGGCTTCTGTTTGTTATTTTATTGGCGATTGTTATGGTTTTGGATTAATGTTGCTTTTAATGCCACCGCTAACACTTTTGAAATATGAAAATTTCCATACGTATTTTACATTTTAGAGTTTCCTGAACCATTTTGGTTTTGTGTCTGTCTGTCCGCCTGTGTGTCTGAAGATCCCACCAAGTGGCATAATTTCATAACTTCACATTTCGATCGTTTTTGATAAAATTTTTAAAGATTGTATGGTTTGGTTCCCAGATAGCTCCCTCCATTATCATATCATTGCAATCGGAGTAGGGATGATCGATATTAGAAAAACATTGATGTTAACATCGATTCAAGAGTATCGATATATATCGAAAGAAAGACATCGATGTTCGAAAACATCGATGTTTATGTAGCAAAATAAACAACCATTATAATCTATTATTTTATTTATTAAAAATTAACATTGCCAGAATTTATTTGGTAGGTACACTTTGCAAAAAAAGTCACTTTGTTAGAAGTTTCCCTTTTAATCTGTTCCTTTGTTGATACAAATGCTGCCCAGCTTTTGAAAAAAGTCTCTCTGAAGCTGTTGAAATTGCTGTGAAACACAAATATTTAATGGCAATTTTTTTCAAGTTTGGATAAATGGATCCTAGAACTTGCCATAATAGTAATCAATCTTGCTTTAAATCAGCTACAGGACTTATTAACTACTGGATAGATTAGAGTAATATCGGTGTTTCGATATTATTCTCGTAACATCGATGTGTCAATGTTATCGAGGACATAACATCGATGTTTTCCCCCTAAACATCGATGTTTTTCTACCATCGATGAATATCGATCATCCCTAAATCGGAGTAATAATAGCCACGACGTTACCGTAAAATCCCATTGAATGTCGATATCTTATTTACATAAGTCCCATTTCGTTTAAATTTTAGAAATTAACGCTGAGTATATGGACGGACCCCTTAATTTTCTTGTTACTCTGAAAACAATTTTAAATAGAAAAAAAAAATAAAAAGCTCTTACGTTTAATTTTTTGCAATTATTTGAGAGTTCGATACATCAAAAAATGTATATTGGTTTCTTTAATTTTTTATACTGATTGATTTGACATTAAAAAAAAATCTTTCTGTAACTTTCAACAATGTCAATCTTTTTGTAATTTCTTTTTGTAAATCATTGTGTTATTCTTGTTTCAAACACGACATTAAAAAACGCCGTGAGCAGCGGGGCCCCATCACGGTAGTCGAATTTTCCCCTTCATCTTCGGTATTGAATGTCTACAAGCGAAATGTGATTGAAAGTCTACAACCGAATTGTCATTTTGTTGGTTTCAAAACTGGTGATGAGTGTTCGGCTGAACGAGGCTTTAAAAAAAGGTTTTAAGTATTTAAGGGCTGTATCTCAGTAAATTTCAATTTTGTGCCGAAAACAGGTAGCAGAAAAAAAGCCAACACAATTCGTACGAGGACATTCCTGCCCATGTTTATCCGCTAATTGCCTTTATGTTTTAGTTTTAAAAATTAAAAAAGGACCTTAAATAGTAAACTGGAAGGCCTTTATAAAGATATTTTTTCTTTCCAAAAAAATCCAAAATTTCTATTTTATAAATACTAAAAATCCAAAATTCCTAATTTATAAATAAACAGTGACTTTAATAATATTTTTAAATTACTTAATATGTATGTATTTCATTTGTCATAAAAGTAAGTTCACTTTTTTTTAAATTTTTTAAAATTACTATTCGCCTACTTGTATTTAGAATAAACATAATGCTTTTAAAACACATTTAACAATAGCATTCAATTCCGATGTAAAAATGGGAGAAGTGGGGGGAAAGTGATGCGGACTCCCTACAAGGTACTAGCTGGATACTAACTGAATACACGTACAAAATTTCAGCCCTCTAGGTTTCCTTATGGAGTCTCTAGACGTGTTAGAAAACAAGCAAAAAAATTAAGGAAATATTGGCGTAAAAATCGTGGGGGTAAGGGTTAAAAGTTGAAACCTCCAAAAAACAGTGTCTGGCTATTAGCTTAACCTGTACACCAAATTTCAGCCCTCTAGGTTTATTTGGGGAGATTTTGACCCGAACGAAACTGTTAAAAAACAAGAAAAATCATGTTCTTTTGGGTATAAAAATGGTGGGGGTAGGGGTTAAAAGTCGAGACCCCCAAAAGGCACCCCCTTGATACTAACTCAATCCGAATACAAAATTTCAGCCCTCTAGGTTTATTCGGGTGACTTGTGCGAGTGGTACAAACTTCGAAAACGTCGAAAATGCATGAAATTGTAGCTTAAAAATGAGGGGGGTGGGAGTAAAATATTAAAACCTCCAAAAAGCACAACCTAGGTACGAACTTTATCAACACACCAAATTTCAACCCTCTACGTTAATTCTGGGGGGCTGGGGGCCTGTTAGATCCAGCGAAAATCGTTTTTCCCCCCTCTACTCCCTACATATCATCCTAGGAAGCTGAATTTTGGATATGTTGTAGATAATTGACCGAAACATTATTTAAAACCGGTTTGAAAAAGTTTTATTGCTTTTCCGCCCCCCACCACCACCTTAAAGGTCGGGTCAGAAAAAAAATTTGCCCAAAATTTGACCCCACTTTGATAGTATGAGGTGCCTCGAAAATGAGCCCCATTTACCAAATTTCATCTCTTAACTTCCATAGGGGGGCCCTACACAAATTAAAAGGTGGCGGGAAAATATATATATATATATATATATATATATATATATATCAGACATTTTTTTTTTCTACATATTCGTGTTCTACGGGTCCGAAAACGGATAGCGCCCCTACTCTCGCCTCTCGCAGCTCTTATCGTATAGACTGTATAAGTCTAATTTTTCGGAGAAAATTCGACTAATAATATAATAAGACAGGAAATTTAAGGTAAGATGCAGTTTAAGTAGGTACAAAATCACTTTAAGGATTGAATAAAAGTATGTTCCAGAGTACGACGAAGCTGCGTTCCACCTTCAATTAAAATTGTCTAAAATATATTTTGTTGATTTGGATAAGTAGTTGATATAAAATCCAAAAGATTTAGTTATGAATATTCTACAGTTCTGTGATATTCCAACTCGAGAACACAAACCAAAGATGTTGGTATGCTCAAAAGTTGCCAATGGTATGCTCAAAAGTTCTATAGGTAAACATTTTTTCGTTTGGGTTTCTACAATAAATATTAAATATAAATAATACTCAGCACTCCCACCATTAGTAAATATTAAAAATTAATAATTGCACAAATACATCACAGTACAAGATGCCATACGGAGAAATGTTTACATTGATTAATTTTAAGCCGTAGGGTGTAGGTCGTTGGGTCTAGGGTCGCAAGATGACTTAGTAGGGTCGCCCGGACCATTACTTGTCGGAAAACGTGACAAAGTTATGTTAGACTTTGGGTTCAATAGTTAAATTAAATTTTACAACTATTTCGAAAAAACGATCTGTATGCCCGTACTGGTTGGACGGTGCTTTTTATTCATTTCGATTAACATAAAAATCTAAGAATTTTAGCAGGTAAACGTGTTTAGAGTATTGCAAGATCACTTAAATCTTCTATACTTTAAATATTGATAAAAATAGTGTACCCCACAGGTGTTCTATATTAATTTAGGCTAGAAAAAGTTTAGAATGTATTCTTGATTAAACCGTTACTGTAGAATTATAAAACCATGCTAGGTCCTTTTCAAAATGTTGTGAGTGGTGAGGATCATTTTAATTTACAGTACCATTCCGACTCGCTTTAGTAAGTAAAATGATTTTGAAAGTTAAAAGACAATTTTTTATTTGGCTAATAACACTTTAACGAACAGTTCGTTAACAGCCATATGGGTCCGAAACATGTCACAGATATTTAAAAACTCTAAATAAAGTGGTATTACCCAAGTAAAAAATTGTGTTTTGATTTTGAAAGATTCATTTTTTAAATCGGATATGGTTTATTTTCATTGTCTTCCCTGCGTTTCTGTGATAAATATTGTAAAAATTGCAAAATATATATAATTGTAAAGGAATATATTTTAAAGAATTTGTTTATTTTGCTTATACCACTTAGCTCATTATTCAGAACACGGTACATTGCACAAGAATGCACTTTAATATTAGGTATCTAGTAGGCCTCTTACTCAACAAATTATACATTATAATTAGGGTGAATGCGGGAGAGATGCCGCACATTTTGAAAACACTTAATAATTCTAAAAGTATGCATTTAATTGGTTTGAAATTTGGTACACCATAAATGTAAACATTGTTCTTTAAAATTATTTATAAATAATTTTAAATTTTGAGTCATAAAGGATTCATAATTAACATTTTTGTAGAGCCTGCAAAGCGGCGTCTCTCCCACACCTATGGGAGAGATGCTGCATCAAAGAAGGAGAGACCCCGCATAGTTCATATTAAAAATTTTGCATTTTACAAACATCTTCATACATAATGCATGCCATATGTAACCATTTTTGGCACTTTATACATCTTAACCAGTCAACTTTTTTTTTGTTTCTGAGTACTTTTCAAAACATTGAATACACAGGCAATCATCATTATTTTCGTTATCTTCACTAATATGAAAGCTCTTTCTGATCCATTAATGGATCTTTTACTTATATTTACGTGGCATAATTTACAGTCCAAAGAAAATATTGCATAATTAAGGTATATAAGTCTATGTTTTAAATATGTAATATGATGCGGCATTTATACCAACTTTAAATTCGGCATCTCTTCTTTTTGTTGGGATAGATGCCGCATGCTGCTATAGCAAGCATAGTGCGGAATTCTAACCTAAAATTTTATACAGTACTCTTAAAATATACTTAAATCAATAACAAAACTTATTTTCATTAAAACAATGAAATATACATTCTTAAATTCTAATGAGTTAAATGCTTGATAAAATGTTATGTTAAAAAAACTTACTTTTCAATAATAAAAAGTTGGATAATTACTAAACTGATGGACTAATCACAAATGTTACCATATACAGCTTAAATAAATAAATTATTTTAAACATATAATCCATTAATAGCACTATCTATCAATCAACGGAGGAACTATGGCTACTGCGACGTCTCTCCCGACGCGGCATCTCTCCCGCACTTACCCTATATAAGTATATACTTCTACTTATGTCTATAAACAAACCCTTTTGTTTATAATAATCCATTCTTGTCATTATTTTTTATAAAAATTTATTTTCATTTTTCCCACGTATGACCAATACTTAGTAAATTTGTTTGTGTTTTTTTTTGGGTAATATTCGCAATATTGTAAATATTTCAGATATTTTTTTTAAAATTGTTGAACTTAATTTGTCTTTCTTATGCATATGTTATACCTACTACTAATTCACCATTATACAAATCAAATCTTTTACAAATCTAATTCAATCTTTTGCAAATCTGTACGATATTGCACATCAACTAGGAAAAAATGCAAAGGAATATAGCTGTCCTTTTTTTTGATAACGTACATATAACAAAGAATTGATAATGTACATATAACAAAGAATTGATTATCTCAACGAAACCTACAAAACAGACATATTGTTAGTCAGTACCATTAGTTAGCTTAAATATGTTACATCATTTTAAAAGAAATAATCCTATTTTTTGTCTTGACTTAAACGACGTAGTAACATCTATAGTAGGGCAGCCCGCGGCCTTCACTGTGCGTAGTCTTTTGGAGTCTCCCAGCCTAATCTATTACCTTTTTACATTACAGGTCACTTACATTTTCATAAATAACTCATAAATGGCGTTAATGGCAGGTATAAATACTCAAAACGATGTACAGGTGTCCGGAATTTTGCGAACAGGGAAATTTGCGGACACATAATATTCGCGGAAATTTGCGGACAATAAGGGTTTTTACAACCTTAGACTAACCTGACAAGATTACAAGCATATTTGAGCTGCGGAAATTTGCGGACACATTTTAAAATTTGTTAAAATAGGGTAAACGTCCATTTACAGAATGAATTTTATTATATCATTCACCTAATTATATTAGTTTGGAAAATAATTTAAGTAATGCTGCTTAAATGAACCAAATGAACAATTTTATTCAAAAATTTTTTGAAAAGTGTAAAAAACTAAAAGTTTCCCTAAATTTCCGCTATTCAAATATGTAGGTATTTTTACCCGGTCAGCCTCAGGTAATAACTGTCCGCAAAATTTAGACATTCGATGTACACGTTTTAAAACTTTAAATGCGCTTTTCTCGAAACCACATTTTCCAAAACCGTGGCCAAGATAACTCCAGCAACTTTGATCTGATCGACCTTAAATTTTATCTAGAACTTCTTAGGTAGATTATCTAGGGCGCTTACACTCGACTTTTGATCGTACCGCCTTAGTAAATTTATTTAAGTTTTTAAGTCTGAAATCTCACCTTAAATATCCTACCCTTGAAATACTACCAAGAATATTGCAATTTACGATTTAGAAACTTCCGGTACGTATATGTACCTGCCACGTTACAAAATTTGGAAAAAAAGACATGATTTATTTGCGTTAAAACCCAACGGATATTGATAATAATTCAAACATGACACAAAACGATATTTCAAAATTATAAAACCAAAAAAAAAAAGCTATAATCTAAAATCAGTTTTAATATTCAGACGACATTCATATTAAGCAACATCTCAATAACTATTGCTTAACATTAACGAACAAAAAAAAGCAAATTATAAAAAAAGTGTGTATATGTATTGTTGTAAGTATACATGTGGTACCGGGTATCAACCTGTAGAGTGTGCCTGTTGTTGTATAATGTAGCAACAGACGAAAACACCTGTCGCGCAGTTCTGCTGATCATGATCATCAAGCCACAAACAAAGTAAATAACGACCAAAATGTACATTACCACGGCACTAGCAAGCACCAGTATGTACCCACCACACTCTGTCTGTACGCGCGGGGCGTAACTTGTTCATTTGAATGCGCCAATCGAATGTGATTGTACAACCTTTGTATATACAATTCCACCAATCCACGCTCCGTTAACATTTTCAAGCTGGGAAGGTTGTGTAGCTCGGGCAATATTATTGAGTATGTATTTTTATTGTTGCTTGTTGTAGGTAATGTGTTATGAGTTTCTTTTTTTTTTTTTTTTTTTGAAAAAAAAAGATGAGTTTTCAAGTTTAGCAGATCGATAAGGCTCGTTTGAATTAAGTGCTTAATGAGTTAAAAGTATTTGGAATGGAATGCATAAATTTTGTAGGTGATTTGCATGATTTGAGTGCAGCTGTTATTTGAAAAAAGCTTGTATATTTTATAAACGTAAAAAGTTTAAAAATATAACAAAATCCGTAGGTACCTTTGTAGTAGTTATTAATTCAGTTTTGTATGTATAGTATAGCTCATTTGCGAAAAGCTTGACATAACTCAAAAAGAGCTGCTTTTCAGTACGATGGTTTAAATTTTTGATTAATTTTTTTCTTTTGTCCAAAACCAATATCTAATTAATAGTTTATCAAAAACCAAAAAGTCACCTAATGATTGATAAGATATAAATATTCAACATAAAATTTTTTTTCCTGAAAACCACGCATAGGTTGGTGGTTCAAACTTTCGGTGGTTATTACTAATATAGTAAGCTAGAAAACGCCATGCCAGGAGAAAATAGACGGCTAGCCGTTTTCGCGAAATTTAACATCGAATTATGTATTGCGCATTTTTCAACAAAAAAATTTGGTTCTTCCCCTGCATATCACGGACTATGTTCGATTTTCACGTGTGATGTTAGCACGGGGTCAATATTCTGCATACTGCCAACATAACTGCATGGATTTTGGCATTTTTTACTTTTTGTGACTCTGATCGTTTTTCCCTTGTACCCTTCATATGTGTTTGATCATATATACGAAAGTAAATCCTGTGTTCAAGTTTCAGTTTATCCGAACGTTAAGAGTGAATGCTTATATGAAAAATTAACGTACGTTTAAATACTACGGTTGACAGAGCATCTTGTTGATATAATAATGGGTAAGCTTCTGTTTACTCAAATCTTCGCCTTTTCAGACGTAAAAGTACTAATAAAATACTCAAAAAACAGCTAAACCATTTTTGCTTCAAGTTCTTATAATCAATAATTTACTTTTTTGTCATTAACTTTAGGTTTTTGCAGTGGCCGATTAAGGGAAGGAAGCAGGGATGACCCGCCATGGAGCACACCAGGCAGAGGGGCCAGAGTCCATTTCTCAATCATAAACTAATTTTTTTGCGCATTGACTTGGAGCTACAGATTTCTCTCTGGGGGCTCTGTATACACTCTCAAAACGATTTCTTTATTCAAAGATTAAAAATTTCTTTGAAATTTTATTCTTTGAATTACAAAAATATTTCTTTGGATCAAAGAAAATATTTTTTTGATTCAAAGAAATAATTTTCTTTTTAGTAGTCAAAAAAATATTTCTATGATTCAAAAAAATTTTTTTTTGATTCAAAGAAAAAAGTTTCAAAGAAATTTTTAATCTTTGAACAAAGAAATCGTTTTGAGAATGTAAGAGATCCGGCACTAGAGGTTAGGTACCTCAGGCCTTCAAAGGAATTAGTCCGTAACTGAATTTTTGGGACCAGTCCATAATTTCAATTAGAAAGTATTTTTAATGTTATATTGATTAATATTTAACAATAATTTTAACGATAGATATTGTCACTTGTAAGTAACTTCAATGCTAGAATAGACAACGAACGTTACATAAATCTACTTAATATAAATCTCTAACACTGACTGACTGACTGACTGACAGACAACGCACAGCCCAAACCGATGGGTTTAGAAGAATGAAATTTTATACAGGAGTTCCCTATGTAACGTGGGTGAACACTAAGAAAGGATTTTTGAAAATTCGTCCCCTAAGTGAGTTAAATACGGGATGAAAATTTGTATATAGGGTTGACCGGGGTAATTGCGAATCGATTTTCATAAACTGAGATAAAAGCATTGTTTTATGTTTTTTTTTTTATTTTATAATATATCACATTATGGTTGATTTATTTTTAATTTTACATTATTCAGAATGCACCACACAAATCTTGAGCAAATTTGTATGAAAAACAAAAATGTTATAAGCCATTCACATTTCCCCGGTGCGGTTTTGCAAATCCTATGAATTTTGGGGTAAAAGTGAATGCCATCAGAAGAATTATTTAGAATGGATTACAAGAGAAGTGAGGTACATCAGAGTAAAGCCCAACTCAAATTCTTCACATTTACCCCATTTTCAAATTTTTCATCGTATTTTAGCGGTCACAATTTCTCTTTGTTTAATGCAAGTTACTTACGCACACCTCAAATTTGTACAAAAAATCAAGGTTAGATAAAAATAACAAAAATTGTAGGAACAAATTTATTACAAGCTAATAATGATATTTTGATGATATTTTGTCATTTTATCATAGGTATAAAAAATCAAAAAATTACACGAATTTCACACAAAAACAAGGAAAATGAGACTTTTTCAAGTCTCATACAGTTATAGCTCACATGAATAAAAGAACAACAATCTATTAGGCCTAATACTGTAAACAAACAAAAAAATGGTTTTGTGTTAATCCTATTGCCCTTGGACACTCACAGAGACATTGAAAACAAGTAATTTTTCTGTTTTTGTTATTGCGTAAAGATTGATACACAAAACATATCGCTCTTTACACAATTTTTTTTTTGTATTGTTTGTACAACGGAGACTTGTACAATAATGTCACCACCATCATCAACATTTTCAACTCCGAAAAGGACACTACTGAAATTTTTGACCTAATGGGGGTATTTGTGCATGACGTTCACAATTACCCCACAATTTTAAAATGATGGGGTAATTGTGAATTGGTAATAAATTGTCCAATTTCTTTAGCAGTTAATAAAGAACCCTCTCAGGATTTATGTAGACCACTTAATTAGAAGGACTTTTAACCATTTCTTACCTTTAAAAAAATAAAATGTATTTAAAAAAAAAATTTTTTTTTGAGGATTGGTCGAAGTAAGATACACAAATTTTTGCAAGGGTTTTTTCAAAATAAAAAAAAGATACTAATACTTGAAGAATCGTTATCAAATTTTAATAGCATATTAAAAAAGGACAGAAACACATACTAAGAGTTGATTTTTAACAATATTAATATTATTTTAGAAATTATAGTTCACAACTGCCTCAATTCACAATTACCCCCGTCAACCCTAGGTAAATTCGTCATTTTTATGTCATCGAAGGATGACATATTAATATCCTTGTGTGATCATAGTGGGGGAAACATTATTATAGAGTTGTATATCCATATTGAATAATTATAGAGTTGTACATCCATATTGAATAAACGCAAGAGGGCTGTAGAGTTAACAACTATAGAGTTAACAAAAAATCATAAATTAACACTTTCACTGAGGTGACATTACTTAGTGCGTGTCAAAAACACGCACTTAACGAATTTTTGAAGTTAGAGATGTATATAAAAATATGTTAGTATACCTATGGCTATTAAAATAAATAATATTTTAATAAATCGTTAACACTGAGTGACATCCTAAGATGTTGCCGATGATAAATCCCATCGGGTGGGTATACGGCTATAGTTGATATCTAAATTCACTATAAGTGTATTTTTGGCAATTTCTTGCAATAGCAATTGGTGATAAAATCCAGTTATTTTCACTACCTTTTTTTAACAGTATCATCAACAAACTTCTTTCTAATGACATCTAATACTTATATAACAAAATTCTTTTTTGAAAATGACAACTTATTGTATTTCTATGCAGTGCTAATAGTGGAAAAAGATCAAAATAAAAAAAATGATTACGTAGGCGCCAGTTGAAATGCGTGCTTGTTTAGTTACGGTTTACCGCTTTTATATATTTTATAATATATGAATATTCATAAGTATCAAATTCCTAATGCATTTTTTTTTTATAAAGAAATAGTTATTTATCGGGAAAATTATCGTTTGTGGAAAATTTCGATTGAGTGCGTGACCAGACTATAAAAGTAATATGTTATTTAATTAATAATTTTTCATTAGTAACATAAAAATTACTCATACCTGAATGTTAGAGGTAAATCGATTGTAATCGTTAGATATTCATTGTAACTATAGGTATATTTGAAATGGAATTTTAACTAATTTACGTAGACAATTATTTCTTAAAATTTCTAGTAATTTAAGGTAAAACAACAACAAAATAGCTATTTATATACAACAAGTTGCAAAATGAAGATATTGTGAGTTTGTCAAACAAAGCCGCAAGCCGAGCTGGAACATTGCGACGAGCGAAAAAAACAATGATTTTGTACGTGTTGCATACAATATCTTTTTTCAATTCTTAATTAAGGTACCATCACAGTGTGATCGGCCGAAAAATAGTTAATTTTCGCGATTTTTTTCGGATAGATAGGATGGGGGAATGGGGATGAATTTTTTTTTACGATCAATATAGGGTAAAAGCCCCCTTTGTGGAGCGGTATCTAATTATGAACATTTACATATTAATGAAGCTATTTCTGAAAGAAACGTCTGATAACAAAAATTATTATTAATATAATGATTGTTTTTCAATTTAAATTCACCTCGCATTTAAAGTTTCCTTACTTAATTAAAGAAATAAATATGTAAATGTCAAAACTGTTCCAGTATTAGATACCGTTCCACAAAGGGGGCTTTTACCCTACCACTATTTAAAAATCCAAAATTTTTTTTTATCAATTTTTATTTATTTTTATAATTATTATAATTTTTTGGAAAAAGTGTCTTTAAAAGTGTCTTTTTTTTAAATCTGCCTATTTTTCCACATGGAAAACTATAAAAAATTTTGTACCTTTTATTCAAACCGCTGCCATTTTTTTAAATTTCAAAAAAAGCACCCATAGGTACATATAGCGGCTTACCTTCAGATTGATAATCTATTTGATTTTTTTTCCAAATGAAAACTACGGCCGCAATGGTGGGCACCCATATCCGCCCTTTTTTAAAAACACTTTTTTCAAAAAATTATAGGGTAAGTGCGGGAGAGATGCCGCAGTCTCCATAGTTAGTCCGTTGATTGATAGATAGCGCTATTAATGGATTATATGTGTAAAATAAGTTACTTATTTAAGCTGTATATGGCAACATTTATGATTAGTCCATCAGTTTAGTAATTATCCAACTTCTGTTTATTATTGAAAAGTAAGTTTTTTAACATAATATTTTATCAAGCATTTATTTCATTAGAATTTACGAATGTGTATTTCATTATTTTAATGAAAGTGAGTTTTGTTATTAATTTAGGTATATTTTAAAAGTACTGTATCAAATTTTCAGGTTGGAATTCCGCACTATATGCTTGCTATAGCAACATGCGGCATCTATCCCAACAAAAAGGAGAGATGCCGCATTTAAAGTTGGTATAGATGTCGCATCATATTACATGTTAAAAACATAGACTTATATACCTTAATTATGCAATTATTTTTTTGGACTGTAAATTATGTTACGTAAATATAAAAGATCCATTAATGGATCAGGAAGAGCCCTCATATTAGTGAGGATAACGAAAATAGTGATGATTGCCTATGTATTGAATGTTTTGAAAAGTATTCAGAAACAAAAAAAAAGTTGACTGGTTAAGATGTATAAAGTGCCAAAAATGGTTACAGATGGCATGCATCATGTATGGAGATGTGTGTAAAATGCAAAATTTTTAATATGAACTATGCGGCATCCCTCTTTCCTTGATGCGGCATCTCTCCCATAGGTGTGGGAGAGACGCCGCTTATTTGCAGACTCTACAAAAATGATAATTATGAATCCTTTATGACTCAAAATTTAAAATTATTTATAAATAATTTTAAAGAACAATGTTTACATTTATTGTGTACCAAATTTCAAATCAATTAAATGCATACTTTAAGAATTATCAAGTGTTTTCAAAATGTGCGGCATCTCGGCCGCATTCACCCTAATAATTATAAAAAATAAATAAAAAAAATTTTTTGTGTTGTTAAATAGTGGTAGTAATCGTCAAAAAAAATTCATCACCATTCCCCCATCCTATCTATCCGAAAAAAAATCGCGAAAATTGATTATTTTTCAGCCGATCACACTGTGATGGTACCTTAAAATGAAAAAATTAACGAAAAATGGAAAAGTAATTTCACATTATTAAAAGTTTGACAACTACGTTGTTGGTTTTGAAATTAGTATTCGTAGATGACTATGGCTTGTCTAAGCCATTTGGGCACTATCACAGGCGACTATAAAGTTGACTTTTTAATTCAGAATTGCAAAAACAATACAAACCATAGTTATTCAAAAAATATATATTAAAATTATGTTTTAATATAGCTATGAACCTTTCCATAACTTGAAATAATTTTTGCTATTTTTTATTAATTTTTTTTGAGTTTAATTCAGGACTGCAAAAAAAACTATATGTAAGACTTGAAAAATAGGTTTTCTTCACTTGTAGTTGTCCAACTCAGCAAGCCTCGTTGAACAACTGTACAACTCGCGAACAAAACACCTTTGCTTTGAAACTTTTTGCATAAATAACTGTTTTGCGTATGTATACCTCGATATGCGTACAAATTATAAAGTAAAACAGAAGCAGAAATGTTGTACATTTAAAGTCGTTTTTGAAAAAGAGGGCAATTAAATTAAAAAATGAAGGAAAAATGAAATGAATATTTCATTTTATGATTTTTAAATCGATAATTTTTTTCTTTCTTTGGATATTATCATAAAACGAAAATACTTGAATGCAAGATTGGTAATTATCATATTGGTACAATGTACCTATAGTAAGCGATGTTGTGATGAGTAGGGTAATATCAGGTAAAAATATCTTTATAGACGTGGTACTCCAGTCAGACTATATCTATATTTTTCAAAGAATTTTTTTCAATATTACCTAATAAAAAATACTAATTTTTTTTTCTCAGGGCTTTCGCTAATAAGTGCATTGAAAATTAAGTTAAATTGCAATGCTGGTTGGAAAAAAGGTATATAGGTTAAGAGGTATATAGGTTAAGATAAGCCGTTTTTCAAGAGATTTTAGAATTCAATATATTTCTACAATCATAGTAGAAAGAAGGCTTTTACGCTTTGTGAAGCAAGCGAAAAACAGTTGATTGCCGAACACTACTTTTCACTTTAAAGCGGTAAAGTAATACTTTGTCGCTCGCTAAACGTATATTTAATTACAAATCGGGTAGGCGTTATTTGTACTTTCTATGGCAACAAATAAACAGATTCTAATGTTCATATTATTTTTATCTGTGAATAAGTGAAATATAAATTTTTTCTACTCCTGTTGAAGAACACACTCATTATATATCCGTTAATTGTTGAGAAAGTTAGGCATTATTCAAAGGTGTGGAGGAATGTTCATTACTCAATACCCTCTTGACCAATGAAATAATTGCCTAGTAACGTTCAAGTAAATAAAGTAGTTTATATTTTGTTTGGTCGTTTTATACATAATATTATACAAACTTTTAATGAAATTAGAAATAGATTAAAAATTTGATTTAAAATTTATATTCAATTTTATTTAAATCAAAAAGGAAAAAAGTCGTAGAAAAAATATCGTATTCTACTCGCTTGCAATGGCTATTACTCACTCAGATGCATTACGACACTCGCCTCACAAGCTCGGCTCGTGTCGCAATTTCATCTTCGTGAGTAATAGCTATCATTACTAGCTCGTTGAATAATATACTATTATTAAATTTCAAAATAACTACCTACAATAATATTAGTTAAAAATAATAAATAATTATAAATAAAAACAAAAAATTAGTTAATAAATCATTTAATAAATACTATATATACATATATGATGGAAAAATGCAACAGTGACAGCGATTTTTCAAGTACACCTCCAGAAGTACTCCTCTCATGAGAATGACGCGCTCCGCCTGGAGGCGTCGCGCGTCAACATTCTCAATCGAGCGGCAATATACCATTTTCCGCTCTTAATACACAAATAACTATTATGTTACGAGTTTTTTTTAAGCCGGTGTAATGTTAGGTTTAGTGACCCACAGAGACGTAACTACAAATTTTACGCTCAGGAACAATTTAAGCCAAGCGCCCCTTAGGACGAGTCCACTTTTTCCGAAAAATAGAAGTGATGAGAAAAATGAAGTGATGAGAAGAATGATTGCCTTGTCGGTACTGTGCCATATTTTTCCGCCTATTGTGCCCCTTTTCTCATGCGTCCTGGAGCGATTGCTCTACCTATTCCATTGTAGTTACGGTTCTGCTGACCCACAAAAGTTGTTTTCTTCAAAACCCCGTTTCATTTCCTAATTTCCTGATTTTTTTTAGGCGTCGACTCTAACACCACATATAACCATATTATATCCAGACAAAAGGGAAATAAAATTTTTCTTGATACTTAAGGGAATGCCTGATAATGTGTAAAAGGATTCAAATCGTTTGCATGTAAGGTTCCTTTAGGAAAAATTATTGAAAATGCGTCTTTTTTAGCTTTGAATCCCGAATAACCCCTTATTAAACACGTCTTTATTTCTTCCTAAGTAATTGAAACCTTTGAGACCGAATATTTCTTTGTAACTATCAATATCATTGAAAATAGATGTTGCCATGTAATTTCATTACTTTTCCTAATCAACCTTTTTCAAACACTGCAACAGACAATTTACTTGCAACATAAACTACAATATTTTGCAGTTTTACCCTACAACAACCGAAAAGAATTCTTGTTTTTCAGCTATTATAGGTAAATGTTGATGAATTTTTTTTTCTTAACTCTCTTTAGTAGATTCTTTAGTATGTACAATTCTCGTATAAACAAAAATATACATAGGTAACATACATACATCTGCCTGATTCATTTTCGTCTTCTGCGTTTTGTATAACGAAATCAACACGAAATACAATAAATTGTCATCAACAACACGCAAACATTTGCCCAAAACCACAAAGAATAAAAGCAACAAAAGGCAATATTCAACTTGTTTCTATATTAGTGTATGTACATGTCGATATGTTGCTATAATATCGGTAGCATGTATGAATTTCACTACCAGTATTTATGTAGGTATGGTGTTAGTACCAATAGGTAAATAAAAAAAAAACTAGGTTGAAAATTGTGAATTCGCATGCAAATTATTAACCATTTCAAAAAATACGTAGGTACATGAAAAGCAATTTATAATTTAATGTATGCTGATTGATGGATAGTGTCAAGATAGTTAAGGCTGACAAACAGATTTCGCAAAAAGATAAGAACTTTTTAAAAGTAAATCTTCTCAATAGTACCTACGTATGTCCGTCATATTTTCTTGACTTAAAACAGAGATATTTGAATGCCACAAATATAGGACTCTAACGAAATAGAGCTAACAACTAAGTGCCATAATATTATGCAAAAATAGAACCTAAAAATCTACTTTTCCACACGAAGAGAAAAGTCATAGAAAAATTACTGTGCTCAGCACCACAATCGACGTGTAAAAGGCGAACATATTCAATTTTGTACTGTAAAAATATAAAAATTATAATTAATCATAGAAAATTTAAAGGATAGAATGTTCTTTCCGTAATATTAGCTTCGTAAAATTTGTAAAACAGCACAGTAAAAAGTTCCATTCCCGACAAAAAAATATTTTTTAATTGTTTTTCTTACAAAAATTACCATGCTGTCTTATAATATTTCAAATACTATCTGCTAATAGTAGAAAGAAAGAAAGAGAAGGTATCAACGCTGTCACATAGCGAGGCAGGCTGCAGAAGGTATCAACACAATCATACATGAAGGTCACATAGCCAGACTGGTGTGGCAAATAACATAGCCAGGCTGGTCACTGCTGGTGTGGTGTCAATAAAAACAACAATTTTTATGAAGTCATGACTAATACTTTTTCCGTTTCAATTTAATAATATTTACATGATCGTAAAATATTTTTTACTTTGGTCGTCGATCGCGCACGCATTATAAGAGAGCATGGTAATTTTTCTGAAATTTTATCTACAAAAATTATATGATTTTTCTCTCCGTGCAAAATACGAGAATGTAACCGTGAGTTTTGTGCATCACACCTATACTGATAAATAATATTATTTAGGTTGGTAACTTGGATTGAAAAAATCGAAATTTTTTTTGCTTAATTCGAAAGTATAATATATTGAGAATATACTGTGAAAATTTTAGACCGAAATTCGAAATAGGAACCGATGAGTTACAACGAATTTTCGAGAGCACCTCATAGGTGCGCGCCAAAGATCAGCCGGCAGCTGCAAGCGGTTGGACATCGGCGATTAATGTAAGTAAGAGTTTATTTATGAAAATTTGTTGCTGAAACTTTAAACGCATTTTTCTCAAAACAGCGTTTTTACGGTCGGCCCAGGTCATAATTTTTTTTCTATTCAGCCGATTGATCTGAAATGTAAACTGGTTATTCGACACACTTATAGTTCTCGTTTGAAGTAGAATTAATTTTTTTCACCCCTAACTTTCTATTTTACAAGCCTTTTTGTGCGGCAAAAAATGACTTTTTTTTTCAAAGTTCGCCATTTTATTATTTTTCGATAAAATTTCAAAATTCTAGTTCCGACCACAACGACATATCTATAGATTAAGACTAATTAAGAATTTTTAATTTCAGATGTCCCCAAGAGTCAAAATCACCCGGGCCATCAACGTGTGTTTTTTTTGAGGCGCCAACTTTAAGTGATAATAATAATAATAAAACAAAATTTAGTTTATTCCAAAAAAGTTTTTTTTTGCTACCTTAAGATGTCAAAAAAAAAAATTATATTAAAAATTCAAAACTTTTCGTTTGTTCTTTCTCAAAAAAAATACCCCTAAAAATGGGCATGAAAAACAGCGCGAATTACCAGCTACTACCTTAAATAACCCGAAAATTTCCAATAGTTTTAAAGAAGTGGAGGGTAATTTATATGAACTATTCTTAGGAGACTTTTGTATGAAATTATAGCGTATTGAATATTTTTACTATTAACTACAAGGAAAATAAAAAAGATAATGATTTTTCATTCTTATTAAAACTCCAGTGTTAATAAACAGATTTTAAAAAATTATATAATTTTTATTTTGCTAGAATTCATAAGATTATTCCGAATGGAAAGTATGATGAAGTGGTTAATAATTTTCAAATTATGTATTACGTTTCTTCATATTTTTTCATTAGTTACAATTTTAAAATTTCCAGTGTCCTGCCGAATAGCAAGTGGGGAGGTAAGATATGTTTTGTTACTTTTTCATTTCCATCGATGCTCTACTAAAATATTTTTTAAAAAACCAACAGTGTAAAGGTTTCCCATACGGTGCGAACTTTATGAAAGACACTCTATCAAGTACCACTACACAAAATTTAGCTCTTATTATATATTTTAAAGTGGCGAAAACTTGATATAAGTATCACGAAAATCATATTTCCATGTTCAATTAAAGCTAATGTAGTTTGACAATTTCTTGCTATTTAGATAAGTATAGGATAACCTTACTTTTCTTTGAAAGAATTTTAACAAAATTAAAATTGAAGGGTTTATCAAAAATATTACTACAATACAATCAATATTGTCATAAAAGCTAGTTTTACACAAAAACTCAGCTAAACTTTTTTCCGTAAATAACAAACGAAAAGTCATTTTCATAAACTGTTTCGTGCAAAAAACGATAGACAGGGTGGAATCATTCAAAACAAAAAAAAAAAAAAAACAAAAAAAAACAGTGGCCGACCTTAGGCACCAACCGGCGCATTAGGCGATTCCACCCTATTGTCGAGTCTAATTAAATATAATTCATCTTCGGACAGTTGAAATCTGTTATCTTCTAATCAAATATCTGTTACATAATAATAAATAATAAAAATAAAAAATAAAAAATAAAAAAATTAATAAAACTATTGATTCCGTGCACAAGTAACATGTTGTGCAAATCAAAAACTAATAATGCAAATACTTATTTATAATAATTATAACAATATCAATAATATTCAATCTATATAAAATATTAGCAATTAATAATACAATTATAATAATAAATATATAAATTATATAATTAAAAATTAATATAAAAATGTTGATTTAGCAGTTAATTGTTTATAGATAAGATAGGTTTGTATACCACAAAACGCGATACACCTTAAGTTGATTTATATAATATTTATTTTTAATTATTAAAACGTCCTTCGTTAATTCGTTACGGTCACCGATTTCAATAACGTGGCATATTAAGTAGTCATAGAGCTAAAAGTAATCATCACCGCGGATCATAAGTATTATGATGCATCATATTTATATGTGCATGTGGATATGAACATTTACAATACAGTCGAATCGCGTTATAAGTCCGCCGATTTTATTTCTATTGTAAACATTCCCGCTCCATGACCGAAAAAAAATTCATTTCAATTTCTCGTTATGAGACCGGACCATTGGTGATGACGTTTAATAGTGCAACTCATAAATCATCCTATCAGAATCATTTTATTCACTAAAATAATTTTTTTATAGGTCCATGTTTACATAATACATGTGTAGTTGACCAAAGCAAGTTTTGTTCGTTCATCGCGCGGATTATATTACAAACTTTGTTTGACTATTTTTTAAAGAAAATATGTATGGACAATATTGCTTAAACTCCTGTCACACAAACTTTAAAACGCATTTAGAAAATGTTAGTGAATGTATTTATTAAAAGTAGCTGGATTTTGTACCGCTTCTAACGAATGGTAATGCTGCATTAAACGTTCGAGCAATTTGATTATAAATCTCACACACTCACAAGCTTTAAAAGTAGGGGAAGTACGAGTTACGACGGTCGTCTACTAAGCACAAGTAGGGATGCAGGAATTCTTAGAATTATATTCTCCTACAGCCCCGTAGCGGACATATATAACGCGATTCGACTGTGTATAGGTAATATGTTCAAGTTATGACTAATATCATATTTATCAATCTGAACATTTTTATTTTTATTAATCATATTATATTAAAAATAAGTAACTGAAAAGATAATATTGCTGCGAAGATTATTAATTAATTATTCTGACGCATAATCAATTACTTTAAATAAGACTAGGGAGTGTTTTATAATATCCAGGGCCGGAGGCCTCGGGGCACTTCTAATGTGATGGCCACTGAAAAATTACCATGGGGAGGTTTTTAGTACTTTTACAGATTCTCCAAATTTTCCCGAAAAATAGGGTTGGCGAGCAAGCCCAATACTCCTCCCCTCAAAAAAACAAAACAAAAATGCGCTAATCCTTTCTATTCTATTCCTTATTTTTGAGATTTTATTGGATTTTGTGAAGGCTCTTATTTGTGTAGAGGCCCCGGGGTACGTGCCCCAAGCTTTTATATATAATAATAGCGTTGCTCAACCTTTTTCCAGTCACAACCAGCGTTGGGTAAGAGATAACATAATTTTAGACATCTAGATAACGATACAAGATATAATTTAACTGTATAAAATTTTAGATAAGATAATATTTACAGAAATAATGAAGTAGGTCAATGTTACTCAACCGTCGGTTCGCGTACCGGGGCCGGGCTGCGAAATTACCTCGCCGGTCCGTAGAAAGATGTGTGAATTACTATTAATAAATAAAACACTTTATTATAGGTACTTTGCAGAAATACCACTTTTTATTGTATTAAACTCTTATAACATGTTTCGGTTCACTATGACCATTATCAAACAAGTCATTATCAACTTGCTGAACCGAAACATGTCACCAGAGTTTCATTTATTATAAATAGCAAATACGGACTACTATAAACTAACGATCAAATCAATTAAAATATGTGAACTACAATAAATTACAAAAATGTTTTAAAAAAATTTTTTTAACCATAAAAATCGCATGTTTTAGAATGTAGTTTTTTATTTACGTCCCACGATAGCACACGTCTAGCACACTAGCACAATATAGAACAACATTTTTGGTTTTAAACAAAGATAGTGTCGATATTTATCTGAATTACATGGTTGACCAAGTGGTCGGAAAACGACTTTTCTTATTACATGACTAAATGTTATACCAACTAATGGCGGAAATGATTCCAAACTATAATGAATTCTATTTAAAATTAAAGAATTGCTTTTAAATATTTCTCTAATGCTTAAAGAGATATCGATATTTATCTGAATTGCTTGGTAGACCAAGTGGTCGGAAAACGACATTTCCTATTACATGACTAAATATCATTCCAATTACGAAATGATTCCAGGCTACAAGAATTCCATTTAAAATACAATAATCATTTTTAGATATTTCCCTAATGCTTAAAAAAGTGTCGACATTTATCTAAATTACATGGTAGACCAAGTGGTCGGAAAACGACATTTCATATTACACAACCTAAAGTTATTATAATTAACGGTGGAAATGATTCCAGGCTAAAATAATTCTATTTAAAATTATAGAATTTTACTTGTAAACATTTCTCTAATTCTTAAAAATGTGTTATTTATCTGAAGTACATGACAGACCCAGTGGTCGGGAAACGACATTTCCTATTAAATGACTAAATATCATTCCAACTAATGTCCGAAATGATTTCAGGTTACAAGAATTCCATTTAAAATACAGAAATTATAATTTTATACATTTCTTTAATAGGTAGGTACCTAGGTATACTTAAGAAACTAAGAAAGTGTCAATATTTTTTTGAATTACATAGAAGACAAAGTGGATTTAAATTTATACATGTCTAAAATATTATTGAAATTATGGATACTATACAAATTTTATAGCTAATGTACTCAAAACCCAATTAAACTGAATTAAATCAAAGTAAATTGGATACTAACAATTGAGTTTAATTGAATTTTGAATAAAAAGTTAATATATCTGAGTTTCGAGTTTGTTCTCAAACAAATCCCTTCGATCAATCTTACCAACATTCTTTTGATCTCATGCTTTCAAATCAGCTAAAATTGTTTTTCTTGTACATACTCTATTTCACCAAACTCCTGAAATAATTGAAAATGGTAATTGAAAGATCAATATTATTACATTATCTTAAGACTAAATTGCTATAAATTTTTAAAAAAAAGTTATTTGAATTTATTAATCAGTAAATAACAACTGTTACTTTCAACTAAACTATTGTTTACAAATCATATTAATAGAAGTAGAAATATTTTGCTCTCATTTAAATAAAAAGATTTACATTTTCACTTAACATGTTACAATGTTACAAAGACGCCTGGGTGTTACACGTGTCTTCTTTTTATCACCTTCTAACAAAACAATAATAATATTTTGTATAAATAATTAAATATGTTCATAATTATATAAAATTATTCTTTTTTTTTTTTGAAAATCTAATTTTAATTATGACGTTTTCCATTATAATAAAATTTGAATTATTAATTATAACAATTATAATTTTTGATGAAGTTCACACAATTCAATTTAAATTCGAAAAAATTAATTATTAGGTGCCTAATAAGTAAATTGGCCACGAATAATATTATTGTAAATTTTTTCTACTAATTCGTATAACTATTGAGAGGATCCGAAAAATATTTTATATAATTTATGTTGCGGTTTTAAGACGGGGCTGAACCAACAAATTAAGATTTTGTTAATTTATAATACAGTTTTTTGCAAAATACCCACCGTAAACAGTTACGGTAACATTTTTTGCACAGTTGAAGCAAGTACATAATCATAGATTTCGTTCACACTAAAGCGGTAAGTAATAAGTAGTAAATAGAACACACAAATAGAACGAAAAAATCTTGCCCCCTTCCAAATAAGGAAGAAGGTCAAAAAAAGTCTAATTTTGCGTGACGTAATTTATCAATGGCTCCTAAAAGTTGAAGTTAATAGGGTAAAAATGGCCCGAGTTACGTTGCCCACAGGTCTGAAAATATGGTTTCAAAAGCTTGTAATTTTTAAAAGTGTTTGTGTTTACTACATATAGGTATGAAATATTCAAAATATCAGCTCGCTGATTATTTTATCTTCACTTTGATAAATGAATCTACCAGAATCTACTAGAATTTACACTATACTAGGAACGTTCTTTCTAAATTTTACTCTTCAGCTTTCAGCGGCGCAGTGGCCTTTTAAGCATTTCGGAAATCCCAGATGAGGTGGATTAGAAAATCAATTTTTCGCGGCTCCAATTCTTTTGGAACACTTTTGGGTAATTTTTGTATCATTTATTATTCATACATTTAAAGAATAAAAGGAAAACTTCCGTTAAATGAGCCTTTCCCAGCATTCCCACCGTCATTTTATAATTTTACAATATTACGATATTATGGCGTTCACTTTTGTTTATTTTAAGGGGGTATTCTAGTTTAGAAATTCGAACAAGTCGATTTTTTTCACATTTTCAAAGTTCAGACTTTTAAGAATAAGCCGCTAAAAGGATTTACGGCAATTCAAATTATTTTCGGAGTTATGGTGATTTTTTCCCCGTGTACTGTGTATCTTTTCAGTGTTAAATTCAAATTTTTAAGATATAATAAATTACTCGAACCTACTATTTTCGATATGGTCGACATGATATCTCAAGTTCTAATGCACCGATTTACTTGAAATTTGAAACAAACCTTCTTAATACTATCAAAATTGGCCCAACATAGAGACTTTTGGAATTTGAAACGAAGTTGAAAAAAGGAGGCGAAAACATGATTCTTTTTTAAATGGACGCTATTTTGTGAAAAAATTTATTTTTTCAAATCGGCTACGTTCGGCTAATTCTACATCCTTGTTTATTAAGAATTAACTAAAATTTTATGTTTCGGATCACTAAGAGGGTTGGAATCACGTCAACCAGGAGACACCTTTTTTTGAGTCCCCACTTTGCCCGGCCTGTACCGACTTCCATTTTGAATTTTTTTAGATTTTCAGATAAAAAAACTGGTAAAAAAATGGATACTAAAAATGTTTACTGTTTTTTTATTTCTTTATTACACCCGTAAAATCACCTTAAAAAAATAGTGGTCTCCTTAAGTATACATACTGTCATACAGTTTTCCAATAGGAACTTCAAAATTTTTTCTAGGATATATTTAAGGATGTTTGGGAGGTACAATCGGAGGTAAAAGTACCTACATGAAATTAGAAATTCGTAAATAATTGCGTTGTATAACAAACTATGAGGTAAATAAATAGTTACCTTTGTTAAATAATAGCTATCACTACAACTGATTGTACAATACATCAAACTATAGCTCTCAGCTCTTGTAGTCAGCTGAGAGCTATAGTTTGATGTATTGTACAATCAGTTGTAGTGATAGCTATTATTTAACAAAGATAACTATTTACCTCATAGTTTGTTATACAACGCAATTATTCACGAATTTCTAATTTCATGTACTTTTATCTCCGATTGTACCTCCCAAACATCCTTAAACCTCTCTACAACTTGTAGCACACGTGAAATTTTTCTTTACCATCATATAAATGTTGCTCATCAAATCAAACGAACTATCTGTCTTTCTCGAGAACGAGAAAAATATCTATTCTCTCATAGTTCAACAATCGATTCAACATCACTTTCTTTCAGGGAAATAAGAAAGTGATTTTTTTCCTGTTCTGAAATGCATTTTACTATATGTATATATAATACCAGACTGACAGAATTACCAATATATAAATAAATTATACAAATTTCGCGCTATGCATACTTACATAAATATTTGTTATTGTTTATTTTTAAAATGCTTAAAATACTTGTTCAATTGTATTTGTTGTACATAAACAATCGGATACTTTTTTCGCTGTGAAAAATAATCATTTTATAATTTATAAGTAATAATTATTCATCGAACAAAAAGTCTTAGTTATACATAATTAATTACTAATGATTTATATTATTAAGAGAAATTATTATAAAGAATTTTTTTCTGAAAAAAAGTATTAAAAAAAAAACTGTAGTGGAATTTATTGTAATTTTTAAGGACATTCAATCAATAAACGTTGATAAATGATTACATGCATGTATTTTTACAAGGTGAATAATGATCGTTTTTACAACGTAGTAGAGTAATAGAAATAATTCCATACGTATTAATAAGTTGAAGTGTAAGTACCTATATTTTTTACAATTCTGGCAATGCGCCAAGTACACTTTCAAAAGGCGGCCAACCGTCTCGGATTCTACGGGACAGTTCCGGAAAAGCAGTTGCTGTCCCATATGAAATTTTTGTTAAATTAGTTCCGGAAATGTATTTCCGTTTGAATGTTCATTAGGAGGCACCGTTGTCTCGACATCCATACGGTTTTGTAACACTCGAAACACGTGTACAATTCAAGTTTCCCGTTCTCTAAACGCACACGGGTTTGTAATGCAGACTGTTCTTCCAAACACGTGTTCAAAGGAATGCGATGATTAGAAGGATAGTTTTGCAAAGGTAATAAAAGTTTGAATTACGGCCCAAGAGATTCATGTCGAAAATATTGACAAAAAAAGTAAATAAAAAAATTTCCAAGAATGAAACCAACAGTGAAAAAGAAACTTATGCCAATATTATAGTCAACAAACCAATTAAATAAAATGATTGGAAAACAAGAAATGATAGAACTTTTACCAACAAGAAAATTCAGTATTTTCTGACACATCTTAAAAACACCTTCATTTTGTCTTCCTTGGCCTGATTCTTCATCTCTGGTGTCGTCATCTTCAGGTAAAAACTGATTTATCAAAAAATTAACATTATTAGGTTCAAGTAATAATTTAGTTATTAGAGCTGATAGCTTTTCGTTGCCGATAACATGATTTTTTATAAGATTTATGAAAACTACCATTTTATCCATTGGATATATAAATTCAATTTGAATATTTGGAAAAATTCAAACGTTAAAAGAATAGAAAAGTTTTGAATTTTATTACAAGCTTATAATATTGTATTCTCTCCAACGTGAGTATGTTCACTTTAAAAATTTATTTTTCACCACAACCCTCTGTGGCACTTTTTCTACTAGGCTCAAATGTGTGACCTTTATGACTATTAGTATTGGCTGCCAGCGCTAATGACTAACTTTCTAATCGTAACGCTTCCCTGGACACGTTTTTGAAAGAACAATGTGCCTTACAAACCCATACACGTTTAGAGGACGGGGGAAATGAATTAGGCACACAAACGAAAATACGCGTCCCGGAATTGATTACACATTTCATAAGGTGGATACAATTAATAAAGTTTTATTTTGTTGCGGTATAGGTATATTTTAGTTTTTTGTTTTGCTCATCAATTGTATTTTTGTAAAAAATGTAATTTTTTTTCTGGTAAGATGTTTTTATCAAAAAAAAAAAAAAAAAATTTTGGAATTTTTCAAAAATATAATACGAATAAAAACAAGGTGCAAGATTGTTATATTCTCCCGCATTGACTAGTCAAAAAGTTGACCGCCTTACACTTAAGACGGTTCTTACACGATGCTACGAACACCCTTCCAACATTGGACGTTCGATGGTTCATAGCATCGTGTGGCCGTTGTTCGAACCTACGAGTGTCCAATGTCGAGCGTCAAGCATTCGTATTTGGCCATGTCCCGCTCGATGTCGGTATTCTTGCACCGAGTCAAAGGGATGCTTCGAACGTTTGAAGGTCAATGTTGGTTGCGTTGGTTGGTTCGACTCAGCCAGCTGCACGACTCGTTCATGTGAAGAGAGACAACATCAGTGTATAACATTAGAGACAACATCAGACAGATAACAGCGTCGTCCACTGAGTACCAACACATCATCATTCGTATTGGATCAAACATTCGATTCACCGTGTAGCAGATACATTTGTCGCACCAACTATCGAACTTAATTGCCTCAAACGTTCGATCGAACGTTGGAAGGAACGTTCGTAGCATCGTGTAGAACCCGCTTTACAAAAAGCTAGAATTCGACACACGACTTTCTTAGCTACCTCGGACAAAATAGCAACATTTATTTCGTGTTATGTTTCGTACCAGGCTTGATATGTTTTTTGCTCATTTTTAGCAGAACGACAAAATTAACTCTTTTGACCAGGAGGCTAAAATTAATGTTTGACGAGAAATGTTTTGCACGTCCTTGGCTACAAACTACGGAGAACAAAAAACACTAATATCGAAATGTATATACATTGATAGTAAATATAAGTATATAAGCTTAAACATTCGGTGGACGGTGGATCGTCCGCCCGGCTTTTTGGCGAAGACGTCGACAAATGATATATCGTCCGCCCCGTACACTTCGCATATTATTTGGCGGACGATTCGGTCGGGTTAAAGGGGTTAAAAGGGTTAATTACTAAAAGTATGTAATTTTGAAAAAAATCTTCGATTAATAAAAATAATTATAATAGGTAAACTCGCTTTTCTAGAAACTGACGCCTTCATTTTATATAGAAATATGCGAAAAGAAATAACTCGAGTTGGATCGTTTTGACTTATGGCGCATACCTAATTTGAGAAACTTGTATTTTCTGTAGTCACTGAAAATTAGCTACTTATGCCGTTGCAGGATTCACTAAGCTTTAGCTATGTGCTGATAAGTAAGTATACGCAATATTTACCAAGAATAAAGAATTTTGTTAAGAAACTGATACTGTTAGAAATAAAATTTCTAACTGAATGTTAAAAGTAAAATATTCTCCTTCTTTTTCAGCTTTTGACTGGATTGTATTATCAGCTATGTATCCATTATCAGCTACGAATCTCGAGAACAACTCATGATAATTTTGCTCTCAAAAACTCAATAGGACATTTAGACTAAAGACGATTTGTTTTGCGCCTAATTAAAACTGTGATCCACGATATGGTCACACAAAATAAGCGTTCTGATTTGACTATATCTTAATTTTAATTTTATCTGATATTTTACCAAAATTAGAAAAAATTCTAGTAAAATCAAACATATATATATATATATATATATATATATATATATATATATATATATATATATATATATATATATATATATATATATCATTTAAATCAGGCTTTAATCTACGAAATTTAATATATAACACAATAAAACAATAAAACAAAAATTGATAAGCTTAAAAAATCGGATATCTACAAATTAAACTGCCGAGGTTGTGATGGTTTTTACATCGGTCAAACTGGTAGAAACTTTTAAACCCGGAGAGCAAAGCATTTCACGTCGTATAGAAATAAGAAATCCGCTCTGCTTTTGCGAAGCATTTAATAGACACCGGGACACATACCAGAACGGGAAATTACCGTGTTACACGAGACAAGCAAAGAACAGAAGTTAACAATCCTATAGAAGCAATAGAAATAAATAAACATAACTCCGATCACCTTTTAAATGATTACACCGATATTTACAGTTCAGCTTTATTTTCAATATTATAATTTATTTAAAATTTTAATTTCTGTTTAAAACTGTATTTACTGTACATATTTCTGTCTTTTTTGTCAATTTCAAGTTCAATCTTTTATCGCGTGTTTGTTTGCCTTTTCTACATGTAATGTAATCATGTTTTTCTTTATTTTCGGATTCTCCTACTACCCCCACCTCTTCCACTTCCACATCACATACCACTCCCCTTTTATAAGTATAGGTAGATAAAATTAATATCTATATAAGACATGTATCGAATGTAATTTTTATTCTGTTTGAAAATGAACTGACTGTTCGAAACAATATTGTCACAGTTTCAAAATAAAAGTGGTATTTTTGTGGAGTAAAATATTTGTTTATTATTTGTATATATGCATTTTACACAAGCACCAACAAATTTTTCCGAATTTTTCTACTTACCTAAATTTTTTCAAATTTTCTAGCCATCAGGTCGATTTATATCTAAAATTCGTCGTTTGCTTTCGATAAACCGTCGAACTTTTACGACAAGCAATATTATACCGTGTAAGATAGCCCTGAATATACTGGAACTATGTAAAATATTTACTGGTAGGTCTAGTTATTTCAAAAAAAAATTTATTCAAATTAATTTTTAAAATACTTATAATTTCAATAAATCAAAAAGACCAAATCGTACTAGTAGCGGACAAGAAACAAAATCCATTTAATTCATATTATATTATAATCAATACAAATTACACCGCGATTAGTCAAACTGGCGGAGAGAATAAGGTTCAAAACAAAATAGAGAATGCTGCATAGTAATTATTAATTCTCTATACGAATAATTTGCTCCAAGTGTTAATCAATCTTTTTTATTACTGCCATTTTGCTCCTGGCATACGGATAGTTTATCAATTTAATTTATGAGAAAATCCCTACTTAAAACGACACAAACTAACCACCTAGCTCGTTCTTCCAACAGTGGGAATTAGAGGTTAGAATCTTATACTAATTAAACCAGTTAAGAGTTAAGTGGACGATTTTGAATTGATTGTGTATGAAAAACATTGTTAAAATTAATAAATTATCATACTTTAACACATTTTTCTTTAAAATTGAATATAACAATGTATGCAAGATGTATAAAATAATAAAACTACCGTAACTTGGTGTAAGATTGGCCCTTAAGAGTAAGATTGGCCCAAGTCTTGGAAAAAGACAGTTTGAGTTACTATTAATTAGCAAATACAGCTATCAACTTGGTTCTTGTGGTAAATGACAGGTAGCAGCACTGACTATACTCGAATGTTAAGATTGATTTAATTCCATCTTTTCCCACTGCTCAGTGCTGCCCCAACTTCACCGTTACTTCTTGTGAATGTTTTGATGCAAACCAACTTACACATCCAGAACTACTTAAGATTTTTGATTGGTAAGTGTATAACAGCTTTCATTTAATATATATTCAAAATATTTTAAGTTTGTTTTTTCTGATACTTACCTTGTTTATTTGTAAAATGTGATTTTGTAAGCTGGGGTAACTTTGGCTCAAGGATTGGGGCAAGATTGGCCCACCCTGTTTTTTTTTTTAAATTTCCATTAAAAGAACAGTATATTATGCAATAAGTGCGGGAAATTGTCGATTGCCCACGAGAGCGAAGTTGAGCGCACGATCGTAGTGAGTGCGCTCATTTGCCCAAGTGGGCAATCGACAATCCTGAACGAGTTGCATATACTATTTTTTATTACGAATTTCACATACTTTTTTCCATTATTATTACTATTTTTTATTCCTTTTTAAAAAAATATTATTGTGTTTGTCTTTTTTTTTTCAATTAAAAAAAAAGTTTAAATTAATTTGTTGGTGGTTTCTATAGAAATAATTATGAAATATTTATTAAATGAAAAATCACGAATTAAATGAAAAAAATTTACAAAATTACCGCCCTCAAATTTTGCCGCCCCGAGCTAATGCCCGGGTTGCCCGCCCTTGGAGCGGGCCCTGCCCTAACATATTGTACACTATCTACTTACGTACAACGACAATTAAAAATGTCGAACATTGTTCCAAATAATATTTGGCATTAATTACTATGACATTTTGTATTTGGGATAATGTTACCCCAAATAAAGGCAAGATTGCCCCAAATTTTTAGAACATCTTAAAATATAAATTAAATAAGTTCTGAGATCTAATAACTAGTCAATGTATACTTTGAAATATGCAGAGTTCAATAGCTAATAGTAAGAGGAAGTTACCTAGATATATATATGAGAAATATAAGGCAGTTTACGTAAAAAACGCAAAAAATGGGCCAATCTTACCCCAAGTTACGGTACTTCATAAGATTTCTTAAATTATTACAATTTTAAAGTGTAGTTTATATAATTTAACTCATGTGTATCAAGTCCCATAAGAATATTGTAGTTTTTTCTCTTTTACCAAGGAAAAAAGTTAGGGCAGACTTTTACAGCGATAAAAGTGGTACAAAACATTTCATTGGTCATTTCACTATAGGTAAACAAGATAAAAAAATTTTACTGGCTTCAGAACCATAGTAACAATATATTAAATTATAATATGAATTATATACTAATTTATTTTATTCGTTAAATTATCTTACCGTATTACACTTGAGTTTTATATTTTTTCTGAATAAATTTGTGTTTTCTACAACTAAAATTTCTTGCCTAACAGCAATTGTCGACCCAAAACTCGAAGAATTGTCAACCCAAAAACGCTTCAGCTCCGCTGTCGCGTTTTTGTTAGTTGACAATTCTTCTCGTTAAATTGGTAGGCAATAAATTTTCGTTAGATAAACCCAAATTTATTCAAAAAAATACAAACCTCTCGTGTAATAATAAGTAAAAAATATTTTAGAATCAAAAAAGAATCTCAGCAAGCTTCAATATAATATGTTGTAAGGAATTTTTATTCTTAATTTAGAATCATATTATATAACATCCCTTTAAAATCAACTTTGTTAAGTTAGACTTAAACGAATTTAAGGAGTTTGGCATACATTTATGGATTGTGACACTAATGGTGTGTATTCTCTTAAAATTTAGCCTTGACTCAACGTTAATCTTCACTTACCGTTAAGAAATAACCAGTGTCACCAAAATCATAAATATTCCTAAGAAATTCTTCTAAAGTTCTAATGTGTCTTTTTAGAGTACATCGATTGTGGTACCATCAATATTTCGGGGATTTTTTCTTTGGAAAACAAAAATAATTTCTCTTTTTCACCTGACATTAAAAGTTAGATCCTGTCGTAGCTAATTTTGAAAATAGTGATTTTTAGAAAAGTAGAAGTAGATATAATAAATTCTGAATAATGAAATCGTTTGAGAAAATTAAGTTGAAAAGTTTATATAATAATGTATACATATCTGTGATACTTGCCATTTTGACCTATAATTTTCTTATTTCTCAATATTTTAAACTTGACCAATTAGCGCCCATCGTACACGCTTTGTACACCTATTAAATAGACTTTTTTTATTTAAAATATATTCTACTTAAAAAAAAAATAATTTCAAAGTGTTATTAAATTAACATTCTGCGTGAAAAGACTCTGTTGAGAGCAATTTCACCCATCGTACACGGCTCTGTGTACGTATAGAAGTCATTCAATTGATTTTTTTCATTATTTTTTATATTTTTTTTCTACTCCTGTTGAAGAACACACTCATTATATATCTGTTAATTGTTGAGAAAGCTGGGCATTATTCAAAGGTGTGGAGGAATGTTCATTACTCAATACCCTCTTGACCAATGAACTCACAGTATTAATCATTATTCCATGGGTTTGTTTTTGTTTTGTGTATATATGTATATATTAAGTTTTAATTTAATATATGTTGCGTAGTAACGTTCAAGTCAATAAGTAGTTTATGTTTTGTTTTGATCGTTTTATACATAATATTATACAAACTTTTAATGAAATTAGAAATAGATTAAAAATTTGATTTGAAATTTATATTCAATTTTATTTAAATCAAAAAGGAAAAACATCGTAGAAAAAATATCGTATTCTACTCGCTTGCAATGGCTATTACTCACTCAGATGCAATTTCATCTTCGTGAGTGATAGCTATCATTACTAGCTCGATGAATAATATACTATTACCTTGTTTTCATTAATTTGATCCAAAAAAAAAACTAAAATTAAAACAACAGGTTCGCCATGGGCGTTAATGGGTTAAATGAATCATTCTCTAAAGAGAATACGATCGAAAACTCTGATAGCCATAATTAAATAAAAAAAAATTGTTGAAATATGCTTACTTATAATATTTTCTTTTATTCCACTTTGACAGAATTTCGAAAATGCATTTTAGTATTCCTAAATCACTTCTTTTCTTTTTTATAAAACAGATATAATATTATATACATGTAACCATACCATTGTACAAGTAAACAAAGACAAATTCGACTTTGTAAAATTTAGTTATAATTTCTTCAGCCAAAATCAATCTAATTAGCACCTTTTATTTTCAATTATGATTACATTCCAGACTTCTAATTACAGATATTATTAAAGAGATATATTGAAGTCATTTAAATTTTAAATTAATTCAAATATTCTGTAAATAGTAGATTATTTGGTCACACACATTATCATTTGATTCCATCAGTAAAAATGTCGACACTGAAAAATGAAAATAACTCTACAGACTTTTTATATAATTTCAAAAATAACTAACTTTATCTTAATCTTATATTCTGTGGGTATTGCGTACCTACGTTCATCCGTAGATATAGATGGCGTTTAATAAATATCTTACTTTAAATATTTTTATCGATATCTTAACATTTCGTATATAGAGGTTTAATTTTTAGTGTTCCGTACAGCACAGCTGTAAACTGGAACACTCATAAGATCGTCGTGATTTCTCCTTGTTATCGGGGGTCTGGATTTCCCTATTGGAATGTTCATGAATGTCACAATTTTTTTTTTAAAGGAGCCGAAATATTAACAAAAAAAAAAAGCTATTAATAAAATTTATTATCTCAGGTAGACATTTTGTAGTTCATTTGGTCATATTAGGGGCTAGTTTTAATATTAAACCCAAAAATACGGAAAAATAAACTGACAATAACGAACCCCCCAAATACTAAAAAAGTTCCACGTTACCCTTAGACGTCAAATAAAATAATAGTATACTTCTGTTAATTCAGACACCGTAAAAATATTTTAGATTACTTCTTAATAAATTTAGATTTTTTCTTAAACGTAAATTATAATATACTTATATAAAATTAATAAAAAAACCGTCGCAATTACTTTTTCTCATATTTAAAATGTATTTTTGAAATTCGAAAAATTGTAGAAATTCAAATTATATAGAGATGTGATTGTTTTGCGTGAACTATAATATAAATAAACATAATATTCAGTCATGGGAGCCAATATATAAAAAAAATAACTACATATGGTTTACAATAACCATTGCAGAGAGCAGCATCAGACAGCAAGTTATCTCTAGGTTAAGTTGTTATAAATTTCAAACTTAAATTTTAAATTGTAAACTAGAATCTTTTTTTAATATTTTTAATTAATATTCGACCAGTTGACATAATTGGAGTACATTCTTTATTATTTGTTAGTGGTCTTTCTTATCAAATGTACAAGAGGTATTTTTTTTTTGTATCTTTTTTAAAATATCACATATAAATGAAATATAAATATACTCGTCAAACTATATTTTTCATATTCATACTTTTTAGGGCATTATTATTAGTGAAATAATTTTAAAAAATAAAAAAATCGACATTTGTGTCTGTGTATACTAAATGCTATGCATTAAAACAGTTAAAAAATGGTGAATCATCCATAATATAGAAATTAACCTCATAAAAAATTAACAAAGTGGTGTTTGAATGTAGCAATGCAACATTCTGCGTCGCTAAAGTTACCTGTAATAGTCATTGGCAAACATGGTAAACCTCATGCAATCAGATATTTAACAAGTCTGCCAGTATGTTTGAAAATATCATATGGTATTATATCATAATACGTATTCATAATATCATAAAACGGAAACAAGTTGAAAGACAATGGATTCGAATTGGATGAGGCGAATTTTTCCACACTAACCGTCATTTATCCAAATCCTACTACAAATATTTATAGGTAAGTCTAAATTGGATTTAAAAATTTACTTTACGCTTACTAAAATAACTTCTTTTTCAGTCCCACTGTCAGAAAATGTACAGAAAGGGTATTACGGGATAAGAATGGCCGGTTGACCCGTTGGTTTGGGGATGTGTTAATTCCAAGTAAAGAATTGTTCCAGTTTTTACTCCTTGCTGTGTGTCTTGTGTTGTTAAAGGGTGAAACTGACACTTTTGTGGTAATTATATTTCCTACTCAAAAAAATTTACGTACGTTCGGTAAAGACGTTGTTAATTTGATTGTTGTTAAGTTTTTCCCTTCTCTTTATGCAATTTGAATCGGCCGTACCTGTAATAAAAGGCTATTCGTAGCATATTATTAGCACGTGTTCAATTTTTTGTTGTACTACTTGTTGAAATTAAATTTTGAGTACAAGATCCCATTCAAATTTCATTGCATCGTACATTTTAGGTTATTGTATAATTTTAGATTTACTTAAGTATTGCAATTTATAAACAGCCGGCAACCCACTTGCAGAATTATCATTCTAAAAATACAAAATTTATAT
This sequence comes from Brachynemurus nebulosus, assembly GCA_035578155.1. NCBI lineage: Eukaryota > Metazoa > Arthropoda > Insecta > Neuroptera > Myrmeleontidae > Brachynemurus > Brachynemurus nebulosus. The sequence goes on along the minus strand of JAPWDM010000008.1, from coordinate 36,710,909 downwards.
TAAATTCAATTGTAATGTTTATGAAGGAAAGAGATAATTATTTAAATACCTGCATTCCACGTTGTTTAACGTCATAACATATAGCACATACCAGGTGGATGAAACTTACATAAAAAAACAAAATGTACCTACCAGTCCCCTTACTCCAGCAGGAGCAAAATATACCCCCTCTGACGGTCTGAAAACTCGTACAGTGGGTTTCGAAAAATTAACAAAATTTTTGTTTTATATTACCATTGTTATTATTAATGTCACATGTATTTAAAATAGTCTTTTAAAATGTTTATAAATGTTCTTGGAAGACACTATTTGGTTTATTCCTTTCTTAATTTTTATACAGGTTCGAGAGTTACGAACGAATTGGCCTGCTACCTACCCGTAAATCAATTAAAATTCACTAGCAAACATGCGTCCTTTTTGTATACAAATACAACAAACATTTGTTTTTAAATGATTTAAAATAAACAGTTTAATTTAAATATATAACTAAATTAGCAATTTCTTTAAATTTGTGCAAAAATTAATTATAATATCGCGGTTTATTTCTTTTTACGAAAACATTTTTCAAGACGATAATCCTTTCTACTTCGGTACCTATTTGTTTGTTATTTTAATGGTGATTTGTGAGTTTCATTAGACGCCATTATTAAAACTTAAGCATTTTATCATCACAATTTTTTACTGTTTTTGGGGAATAATTTATTTTTTATTTGTTAATATTAGTTTTTTTTAGAATATTTTAAATTTTTACGGCTTCTTTTGGAATACTTTTTCTTTTAATAGTGTTTGTGAGAAAGCCAAGGTTTCTTATTTAAAATAGAGGTAAGTTGGTTTTTAATAATTCTTAATTTTTTTGCCTTTTGTATAATTATTACTCGTTATTACTCTTTTATTTTATGAATGAAATAAATTCTGCTTTTAGAATAAAATTAATAATACATTTTTCAAGTAAAAATAATTAACCTTTGTATTTTGGTATATTTAAGTAACAAGGTACTGATAAATGGTCTGAATAAATAAACTGATAAATGAACGTCTTACAAAGGAAAAAACTAACGAAAGAGAAATCAATGTCTATTTTGTTTTATTGATAAAAAAAGACAAACGGCAGATAGTGTTGGACTTTTGTAAATTTAAACGAGTTTATCGTAGTTATGAACGTATGTAATTATATTATTTTAGAAATAGGGTAGATATTTTATTTTATAGTCCTTTTTATACATAAGTAATATATGTAGTACCGAACATGGTATGCATTTATATTGAAATATTCCTATGTTCTACCAACTAAATTTTTCCTTAAAAATATATGTTATAGAGTACTAAGAGACAAATTATTGAACAAAAAAAAAGGGTGTCGCTAACGCCTAAGTGCCAAAAAAAAATTTTCTTAAAATTAAAAATTTAAAAAAATTAGTATAATAAAGGGATATAACGTTAATTTTTTTTTATTACTTCGCCTAAGGTGGGTACACAATATATATTAAACTCAAATAAATCGGTTCAGTAGTTTCGTCAAAAAATTTTTTTTTTGAAAATTTTTGTCTGTTTGTGTATTCATAAACTATTAGCCTCGGAGGGTTGAAATTTGGCAGGACTATGGATATCTGGGACTAAGAAGTATTATTTCCTATAAAAACAATCAATTTTGCGTCAAGGGCCGTTTTCCCTATCTTACCCGGCTATGTCCTTTCTTTTTAATGTGTCTTGCTTTTATCTGATAGAAAATATAGATATACTTACTCTATTTAAAAATAGAATTTTATGCCTTTAAAATAAAATAATACATTAAAAATTATTCTGTTTTTAGGTATAATTACGAACATTACGGATATCAAAATCGTTTTGGTACATATTTGAATTCAGTGACTTCTTCAACATCATTCGGACATCATATTAATATAATTACTTGAATTTTGGGTATATCATCATATCAGTAATAAATAATTTTAACTTAGCGACATCACAACAGGACCATTTGTTTAATTGAATTCAGTAATTTCAAAACGTTGATTTTAAATCCAAAAATATTGCTGAGTCATTCCATGTTAAATCATCCAGGGGGTTTTTAAATTTTAAATATACCAGATTGTTATTGGAAGCGGTGATCAAATCCTTATTTAAGGATATAGGTATATACCTAGTCAAATCGAGTACTACATCTAAAATTTTTTGAAAATTAATCATAATGTTAAATTATTACTAGAAACACTTATCTTATGAATTAAGATGTGTACTGTATAAAAAGATTATATCAATTAATAAATTTTTCTATAAAATAAAGATTTAATTTGATATGGTTGACGTTGGATTTAGCACTTATCGGAATTATACCTACTCCTGACAGTTGACGTATAGAGAATGTTCCATTTAGAAAACATTGTGTGACACAATGCATTTTCTTTTTTTTTTCATAAATAAAACTAATTTTTTTTTAAATTCTATTGCAAAACTAATCTTTTAATTGCATCTGAAAGCAATTAAAAGGTTAAAATTTAAAAAAAATTAGTTTTTTGTGCAAAAAAAAATGCACTCTGTCGTCTCTGTTTTCTAAATCGAAAACATTCATTATATGTTTTACTACATTTGTCGTCGAAAATGGCGGGCACAGTTTTTTAAAATATTGTCAAAAAAGCGTGGTTCCGGCTTCTAATTTTTATTTTAATTTTTACGAAAAAGATGGCCGGTGGGATCGGTTTTTTTTTTCATTAAAAAATAATACAAAGTATAAGGTTCATAAAACTATTTTTTTTCTCACGAAAGTTGGATAAAATATGATAAATTTTACAAATTTATTCGTAGCTATGCAACTTCCGGTTCAAACAACACACGATAAATGAGAGCATTAACACTAATTATTTCGTTTAACATATTTCAAACTCAATGGAAAAAGTTGGAATTTTCTTTTTGGGTTTTTGGGTGTACATCATTAATATGTATATGTTCAAAAGTTAAAGCTCTGATTGTATTATTTTACTTACATTTTCAATAATAACATTAATAACTAGTTTATTCAAATAAATTACATCTGTTCTGTGTACTCCGTGTACTCATTTGTTATAGGGACTTTATACAATACTAGAGTAATAAATAGAGTCGTGACATATCATCCATTTTCTCTCCAAAATAGAGCGGGAAGCTTCAAAATTAATTACCACATGTTTGAGTACATAGTTATTGTTAATAAGTTATGAATTAATGAACAATTAAACATTTTTTATTTAATTATTCTTTCTAGATTAAACTAAATGATTTTTGTTAGTAAGTATTTAATTTATATCCAGTGTATTTTACCCAAACTTTGGACAGAAAATGCCGGAACCAATCAGCGTTCAGCACACATGTCACTATTCCATTTATTATAGGGACTCTATACAATACAACTTGTATCTTATTACACTTTTTATTTGTTGTAAGCAACTTCAAAATTAAAATAGAATCATATGCCTTACTCTTTTTACGTATATGCGAATTTTATTATCTAAAAAGAGTAAGATATATGATTAAATTTTAAGATGCTTACAACGAGTCAAAAGTGTATTATTATTATAGACTTATTACATAAATATGAAATGTAGGTATTTGTATATTGTTTGTAGGGGTAAGGCTGGTCGTCCATTGATTGCGGACAACTGCGATATTTGATGCAGACGATTACGCACGTTTGTCGTTCATCCGAAATGATATGTCTACTGTCCGTCCACTAGCCCAATATTCGTCAGTATCTTTCTTTTTAATTTTCTTTTTCTCAAGCTATAGATGCTATAAAAATACGTAAAAAAAAATTTATGGCACGTAATGTGCAAAGGTACACAGTTATAATTGTAATTAACCTTCATTTTTATTTCAATAAAAATAAAAATCTCATGGAACGGACTTCTTCGCGCGACAAAATCCAAACAAAATTGGATTTGTTCGCACGTCGCAATTATACGCACGGAAACGGACGAACGAGACGCTTTCAATGGACGAAGATTTATAGCTTCACAGCTTTTTGGATCCGTTTTCATGTGTATTCGTCCGAATTAAATATCGCACGTTTCCGCATTCAAAGGACGACCAGCCTTAAGAGATTTGTAAGATATGAGACAGTTTTTTATACGGGAACCACGCAACGACATTAATATGGAAGAAAGTGAGACAGTACTTTATCTCTGTTTTTATTATTATTAATTTAATATACAATTTATTTTTATTTTTATTTTTAGCCAAATAGGGAATAAAATTTATTCGCCAGGAAAAATGATTTTTTTTACTATTATATGCTACATAATACATTAAATCTATAATAATCACTGATTGTACGGAACACTATTGGCGCAAATATAACTTGCACTTGATGATTTGCTGTGCATCAAACCGTTGTCTGTACCTCTTCTATCGTACATTATATCAGCAACACTGTCGGATTACGCACGCGAGAGACCTCGCGCCAAGCACGCTATCTACGAAATCCATTTAATTTTTGCATATACAGTGTATCCTACATACAGTATGGGCAGTGTGTTTTTGGCTACAGTGGACATACAAATATTAAACTTACAAGATGATATTTATCTAAAATAAAAGTCAAATAGTAGCATACAAGAATTAATGTCCCCTTTAGAGGACCCCTTTAGAGCCTAAACTTTGAGTAGTGGTTTCACCCCCTAGAAATGCTTTTCTGCCGACAAAAAGATACTTTTGACTCTTAAATTTCAAGAAAGAACAACATGTCTCAATATAATCGAAATTGGAAAGGGACACCAGAGAATGGGGGAATGAAAAGTATAATTTGTAACTTAAGGGGGTGATTTATCCCCGAAGTGTTTCTCAAACTAAATTTTGAATTCGAGAATTATTTGTACGTTATTCTAACTGTCTTCAACCATTTACCAAGAAAAAGAAGTTCTTCAATTATTCAAACAGCACGACTATATCGACACAGTCACCCTCTATACTTAATTACCCCTAGACTTAACATTACAAAACTGAGCAAAAGCAGGTCGATTAGTTGTTTTTACATAGATTTGAAATCTGCAAATAAAATTTTAATATTTTTTTTATTTATCACCCTTTTACAAAATTAAACCCAAATTTTAACACCCAGCCACCCCTGTTGATGTAATTTGAACAGATTGTATATCGATAGGTAGCTCTTTTAAAAAGAGCAACATTTCCAATTTAAACTTTTGCTCTATCTCTTACCATGTTCAAGATATTTGCAAAATTAAATTTTTACCTTAATTTTTGAAGAACGATTACACTCCTTAAGTCGCTTTTCCGCAGATAAAAAAAAATACGATTTAAAAATTTTTAAATTTCAACAAAGAAAAACATATATGGGTATCATCGGAATCGGAGAGGGAGACCTGGAAATGTTTCCTTGTAAGTTTTATTTGAATGAGTTTATTATAAATACCCTTAATTACAAAAAGTTGTTAAACTATTTAAGGGGGTATTCTAGTATCTAGGCTCGATTTTGAGGTGGTTTTACGGGAATAAAAAAAAAATACAGTAAATATTTTTAAACCATTTTTTTAACAGTTTTTTATTGATATTTGAAAAGAATAAAAATGTATAAAAATTTAAAAAATTCAAAATTGAAATCAATACAGGCCAGCAAAGTGGAGACTAAAAAAAAAAGGTGTCTCCTGGTTGACGTGATTCCAACCCTCCTGGTGATCTGAAACATTTGGAAAAATAAATTTTTTCATAAAATGGCGTCCATTTAAAAAAAAATTCGCCTCCTTTTTTTAACTGGAAATTTTTTAAAAATAGTAAAAAAACAATTTCAAAAACCCTTACGTCGCATGGGACCAATTTTAATAGTATTAAGAAGGTCTGTACCAAATTTCAAGTAAGTCGGTGCATTAGAATTTGCGATATCATGTCAACCGTATCGAAAAAAGTAGTTTCGAGTAATTTATATTAATAATTTGAATTTAACATTGAAAAGATACACAGTACACAGGGAAAAAATCACCATAACCCCGAAAATAATACGAATTTCCGTAAATCCTTTTAAAGGCTTATTCTTAAAAATCGGAACTTTGGAAATATGAAAAAAACATCGATTCTTTTGAATTTTTAGACTAGAATACGCCCTTAACTAAAATTACTTTTAACTTTAGTAACAACAACACGTCAGTTTTTTCAGTGTGTAATCATTTTGAAATGTTGAGTTGTAGGTATTTATTGCATAGTTGAATAATATGAAGTAACTTTAGTGAATAGAAAAATTTGGGTTTCTAATAACTTTATAGATATATATCTAGAGCCACGTGTAGTAATCGGCTCGCAAAACAAGTCCTCAATGGACGGGTGTACTAGAGTATGTAATTCTTGTTTAGAATAAAGAATGTTTCCTTTCAATCCTGATAATATTATCGTACCCTTGAACCTATGAAAATGAAGGAAAAGCAATACGAGAAAGTAGGTAATAAAACACGGATTTAAAAAATATATATAAATTGGAATACCAAATTTCATCTTTTAGCGAATTTCCATCATGGAAATTCAGCTATTACAGCAGCTAAGTCCGGGTCTATGGTAGAAATTTGTTTTGGAGCCTCTAGAACCCGAAAATCTACTTCACTAATATATATATATATATATATATATATATATATATATATATATATATATATATATATATATATATATATATTTATGTGTGTGTACACGATAACTCTCGAACGAAACGTTTAATGCTTATGAAATTTAGTATGCGTGCTGGAATCCGGACTGGCTCGGCTAAGTTCGTTAGCCAGACACGTCGGATGCCTAGAAGTAGGTTTTTTGGCCATTTTTGGCCATTTTTAGTGGTTTTTTGCAAAATTTGGTCAGACTTCAAAAATTTTTTTAATTTTTTTTTTACACCATCGAAAAGAGCGTAAAAAATTGCGTAAGATAAGCTTTTAAAACATTGTTCTAAGTGAACTAGCTTTTGAGAAAAATTAAGAAAATTCCTGAATTTTTTTTACAATAAATGCTTTATTGTTTTAGCAATTCTTTTCTAGATAAAACAAGTGATAGTTAGTTATTCAATATGTATGTATGTGTTATAGTAACAATAGCTCTATCTTATCTTTTTAAATTAAAATTAGCCAAATTTTTTAAGAGTACGTTATGGAAAGGAAATTTTTGTATGATGTCCTCATTTAGAGAGAAAATATAATTTATATATATTTGCATACCTAGAAAACAAGTCGAAAACTATAGTTATGTAATGTAATAATATGTTGTTAATTGGATATATGCTACACTATATGAGATTCGTTAGGGTCCTGAGAACCCAAAAGCGCCAAAAATTAACTACTGAACTGATTTTGAAATTTGTTTCACTGTTAGAAAGCTAAACTATTTTAAATGGTTACAGGTCTTAGATGAGATCCGCCAGTGCCCAATATTTGGAAATTGGGAAAGATGCTGCGACAGGGGTATTTTTATTAAATATGAAAATAAAGCTTTTTTAAAATTTTGTAGGTTCATAGAGAGCATACGTCAATGAATCAAAAAGAAAATTAATAACGAAATCAACTGGTTGTGTGTTCTATGTTCCTATTAGCCAAAAGTGCACTGTACGTGTACTCGTATATGTATTAAAATAAAAAAATATCTACCAATATATGTAAGTTATTATTTATTTAGTTTGTTTTTCTTTTTAAGTATTTCGTTGGGAAGAATCTCTTTTTTTTACATTTTGGATTTTATAATGTTGAATGAGTTTGATCATGCAACAGTAGCGTGTTCGATTTTGAAGGGAATGATTTTTTTTTAAAGAGATAATTATTATTTATAATTTTTGTATTTCCGTTACCAATTTTCGTTGTAAATTATGAATTTCATAATATGTCGATCATTTTTTTGTGGTTTGTTCAGAAATCAATACAACAATATGCTAATTAAAATAAGAATAAATCGACGTGATTGTTACATTCAAGGCTGTCACTTAAGCAACTGACCAATTAGTGGACTAGACTAAGGTCACATAAATTCTTAAATTATTTCTATAACTACTGGGAAAAGTATCGATTATAGAAGGAGGGATATAGAGGATTTTCATTTGCAAATATACTACGTAAAGGTAGCTTTAAAAAAAATATAAAGTACGGAAAAAGAAGGACTTAATAATCATCATTAATAAATTTTACAGCTCATAAAAAAACGAGATTTAATAAGTCACACTGACTAGCTAAATAATCGAGTAAGCTTACGCACTGGTACTTTAGGAAACTGGTAAGTTGCGGGTTCAAATCTCACCATATTGGGGTTTTTTTCCAAAGTTTGCTAAAATTTAAAAGTTTTTCTAATTTTTTTGCACACTCTAGAACCATTATCCTTTGTAAGCGGGTTTTCTAGAAAAGGTAATTTTTGTAATCGTAAATTCGCAAAATGCTGCGACTAGAGTATTTTCTATTTAATAAATAATTTTCATTCAAATTTTCAATATTGAAACAGTTATTATTGTTAACAAGATTAAATTACTTATTCTATGTCGAAATAAGCTCATAGATATTGCTTGTCATATTTGTAGCTCTTAATACTTATTTTAAAAACTTAATTTTACACACTTGATGGTTACGAAAGAATTTGGAATTTTGTATAAGTATAGGTACACTGTGGGTTTTTCTGTTAATGGCACAGAAGGTACTAGATATCACTTGTTCGGATCCCATAGACAATTTTGATTGAAATCAATTTTTTCTAATTTTTCTCGTTTTCCCGTTTCTGTAAAACGAGCTGGCTCTCAGAACTGGTTTTGGAATTTAAGTATTTGTCCAAAAATTTTCCCCCTTCTCTCCTTTTCATACTAGCTGCGGGCTTTAGGCAGGTGACCTATTATCAGGGCCGGATTTACCCCAAGTGTCGCTCTAGGCACCATGAAAAATGCCGCCCCTGGAAGAAAATCATATCAACTATTCACTAGAAAAAATAAGTGACGAGCAAAAAAATTTCTTTTTTTACTTTTTTCTACAAAAAATAAGTGATGAGATGAAAAAAACCAAATTGCTACATTGTGTTCCAAATTTTAACGCCTTGTGCCCCTAGTGTAAATCCAGCAGTGAGAATATCAAAATACTGTAGAAAGTATAGAGATTATTATTTCTGAAGTGGAAATAGAATGACACATAAATTGTTGCCAATTATTTTTATAAATAATTGAAAAATGAGTTACAACAGTTAACTTGAAGAAACTTCGTATGAATAAAAATGATTTAATTCTGAATAACAATTGCAGCAAATGTTTTCAGTTTGAATAAATGCGCCCTTCCAAAAAGTGCGCCTTAGGCAATTGCCTAATTTGCCTTTAGGTAAATTCGAAACTGCCTATTGTGAAAAACTTCATATATTTAAATTATTTCTAACCTATCAGTTTCATTCCAAGAAACGTAAACTGTTAATTGACATCAAATCATTCAATTCTATAGCTCAATCAAACAAATTGCAGGGAATTTGTTTAATTACTATTTCTTCAATTAGAACAGCAATAACTCATATGGTTTTTTTTTTCAATGACAATATTATAGCACAAAAAATAATTAAATAATTAAAAAAAATAATAAATTTCAAAAATGAAAAACAATATTTAAAAACAGTAGGTGCCACCTATACTTATTACGTTTAATCAATGATGAGCCAGCCATTCCTCTGACGTCTCAAACGTCCCGTAACGTTAATGAAACATACAGCAATTATTAATAAAATAATATCATCTCTAGTCATTTCACTCATACCTACTATCCATTGTATAGTGCACCTCTCTCAATTCTGGCCATTACAAAATACACAATACATATTATAATATTATTGACATTATTGAAAATTTGAATTTGTTTCAAAAAGCCATGGAGAGCACACAGCATCCCATTAGAGACAAATTACATTCCATTATTAAAGTTAAAATTAAGCTACCGTGTTACACAATAAATTATACATACAAACGACTCAGCATCAGCGGCCCCGATACTACGATACTGATGTCGATCATCGATAATAAATGTATGGGAAAGAGGAGGGGGGCAGGGGAGTGTGATGAGGGGACCATAAAATGGGATGTTGAAATTGAAAAATCGTATATGTATGGTATTATGGTATGTATAATATGAAGGATATGGCTGAGGAATAATAATCGAGTGTGGTGAGACGGTGAGCGGGGTAAAAATAATAATAAATAATATTTATGAATAGGTAAAACGCTCTCGCGACTCGTTATTCGTAGTGTTTTTGTCTATAGGCCTAATAAATACATTCATTTATATATTGTAAGTATGTGTGTTGGAACGATAGACTTGGTTAAAATTTTATATACAGTTGACCATAAAATATCACAAAAAATATTGGGTTCATAGCAACATATTTTTTCTTTCCCATCTTAAACAGAATTTCGTCATTTAACATAATTATAAGTGCATATTTAATTTTTGACGTAAAGAGTATTAAAGAACAAAAATTTAACAGCCGAAGTTCCAAAACGTGCGTTCATTTTGACTGGTTTCCAGTGGTGTCCGTGCAATCGCCACCACTGACAATCGCCCCCACTAACAATCGCCCCCAGTTTTATATTTTCGATGGTTGTAAAAAGGGTACCCTGTCAATCACCGCCACTGACAATCACCATCAGTGACAATCGCCACGAGTTTTATTATTTTAGGTCGTTGTAGAGAGGAACCTATAATAAAATTTTACAAGTCAGTTTTACACTGGAACAAAATATTATGTTAAGTAAAATATATCAGATATTTTAAAACAGAAATCTCATGTATTTATTTGAATGTTTATATGAAGTATAGCTAATCCATGCAAGGAGCAAAATGTGGAATTACTTACAAATGTGGAACAAATGTTATAAGTTTAAAAATGTTGCAGCTTTAACTATCGGGTCCAGGAAGCCGCATTTCTTTTTATATATATTATGTCTGTGCAACTTTTTAAATGATGTCAGTTAGATAAAAAGTAATTTATTGGAATCTTTATACTTATTTGCTTGTTTTACATATCGTAAACACAGTATTATCATCGAAATTTATTATACGTCGGCGTCGCGTAGTCAATAATTGATTCCCATCATACTTTACGCAGGCTAACAATAGTGGGAGGGTAAACCTGAACAATAAGTATTATAAAACGATATATGTAACACCCAGAACAATAAATAAGCAAGAGCACCGGTGTACCGGTTAAATGATGGCATAAATACTATGACACGCAGATTAATAATGAGAGAAAGACGGCATTTTCAGTATTTTAAATACGACTAAATTTTTACTGTTCATTTACATATTTTGTTTTCTTGAAAAACTGTTTTCTTATGTTAGATGTAAACACAGTGAGTCACACAGCCAGGTATAAAGATAAATAAGCTAATAATATCACAGAATATTTAGAAACAAACTTCGTATCTCTATACTAGCTTTCTCAATGTGGACAATAGCTTACGTCACAAATTACCTAATTTCTGTCCCCACCAAACGCACTACATGTTACAACATAAATCTCGTATCAATGTATGCGTGTGATGTTCGGTTGTGTGTGTACCAACATCACACTCTGTCCGTGGAGGGAGACGACTGCAGTGTATATGTATACCAATGTCAGGGTACATGCATATTACTATATATGTATTCGCTTATTGTTGAAACTGGTTGATAACAATCGATCTGAACACGGCTACAGTTGCTGTGTGACTAATCAGCTTAAGCGGTAACAAGCACAGCCAGGCACACTGCTATCCACAATTTTTTACACACACGCTTAGGGCTTGAATAATATAGTGGTAGCGATTGTCACTGGTGGTAATTAACATCTGGTCAAATATAATGAGTCATACAGTCAGGTATAAACAATTTATGGGTTGGTGGTGATTGTCGCACTTTTCCAGTTGGGCGTGATTGTCAGTGGTGGCGACTGTCATATATTCGGTTTGCAGTAAGTATGCAAAACTTTTGTTTTCTGTTTTAGATCAATTCCATGTACATAATAGGTCCTAAATACATACCTACAACACCTTAACGTTCACCTCACACATGTATTGTCTATCTTGGTCCTCTTCATAAGGGCTCATTTAAGCAATTTGGAAATTAAAAATCCGTTATCCGTATTTAAAAAAAGAAAATATCTATTTATTCCATAAATGTAAATATAAATACCTATATAGTAATGAAACAATTACCGATAATTTTTAAAAACGTTTAACCTGTTTAACTGTTTAAGGTAGTTGGTCGATAAAACGATTTTTTCAAAGGAATTTAACGAAACTTGTCTAGATATTTATTTAATCCAATACCAATAATACGAGCCCTTACCGAAAAAAATTGACCACCCCAATTTTGAGAAAAACGATTTCAAAGTTTTGTAATTTTAACATGGGCTCTTATGGGAAAACTCTATTTTTTTTGAATAAAATGAAAACGTGTCAAAGGAATTTGATAAAAATTTTATATGTTATTTAATACAAAATTACAAACCATATTTAATAAGAAATAAAAGTTATTGACCACGTCGTTTTTGAAATATAATTGAAAAACATCATTTTACAACGTTTTTTCAACACTTTTTCAACAATTCTTTTAAATTGCTACAATATAAGCGCGCGGAAATTCAAAAAAGCAAGTGGTATACTAATATAATAACTAAAGAATATTAATACATTATTTAATTTTTGATAAAAGAAAATTTTTTTGCTGAGATATACTTTTGTACCTGACTATCTCAGAGCAACTACGTTAACAATAACGTTGTGGTATAGGTACACATTTAATGTTAATTTCTTGTTTGTTATTAAAAGTTAAAAACATTTGAAAATTAATGTTTTTACCCAAAATATTGTTGAACAAGAACGTCTATAAAAAGTCAGTTGTTTTAAAGTATAACTACGTCAGTTATTATCTTTTATACATTGAAAGCGTTTATTTTTGTATACGATATTTCATCAAAAGTTCCGTTTCTTCTTTATGAGCATTAAATAAATTTATTTCATTATAGGCATTAAAATCTAACCAAAACTAAATAATAGTTGTTTGAGCAATCTAAATTAAACATTTGATTTTTTGGACAATGTACTAACGGGGGATAATTTTCAATACAGCGACAAATCCTGGATAATCCTATCCACTGTACTCAAAACAGGATGTTAGTCACTCTAACTTAATAAGAATGGTTTTTTTTTACTCTAGTTACATGAGTTTTCTTTCACAAGTTCATAAGAAAATATTTAATTAATTTTCAAAAAAACATTCAAGCGCTTCTTTCATTCAAAATCTCACCGCGTACGCTATTGACACTAAAAGTCCTAATCCTGACTCAAAATGATAGTTGATCACTATTTCTATCAAAATAAATTACAATCCCTTACATTTAGTAGAATACATAATGAAAAGAAAATTATCTAGCGGTAGGTAATTTTTTAAAATTTTTCTACAAAAATTCCGTTTTTTTTTTTAATTTTCCTTACAGTTACTTTGGACAAAGTATAATACGATTTATTTTAATAAAATTTATATTTTGAATTTATATAGCGAAAATATATTCCTTTAGTAAACACATTTTAAGCATCCTGTATAAATATATACAAATTATGCAAGTATTAATAGCCTTCTTGATCAAGTTCAGCTTCTGTTTCTATACCCTAGAGCACGGATGTCGTTCCAAGAATCATTCCAATCCACGCAGCAGATAATAATAATTTTTTGGTATACATTATTGAAAATAATTATCTTCAAACGTTCAAACGCTTTACTAAAATATTATGTAGCTATATTGTACGTATATGTATAAAATACCTATAAGCACGTATTTTATAAAGCCATAGTCGTAATCTCGTATTCCATACCAGGGTTGTTACTGATGTCCGTAACCGCGTCCACATATGCGAAACATCTGCATTAATTTCAAGTGTTGGCATCGGCACTATTTTGTTGCGGATATAATGCGGATGGGAATGCTTACGAGTGGACTTTCGAATATTGTTCGATCAGATGCTTCCACTTCTTTCTCCACATATCCAGAAGCACATATTAGCGAATTTCCAGAATGGAATTCAGCTATTACAGCCACTGTCACGACGCAACTTAAACCCGGGACTAACAAGGAGATGCACCCAGAGTGAAATTCGGGATTTTGATGAAACTTGGCTGGTGTGGAGAAAAGGCAAAATTAAGGGACCCGTATTTTTTTTTATCGGCCATCTTCCACGTCTAGGGGGTGAAACCAGCCCCTAAATTGGGGGATTAAAATCGTATTTCTTAAAATTTCTCGAAAACTATAAGAGATAGAGGAAAACTTTAAATTGACGAAATGTTTACTTTTGAAAGACCTATTCACCTGTATAGATTAAACCAGGGCCGGGTTCATAAGAGGAGCTGGAGGGGTAAAAATGAGGGTAAATTTTCTTGTACAGCCTGAATGGTTCAATGTATCAAATTTTTGGCACCATAAATAGAAAGAGCACCAAAAATTAGGGGAGACATGTTTTCGCGTTTTTTCGAAATATATCTGGTATCGAAGCCATATAAGGAAGAAAAAAATATGGTAGATTATATTGCATTATTATTGATTACAAATACCTTCTAAATTTTTTTATTTTTATGTTTATTTTCATCATGAAAATGTAAATTTTTACTTTCCGATAATGATTCATGTATTTTTCAGTACTTACTTAATTGGTAATTTAGCCATTTGTATATTTGGTTACTAATATTCGACATTTCTTTCTACCACCTATTTCTACCAAAGTTCTCTGGTTTCAAAGTGTTAATGAATGTTCAAGAAGAAGCAATAATCTTCCGTTTAACAACTGCCTTTATCTTCTTACAAATTCGTTTTTAACCAAATAAAGGCGGCTTATTTCTTTCTTAACATTCAAACTATTTTTCTTATTCTTTTTGTATGTTTTATAGGTATGAACCCCATTTCCCAAATCGCAAACTTTATTACAAAGCACCTAAACAGTGGGCGAAAGAGATTATTGCTTCTTGTCGAGCATTCATTAACACAAACACTCCAGAGACCTTTAACTTTATATATATATATATATATATATATATATATATATATATATATATATATATATATATATATATATATATATATGTATATATATATATATATATATATATATATATATATATATATATATGTATGTATATAAATAAATTTTAATGAATATTATTTTCAGTTTCTAGGGACCTTAAAACAAATTTCTTACAAGGAAATACACCCAGAGTGAAATTTGGGATTTTGATGAAACTAACTTCGCTGGTGAGTAGAAGAGGCAAAAATAAGAAACCCGTATTTTTTTTTATCGGCCATCTTCCACGTTTAGGGGGTGGAACCAGCCCTTAAAGTTGGGGGTTAAAATCGTATAAAAATTTCCAAACCGTTGGATAAGTTCGTTAACAAGACACGTCCGATGCCCGGAACATAGTTTTTTTGGCAATTTTCGAGAAAAAAATTTTTGCGACATTTTTTTACAACATTGAAACGGGGAGAAAATATCACACAAAAAAGGTCTTTAAGCTATTATTCTATGTCAACTAGTTTCGGAAAAAAACTAATTGTTGTAAACGGAAATTCGCTATGTTATACAGAATGTTGCGACAGGGGTATTTTCTTCTTCATATTCGTACAGAAAACTGATTAACTTTGCAAATATTACTGGACACTTTATGAAGTCAAGTCTTGAAATAGTGTAGCGTAATATTTGTGAAAATGTATATAAGCACAACTAAAGGCAAAGAACTTCGTTTACGATTAATTGCTTTTTAAAAATCCACATCCATATCCGCTGCTACATATGTTGCTTTTTAAAATCCGCATCCGCATCTGAAGAAGTCTTAAAATATCATATTCGCAACAACGCTTTTGTATACCTATGCATACGTATACGTTTACAATTCTTATATGTATATTTTCCTTATGTTTTTATTGTTTAATTTTTAATTTGTACCAACAAGTAATTTACTAAATACGTATATATAACCACAATACTCATTTTTAACTTTTCCATTGAAGAGTGAAAATATAAGTTACAATTTTTTTTTAATAACCTTTTAAATCCTTTATTTTTTTTTAATAACCAACCTTTCTATTGAGGTAGACTGTGAGCTTATTGTAAGATAAGTAAAAAGAGTTGTTCTGATAAGGGCCGTCTTTTGCTTCTCATAATCGCGGAAAACTTCAAAATTAATAAACTGCTTTTTACGTAACTCAAGACGTATACTTTATAGTTGCTTTTACTAAAAAATGTAACTAATTTGAAATAACTGTAAAGACAGGGTTATGTCGTATGAATTACTTGCTTGATAGCCCTCAGTAAAAAGCTAAATTGATAACCCCATAAAAGTGCTCAGACAATATACGAAGCTATGTGCTACATATTATATCTCCTTTCACATTTACCATAATTTGTACGATCACATCTCTCCCTCTGTATGTGAGTATTCAAATTAAATAAACTAATAAAAGTAGCTACTTTAAGATACCTAATCATTAACCGTTTAACAACTAATTTTTTGATTACCAAGAATTTCCCAAAAACGAAATTATAAACTACGGAACACAAAAATATGAAAATATCCCGAAGCGTTAAACAATTTTAATACTGACTCAAAACGCCAATCATATTTATATAATTGTATTTTAATATCATTTCGAAATCTGGTAGTTATCAAATTATTTAAATAAAAAATAAAAATATAGATATGTACTTATAGTTGTTGGTTTTGTAATAGTTTTATTGTCTGCTGGAGATAAATTCAGGTGTCGGAACTAACGGTTTCAATTTTTTATTTTTTAGCCTAAATTAG
Organism: Brachynemurus nebulosus; assembly: GCA_035578155.1. NCBI lineage: Eukaryota > Metazoa > Arthropoda > Insecta > Neuroptera > Myrmeleontidae > Brachynemurus > Brachynemurus nebulosus. The sequence continues at coordinate 36,694,122 of JAPWDM010000008.1, read as the reverse complement.
TAGTTTGATGATAATCGGCGTTTAATTTAAATATAATAATTTTGACAAAATGTTTTGATTGTTTATTATTAACGAGATATTTTGTGTATTTGATCATATTTCTATAGAAATACAGTGGTCAGTCGTGATTTAATTTCACAAATTATATTAAAAATGCTGGATGTTAAAATGTTGGATACAAAACATAGCCAATGACACATCAACATATTATCCCAAAAACTATTCATCTTAAAAGTGCTTCAGGCAAATTCCAAAACCAAGACATAATATTATTTACATAGATACAAAGGAGTATTTATGGAGGAGACACGATATTCCCTGGTCAGCATTTACTTCGACCCATTCTTGATCCCTGAACTTGAACAATAACAGAACGTTCCTCAGGATCACATGATTACCATAACGGGTTATAATATTCTGTCGTATTGTTATAGCAAAGTTGTTTTTACAATCATCTTCAATTCAGGCGTAAAGAAGCTCCGCTATGGTTTTTCTGCCAATATATAATTGTATTTATACGCTGCACACAAGGTATTGAATAATGTGCTTTGCAGATAATCCGCAGTGGTTTAGCTGTCATGTACAAAGTAGAAACGTGCGCGGGATAAAATCTATTTATCTAATCTAATCTATATCGTTTCTTGTTTCACCATATAGTACGGCCAGTTTGGACTACTTTGAAGGTTTTTAGAATGATTTTTTATTTTTTATGTCTTCAAATCGATATACTTACTTATATCTGATAAGAATATTTGATCTTTTGGTTATAAGATTTGGAACATTTTTGGATCCTAGCTATATAGGCCGTATATAGAGATCACGACAAGAGTAAAAAAAGAGGATTTAAAGAAAAACAACTTATTACAAAAATCTAGGAAATCTCACAACAGTTTGTATTTTCATTTAATAAAATTAAGACTAACAAAAGAAACCTTTTGTAATCTCAGTAATATGTAGAAACTTTTGATCAATATTTGACACTCCTCTATCTTACAATTAGTTCTAGACCCTTAAAAATCAATAAAATATAGTCCTTTCGAATCCTCGCACTAATAGGATGAATTCCACGATTCCTTGTTATACATTTCGTACACCCATTACCTGCAGATGACGTAGCAGATCCAGTCTTTTTTAGACATTAAAAGCAGAAGTCACAGCTATGAATGCTGCATAAAGTTTAGTGTTAAGTGTCCTCATTGAAGAACCAAAAACAATCCTTGCAACAAATTTTAAAGTAGTAATAACAAAACAAGTCTTAAAACGTCAAAATTACTTCTGTGTCAAAGTATAGTTTCGGTTTACGGTATATATTAAATTGCGTTTCTCACTTTTACAATAATACCTAATCTTAATAATAGATGTCCTATTTACACTAGTCACCTTAAATTTTACTCTCTTCTGCGACTACTTCTTACAAACTTCAATGGTGATAATTGTAACTATGTATTGCAGAAAGCAATGGGCCAATTCGTATCGGCGTAAGCGGAAGCGGCTTGCGCTCAAGTTTAAGCAATATGCGCTTGAAAACAAGCACGTTTGGCTTGCTACTAACATGTAAGTATATCCCTGTCTCACTTTTCTCACCCTTCTCACTAGAACATGGAAAGTGAGAAAGGAATACACATACATATCAATAGCAAGCCAAATAGGCTTGTTTTCAAGCGCATATTGCTTACACATGAACGCAAGCCACTTGCGCTTACGCCGATACGAATTCGCCCATTATCTTCAATAGTTTTCACTTGAGCTAGCAATCGAAATAGAATGCTTTGTGATTCAAGATCAACTTTATTATAACTATATTACTAGACCAGTATTAAGTCACTACAACTTCTTTATACCTTTAAATAACCTTACTGAAGCATCTTTTTAAACTCAATTCAAATACGATTTGCTCTATCTAGATAAAATTCAACCAACATTGAAATCGAATCAAACTCAATTATTCTATATCTTGATCAATAATTGTCCCTTGAAATTACCTGAAATATCTTCTATTCCGTTCTAACCACTTGCAAACCAAATATAATTACACATTCTAAACTAATAATTTTTAACGTATATACATTAAAATTAGGCTTAAAAAAATAATATTACCATATTTAAAAGCTGTTATTAAGAAATAATTCAAATGCCCATACTTACATGCATACCTACGTCTTCGGTCAGCTAAACCCTAGCAATAAGTAAAAAAAAAATATTAATATAATAGCCAATCATGTATCTCATAGTCCATTTGATTGTCTTTCGTGTATATAAACACATACATATTAATCCAATAGTGTATATTAAAATTACATATTATTATATGAAATCAGTATGGTATCCCATCTAGAAGAATATTTAAGACAACATGCTGTTAATAGCTGAAAAAATTGTTGAATACAGTAGCGCTATTTAAATTCTATTATTAAAATTATTACCTATATACAAACACATTGGTACTAGAAGTAGCGAGTTGACTTGAAGCAATGTTAATCTCTCAGTTCATTAAAATTACAATGTGGATACCTCTGGAGGTAAGTACACTGGAGATCAAAAATTATATCGTTGAGAACAATTGACCGCATGAACCCGTTAGCGCCATAATAATTGCGTAGATCATTTAGAAAATTTTAAAATTGTAGATTTTAAAAGAAATAAAACCAATTTTTTTTTTTCAAAATAGAGAACGCAAGCTAGTTGTAAGAAATGTACAAGTAAAATTGGAAAATACTCGCGAAAAATTGGTGATAGTACATAATAGAAAAAAGTTGCCAACGCAATCGTGGTAATTTCTCGTCCCACTTTTATTTTTTGAAACATCCTGAGTAGGAGGGGTTGAAGTCAGTAATTGATTTGGAATTGATATATAAACACTTATGAATAGTCGCCAAAAAACCTCTAATGAAAAAGACCATTTTGTTGAAAGATTTCAAAAAACCAAAAATTTTGCGATTTTAGAGGTAGATAGGAGCATTCTTAAAGAAAGTTGTTGCAAATTGAAATTTCTACAAATTATACTTTGCCGCCACAGAGAGGAAAGTTTACACACTTTGACGCCATTTTGGAAAAAATCCATTACCGATTTCAAGTATGCTACAACTGCTACTTTGCTGCAAAATTTCAAAATTTCAGTTCTAATAGGCAAAATAAGATTTTTTTAAAGAAATCTAAATTTTCATGATTTTCATAAACACATATCTATTTTCTGAATGGCCCTTAATATGATGGATGTACTGGGAATATTTCATTCTATACTACGTGCTATTCGTACGTTTTCAATGTTGCCTATCTAATCCCACTAATCCTAGGGTTTCCCAGAGTCGAAGTGAACCCTAGAAAAACAATCATTCAGATACAATTTCGAGCACCGATAATTTTACCTCTCTCTTCGAACTGGACGACTGTCTGTGGGACCACACGGAGATATAATTAATGTTCTTGTCGAATTCTTTTAGTACAAATTCTAAACCCACTAAATATACAATTACTGGTTCAGCCTTTTAAAGCCTAAGTTAAAAGTGTATATTAACTTTTTCCATTTTAACAAATTAGTTCCTGATTCAAGAAAATTCAAAATGCAATAAAAATCCACGTCCGGAATTACTTCAATTTTTAGTACTACTTACATTGTAAAAAAAAAAAATTAGGTTACAAAAATGTGCAAATTTAAATTGATGATTTAATGATGTATATTAATTATAAATAATTAAGGTTTGTAAAATGTAATGTACCACTTTTATATTGTAAATCTTTTAAAAATTGAAAAGAATAACGATTAATTTTTTTTTTAATTTTGAAGGCCAGTTATTGTTTAATTTTATTGTTTTTCTAAAAATATTTGCATTATTTATATAATTATTAATGTACTGCAGATCTCGAGGTAAACAACTACTTTTTCTAAAATTATTAAATAATTAAACATTATTAATTAAGAAATATTACAAATTAATATAATGATTCGAATATTTAATTTTCTAATTTCGAAGTATAAAGAAAGTTTTCGAAGTTTTTTATTTTTAATTTTTATTACATAATTTTTATTTCATGTGTAATAACTTATGTTTAATTATGACAATAAGAACACATGTAAGTACTAAACTTTGCATATGTATTTTCCAATTTTGTAATTTTCTTATAATTTATTTTATGTATTTAGTTTTTAAAAGAAAAATTCTTGCCTGAAGATGAAAATTCGATGTTTTCGAAACGTCGCAAATAAATACTTATTTTATATCAGTAACTGTTGGTGAATTTTCTCCAAAACTTTATCCTTGAAGTATAAAACCGAAAGTGAGTTTCTCTTTCTAGCTTTCACATCTCAATAACATAATCAATCGACTTCGCTAAATATAGCAAGGAGAGCTTCGGAGAAGAACATAAGCTACTTTCTACCTTGGAAAAATATCTGATTCCCGTGGAAAAATTTATTTATTGGTCTCACTTTCACGATAAGAGAGTTTAATCAATGGACTTGAAACTGCATAAAGATAGTTGAGAGAACAGAGAAAAACATACGATTTTATCACGGAAAAACATCTCATTGCCAAAGAGCGAGAAAATACATGTAGACAGGATTTTTTTGAAATCATATTAAAAAAAAACGCCGTGAGCAGCGGGGCCCCATCACGGTAGTCGAATTTTCCCCTTCATCTTCGGTATTGAATGTTTACAAGCGAAATATAATTGAAAGTCCACAAGCGATTTGTAATTTTGGTGGTTTCAAAACTGATAATGAGTGTCCGATTGATCGGGGCTTTATAAAAAGATTTTAAGTTTTTAAGGGCTGAATCTCAGTAAATTTCAATTTTGTGCCGATAGAAGTTAACAGGGAAAAAGCCAACACAATTCGTACGAGGGCATTTCTATCCATGCTTATCCGCCAATTGCCTTTGTGTTTTACTTTTAAATATTAAAAAAGGAACTTAAATAGTAAACTGGAAGGCTTTTATGAAGATATTTTTTCTTTCCAAAAAAATCCAAAATTTCTATTTTACAAATAATAAAAACCCAAAATTCCTAATTTATAAATAAACAGTGACTTTAATAACATTTGCAAATTACTTAATATGTATGTATTTCATTTGTTAAAAAATTGTATTCACTTTTTTTTAAATTTTTTAAAATTACTATTCGCCTACTTGTATTTAGAATAAACATAATGCTTTTAAAACACATTTAACAATAGCATTCAATTCCGATGTAAAAATGGGAGAAGTGGGGGGAAAAGTGATGCGGACTCCCTACAAGGTACTAGCTGGATATTAACTGAATACACGTACAAAATTTCAGCCCTCTAGGTTTCCTTATGGAGTCTCTAGACATGTTAGAAAACAAGCAAAAAAATTAAGGAAATATTGGCGTAAAAATCGTGGGGGTAAGGGTTAAAAGTTGAAACCTCCAAAAAACAGTGTCTGGCTATTAGCTTAACCTGTACACCAAATTTCAGCCCTCTAGGTTTATTTGGGGAGATTTTGACCCGAACGAAACTGTTAAAAAACAAGAAAAATCATGTTCTTTTGGGTATAAAAATGGTGGGGGTAGGGGTTAAAAGTCGAGACCCCCAAAAGGCACCCCCTTGATACTAACTCAATCCGAATACAAAATTTCAGCCCTCTAGGTTTATTCGGGTGACCTGTGCGAGTGGTACAAACTTCGAAAACGTCGAAAATGCATGAAATTGTAGCTTAAAAATGAGGGGGGTGGGGGTAAAATATTAAAACCTCCAAAAAGCACAACCTAGGTACGAACTTTATCAACACACCAAATTTCAACCCTCTATGTTAATTCTGGGGGGCTGGGGGCCTGTTAGATCCAGCGAAAATCGTTTTTCCCCCCTCTACTCCCACCATATCATCCTAGGAAGCTGAATTTTGGATATGTTGTAGATAATTGACCGAAACATTATTTAAAACCGGTTTGGAAAAGTTTTATTGCTTTTCCGCCCCCCACCACCCCCTTAAAGGTCGGGTCCGAAAAAAAATTTGCCCAAAATTTGACCCCACTTTGATAGTATTGTTGTGCATCGGAATAAGCCCCACTTACCAAATTTCATCTCTTAACTTCCATAGGGGGGCCCTACACATATTAAAAGGTTGCGGGAAAATATATATATATATATATATATATATATATATATATATATATATATATATATATATATATATATATATATATCAGACATCTTTTTTTTTTACATAATCGTGTTCTACGGGTCCGAAAACGGATAGCGCCCCTGGTCTCGCCTCTCGCAGCTCTTATCGTATAGACTGTATAAGTCTAATTTTTCGGAGAAAATTCGACTAATAATATACCTACATAAAATTTGACTTTGATTAAAACAAAATCACTGTGCTACCATACCAATAACAATGTACTTGAGGAGTACATTGTACAAACTGTGATAATTTAAAAAATTCTCTTGAAATTTTTTTGATTTTACATTTTAAATATGTTTGACTTTTTTAATTGTTTTAAATTAAAGTAATTATTTTATAAAAAATTTTTTTCGATTGACAAATTTCCATGTGAAATGCAAAAAAACTAGTTAAATTGTTCTAATGGATTGTTGGTATGGTTGGTTGTTATCCAAGAATGACAATCTGAAATTTAGATAATTTCTGCCACTGAAGATGATATTAAACATATCGAAAATATTTTGGCAATTTTAATAAAGAAAAGCTATGAAATAGAAGATATTGGTTTCACTATGTCCATCCTTCTATAAAGCTAGTCCACGCAATTTGGGAGAAGGTTGAAAAAATTCTTCGTGAAATTTATATATCCCAAAAAAAATATTGTTGTATTAAAACAAAATGTTATATTTCCAAATCGATCTTAAACATTAATGTTGCAATATAGATTCTAACCTTTCTTACGCTCCAACATTTTTTGATAATATTAAATAAAAATTGATGATTTTTTTTATTTTACTTTTCGTTACTTCTTCAAACATCTGTAAATTCTGTAACATCTAAATTTTTGATTGAAATTTCGTTAAAAAAAATAAAAAAAAAAAAATAAAAATAATCTGATACAAATAACCGTTAGAAACAATTACCAAAGAATATGAAATTGAAAAAAAGCAAAGTACAAATTTTATTATTAAAATGTTAAGGAATTTATTATACACGGTTATTGCTGTGAAAATTACATACATTCTATATATGTAGTGTATACAGTGAGTTTCAAAATTTATAAATAAATTTACAGAAAATTAACTTTGGAAAAATTTCTTAATTTTTTTTATTACAGATTGGAAAAATTTTTCAGTCAGACGGTTAAAAATTTTCTTAACCCTCTTAATTGCTTATTGTTAAAATTTTTGATCACAATGCGAACTAACCGCAAAGTGGAGGAAACCGATTTTTAGGTTCAAATCACCTAGTATATATTAATTTATTGTAACTTTCGGGGAGTAAATCAAATGACAAAATGACATAAAATGATAAATAAGTTTAATTGTTCTCAAGAAGGTTTATCACAATTTTCTAGAGTACCTATTTAATACTGAGTTGTCTGTAAGTTACAAAATTTATAAAAATATCAACAGTCTGAAGCTTTCGAATATATTATTAACTAATTAAGTTTACAGATTGCTAGTGCTATGAATAAGAGGTTTTGTACGAATATAATCATAAACTGAAAGAATTGCGAACAGAAAAATATAAGCAATTTTGGAATACACAGTAAAATCGTTAATATACCTAAATTTCAATAGAGAAAAAAGTATTTTATGCACATTTAGTATTGATAGAAGAATATTAATAATAATATTATACTAAATTGAAATATAACCAAATAAATTTACAATACATCATCTGATCGCAACAAATCATAAAAAAAAAAAAAATAGTCAAATTTTCAAAGAATCTGGGTCATTTTTGATTACCAATAATAAAAGAATTATTTTTTATAAAAAAAATTATAACACATGAATGAATAGTTGGATGGGTTATTATTTTATAGCTTAAATAAGATATCAATTAAATTTTTTTAGCTATAGTATAAAATGTTGAAAATATATGAAATAGATTGAAATATTCAAGGAAGGTTTCAAAAATCTCGGTGTATTGTAGGAGTAAGCAGAACGGTGTCAATTATAATAGGAGTCAATTGTAATAATGACGATTATTCATCCACGTAAAAATTTTATATAAAAATAATGCATAGTTCTAATATGTGCAAAAGAATGTTTATTATACCAACTAAAACTTTAAGCTTATTGTCTCTACTGATCAATTTTACTACAGTTAAATAAAAAATTAAGTCCTAACGTAAATATTGTGCCAGAGATAATTTGTTTTTTTTTTGAAAATTATTAAAATTTGAAAAAATCGAAATAATTATATGATAAACTAGCTGTGCCCTGAAGTTTCTTCCGCGCACTATTATCTTAATTGTGAGTATAATTAATTTTCAATCAGGTATTCCGACATTCATACAAAATCTCCCTAATACTACAGTAAAAGCGTCGCCAAAAACGATCGAACCGTGCATTTCGGGTAGCAGCGATTTTTTTCTGAAATTCGTAGAAGGGTCTGTGGTGAATTTAAAACTGTAACTGTAACCGTAAGTCCGACAAAAATTTTGTAAAAATCATTTTTATAGGAAATTTTATTTTCTATAATTTTCAATAAAAAAATGTTAATTACAAAAATTGTAGAAAATGAAATTGTCTACAAAGAAGGTCTTTACAAAATTTTTGTCAAACTAACAGTTCTAGAGATATATTCGAAGGAAAAAAAATTCGACCTTTTTTCGAAGATGGCGGCTGAACTACAACACCGATAATCCCGAAAACTTAGTCTTACGTTCATCACAGACCACCCTACGATCTTCTAAAATAAAATTTCTGCCTACCCGAAATGCACAGTCCAACTACCATTTTATTGAACATACAAGTAGTATTATTAAAAATATAAATAATGTAATAAAACTTAAAATAGTAAGTAAAACAAAATTTTCAAAAATTTTTGTTTTAAATTTATAAATAATAGTATATTGTGCAATAAGTGCGGGAAATTGTCGATTGCCCACGAAAGCGAAGTTGAGCGCACGAACGTAGTGAGTGTGCTCATTCGCTTGAGTGGGGCAATCGACAATCCCGCACGAGTTGCACATACTATTTTTTATTATGAATTTCAGATACTTTTTTCTATTATTACCACTATTTTTGACATTTTTATTACTTTTTAAAATAATATTTTTAATGTTCGTCTTTTTTTTCTGAATTAATTATCGTTAAAATGGAGAAGTATCGTAGTGTGGATAATGTAATATGTAGTTAGATTTAACTAAAATATAGACCAAAACTAATAAACTGGTGAAACAATTTTTGGAATCCATTAACAAATAATAGAGAAATAGAAGATCAAAGTTTAATGCAAAATGATAGATTTTCAATTCGCCTGTGACGTCAAACATCCGCACAATCGGACACCGAGTGTCTTTTATACAATATTTTTTTTAAATAAATTATATTAAATTACCATGGATTTAATATTTTCTTAAAATTATTTTTTTCTTATATATTTATAAATCTTCAAAAGTTCAAAAAATGACATTTCAAAACGTCAAAATATTGAATTTGTGAAAGATAAAAGATTGAAAATGGTCGAATCCATATAGTATCCGTAGTAATTAACGTATTGACCAGCTTTATAAAAATTAAATAAAAAAGACTCTTCGTTCTATTTGCAATGCCGTAGAATAAATGACGTCACACATCTGTCTCAAATGAAATTGAAAAGTGAAATTTTAAAGTCCCATAACTTTGTTAGTTGTTGAGATATCTTAATTTTTCTTTTACACTTTTCTTTAATTTTGCCTTAATTTTTATTTTCATTCATAAAAAAAAATTGGTAAACTTCTCCATTACTTTGCTGGTGGTTTCTATAGAAATAATTATGAAATATTTATTAAATAAAAAATTCGTCAAGTGCGTGTTTGACACGCACTAAGTAATATCGTCTCACATCAAAATCGGTTCAGTAGTTTCAGAGCTTATCCTAGCCAAACATTGTGACATGAGATTTTTATATTATATCTTATTAGTAATTAGCATAAATCTTAAGTTCATTGTGATGAAAACACAGATTTAAATACGTTTATGTTGTGTGTCCAAAACTTGGAGAGATTGGGACAGAAAACGAGCGATATGTATATATGTGTCCGCGCGATAACTCTCGAACGAAGTATCTAATATTTACGAAATTTGTTGAAAACATTGAAAGTCCCAAACCCTTGAATGAGTTCTTCAGCCAGACACGTCGGATGCCAGGAGCATGGTTTTTGTTCTTGTAAAAAATTAGTTTTTTGCCAAAATTTCCACTTATTCAAAAATTTTTGCTAAATTTCTTTACACCATTTAAAAGAGGAGAAAAAATTACATAAAAAAGCTCTTTAAACTATTGTTCTATGTCAATTAGTTTCCGAGAAAAACTAATTTCTATAAACGGAAATTCCCTACCATAAAGTAACAGGTACTGAAGGTACGTGTCAAACTTGTAATGATTAAGTAAATAAAACTCAAGATACCATGTCGATCAGCTTAAAAAAATCAATTTCGAGAAAAACTGGTTTAAACTTTTGAAGTGAAGTAGGGGAGAGACTTAATGAATTTAAAAATCGACTTAACTTCAAAACCAAGTAATCAAATATTTTAATTCTTACGGCATAAGATACTTCAAATAGAACTCTATGTTTTAAACTAAAAAAAAAATTTTATTTTTTTCAAATAACAGTTACTTTTTTTTTGTTTGAAAAAATTAGCTTTTTGTCTTCAGTAAGTCCATTCTCACTGAATGGGACAAGAAGAATATTGAATGGGACATATGTAATACAATGTAAAACTCATGCGGTTTATACAGGTTAGTAAAAATATGAAAATGGTCAAAAATCTTAGCGGGAAAGCATTTTTGGGGTAAATAATGAGGACAAAAGTCTCAGCATTTTTCACGGCGCATCTGAAGGTGACCTTGACTTTGATGTCAGTGTTAAAATTCAAGGTCATATTCATAATGTCCCATTCAATATCCCTTGTCAAGTAATAAGATAAAGGCAAGAAATAAGAAGTAGGTACCTAACGGTTAAGATAAAGGCAAGGAATAATACTTGTACAATTATAGTCTATACTAAGCGGTTTAATAATCAACTAATACAATTAATCTAAGCACAATGGTTAGTGTAGAATATTTCCTAATTTGTAAAAAAAATTAAAGTTACTTTTTCTGTTTAAAATCGTATTTCTTAATTTTTGTTGAAACAAACGGAAAATCGTTGACACATATGTCGCACAGAAAAATAGTTATATAAAAGACACCTAATGACTATAAAATAAATTTCCACTAACGGTTTCTTGTTAGCTAAAACTCATTTGTCCCATTCAATAATCGTCCCATTCATTAAGTCTCTCTCCTACCTGATATTTAATCCTACCGCATTGAAGTAACTATAATTATGTAAATTTTCCAAATTTTTAAATTTGCTTTTAGGCATATAAGTATTTTTAAAAATCTACACTTTCAGACAATTTTAAAAGAAAATTGAATTTTTCAAAATTTTAGCCAGAAATTTGTTGAAAACATTGAAAGTCCCAAACCCTTGAATGAGTTCTTCAGCCAGACACGTCGGATGCCAGGAGCATGGTTTTTGTTCTTGTAAAAAATTAGTTTTTTGCCAAAATTTCCACTTATTCAAAAATTTTTGCTAAATTTCTTTACACCATTTAAAAGAGGAGAAAAAATTACATAAAAAAGCTCTTTAAACTATTGTTCTATGTCAATTAGTTTCCGAGAAAAACTAATTTCTATAAACGGAAATTCGCTATGTTATGCAGAATGCTGCGACAGGGGTATTATATCATCTACTATTTGATTTTTCAAATTAATCTTTCCCAAGCCTAGCTTTTTAAATACAATAGTTTTCACCCATTAACGTTCGTTTTAAATGCAATAGTTTAAATACCAACATCTAAGGTCTATTGCAATTTAGCCATCTTTTATATATTGGGAGCAAGAAAAATCTTAATCATATCACAGCCGCATGTACCCTAACTCAAAAGAATAATTAACGATGTTTATTTGATTGTTCGGTTATTTTGTCGTACAGTTATTTTATCGTTCGGTTATTTTGTCCACAGTTATTTTGTCTAAGTTTATCTTGTCATTCAGTTATTTTGTACACGGTTATTTGGTTGCGGTTATTTATCCACATACTCTAAATTAGAGTACAGTCCCTATAATAAATAGAGTCGTGACATGTCATCCATTTTGTATCCAAAACAGAGCGGGAAGCTTCAAAATTAATTATCACATATTTGGGTGAATATTTTTGAGTATATAATTATTGATAATAAATTATGAATTAATGAACAATTCAAAATTTTTAATTTAATTATTCTTTCTATGTTAAACTAAATGGTTTTTGTTAACATTTAATTTAATTCCAATATATTTTACGAAAACTTTGGATACAAAATGCCGGAACCAATCAGCGTTCAGCAGACATTTCACGACTCTATTTATTATAGGGACTCTAAATTAGAGTAAAGTCCCTATAATAAATAGAGTCGTGACATGTCATCCATTTTGTATCCAAAACAGAGCGGGAAGCTTCAAAATTAATTATCACATATTTGGATGAATATTTTTGAGTATATAATTATTGATAATAAATTATGAATTAATGAACAATTCAAAATTTTTAATTTAATTATTCTTTCTATGTTAAACTAAATGGTTTTTGTTAACATTTAATTTAATTCCAATATATTTTACGAAAACTTTGGATACAAAATGTGGGAACCAATCAGCGTTCAGCAGACATGTCACGACTCTATTTATTATAGGGACTTTAAATTAGAGTAAAGTCCCTATAATAAATAGAGTCGTGACATGTCATCCATTTTGTATCCAAAACAGAGCGGGAAGCTTCAAAATTAATTATCACATATTTCGGTGAATATTTTTGAGTATATAATTATCGATAATAAATTATGAATTAATGAACAATTAAAAATTTTTAATTTAATTATTCTTTCTATGTTAAACTAAATGGTTTTTGTTAACATTTAATTTATTTCCAATATATTTTACGAAAACTTTGGTTACAAAATGACAGAATCAATCAGCGTTCAGCAGACATGTCACGACTCTATTTATTATAGGGACTCTAAATTAGAGTAGAGTCCCTATAATAAATAGAGTCGTGACATGTCGTCCATGTTCTATCCAAAACAGAGCGGGAAGGTTCAAAATTAATTATCACATGTTTGAGTGAATATTTTTGAGTGCATAATTATTGTTATACCTCATTTCAAATACAACTGATCATGAGTTATCGTTAAAAAATTAAATAATTCTTATATTCAAAGCAAATCAATCTTCTATTCTTTTCTAAAAACAAACTGCAAATCTAAAATTTACGTAAATGCAATAATGAAAGAGATAAAGCCAAGAAAACGGAAATTATTTAAATTCAAGGTGATGAAACATGGTTAAATTTAAGTGAAATAAACCATAATAAGTTATGAATTAATGAACAATTAAAAATTTTTAATTTAATTATTCTTTCTAAATTAAACTAAATGGTTTTTGTTAACATTTAATTTATTCCCAATGTATTTTACGCAAACTTTGGATAGAATATGCCGGAATCAATCAGCGTTCAGCACACATGTCATCACTCTATTTATTATAGGCACTCTACATTAGAGCATTAGAATCGTGACATGTGTGCGGAACGCTGATTGGTTCCGGTATTTTTTGTCCCAAGTTTGCGTAAAATAGATTGGAAATAAATTAAATATTGACAAAAATCATTTAGTTTAACCTAGAAAGAATAATTAAATCAAAATTTTTTAATTGTTCATAAATTCATAACTTATTAACAATAATTATGTATTCAAAAACATTTACTTAAATATGTGATAATTAATTTTGAAGCTTCCCGCTCTGTTTTGGATAGAAAATGGCTGACATGTCACGACTCTATTTTTATTATAGGGACTCTACATTTATATAGAATCCCTATAATAAATTTTATATCTCTTACTAATAAAAGATAAGGAGCAAGAATTTAAACAAAAATATTCTTAAATAATAGCTATTATGTATTATATAACCGGGTATAGTTATATAATACCTGGGTATATAACCGGGTATAGTTACCTATATATTATTAAAATTAAAAGAATTTTACAGCAAACCTTTGAAATGGGCCATTTCGTATCGGCGTAAGCCAAAGTCGCTTACTTTTATTTTTAATCACATTACACTTGTTTTGAAGCGCACTTAGCTTGCTTTTGAGATATTTGTATATTCCTGTCTCACTGTCCAGAAGAAAAGTAATTTGGGACAAGCTCATCAATTTGTTTCTCGTAATCATTGATGCACAAAAGTCGAACGGCAAAACTTTCTTTTGCATCTGAAATAGTGGCTTTTCTGCTGCATTTTCCAGAATTGTCCTTAAATCTCGCTGAACAAGGCAGTATTCCGTTGAGAAGTGTTGCAAAAATATAGTCTTGGGAATCTAAACAATAACAAATGTTATTCATTTTTAATTTTACTTAAATTACATTATTACCTTTATTTGCGGTGCACTTAGCTATTGTACAAAGCTCCTTGCAATAATCATTCCGCGGTTCTGTCTCATAAAATCTTTGAATTTATTTCTTAAATTTGTCCCATTTCGCATACAACATATGCTCTTTGTTGGGATATAGGAGGTTGAAGCCTTTTTTCATCTGAAATAAATCGTTTTTTGATTAAAATTTATTTTAATTCACATAGAATTTTAGTTACCAAATCTGAGCTTCTGGAATCGGCATAAATAGGCCAGGCCTTTAAAAAGTCAATGTTGCTTAAAGTTGACAATTCCTTTCGCCGTATAACAAAGGTTTTTTGCCATTTGTCACACACTTCATTCCAATTCGCTGTATCTCTGCCTAATGACACTTTAAGAGCTAAAGCAATAGAACTATCTATTTCCGAGTTTTCTTCAACTGAATCTGCTGCTGACTGCGCTGTGGATTCTGCTACTGAGTCGACTGGAGATAGCGTCTTCGTTTTCCTCTTCTTGACTTTGCTGTTCACATCTTTTTGATACAGCCTACCACAGGTGTTTTTTTACCTTCCCGTGGGATAAAGTAGTATTCCTGAAAAAGCACAGAAAAGAAAGATAAACATCAATAGTTATTCCCAACACATCAACGATCTCACATCTCTTATGGAACAAACATTAGCAAAACAATCAACAGATTCAAACTGTATAAAATATAAAAAATTAGTTGTAATTGCTATCAATCTGTTCCAATGGACGCTCAAACTTAATTTCTAGTTTCTAGCATTAGCAGAAGTTTTCTAACGATTTATTTTAAATCAAATAAAAAATAAGGCAAGACTACGATAAGTACGGCGCCAAGATTTGATGACACTTCCTTATAGAACTTGACAAAATAAAACGAAAAACAAGAATAAAATTTTTCGAGATCTCGCTTCGTTTTCGAGTTAAACTTGTTTTTGAATTCCAATATATTGTATGTATGGGATGTGGGCACGAGTACGATATCCGAGGCGACAAAATTTGACAAGCGGATCTGATAGATTTTGGCATTCTAAGCAAAAAATAAAAAGTAAAAAATTTTGAAATTCGCCTTAGTTTTCGAGACATCGATCGTTAAACTTGTATTTAAGTTTTCATGAAATTCGGATATATTGTATTTGGTGAAATATTGGTGAAATATATTTATATCAAAAATCGAAGTTTATTGTCAAAACTGGCCCAACCTTCGGGCAAAGGGTAACCTTAACTAACCTCACCACTTAGTTTTTATATCAAAAATCGAAGTTTATTGTCATAACAAGCCTAACTTTCGGGCAAAGGGTAACCTTAAATACAAGTTTAACGATCGATATCTCGACAACGAAGCGAGATCTCGAAAAATTTTATTCTTGTTTTTCGTTTTATTTTGTCAAGTTATATAAGGAAGTGTCATCAAATCTTGGCGCCGTACTAATCGTAGTATCCCCAAAAATAATATTTGGCACATATAAGAAATTGAAGTAAGAAAACTTACTTTGTAAATATGGCAAAATGTTTTCCAAGCCAGACTGCTGTAACCACTTGGTTAATTTTTCGGCGTCTTCGTCCTTTTCATTTAACTGATTTCACCACAAATTAACTATTTCACCACACTATCACACCATCGATTAACATTAATTATAAATCACTTTTAATTCCCGACATTTTTTCACACAAAAAATTTAGTATCTGAACACAACTTACCAACTGTGAAATTCAGTTTGTTTAGGTATGACTATAGCGAATGAATGTGTTTAAATTGTTTCCATTTCAAATTAAAATGTCGCCATATTGATTTGACAATCTTTCTTATTGATTTAATAACGTTTTTTATTGATTTAATATGCTGGAAACTTACCTTCCGAGTTAATATTGTAAAAAGCTTGAAATAATGCTGTTCAACGTAAAAACAATATTGATTTCATATCGTGTGCACAAAGTATATGAAAACAACATTAATTCAAAGTAGAAAATATTATTAAATAAAATAAAATAAGGATTTCCAATATCATTTTTTTGTTAAGTTGGACATTATTGAAATAATAATGACCGTATTTATTTTTAAGTTGCCATTTTTCTCTCAGTGTAGTCAATTTACCCGTAATTAACTGTAAAATATAAATTTATTTAAAAAAATACAAAAAATTATGTTAATCTTTTGAAATGGCCGGTATTATAGTTTATAAATTCGAACAGAGATGACACTAGCTATTCTGAAAACAAAATATGTATAGTTCAGTTTACATGTGTCACATGTGACACATCACTTAATAGTCAATTACAACTTACTAAGTTATAAATTCCAATAAATTAGCTTTTGAACATGCAAAATGAATAAAAAAATATATTTAATTTGCTATTAAATGTCCTCAAAGCTATTATAGGAAATTAATATTGTTCAGTATCAAATTTAAAGATATCTTCTAATTATGGGACAGTAAAAAAAAATTATTGTATTGTGTAAACTACGCTTTCAACATCAGTATAATACATATATTTGTACACAGGGACGTGGGAAATTTTTTAATGTTATTCGGGTGTTTTCTTGTCTCTGGTTGTTAAGTTAGCCTTAAATTTAATAATAGTACGACTATTTGAATGTCAAACTATCTGTTTTGGTTAAAAAATTTCATTAATAGTTTTTTTTTCTGTTTTAAAAATAGCCCCAGCAAAGTGAGAATAAATTTTCATAGAAACGTAAATGAACTTTTCTATAATAACAATAATAATGTTAATAATCTTCCTTTGGTCACACAACAAAATTATTATATCGTCGAATTAAGCCGAGGTTCGACGATATAAAAATTAAGAGGCAGCTTTGCGTGTTTTTATTAAATTTTGCGTGTTTTATTGTAAATTTGCGTGTGGAAAGTTACTTTACACACGCAAAAAAGTATGCTGGAAGAGTACAGTGGACAAACAGCTATTTTGCGTACAGAAATGTGTGCGTCAAGTTAGTACTTCTCCCGCATGAGTAATAATACCCCTGTCGCAGCATCCTGCATAACATAGCGAATTTCCATTTACAAAAGTACGTTTTTCTCGGAAACTAGTTGATATAGAGTAATTGTAAATAAAAAAACCCTTCTTGATGTGATTTTTCCGCCTCATTCCGCCAAATTTTTTTCGTGAATGAAATTTTTCGTGAAAAAAATTTGGCGGAATGAGGCGGAAAAATTACATAAAGAAGGGTTTTTTTATTTACAATTACTCTATATCAACTAGTTTCCGAGAAAAACGTACTTTTGTAAATGGAAATTCGCTATGTTATGCAGGATGCTGCGACAGGGGTATTTTAATTAATTTATAATTGTTCTAAAAATTGAGCAATAATGTTAAGTTAGCTATGATAAAAAAATAGAGACGTATTTTGAAGACGATATATAAAGACGACTCAGGACGATTATTATAAAAGATGTATTTTTCAAGACGAATATTTTAAAAGACGTATTACCCAGACGATTATTTAGAAGATTAATTTGAAGGCGATTGGACATAATTACTCAATATATTGGATTTGTTAATGTGCCTTTTTCAAAATATTAAATTAAAGAATTTATTCAATTCCCCATATGATGCACTAAAAAATATTGCAAAATAGTTAATGGAAAAATAATTATTCAATTTAATACAAACTTGTACCACATGAACTAAATTTAGTTTTCTGACAAAACCTGGTAGGTATATACCTATATGGTATACGAGTTTGTGTAAAATTATTTTTTGAAATGAGTAACATTTTTATCAGCATACCCTCGTACTTGACCAAGATACAACTATTTGACACTAGAGTTCGCAGGTGCTGTACACCACAAATCTAATGGTACGTAGTGGTCGGTGCAAATTTAAGGAGAAGTACGTAAAATTGGAAGATCAGGAGCGTCAGTAAATTTTTATTTGAGGGGTTGGTAAATATTATTTATTATATAAACAAGTACATAAATAAGTACAGTACGCTTCAAAAAGTGATCGATCACTCTTACTCAGGGGGGGGGGGGGTGCTAACACTTTTGACACCGCACTGTACTTAATGTTGTGGTAAACTGCCGTGTCAAAAGTGTGGGCACCCCCCCCTCGGGGTTAAGGTGTTCGATCACTTTTTGAAGCGTACTGTACTTGTTTAAGCGCGCGCGTGCTAGAGTCAAATGTCAAGATTTGTAAGTCCACAAAATAAGTACAGTACGCTTCAAAAAGTGATCGGGCACCTTAACCGGGGGAAGGGGTGCCCACACTTTTTACATAGCAGTGTACCACAACATTAAGTACAGTGCGGCGTCAAAAGTGTGGGTACCCCCTGGTTTAGAGTGTTCGATCACTTTTTGACGCGTACTGTACTTATTTATATGTATATAATATGTACTTGTTTATATAATAAATATTATTTACCAACCCCTCAAATAAAAGTTTACCGACGCTCCTGATCTTCCGATTTTACGTACTTCCCCTTAAATTTGCACCGACCACTACGTACCATTGGATTTGTTGTGTACAGCACCTGCGAACTCTAGTGTCAGATAGTTGTATCTTGGTCAAGTACGAGGGTATGCTGATAAAATGTTGCTTATTTCAAAAAATATATTTTACACATACTCGTATACCATATACCAGGTTTTGGCAGAAAACTATCAGAAAAATGTAGTTTCGAGAAAAACGCGTTTAAAATTTAAGTTACTGGTTATACTATGGGAATATGCAAAAAAAAAATCGATTTATTTCACAAACTCGTATATTGAAAAAAAAAGTGAGCAGCAAACTCGTATTTACTAAAAACATCGATAGCTTGTAATTTAAAACATTTAAATGTCTGCTTCATGTCTACATAGGTAGCAAACATCAAAAAGTGTAACATACATAAATCTTAAATTCATAGTGATGAAAATACAGTATTTAATATGTTTTTTGTGTTTCCTGAGAACTGTGATTTTTGATATACGAGTTAGAAACAGAAAACGCGCGATATATATATATATATATATATATATATATATATATATATATATATATATATATATATATATATATATATATATATTGGCCATGCCCGCGACGTCGTTCGCGCAAAACATTGTTATAAACTCAATGAGAAGTACCTATATAAGTGTAATAATTATACAGAACTTGCAAAGAATAATAATTTTTGTGTAATGCATGCATATGCTCAAAATCGTTTTTCTATTTTCCCGTGGGAATGAGGAATTTTCCCGGAGTAAAAAGTATCTTAAATGTTGACCCAAGTAATAAGTTACCACCACACCAAATTTCATCAAATAGTTTTCGCCCAATGTGTGCACAGACTCATAATGGTTTTCCCATTTTCCCCTGGGAATGGAACATTTTCCCGGAGTAAAAAGTATCTTAAATGTTGACCCAAGTAATAGATTATCACCACACCAAATTTCATCAAAATCCGTTCAATAGTTTTTGCGTAATGCGTGCACATGCACAAAATGGTTTTTCTATTTTCCCGTGGTAATGAGGCATTTTCCGGGAATGAGAAGTATCCTAAATGTTGCCCTAGGTAATGAGTTATCACCACACCAAATTTTATTAAAATCCGTCAAACAGTTTTTGCTTAATGTGTGCACATGCTCAAAATGGTTTTTCCATTTTCCCGTAGGAATGAGAAATTTTCCCGGAGTAAAAAGTATTCTAGATGTTGACCCGGGTAATAAGTTATCATCATACCAAATTTCATTAAAATTCGTCCAATAGTTTTTGCGTTATGCGTGAACAGACAGACAGACAGACAGACAGACAAAAATTCTAAAAATCGCTGGTTTGGTATCTACATCGATAACTATTTACAGTACCAGTACAATTTTCAAAAAATATTCCATGTACAGAAATGTCTCGTTACTATTTTATTATATGTATAGATATTCCAACGTTTTCAAGAAATTTCTTAAAAATCCGGTATTTCGTTCTTTAGTTATCGTACCCTCTTTTAAAATAGTTGCTGTAACTCTGTACTCTGTGGTCATACGTCCTTCCTCCCACATAATGTATCATAATGATCGTATGAGTATACGCTACGATATTGACGTTATTGGGGACGATAAGATTCCCTAGCGACAAGTCGCGGAACTAATATATGACAGATAATTTTAATATAGTTGAATTTTCTAATAGGAATTTAATAAAATTTTTACGTAAATTGTGCGTATAATTACGTGATTTAAAGTGTTGAGATGAACAGCCGCCATTTGAACACAAAAGCGAAGGGAGTACTTACTGCTGTGTTCCACAGTGCAGGAACTACAAAAGGGAAGGACTGAGTTTTCATCGTCTTTCTACCAATGACCAGTGTTAAACTTAAAAAACACTGGGAAACTATTCTTAAAATGAAAACTTCATTAGTGTTTATGTGTGTTTGCTCAGAACATTTTGAGGTGTCAACATTACATTCCACTTCATGTGGATAACTTAATACTCCAGAAGTTTGTGCAGCTAAACCCAGATATTTTATGTTACTGAAATTTCGTTCTTTAACACCAACACACATTAACATTCCACTTTTAAAATATTGTTCACACTCACGAAGAGGTCTCGTATTTTTTACTCTTTCATAAAAATATCCAACAAGGAAATCATCACAAAATCTTTATAGCAATGAAATAATATTAATCATATGTCATATACTAGTTCCATAAACGCTCACCAGGGAAATTTTATCATCGCCAATATGTACACTATATTATCCTCTTTGACTATATAAATAGTATGTCGAATATGTACTTTAGAATGTGAGTAATTAAGACTTTATAGGCGGAAATTATCACATTCTAAGGCACATAGTTTTTCTCGGAAACTAATTGACATAGAAAAAAAGTTTAAAAACCTTTTTTATGTAATTTTTTCTTCTCTTTTAAATGGTGTAAGAAAATTTCGCAAAAATTTTTGAATAAGTGGAAATTTTGGCAAAAAACTAATTTTTTGCAAGAACAAAAACCATGTTCCTGGCATCCGACGTGTCTGGTTAACGAACTCATCCAACGGTTTGGGACTTCCAATACTTTCACCAAATTTCGTAATCCTAGGACATTCCGTTCGAGAGTTATCGTGCGGACACATATATATATATATATATATATATATATATATATATATATATATATATATATATATATATATATATATATATATATACATATATATATATATATATATATATAAATTTTAGCGAATATTATTTTCGGTTTTTAGGGACCTCAAAACAAATTTCTGCCATGGTCCCAGATTCAGGTCGCGTTGTGACAGTGGCTGTAATAGCTCAGTTCCATTCTGGAAATTCGCTAAAAAATAATTTTATATTTATATACAAGTGTATTACTTACATAATAATAATGCCGTTTAACGTTTGTTTCTGAGACTTTTCCGCATTTTTATAAATTAATTATCTATATTATTTATAGTTTTTGAATTTAATTTTGTAATACATTGTTCCCTTAAATCAAAGAAAAAAGTGCCGTTTTATTAAACAAATACAAATGGATGATATTTATTATGGACGAGGACTTAAGCTGTTAAAATAAATATTACGAGAGAGTGGCTTTAAGCGCCACAGGTGGTGCAGAAAGGTGTTAAATTTCAGGTTAATATGTAATATCTATTTTTCATAAAATCATACTAACAAAAAAAAATAAGATAATATAAAATAATTGTATTCTAAAATTAATATATCACTTTACAGTTAACAATTTTTTAGTTACAATTTTTACCTACCTATTTTTGGAGAGCTATAACTTCCTAACTAAAAGTCGGATGATAAAATTTAATACCTCAAATTTTTCGTTAAATGGTACTTTATAAAAAAGATAAGATATTTTTTGTCGGGTTAAAAATAGAAAAGTTATCTGGCTTCAAAAGATTTCGTTCCTAAATTTTTCATGGTTTTTTGCTGATAACTTTTTTGTTTTTAAAGTTATGTAAAAAAAAGTTTATAATAAATTTTGTAGAAAATTAAATTATCTGCAAAAAAGGTCTTTACAAATTTTTTGTCAGACTAACGGTTCTGGAGATATTCGAAAAAATAAAAGTCGACCTTATTTCGAAGATGGCGGCTAAACTACATCACCGCCAATCCCGAAAACTCGGTTTTACATTCATCACTGACCCCCCTACGACTTCCAAAAAAAAAAAAAAAAATTGCTGCCTACCCAAAATGCACGGTCCAACTACCCTTTTACTGCACTATAAATAGGTACTCAAAATGGATAATATTTGCTAAAGTTAATCAATTTGCAATTTGGATACGTATATGGATATTTAAATCAATTAAAAAGAGGATAATTATCTTTTAATTATTATTATTAACGGTTTTAATATTAACTTTTTTTTAACCATAATACAAAAAAATTAAATGAACAACGGAAATATAATAAAATTGAGGTGGAAATAATCTTATGTAAGTGTATATGAATGACTTTGCCCGTACATAAAATATTAATAACAAACGAATAATTATTAATAAATTATCAATTAATAATTAATTTAACTGTGTTTTCGATTGAAATATTGGATTTCTGTGTTCGATCATCCGTTAAATATACAAATTTTTTTTTAAATTGAAGTTTTTATACTTGTGGCTAATCTGTGGCTATATTAAAGTAGGTCAAAGTAATTTAATTTACAAAATTTAGATTTTAAATGTTTCAAGAGAAAGAAATTTTGGAACCCATATAGCTAATTTCGTCGTGTCCACTCATACCTAATTAGTACCGTCGCAAACTTTTTTGTATCGCCCGTAATCACAAGATTGTGGAAAAAAATGGCGAGCCCGGGGACTAAATCGCATTTTTTAAAAATTGCCTTTCCAAAAAATAAGTGGTGCGCAAAAAAGAAATCTTAACTTTTTCCCCGGGCTCTCTACTGACAGCTACGGGCCCTCAAAAACAGGTCAATTAGATATTTTTACGTAGATATGAAATCAGTAAAGAAAATTTTAATATTTTGTATTTTTCACCCCCTTCTTACAAAATTAACCCCCCAATTTTTACTCTGACCGCCCCCCCTCCTGTTGAGGTAGTGTAAACAAATTGTATATCAATAGACAGCTCTTTAAAAGATAGCAATATCGCCAATTTGAACTTTTGCTCTACCTTTTACTATTTTCGAGATATTTGAAAAATTAAATTTTCACTCTAATTTTTGAAGGCCGGTTTCACCCCTTCAAACCGCTTTTCCGCCGATAAAAAAAACGTGCCGCTTATTTTTAATGTTCTACAACATATCTAAGTTGCCGGTACACTTAGATTTTACAAACCAACTGTACAAGTTAACAGCTTAAATTTTAGCGAATTTCCAAAACTGGAAATTCAGCTTTTACGCCAGGTGTCATGGTGCGACCTAAGCCCGGGACCATATCAGAAATATGTTTTGAGGTCCCTAGAATACGAAAATGATATTCACTAAAATTATATATATATATATATATATATATATATATATATATATATATATATATATATATATATATATATATGTATCCGCGCGATAACTCTCGAACGAAACGTTTAATGCTTATGAAACTTTGTGTGCGAATTCGATTTTCCAAATCGTTGGATGAGTTCGTTAGCCAGACAAGTCGGATGCCCAGAAGTAGGTTTTCCGGGCGTTTTTTGTCAACAAAATGAGTTTTTTGCCAGAATTAAGCAATTTTTCAAATTTTTTTTACACCAAGCCATAGTAAAAGGTAAAATGCATAAAAAATGTTTTTATTGGCTGGGTGCGTGACGCCAACGACATCTATTATATACATTTTTTCATGCTATTAAATAATGGTAACCGTGGAAATAAATTTAAAATACTTATTTTCAAAAAAACCGTAAAATCTGTAAAAATATTTGTTATTTACAATTATTTTTTTTTTTTTATAAATAAATTTGAACAATTTGAGGTATAAAAGACTGGATGAAGTGTAAGAGTTATATTAATAAAGTATTTAAACAATTTTCGACGTTAACATGGATATAATTATCAAGACAGTATTTCCTTCCAACCCCGGACTATGCAGAGGAAAAAGTTGCTGGTGATAGTGAAACACGTCAGGGAAATTCGAAAATTACGAAATGGTGGCATAAGTCATTTAGTTGAATGTACAGTCATACATAAAGCAAACATCAATAACTTTTTATGAAACATCATTGCATGTGAGTTTAAAATACCTCAAATATTTTTAATTCTGTATTTATCGATTGACGTGTAGACGTTAATACGTTGACAGATAAATAAGGAACGACATATTAGTGGCAATTGCGTTTATAATCAAAGTGGATCAATGTATTATATTTTTATTTAATATTTTTTATTACACTATAAACACATATGAGCATGTATTATTACCTATTTTCTCCACTACTCACGCTGCAATCGATTTAATTATCCCCACCATATACTACGCACCCTGCCAATTCCGTTGCTCTAAATTACTTACTTTTCGAGAAAAACTAGGAAATATGTCGTTCTCCATTTCACTCGCACTCGCATTCTTTTTTTTTCTGTCTCATTTTTTGCGAGCTAAATTCGAAAAAAACCGCTTTATAAGTAGCGTGTCATGATTTTTTTAATCCAATTTAACGATTCGGCTATATTCTATTTCTCTGTCAGTTAAATGTTTTGATAATGTATCTCTGTTCCATTTTTTTTTGACAAAAAAACTCCCGACGATATCTGTTATGTGATATGATCAGAATTTAGATTATATTTACACCTTCCTAAAATTAATAAGAGTTTGCTTCAATCGTATAAAAATTACGTTAAATCATATTCAAACAATAATATTTTTACGTAATTTTCTATCCAATTGACAATACAGTTATGATTAGAATTGTATAATCAGAGTATTCTAGTATTAAATAATTTTGCACATTCAATTTTTTTTTTTTAACAAAGAAAAATTTTTTTAAATTTTGACACATTCCTTTATGAAATTTCGATTAAGAAATATTAAAGAATTTTAAAGTGAATCATTAAAAAAGAGTTAAAAATAAATTAAAAAGGAAACATTTCTCTATTTTAACATATTTGTAAAGAAAATTTTACAGTTTACTTACAGTTTTTTGAAAAAATGTAATAACATTTTTACATACAACAAAGATTATATTTGAACGGTAGGAAATCCACAAATTTTTTTTTATTTCGTTAATTAATTATTAAATTTGATTTTAGAAGAAAATCTTCGTCTAATTCGCTCCAAGCCGAAAGTATAGCCACTAATAAGGACATTCCACTGTTAAAATAAATGGAAAATATATTGAAATTTATTTAATGAAAGCCATTCATACACATTTTTAAAATATCCTTTTGAATTATATAACAAATAAAATCTGTGTAAAAAAATCTAATTGACGTGTTTTTTCTCAATTTTCTAATATTAAGTATGGCTCGTTAGTTAGGGAGTGATTGTGTCAAAATTTTAATGTAAAATATGGTAATTTTAACCCTCTTTAAAAAAACATTTCGATTTTAACAATAAAAAAATTTTAAAAAGTGTTTTCGTTTTTCCCGGATTACCAAAAACTTTTCATAGGCATATCTGTGACTAAAGTTGCCTCCCTTTCTTAAGAAAATAAAGTATTTTTAAAATTTTGTGCAAAAAAATAAAACACAATTAACGAAAAAAAAGTACGCGTTCCCATATTTTTAAGATTTTGTAGTACAAGAAAATCCGTATAAATTCATTATATCTGTTATTGCATTTACTAGCTTTTACGCAATTTAATAAACAGTATCGTTTTGATTTTTTAAACTCATTTAAGACATTTATTGTTAGTGAGACATATTTGAATTATTTTCCTAACTAATAAATTAAATTCTGTAGACTGATGTTTTTGTAGATAAAAAAAATTCTAGGTAACGTCTGTATTAGACAAAAGTCTGAAAATGGACGTAGAATCTCACTGTTATTAATTATTATGTCTTAGTCTTTTGAAAAATTATTTTTTGAACTAAAATAAGAATAGGAGGAATATAAACTTAGGGGTAAACGACAGGGGTATATAAACTTTATTTTAGATTCTACGTTTATTTTTACAGAAAATCATCAAGTACCTATTATTTCTTTTTTGAATGTATAAATACAAAAAGTTCGAAATTATTTTATATTAGAATTTCAATTTTGGTCGACCCTACGGGTTGTCCCCATTTACTCTTTTCTCGTCTCTTTTGACCCCAATTTTTCATAGAGAAGAAATTATAAGATTTTTGTTAATTTTTCAAAAACCACCGATATTTTTAAATTTTTTTGGATACTGCTGATAAAGTGACCATCTTCGCGTAAATTTTTAATATATTAAAGATTAGGTACTCATAAAATAAATACAAAAAAATACGGTGTGAAGTCTGAATGCGTACCTATTCATCCTTGTCTACGGTAGCACATTTTTTATTGACATAAATATTAGAAACGCAGGAAAAGAGACCAGGAATCAACATAGAAGTGGATTATGGTACGATATATTTTCTGAAAAAGTGCTTAGGACCAAAGTTATAGAGTTCAAAGTGATGCACTTGATGATGACTTTGAAGTTGACCTTGAGGTCAATTTCCAAAGTCATTTGAAAATCATTTAATATTTTTCAAAAGGAGTAGTTTACTTTTCATCTCTAAATGGTTCAAAGTATATTCGAACGAATTTCACATGCAAGATAGAAAATAAGTGATCAAGAAGTAATTTTGAAAAATACTTGCTCAATCGCAATCGGAAAAATAATAGTTAATCATATGTTCAATTGAATTCCTAATATGATAACTATAGAGTAGCAATAAAAATTTTAAAAAATTTTGAAAATTTCTAATATAACATAAAGTTAATGTTTAACTTACAATTGGAGTGATATTAAATCTTTTCTTAACTTTACTTCTAAAATTACTTACAAAAATGTTTTCTTCTAGTTTTTTCTATAAATTTGCGCCTATTTTTCCATTTCGTCAGGTTTTTATTTTTTTTATTTTAGAAAAATAACGCAACAAATCAGTTTTGAAGATAGATTGAGTCAATACATGAAATTACTGCTTATAGGTACAGGATATGGTCAAGGTTCGGCAATGGCTAATCATTTTCAACTGACCTTGAAAATCGATTTCAGGGTCACTATCAAGTGCATCGCTTTAAATTCTACAAATTTGGTACTCAACCCTTTTTTCAGAAAATATGTCGTTTCAAAAATATTTAGTTATAACTGTTTTCATCTACAGATGTTGAATGGTGTTTTCTACCCCTAAAAAGCGTATTTAGCCGAAATAACAAAAACACGTATTTTTTGATATTTTTCGCTGTTTAATAAGTATGTTAAGTTTCATTCAAATTGGCGAGTATTAGTTGAGTAGTGTTATTTGTCAGAATGTTTTGCCGATCTAATTTTTTCAATATTTCTTTGCTCGTTTTCAGAATTTGTATTTTAATTTCTACGGACAAATAACTCATTCTTTTCTTCGATTTGAGTAACTTTTATTTGCTGATGTTGACCATTAATTGATCGAAACATATCAAATATTTTTCAATGATTTTTTTAGCGAATGTCGAAAATTTTGAAAATTTTTTCACCGTTAGTAAGTTAAAGTATTTGAATTCATTAAGTAATTAAATGATGTCCACAAGAACCTTACGGACTACCATAAGTTATATGAGATCCCTAGGACCCGTTTTTTACTGTTAGGATAAACTTTTTACTAAAATTATTTTAGATGAATAAAGGTTATGTTGTATGATTTCCGCCAGGGTTTACTGTTCCCATTATTGTAAAAAATAAACTAACCGACCGATTTTAAAAATTTTTTCACTGTTAGAGAACTAAATTATTTTAGATGGATACAACTATGCTGCACAAAGTCCGTTCGGGTTCTTGGGTCCCAAAAATATCAAAACTAATTACCCAGCCGAATTTAAAAAATCTTTTACTCTTAGAAAGCTAAACTATTTTAAATAGGTACAGTTCTTAGATGAGATCCGCCAGTCCCCAAAATTTGGAAATTCGCTATGTTATGCAGATGCTGCGACAGGGGTATTTTTTTTATTATGAAAATCAAGGTTATTTGCTTTTTTTGTTTCTTTTATGTTGGTGACAAACTGTGGGAAAATTTAAAATTTTTTGAAATGAAAAAGTTTACTGTAAACCCTACAAACGTTAGATAACATTAAATATTGAATAAAATTAGAAATATTTTTAATAATTTTATTATTTTTAAATATTTTAAATTTAAATAAACTTGATATTTGTAATGTATGATTACATTAGTGTCAGCGTTTTTAACCAGATAGCACCACTGGTATCTACAAAACTGCCAAATTAGCTTGAATTTAAAAAAAGTTAAATATTTCAACAATCAGAATTTCAAATCAACTCGTCATTGTGTTGACATATAAATAGTTGCTGCTGATATTTAAGAAAAATAGGTAATTTTCATGTTAATTTATATAGGTATATTCTTTAAATCAAATATTGGCAATTTCCTAGTATACGTGCACAAGAAAAATTGTGAAAATTTATATTTTTATACATTAAACATGACCCAAAACGAACAAAAATTAGTATTAAAATTGGCGCTCACGTTTAGTTTTCGCACAATTTAATATTCAAAATTTAATTTGTTCATATGAAACAAACACTTAAAATCGTTTCACAAAACATCCACACGAAAAGGATTAAAAATTTCTACCTTTGTGTATTAAACATGAACCGAAACGAATGAAAATTAGTATAAAAATTGCGATTTACCTTTAATTTTCGTAAAATTTAATATTAAAAATTTGATTTAGTTGAAATGTAAGCCAGTACTACAATTAAGTATAACACAAAACTCACAATCACTTAATTTTAACGATATGACACTATTTAGTTTTAAAAAACCATAACCATAATATCACCAAACAAATAAAAATAAATAAAAAATATTAATTTAAAGTTAAATTAATATTTAAAATAATTTTTTTTTAGGTGGACGTTTTATTGTGTTATATCATATGTTTTTATTTAAAAAAAAATCAAACAATCTGAAGCATCTGAAGTTGTCTGCACTAAATACATATTTAGGTCTGTTCCCGTACTTTCTTTTAATCTGCTAGCTTTTTCAAGTTCCTATATACTTTATGTAATGCAGATAAAATATAAAAATAATTACTAATAGCCTATTCAAATTATTTCAGTCCAGTAATCCAGTGAGTTAATCCAGTCCACTGTTGGACTGGATCATAACATTAACATTATTCCAGTTATTCAGTGGTCCATTCCAGTTATTGTACATTACAAAAAACAACAATATGTGTTCACTATTCTACGTTTAATCCAGCACTGGATTCAAAGCCCGTACTAGGGGCAGACAATCCGTGCATATGTCAAGGCGGCAAATTTAAAAAGCGGCATTTTGGCTGTAAATGAAAAAGGGAGCAATTTATTTTAAAAAATTATACAAGCTTTTTTTTGTCTCGGCAGTTGTATTTTGGGGAAAAAATACAACTGACGCCACAAAAAAAGCTTATCTAATTTAAAAGAAAGAATACACCTGTCGCAGCATCTGCATAACATAGCGAATTTACAAATTTTGGGGACTGGCGGATCTCATCTAAGAACTGTACCTATTTAAAATAGTTTAGCTTTCTAAGAGTAAAAGATTTTTTAAAATCGGCTGGGTAATTAGTTTTGATATTTTTGGGACCCAAGAACCCGAACGGACTTTGTGCAGCATAGTTGTATCCATCTAAAATAATTTAGTTCTCTAACAGTAAAAAAATTTTCAAAATCGGTTGGTTAGTTTATTTTTTACAATAATGGGATCAGTAAACCCTGGCGGAACTCATACAACATAACCTTTATTCATCTAAAATAATTTTAGTAAAAAGTTTATCCTAACAGTAAAAAACGGGTCCTAGGGATCTCATATGATTGTATGGTAGTCCGTAAGGTTCTTGTGGACATCATTTAATTACTTAATGAATTAAAATACTTTAACTTACTAAAAATTTTCGACATTCGCTAAAAAAATCATTGAAAAATATTTGATATTTTTCGATCAATTAATGGTCAACATCAGCAAATAAAAGTTACTCAAATCGAAGAAAAGAATGAGTTATTTGTCCGTAGAAATTAAAATACAAATTCTGAAAACGAGCAAAGAAATATTGAAAAAACTAGATCGGCAAAACATTCTGACAAATAACACTACCCAACTAATACTCGCCAATTTGAATGAAACTTAATATACTTATTAAACAGCGAAAAATATTAAATACGTGTTTTTTTTATTTCGGCTAAATACGCTTTTTAGGGGTAGAAAACACCATTCAACCCCTGTAGATGAAAACAGTTATAGTTAAATATTTTTGAAACGACATATTTTCTGAAAAAAGGGCTGAGTACCAAATTTGTATAATTTAAAGTGATGCACTTGATAGTGACCTTGAAGTTGACCTTGAAATCGATTTTCAAGGTAAGTTGAAAATGATTAGCCGTTGCCGAACTTTGACCATATCCTGTACCTATAATCAGTAATTTCATGTATTGACTTAATCTATCTTCAAAATTGATTTGTTGCGTTATTTTTCTAAAATAAAAAAAATAAAAAACCTGACGAAATGGAAGAATAGGCGCAAATTTATAGAAAAAATTAGAAGAAAACATTTTTGTAAATAATTTTAGAAGTAAAGTTAAGAAAAGATTTAATATCACTCCAATTGTAAGTTAAACATTAACTTTATGTTATATTAGAAATTTTCAAAATTTTTTAAAATTTTTATTGCTACTCTGTAGTTATCATATTAGGAATTCAATTGAACATAAGATTAACTATTATTTTTCCGATTGCGATTGAACAAGTATTTTTCAAAATTACTTCTTGATCACTTATTTTCTATCTTGGATGTGAAATTTGTTCGAATATACTTTGAACCATTTAGGAATGAAAAGTAAACTACTCATTTTGAAAAATATTAAATGATTTTCAAATGACTTTGGAAATTGACTCCAAGGTCAACTTCAAAGTCATCATCAAGTGCATCACTTTGAACACTATAACTTTGGTCCTAAGCACTTTTTTCAGAAAATATATCGTACCATAATCCACTTCTATGTTGATTCCTGGTCTCTTTTCTTGCGTTTCTAATATTTATGTCAATAAAAAAATGTGTTACCGTAGACAAGGATGAATAGGGACGCATTCAGACTTCACACCGTATTTTTTTGTATTTATTTTATGAGTACCTAATTTTTAATATATTAAAAGTTTTCGCGAAGATGGTCACTTTATCACAGTATCCAAAAAAATTTAAAAATATCGGTGGGTTTTTGAAAAATTAACATTTGCATCATTATTTTACCATTTTTTTTCCTTTGACTTGAAATAACCACCTGCCATTTTATTTATCAGCAACTTATGGCTTAACCTTCGCCTCTGTTAATGGGGAATATGACTTATTTGGGAAACTATTTTAAAATACGCATATTTATGTATTATGCATGTACCTATATAATTTTATTTTTTTAAAAATAATCTCGAAAACCGTTAGAGAAAGTTAATTTAACATTTGTTCTCAAAATTTGCGCGAAAACGTTAATTAGCTACAATTACGTCACATTTTCTAGATAGCAGCCACTGAGCACTGAATCGAACATATTAACATATGTTTCCTAGAGATACCACAGGCATTTAAATTGTGAAGCATGACTCCATTTTAGTAAACGCAACCTGTAACCACGGAGACTTGTTTATAGATAGTATATAAACCATTAAATTAATGGTTTGACCGCCATTAAAGTAATCACATCAGTCAATTTTTTTGCTTCAATTTCTTAATGTATTTGTAATACAAAGCATTCTCTCTAGTCGATTCTCTCCTCAATGATAGCAACAGGTGTCATGTAACTAAGAAAAAAAAACTGTTTATTTTTCTTATAACTAGGAGAAAAGATTGCTGATTTAAAAAAATAATTAATTATATTCAAATTAATTTCCATAGTTATGTTTGCTAACCGGAATTTACGTAGCGACCCTAGTGGCGACAGTGTTGAAACATTGTGAGAGAATGCAACGTCAAAGCCCATTTCTGCTGACGTAATTTATAGCTGAAAAATATTAATTTTTTTTAAATTAAATGATGATAGTTAGGAATAATTAACATAATAAATTCCTGTCTTTTATTATATCAATTTTCATTAAAATTTGTTTTTGTTTTTTTTTTTTTTGATACTATCAAATATCCCTTCGGCAGGTAAAAAAAAGTCACGGAAAATTTCAAAATTTTGTTTGCAAGTTAACACCCTTATTTCCACTCTTTCGGCCAGTAGAAACTTCCTGGCAATTTTTTTCGATGAGCATTATTATACCATTCCTTTCATTTTATGCAATGGCAGGTAAAAATAAAATATAAAAATGCGGAAAAATATGCTTTCGAAAAAATTTTCCGCGTTACCGCGGCCACGGTTAATACATTACTTATTTTCATTGCCACGCGGGGGATGACCGCTCCTCAAAAAGGCAGGTAAAAAAAAAATCGCAACCTTTCACCCGTCGCTGGCTTACGGTCTAATATATATTGTTACTATAATGACAAAAACGATGAAGCATACATCATAAAAAAATTCTAAAAACTTTTTTAATTTGTCTCAGAAACGATTTCACTTAAAACAGTGGATTAAATGCTCATCTTATATAATTTTTATACAATCTTTTCAATGGTGTAAATAAATTTATTACTGGCTCTTTAAATCATAGCTAAAATTAAATAAGTAAATAAATAAATAAATAAGACGAGAAAATCAAGATTGAGTTCAAATTTCGTAAAATTTATTTTTGGAGAATCGAAATTTTTAATACAATAAATAATAAACGATACATTGATTTTTACATTCACTTCTCGAGCAAATATAAATTTTTAAAACAAATAATAATAAACGGTTAATAATAAATACAGAAATTTGGGTGGATGCATACATAGGTTAGCATCACTGAGGTCAGGTCTTTCATAAGTCCTATTATTACAATTATCCGTTTCACATTCCTCACAATCTCTTATTTTATATTTACCAGTAGCCTGAAATCTTTTGGTATACTTGCTCAATTCTGTGCAAAAGCCTTGCCGGGTACATCCACGTTCTGGAAGCCACACTGAAATTATTTACAAAATTTGAAATTACTAGTAAATAATAAACACCAATAAATTTTCATTTCAAAATATTGAAGTTTATTAAGGAGGGACACCAGAAAAGAATTTGTTTTTTCTTTTGCATTCTTTGGAAGAATATAAATCAAAATTATGTCAAAAATAATTGAGATAGCATCATGTAAATACCAATATTTGACTTATAATACCTTAAATATCAAGCATAATTTAAGCAAAACATTAAACACTTTTTTGCAAAACGACCTTTTTGTACTATGACAATGATTTTGATTGTATATAAGTATATAGTATATATGTGTATGTTACACTTAAAGAACGAAATCGCTCATTCACAAAGCGAAATTCGTGTTATGGTACTTGTAGAAACAGCCATAACGCGTTGTGGCTAACTCAAAAAGACTACAACGCGAAATTCACGTCGTCGCTTTCATAAGATTTGACCACAACACGACGTGGTCATTTAAAAAAGCCAGAACGCGTTCTGGATGGCTAGTTGATGCAATCATGGTACGTCTGACAGATTGTTATTTGTAAATTGGCTCATGGCAATCAAATACCGATGAATTCGTATTCATTGTTGACTGTTATTTCCAAATGTGAATATCTGTGCGCTAATGATGGCCAATAAAATGAATATACACCCCCGTCACAAAATTTAAGACCACTTCAATTTTAGCGAATTTCCAGAATGGAAGCTCGCTATTACAGCCACTGTCATGACGCGACTTAAACCCGGGACCATGGCAGAAATTTGTTTTGAGGTCCCTAGAAACCGCAAATAATATTCACCAAAATTTATATATATATATATATATATATATATATATATATATATATATATATGTATATATATATATATATATATATATATATATATATATATATATATATATATATATATATATATATGTGTCCGCACGATAACTCTCGAACGAAATATCCTAGGTTTACGAAATTTGGTGAAAATGTTGGAAATCTCAAACCGTTGGACAAGTTCGTTAGCCAGACACGTCGGATGCAAGGAACATGGTGTTTGTTCTTGCAAAAAATTACTTTTTAGCCAAAATTTCCACTTATTCAAAAATTTTTGTGAAATTTTTTTACACCATTTAAAAGAGGAGAAAAAAATACATAAAAAAGGTCCTTAAATTATTTTTCTATGTCAACTAGTTTCCGAGAAAAACTATGTTGTTTAGACTGTGGTACTTTTATCGTAAAAAGTGTGAAGCTATTCACAATCTAAGCACATATTCGATACAATATGTATCGTACACATAATATATCAGGTGGCCCATTTGGATGTATACATACGATTTACATGTTAACTTTTAACATTGGATTCCTATAAGGAAAAAGTTATGTCACAACAGTGCTTTGAATAAACTAATAATACTAATTTAATATTATAACTACTACTGTTACTATCGCTTTAACAACAATAGTGCAGTAAAATAAAGAAATGAATGTCGCAATTTCCAAGCAATTCACTTTTACATAATAAATATTTGTGTCATCTGCTGTAAATTCAAAAAGGCATTTTTGTATTTTCTTGAAAATAAATATTAAAATAATAATACCCCTGTCGCAGCATCCTGCATAACATAGCGAATTTCCATTCAAAAGTACGTTTTTCTCGGAAACTAGTTGATATAGAGAATTGTAAATAAAAAAAATACCCCTGTCGCAGCATCCTGCATAACATAGCGAATTTCCATTTACAAAAGTACGTTTTTCTCGGAAACTAGTTGGTATAGAGTAATTGTAAATAAAAAATACCCCTGTCGCAGCATCCTGCATAACATAGCGAATTTCCATTTATAAAAGTACGTTTTTCTCGGGAACTAGTTGATATAGAGTAATTGTAAATAAAACAACTTTCTCTATGTGATTTTTCCGCCTGATTTTGCCAATTTTTTTTCACGAAAAATGTCCAAAACACCGTAAACGTTTTCACGAAATTTCTTAAAAATAAGATGTTTCGTTCTTGAGTTATCGTGCGGACACATTTATATAAATGTTTACTAATACTTACTTATATAGATGTTTACTAAAAAATGTGTACAATTACATTACTGTGGCAAAGGGGGGAAGTATATATTTTTAAAATAAAAAAATTAAAAAAATGTTTTAAATGTTTTTTTATTTATTTCCAAATTAATATTAGCTGTAAAATTTTAAAATATAGAGAACGCAGAGAACTTACATTATGACTAGTTGCGCCTCTCAGCAACTAAAGTGTTCATACATATTCTAAACAAAATACCCCTGTCGCAGCATCCTGCATAACATAGCGAATTTCCATTTACAAAAGTACGTTTTTCTCGGAAACTAGTTGATATAGAGCAATTGAGTTAAGAAAACCTTCTTTATGTGATTTTTCCGCCAAATTTTTTTCACGAAAAATGTCCAAAACACCGTAAACGTTTTCACGAAATTTCTTAAAAAGTAGATGTTTCGTTCTTGAGTTATCGTGCGGACACATTTATATAGATGTTTACTAATTGTCCGCACGATAACTCAAGAACGAAACATCTTATTTTTAAGAAATTTCGTGAAAACGTTTACGGTGTTTTGGACATTTTTCGTGAAAAAAATTTGGCGGAAAAATCACATAAAGAAGGTTTTCTTAATTACAATTGCTCTATATCAACTAGTTTCCGAGAAAAACGTACTTTTGTAAATGGAAATTCGCTATGTTATGCAGGATGCTGCGACAGGGGTATTTTTTTTCTTAAAATGGTTTTATCATTGCAATGAAAACTTTAATTTAAACAACGTTGCGTATACGATTTGCCTACACATTTGGCTTCTAATTCATGCACT
This sequence comes from Brachynemurus nebulosus, assembly GCA_035578155.1. NCBI lineage: Eukaryota > Metazoa > Arthropoda > Insecta > Neuroptera > Myrmeleontidae > Brachynemurus > Brachynemurus nebulosus. The sequence goes on along the minus strand of JAPWDM010000008.1, from coordinate 36,657,623 downwards.
TGTTTAGATTATTTGGGCATTTCTTTGACGATCACGTCACATCAAAGTGTGAAAGTAAATATTCTCTATTTTAATAAAATTTGAAATATAATTTTTTTAATAGATAAAAATTGTTTTCTCCGAATTAACGTTTGTATCATATTAAATAACACATTTTTAGCTTTCTAACAACTACCAAAAAATTTTCGTACGATGATTAGTTACGAAGTTATGAACAGTCAAAGTTTAATATGTGCTCTATTCTATGAATTACTATAACTCGTACAGCGATGAAAAAAAAAGAAATTAAAGGAAAAGAAGTGATCTTTTTGAATATAATATTAAAATTAATTGAAAAAAATTCTTCGAACTAATAATGAGCTTTGAACGTAAAAATTCCATTTTAAATTCTTATATCAAGTTTTTTTTTTAACCATAAATCGTAAACAATAAAACAAAAAAAATTTAAGGAAAGATTCTGAAAGTAGAAATTCTAAGCTTTCATTCTGTATTAAAATCAACGCTCTCTCATTTGTTTTGCCAAAAATGCAGGGACTTAAACATAAAACACTATTTTTATAAAGACATGTAAAATCGCCAAAAAAGTTTAGGACCAAAAAATATAAATGTAGTACTATTAGATATGGTACTAAACTTTTTGGCGATTTTACATACGTAACGTTACTTCAAGAAACAAAAGAGACTCTCAAAACAGTACCGATAAACGATATGATATCTTAAAAATTAGTGAATATGTGTATCTGATAAAAAAACACTGAAAAATTGATTGAATACGAATCTGATAGTATTTGTGATTCAAAAATCAGTTACTTTGTAAGGCTAATGAACTGTTTAACATTTTTGAAAAGGTATTGGGATCTGTCGAATGGCGGTATGACATCTGGTGTTGAAAAATCAAACTATTCTTGAAGTGCATTTGTTGAAATGCCATTTATGAGCTAAATTTTGTAGATCTGAAAATACATAGGGTTGACCGGGGTAATTGTGAATTGGGGTAATTGTGAACGGCACTTGTAATTTCTAAAATAACATTAATATTACAATTAGTAATAGAAAGAACGACAAGCCCGCAAAACAAGTGATAAAAATCACCACATCAAAATTATCAACAAAAACAAAAGAAATTAAACAATCAAGAAGGAATAAAAAGATCAAGTTTGACTAGTTTCGACTATATTAACAGTCATTTTCAAAAACAGCAGACCCAAAAGTCGCAGTCAACAAACTTGACATTTAAGAGAATGTTTTGAAATTGTCAAAGATAAAAAATTTTTTAGAAATTAAAAATTTTGTATCTGGTGTGAAAAATCAAATTTTTCCATATCTTTATGAAAGTGAATGGATAAAAAGCTTCAGATTAAATTACACTTTAAATTTTTAAATTCTTGAATACAGTGTCATTCACGAAGGTGGCAACATATGGAAAACTTTTCTATATGTACTAAGTTTCTCAAAAAATTTTATTCTTACTAAAAGTTGGTGCATGTTCTTAAATTAAAAATGCACCCATCAAAATTAAAACAAACTCTATTGTATACAGGGTGGACTTTAGAATGTGAAATTGGCGTAAGAGTAAAGTACCCTAATTATTGAAACTTGACAAAAATTTTACTGGGAAAAGTTGTTTAGAATTAAAAATTAATGTAAAATACAGAATCGTAGCCAACTAAAACCAATAATAAATTTTCCTTTATTCTTCCGTTTTTTCCGTATCACCCAGTACATTATGAAAACGGACGTACTTAGACGACTACTATTTATGTAGCACTGCAAGACTACACTTTTAATTTTTAAGTTCAACTATCTACTAACTTGAAATTTAAGTTTATTAATATTACAATCAAAATACACAATTAATCTGTTGCCATCATAAAAGTCATAAGTACTGAAATAAAAATATACCAAAACTGTTCATGTCTTTAATTTTGATGTGTCAAGTTAGTGTGAATAGTTTAAAAACAACTAATTATTTAATTTTTACATCGAATAGTACTAAAATATTGGTATATTTTATTTCAGTACTTATGACTTTTGTGATGGCAACAGATTAATTGTGTATTTTGATTGTAATATTAATAAACTTAAATTTCAAGTTAGTACATAGTTGAACTTAAAAATTAAGAGTGTAGTCTTGCAGTGCTACATAAATAGTAGTCGTCTAAGTACGTCCGTTTTCATAATGTACTGGGTGATACGGAAAAAATGGAAGAATAAAGGAAAATTTATTATTGCTTTAGTTGGCTATGATTCTGTATTTTACATTAATTTTTAATTCTAAACAACTTTTCCCAGTAAAATTTTTGTCAAGTTTCAATAATTAGGGTACTTTACTCTTACGCCAATTTCACATTCTAAAGTCCACTCTGTATACAATAGTTTGTTCAAATTTTGATGGGTGCATTTTTATTTTAAGAAAATGCACCAACTTTTAGTAAGAATAAAATTTTCTGAGAAACTTAGTATAGGAAAGTTTTCCATATGTTGCCACCTTCGTGAATGACACTGTATTAGCGGGGTTTGGAAACAAAGAAATACGAAAATACTACGCCCAAGAAACAAACAATGGAATTATTGAAAGTCTTATGAATTACATTTTAAATAAAATGCGAAAAAACGTTGAAAAATAAAATAAAAATGATAATTTAGAAGAAAAACACTGATAAAGCACAGTTAAAACTCAAATATCACTGAGTAACAATAAAATAATTAAGAAACAAAAAGAATCGTGATAAAAAATCGACATTATAAAATTATGAGTAACACAAAGTAAAACAAGTGAACAGTGAATGAACAACGGCCGCCTTGTGATTAAACTGAAAAGGTAAATGGACCTCAAAAACGATCGCGCATGAGCTCTGCTATATGCAATGACGTATTGAAATCGAATAGTTGATTAGTTTCATTTAAAATAGGGATGTCTAAGTTTACATCGTCTGCTATTCTAAGAGTTTCTAAATGATTCATAAAATTACCTTTTGTGCAAATGTGCAAGGTTTCGAAATCAGATTCAAGATTAAAAGCGTGATCAGTATCAATAATGTGTTGTGCTATGGCAGAAAAATTTCTGGTGTTCCCTGATTTTATGGCTGCCAAATGTTCGTTAAACCTGATAATGAATTTTCTGCCCGTTTGTCCCGTGTAAGAAATTTTACATTCAGGACAGACATATTTATAGATACCGGATTTGTTAAATTTGGGAATCGAGTCCTTAGATTTCACCAACAAGGACGACAAAGTGTTAGAGGTAGAAAAACTAAGTTTAACGTTGTGATCACGGAAGATTTTATTAAACGGACTAGCCTGTTCATTGATGAAAGGAATTGACGCATACTGTTTTGAGGTTATGTGGATAGTGGAAAATAGGTTAGGAAAAATAGTTGACTCTAATTTACGGTTCAAAAATTTTTTGTAGATATTATAAAGAAACTCTAGTGAATAGCCGTTACGACAACCAATGTCGATAATGATGGAAAGTTTTCTACAAAAGTTAGGTTTGTTCAGGGGATAAGTAAACAATCTGTGAAATGCATGATTAAAGAACGCCATTTTGTGCTGTTGCGTATGAGAAGAGGTAACGTGGATACAGTGATCGGTGTGAGTCGGTTTCCTATACACAGAGCATTGCAAAACATTCGAATAAGGATCTTTACTTATGGTAAGATCAAGGAAGTTTAATTTGTTTTCGGATTCAAATTCTATAGTAAAATGTATTCTAGGATGGAGGGTATTTATGAATTCAAGGAGAACGAGGGCTTCCTGATGGGAACCAGACCAAACTACAAAGATGTCGTCGACGTAGCGTTTCCAACATACAATTTTGTTAATAAGTTTGAAATTAGAATTGAAAAGGATATGCTCTAGGTGATCCATGAAAAAATTCGCCATAAACGGGGCGATAGCCAGGCTCATCTATACACAATTGAACGATTGGCATCGATTTAATGATAACATCTATACACAATTGAAAGGTTTATCGATGGGACTGCTAAAGAAATTGGACAATTTATTACCAATTCACAATTACCCCATGATTTTAAAATTGTGGGGTAATTGTGAAAGTCATTCACAAATGCCTCCATTCGGTTAAAAATTCCAGTAGTGTCCTTTTCAGAGTTGAAAATATTGATGAAAATGGTGGTAACCTTATTGTACAAGTTTCCGTTGTACAACTAATACAAAAAAAACTTGTTTAAAGAGCGATATGTTCTGTGCATCAATCTACGAAATCATTGCTGTGCTCCCTTACCCAATAACAACTTACAAATAGAATAATTACTTGTTGTCAATGTCTGTGTGAGTGTCCAAGGGCAGTAGGATAACACAAAACCATTTTTAGTCGAATTTTTCCTTGAAAAAATTAGACTTATACAGTCTATACGACAAGAACGGCGAGAGGCGAGAGTAGGGGCGCTATCCATTTTCGGACCCGTAGAACACGAATATATGTAGAAAAAAATGTCATATATATATATATATATATATATATATATATATATATATATATATATATATATATATATATATATATATATATATATTCCCGCCACCTTTTAATTTGCGTAGGGCCCCCCTATGGAAGTTAAGAGATATAATTTGGTAAGTGGGGCTCATTTTCGAGGCACCTCATACTATTAAAGTGGGGTCAAATTTTGGGAAAATTTTTGATCCGACTCAACTTTTAAGGGGGTGGTGGGGGCGGTAAAACCATAAAACTTTTCCAAACCGGTTGAAAATAATGTTTCGGTGAATTGTCTACAACATATCCAAAATTCAGCTTCCTAAGATGATTTGGAGGGAGTACAGGGGGAAAAAACGATTTTAGCTGGATTTAACAGGCCCCCAGCCCCCCAGAATTAACGTAGAGGGTTGAAATTTGGTGTGTTGATAAAGTTCGTACCTAGGTTGTGCTTTTTGGAGGTTTTAATATTTTACCCCTACCCCCCTAATTTTTAAGCTACAATTTCATGCTTTTTCGACGTTTTCGAAGTTTGTACCACTCGCACAGGTCACCCAAATAAACCTAGAGGGCTGAAATTTTGTATTCGGATTGAGTTAGTATCAAGGGGGTGCCTTTTGGGGGTCTCGACTTTTAACCCCTACCCCCACCATTTTTATACCAAAAAGAACATGATTTTTCTTGTTTTTTAACAGTTTCGTTCGGGTCAAAATCTCCCCAAATAAACCTAGAGGGCTGAAATTTTGTGTACAGGTTAAGCTAATAGCCAGACACTGCTTTTTGGAGGTTTCAACTTTTAACCCTTACCCCCACGATTTTTACGCCAATATTTCCTTAATTTTTTTGCTTGTTTTCTAACACGTCTAGAGACTCTCTAAGGAAACCTAGAGGGCTGAAATTTTGTACGTGTATTCAGTTAGTATCCAGCTAGTACCTATTAGGGAGTTCACATTACTTTTCCCCCCCACTTCTCCCATTTTTACATCGGAATTGAATGCTATTGTTAAATGTGTTTTAAATGCATTATTTTTATTCTAAATACAAGTAGGCGAATAGTAATTTTAAAAAATTTAAAAAAAAGTGAACTTACTTTTGTGACAAATGAAATACATACATATTAAGTAATTTAAAAATGTTATTAAAGTCACTGTTTATTTATAAATTAGGAATTTTGGATTTTGATTATTTATAAAATAGAAATTTTGAATTTTTTTGGAAAGAATAAATATCTTCATAATGGCCTTCCAGTTTACTACTTAAGTTCCTTTTTTAATATTTAAAAATAAAACACAAAGGCAATTGGCGGATAAGCATGGGTAGGAATGCCCTCGTACGAATTGTGTTGGCTTTTTCCCTGTTAACTGCTATCGGCACAAAATTGAAATTTACTGAGATTCAGCCCTTAAAAACTTAAAACCTCTTTTTAAAGCCCCGATCAACCGGACACTCATCATCAGTTTTGAAACCACCAAAATGACAAATCGCTTGTGGACTTTCAATTACATTTCGCCTGTAGACACTAAATACCGAAGATGAAAGGAAAAATTCGACTTCCGTGATGGGGCTCCGCTGCTCACGGCGTTTTTTTTATTTAACCTTGATTTTTTTGTACAAATTTGAGGTATGCGTAACTTGCATTAAACAAAGAGAAATTGTGACCGCTAAAGTATGATGAAAAATTTGAAAGTGGGGTAAATGTGATGAATTTGAGTTGGGCTTTACTCTGATGTACCACACTTCTCTTGTAATCCATTCTAAATATTTTTTCTGATGGCATTCACTTTGACTCCAAAATTCATAAAATTTGCAAAACCGCACCGGGGAAATGTGAATGGCTTATAAAATTTTTGTTTTTCATACGAATATGCTCAAAATTTGTGTGGTGCATCCTGAATAATGTAAAATTAAAAATAAATCAACCATAATGTGATATATAAAATAAAAAATACTTGAAACAACGCTTTTATCTCAATTCATGAAAATCCATTCACAATTACCCCGGTCAATCCTACAATTCATTGGATTTTTCCATTCATTTACTATTCTCCAGTTATTATGACGTTTGCTATTTAAATTTGAAGTTTGTATACTCTAAATTGTATTATTCATTAACTCATTGATCCATTCTTACCACATTTTAACTGTTTTACAGATGTAAAATTTTCTCTCCTCCAACAAAATCTCTTTGCTTTGGACTTGTGTCAATCCAAATACAAACAGTTCTAATATTTATCATTCTTTCTTAATATAGCACTGGTTACTATATATAAAACTAATGTTAATGCACTTTTTTGTCAACGATTTTTCTGAACCTCCTCCTTTTGGACAGATCCCAATATATTAACATCGGACACAAACGAACACAAGGTGTTTTTTTTTTTTTGACTTTTTAAAATAATTATAGACACTGTCCAGTAGCTTGAAACTGCAATAGAACTTTTTACTTACATTTTCTTTGAATGCTATTATGCTGAAATTCATTTAATTAAACAATGAATCACCCACTGTTTGATTTTAAAAATTTAAATTATAACCCTAGGGTTTGTTGATAAAGCTTTTAATAAAAAAGTTAATTTAAAAAATTTAAAAAAAAAAAACGACTGCGCGAAAATCAAACTAAACCGATAGAAACAAGATAATATAGAGAAAAAGAAAAATTAACAAAAAAGTAAAGCAGTTGGAGGCATCAAACATTTCTGTTTAACTTGGTATAACATGTGTGCCTTCGACACACTTTTTCTTTTTCTCTATTTCAGTTTGTTTCCATCGTTTTAGTTTGCTTTTTGCGCAGTTGGGGTTTGTAACATTTTTTATTAACTTTTTTATTTACGTTTTTTAGTGTTGCTTAATTATTTAGAAGAAAAAATATTTAGGTACGCGTACGAAATTACAACGTCTGACGGCCCAAATTACCACGAATTTGACATTAAGAAATTTTTTTTATTATAAAATTGCTTTTGTTCGTGACTTCCTCCGTGTGAACTTGTTGTAGGTTGACTAGTTGTATGTACACACTATGTCGTTATTAACTCCGCTCAGATGAATTCGTGGACATAAGCTCGTTTCCATATAAATTTTCACCCCTTATTTTACCACCTTAAGGGATGAATTTTCGTTATGGTCAAATCTTATGAAAGCCCCAACGCGTTTTAAAAACACACAACATTGTCAGTTACGCATGCATTTTACGTCATTCAGCATAATCTCGAGCTTATATAAGTCGTACAATGTGTTAGAAAAGGATAGAAATATTCCATTACACGCTTTTACCACCCACATCCACCCACTTCCACCAGCCGTTCCCTTACTTGCAAGTGCACACCATGGGCCTTCTACCACTGTAACCATGAGTGGGTGGCAGTGGGTGGTCACTTTTAGGGTTCATCCACACTATAGTGCCAATCACAGTCTGTTCTCAGTCCAGTCTCGCTCCGGTAAAATATTCTTAAATAAAAAATAATAAGGGTATTCACACTATCAACACCAGTCCAGTTCCAGTCCAGTCACGGTCCAACACCGATTCATTCCAAAGAATATTTGACTGAGAATGACTTGCCCATCGAGAAATAATAACGCAATTTCTTTATGGTTTTACTGGCTTCAGTTAGTCAGTACCACTTATAATATTTGACAGTTATATCTAATTTAAATCCTGAATTTTTATTTATTATAATTTTGCAATATGACAGCTGAAAAGTATTGGAATCTTGAAAAAAAAGGTAATTATTTATTAATTAAAAATTAATAAATAAGTACCTATATAATGTATAGTGAATGACAATATCTATGAATATGGTAAATTCACATTGGATTGAAACGAACCATACCATTCATGGAACACAAATATGAATATACCGGAGCGAGACTGGACGGAGAACGGACTGTGATTGGCACTATAGTGTGGATCAACCCTTATATATTTCATTTAAGTATTTGTGATTTTTATAATTACTATTTTTTTTTGTTGTTTTGTTAAAAGCAACTACGTCTACTTGATAACACGTAACTGGATTTTCTTTCAAATTAATTAATGTATTGACCGTCTTGTCCACAAATGTACTAGAACAATAAAAATAATCAGTAAGAGCGTTCACTTTTCCACAGTTTTCCTTTTGGCAAACATAACATTCTAAACCATCTATTTCGGTCACTTGTACTGTAAAATAGAATGATCAAAAATAAAATGTAAATAAAAAACATTGATAACTCAAATTTGGTTTAGTAACTTTATAATAAAAATAATTCCTTGTACTTACAAAATGTAGCAATAGAAATGAAGAAAATAACTGTTATGCTAATTTTCGAATCCATATTTACAATTTTGAATATCTTAAAAAAATTTTCGTTGTTTGTCAAAATAAAAATAAAATATTTATATTTAATTGTGTTGCTTGGATAAAAAAAAAATTATTTGTCTGTAAATACCAAACATTAGTAAAATCCATTCATCTTTGACTACCTTATTTTGGCAAGATTTTTTAATACGTAATGTACTATTGGCGACGTGAACGCCTCTAGTTTTTTAAATTATGTTTTTCAAAAACAGTCTAGACCCGGACACTTTTTTACATTAATTTTATGTTTATACATCTTCCACCAATAAAAGTATTACTAATAGAAAGAGCGTATACTATTTGTTATATCCCTGACCCATTTGTTTCATTATAAGTAAAAATAAAAAAAATAAAAAATAATTAGTAAGTGTCCGGGTCTACACCCCAAATCGGTCTTGACCCGGACACTTACTTAACTAATGTAATTATATGCAAACTAACCTCTCTCGTCGGGGTTAGGACAGTGTTTTATATCGTCTGTAGGCTTTGAACCTGTCAAAGATTTCAAAACATTTTGTGGGCAGGAAGAGGGGTCAATGCACAGTAACGTGGGCCGAAAAAAGTCGATTTCATCGGATCAAAAACATGTATGTCTTCAAAGTTGTGTAGTAGGCATAGTATGAACATAATAAAATATTAGGCCTGAGAGATAATATCTTTAGACTGCGCAAACAGCTTAAAGTTTATTTTTTTGGCGAAAAAACTGCATTTTTGGGCAATTTTTTAAATATATTTAATTTTGTTGGATCGTAAACATGTATGTCTCAAAAGTTCCAGTATAGGTCCATAATGAATACCGTAAAATATTAGCTTTGAGCGATATTGCTTTTAGACTGCGCAATCAGCTTAAAAATTCAGTTTTCTGTTGAAAAATTCGTATTTCTTTTCAAATATTTTAAATATTAGGTCAAAGTCATAATTAGCTCGTATAGTCGGGGTAATGGTCTGGGACATGTTAAAAGGTTCTTTAACCGCCTCAGAATATCCTAAAGTTGTAATTTAGGACACATTTTGACGGCCCAAAAACTGTAAATTTTGCAGTTTTTGAGCAAATTTTTGATATATATATATATATATATATATATATATATATATATATATATATATATATATATATATATATATATGTGTATATATGTAAATATATATATATATATATATATATATATATATATATATATATATATATATATATATATATATGTATATATGTAAATATTATATAATATATATCGATGGTTTTCCAGAAAACTGACACAAGGCAAAAAACGTGATTTTGCAGGAAATCATTTTTAAAATTATTTGAACCAATTATTAAGTTTTTTTCATCATCTTTATTAATTTTGTAAACTTTTAATTTATTTGTGCTATTGTTATAAAATAATATATTGGAAAATGACTTTTCTTCCAGTATCATATATTTCTTTTTGCAGTTTAAGAAAATAAAAATTACTTTTTTCCCAGATGTGACATTTTTCTTTAAAACTTTTATTATGTTGCAAATTTTGATTAGGCTGTAAAAAAATATTGATCAGCAAAAACGTCACAACTAAGAATATGACACTTTTCTAGATAAATTAAATGTATCCGATACCAGTATTTTTTTAAATATGTCACTTTTTCTGAAAAAAAAACCTATGAAATTTTAATTTTATTAGACACTTTTTTAGATATGCCGTTTATCTAGAAAGAAAACGATGCTTACCCAACCAACACCAAAACACAAATGATTTATGACAGTTTTCTTGATATGTCTCAATGCGATTCGATCTCGAACCAAAACGACACTTACGTTCTCTCTTAGCCACGTTTCAAGTTACACTTATGACATTTTTCCACATAAAAATATACATATTTGGAAGTTTGTTTTTCACATAAAACGTGAAAAGCCGTTTTTGGACTTATGTCACTTTTCTCGAAAACCATCGATATGTAAAAAATGAAAAAAAAATTTAAAAAAAATAACTAAATAAATAAAAAAAAATTCCGAATTTATTATTTATTAAAAAATATTCGAAGTCATTTACTACAGTTTAATACATATTATATATTATATTAGTAGTATATAATATGTATCAGTAGTTATATTAATTATATAGTATATATAGATATTATACAAAAAAAACTGGGAATTTATTTTTTATTAAAAAATATAGGGAGTCATTTATTACAGTATTCTAATGACATTTACCTAATTTATTTACATTATTTAAGTTAAATCCCCGTTTTCGGAGCTGCCAGGAGACTGAGAATTCCCCAAATATTGTTTAAAAATCGGCTAAATAACGTTTTAAAAAAAAAAAAAAAAAAAAAAAAAAAAATGAACAAAAAAACAAGTCTGCTATTCCAATACAGCATATTTACAACTCATACAACTGAAAAATTTCTTATATCCACAGTATTTCTCACGAAAATGCTGACCAGGATACTGAGAAATTGAGTGGACCGAGTACGATCTCACTTACAATGTTAACTGAATTAATTGATACAACCCCAATTTAAATAAAACATGTACTTTATTTTATTTATTATATTTGAGTTAATTACTATGACAAACGGTGATTTAATCGGAATATAATTTTTTTTATATTTTTTAAGTGTTTTGGTTTGATAGGAGAATGATTTAAAGTTCGGGAGACAAAATTCAATAGAATATTTCTTGTAGAAAATATAAAAAAATTCAAAAATTATTTATACAGTAAAAAAGTACCAATATTATAGATTACTACTGCAGTGTAAATTTTTTTTTATACATTCAGCAAAAATAATTATTTAGTCTGCTATATTTTACTTTGGAGAGGAGACATACCAGGAAACTGAGAATTTTACATTTTAAGTGTCATTTTTTATAAAAAAAATATATTTCGAAACCGGGTTATTTTGACTGACCAGTTAGATGCAGTAATGGTTTACAGTTTCCATCTAGAAAAAATGTATTTTTCAAAATATTAATACACAAAATGCGTTGGGCCGTCCAAAATTCCCTAGTTTGAAGATCTACCCATATATCAAAATTAAAACAATATGACAATTATGACGAAAATTACTATGTCTAAGTTAGACACACATTTTATTTCTTTGAAAAACTGGAGAATAGTAATCCTGTAAAATGAGATAGTAAAAGTTGAAATGTGGAAACTATTTACTTTGAAGATTGGTACAAAGTGTCCGGGTCTAGACAGTTTTATGGTACATTTAATTGTCGATATAAATATGTATTGTACAAATAATGTGTGGATTACTACTTTTTATATCACCAATTAAACATATATTTTTACTTGATTTTAGTAGATTAATACCGTGTGAATCAAAAAATTTTGGATTTGGACATGTACTGTCATATAAATAAATATTTTATCAAAAATTAAATCAGGTAGGTGAGGAAATAAAAAATTTCTTTAGGATCGTTAATACAAATAATAAAAAACAATTGATAATAAAAACAAAAATTTAGGTAAGTGCACGTAAGAATTGGCATCATTCTCTTTGTAATCATCTTCCTTAATTTCTTCATCCAATTCGTCGGGTATATGTTTATGTTCTGGAGGTCTTTCGTAGGGTTTATTGTTACACATATCCGTTTCACATTCTTCACAATCTTTCAATTCATTCCTATCATTGGGATCACTTTCTAGCTCAAGAGTCTCCATTTTTTTCTTTTCCATTTTAAACGCTTTACAGAAGCCTTTCATGGCACACCCACGTTCTATACCACACTGAAATTATTTACAAAATATCAAATAACTTGGAAATAATCAGAGTTGTGCGTGTAATTTACTTCAGGTAAATTACACAGATTTTTACATGTAAAAAACTCTGTAATTTACACATACTTGTTTTGATAAAAAAAAAAATGTAAAATATGTAAAAAACTATTTTTTTTTAATTTAGTAGATGTAAGAGCATTACTGATGGTATTCTTTATTTACTGTTGAAGTACTTGCTATATTTACAAAATAAAACTTATAATTAAGTAATTTGAAAATTAAAAATATAAATGGGTCCAAACAGGAAAAAGAAAGATTAATTTTGATAGAATAGTTTATTTGAGAATTCAATATTAAAAAGATTTTTAATTAATCAGTTAAATTTTATTAAAGACATCAATTATCTTCATCATCACTATCATCGCTGACTTTTTTATTGTTATTATAATTTAAAGGAAGATAAACATATAGTAGTTTTTTTGATCTGTCAAAAGTCAATTTGTTAATTTGGAAATTTAAAGCTTTGTAGTCAGTTGTGGATGGCCTTCCACCAGAAGGAAATCATTTTTGTTTACACGTTTTTTCATGTGATCTTATAAACAAGTAAATACGGTCAAAATATAATAAATTGTTTGTCAGTGAAATGACAAATGATTTAAGTATTTTACATTTTTTACAATTTTCTACAATTTTTAAGGGTTTTTTTTACGGTTTTTTTTGCGGCACAACAAATACATATTGGACATCATTCGGATCAAACAGAACCGTACTTTATATATGAAGGTATATTGCACTTGAAGTGATTACTATAATGTAAATAAACGGTGAATAGATATTTTGTATACATACATTAGATATGTACAAATAGTATATTACGTGATTGAGGTTGTAAGTGGCATATTACACACGAGCGAAAAAGTTACGCAAGAGCCACGTAGCGGCGAGTGCGTAATTGCGCGAGTGTGTAATATGCCTTACAACCGAGTTACGTACTGTACTTTAGCTACGATTAACATGAAATTCACAATAAACGACAAAAATTTGGTACAAATCTACAAATATCAATACATTAAAATTATGTAGTATTTGAAATTTATTAAAAACAAACGTAAACAATCAGTTGCTAGGTAAAATTTTTATACAAATTCTATTATTATATGTATCATGTTTATCACTATATAATATATAATAATAAATAATTATAAGAATTAATAAAAGTGTAGTAGGCGTTCTTATTTTTAGCATACATGCGTGTAAAAGCCCATTTTTTGTACAACTGGATATATGATTGTATGTAAAACGTAGGTTATTTAGATAGTATTTTGTACAATAAACAAGGTAGTCGTAGATAAAATAATACTCCTATGTATATTGTATATAGGTAAGCAACTTTTTTAATTTTTACTAATTTATTTTTATCGATTCACAACTGAAATGTTCGACTGTATATGGTATGCAGGGCCGGCGAAGGGGTAGGGTAGGTGAGGCAATTGCCCGCGGATCCGGATCTAAAAGAGAGGTCCGCAGCCTCAATTAGAGGCCCAGAGAAAGTGAAAAGAGGATTTTTTGCTTGTCAATTGTATTTTTTAAGAAAACTCTGGAAAATTCCTGTTGTGTCCGGGGGCCCGTCATTTCTCTTGCCGGACCTGTTTGTATGTGTATATGCACGTGTTTTTTACTTCTTTCAATTTTAAGTGATGGCAATAGTTGTATATTAGGATTTGTTTTTCAATAACAATAAAAATTTTAACAAATATGTTTGTATACGTATTATAGTAGACCGTCTAAATTTTCAATAAGATTTTTAAAAAAATGTTTTTAATTTCTTAAATTTTCTAAATTTTGTGAATAAAAAAATTCTGGGATTCTAAATGGCGAAAAATTAAATTTGGACCAATTACGTGCACTTAAAAGTGCACAATTTTACATAATTTAGGTTTTTCAATTTCAAATATTATCGAGTGCTTGTGAAACACTACTACGTATGACAAACTTTTGTTTGCATTTAAACACACGCAGTATTCATATGTTCACTTATCGTTCAGCTAAACTGAAACTTTAAGCACTCGATTTTTTTCTTTGGGTATTATGACCAAAATCCAAATGTAAATTATCATCTTTATCGAATTTTGCATATAGACGAACAATTCAAAATTTGTTTTAAATGACATATGTTTCGCCTGTTCCATATGCAGCAGCTGAAGTACATTTGCCTTAATTTCTTGTAAAAATTCTTCAATGGACTGGAAGTACTCGGAACTCTTCACGCGGTAGCTGATTATTCCGTTTTTGAACGCGCTGTTAATCGTTTCCACATTTACGTTTGCAGTTCCACTGCATAATTTATTTATATGGGCCGCGCTTCGTAAATGCCCATTGAAAGATGAAACTGGTATATCAACGCCGCATACTTCGCATCGTCTTGTTCCCCAATCCGCCTTTGATTTTTTAGATGGACTGCCATTTTGTTCGTCAGCTGTTCGCTTTCTCGAAATAAGACCACTGCTAATTGAGGGCTGTTCATGATCACGTACGACGTCGGTTGAGGGTTGACCATGTTCATTAACCATGTGCTGCTCCAAACCATTTGTAATATATTCGCCGCAGTAATGAAACAATACAGCCGTTGAATGAAATTTTCTCACATGACGATGTAAATTATCCATTCTTGAAAAAGTATCCCCACACTGACTGCATTTAAAATAAAAAACGAGCTATTGTCACCATGTTTCGTATTCATATGTCTTGTCAAAGCACCCCGACGGCTGAATCCAGATGGGCACATTTCACAGTTGAATAAGGCCATTTTTTCCTAAATTTCACAAAAAATATTGTTTAGTTTTCGCGAAATATTTAATCTTCTAAGATTAAATTTATTATTATTATAAACGTTAAAGCTGATCGAAAATATTTTACATTTTATTTACAGAATTTTTCTGGCACATTCTGTAAATTCTAAAATGAAAAAACGAAATTTTTTTCGACATTAAACAAAATTAAAAAACGTGAAATTATATTTTCTGGAATTTATAAAACAAAATTAAATTTGAAATATATTGACTGGTAAAAAATAACATGAAATTTTTCTGTTTTAATATTTTTAAAATAGCTGTAATTAATTTTTAAGTTGTTGCATACAAAAATTAGTAAAAAAAATTTTCAAAATAAAAACTAATATTAAAAGGAATCAAATGTTTCTTACTCACCAATATTGATAAAACAAAAATCAAACAAAAAACACAGAAGAAATAAAAATATCTTAAAAATTTCTTCTTTCATATAGGTAAGAAAAGAGGGTCGCCTTGTTTTCAGCTACCACGTTTCGGCTACTTTTTCAAGGTCACTAGTTTTACTTCTACTGTTTTCGTATTTTGTCTCTGACTATTGTAAATATATAAAGTAAAATTTTTGGTGCTTTTATTTAGTTGTTAAAAGTAGCTGAAACGTGGTAGCTGAAAGCAAGGCGACCCTCTTTCAGGGCCGTAGCTAGAGCTGAATTTAAGGTAGGGCAGCTGTTGTTATATGTAGGGCAGAAGTAAAAATTTTATTTGATTTGATCTAGTGAATCGATTTTTCTCGTACTTTTGCGTATGTGTAAGTGAGATAGTACTTAATTGTCAAGAGAGGGTGACAGATAGATAAGAGCAAAGCAGTTATTTATTCAAATTTATATATAATTTCTTCAAACATATTGTATTCAGTTCGATAATAATTAGTCCTTCCTTAAAACAGCTGAATTTTTCGATTCGCCATATTATTAAAAATGCGAAGAACTTCATCCAGATCAATTAACTTCGTTCTTTTCTTTTCAAAGGCCAAAAATACCATGCCTGCCATTCTTTCGTGACCCATTGACAGTCGCTGAGGCCTATTGATTGCAGTCAAAGTTGAAAACGTAGATTCGCACACAGCAGTGCTATACATCCTATGGTCGCCACAGATGTGAAAAGTTCATATGTATCTTTGAACGCCTCTCGCTGCCTGTACAGAACTTGTATTGTGTTTTCCATTGTATTCTCGCTACGACTCAAATAAGCTTTGACTACAGTAGCCTCTTCTCTTGATGGAACCGTTAGACCTAAAAAATCAGTGGAAATTGTGAACTTATGTTCATAAATAAATAACACTAGTATTTTACAAGCAGAGATATAGTTTTGTTTAATTTTCTTACTTACCTAAATTTTTCAACGGCATCATTTTGTCTACATCCAACTCGTCGAGACTTGCTATCGAATTTAACAGATCGTCGTTGTCCGAAAATCTTCTTTGCAATTCAGCAATTAGTATATCCAGCGTTTCGAAATACTCAGACTTAAATGGCAGAGCATCTAGGCCTTCTAGGTTTTGTCTGGCAGAGGAAGAGGAAGGGCCATATAACAAGTAATCATCCATCTGATTTGATTTTTTGACTTGTCTTTGCTGGGTCTGGGTCCTATTTTCCAAATCGCCGCTTATTATAGACTTAGCTTCTTCTAAAATTTGATGATACATTTCATCTGATCTCAGTTTCGTCATTTCAATTTGGACGCACTTTATGATCGTTATCGCGTCTTTTAATCCTGTGCTTCGGGCTTGTAAAGCTGCGTCTGCTGGGTGAAGCATTGATAAAATTTTTTTGGCGACAATCATGGCCATTCGGAATTCCAAACTGAGCATGACTTTTTTAATGCCGACACTCTTGGCGACGTCATCACCGTTAAATCTATCATTTTTGATTTCATCTAAAGTTACCAAAATCGATGAATAATTATCATATATAACTTTTGTAACCGCCAGATGACCTGACCAACGCTGTTGGAGGAGCCGGCCAATCCTTTTTCCACCATACAAGGCAGCTATTTTGCCATGATGAAAGAATTCATGTAGCATGATGCATTGATCAAAAAATAAACGAATAAAAGTAATTTCCGAAATAGTTCTAATGACTATCAAATGCAAACGATGGTTATAGCAGTGAACGTAGGGAATTTTTCGGCCTAATTTATTTTCTATTCTGGTCGCAACTCCAGAAACTTTCCCACTCATTTCACTTGCGCCGTCATAGCACTGGCTTAGCATATGAGAGAGGTTAATGTTATTTTCCGTAAGGGTATTTAACGTCAATTCCGTAAAAGTGGCTGCATCAAGGTTTTCGGTAGTTATAACTGTTAGCAAAGACTCATTGACAATTCCATCCTTAATATACCGTATTGCTATTGCAATATTTTCGCGATTATTTTTATCTCTCGTCCCATCTTCCATTAGAGTAAACCAGTTCACGTCAGATTCCTTAATATCTTTAACAATGGAACTGCGTACTGCTTGAACCATTGCTTGAATTATTTGATTTTGAATTGCAGGTGAACGATATGTTGCATTTTGTGGTATATGACTGAGAGCCTCCTTTAAACTAGGGTCTTTCATGCACGTGTATTCAAACAAATTTTGAAATAAACCTTGTTCTTTTTCTTCTTCTAAAATATAATTTCCACGCAAAGCTAATTCGTTTACAACTAGAAATTGTATTACTTCAATAATAGACTTCACGTAATACCTGTTTTTTTCTAATATTGTTTGATGTATTAACGTTTCAACACTACTAGTTGTAGATATTCTATGTAATTTTTCCTGCCACATAGCCATGGCTTGTGTATGAGAAATGGATTTTTCGTGTTTTGGAAACCCAGTTTTCGAATCAGTGGCATTTTTCCAGTTTCTGAATCCTGTAGAAGTGTACGAAGTCTGTTTGCTTCCATGAGGTAAAAATTGCTGACAAGGATAGCAAAAAGCAGCATCCTTTTCGACAGAATATTGTAACCATTTAAATCTTTTGAACCAGTCCGCTACAAAGGCCCTATTATTTTGTTTTGGATATGTGTCTAAAATAACTTGCTTTATCGGTTCTCCGATTTGTGCAATGTCAGAAGGAATACCATGGCTAACAATACCAATGTGTTTCATTGAATTTGTTTTCATAGGGCTAGGTGTAGCAATTGTATCTTGTACTTCCATCTGTTTTGAGGAATGAGGCTCTTCGTGATCAATTTTTTCTTCAATTCTTCGTTTTTTGCCAAAGAAAGCCCGTATATCCATCGCAAGATCAATTAATTTTCAGTTAACACTAATAAACAAACAACTGTGTCGATAACTAACTGCCACGCTGTGCTGTACACTACACTACTTATAAATTATAATTTATTAAACATGGGATCGTTGCTTTCTCACTTTTCACAGGAAAATTGTAGAAAAACACGAGTCGACTTTCGGCTTTTACACCATCGTCAGGTGAGAAACATAACTAAAAATTATTCTTTTAGGCGAAAAGTATTTATAATACAAACTGAAGTAAATAATGTATTGGTGGGGGATGTTAGAGGCAGATATAATCAAACCAAATGTAATGTAATTCCCAAGTTGAACAATTTTGATAAAACTAAAAATGTATTATTTGCAAAGGCTCCCGCAGCGAATTTTATTTTAAAACCAGTTAAGTGTAATATAATTAAAATGGCTAGAGTATGTTGGGGAAAACCAGAAACATGAAATAGTGGTGAACATTAATTGAAAGAAAAAAGAGAATAAAATATACAGGTATCTATCTGTGTTAATTTGTCAAAATAGAGAAATGTGTTGATTTACAAGAAAAGTTACACCCCCAGGTAGTTGCTTTTGTTAGACTGAAAGGATTGTAAAATCAGAAATATTGCATAAAAACTATTTTGAAATATTAATTACCAGGAATCAATAAAATTTTTAAAAATGGGTACCTGTCAGCTAAAACTATTCGAAAAACGTGAGATGCATCGTGTTATAAATTTAACAAAGCCGATTTGTTTAGATCAATTTGGTCATTTAAGATGACAAATTGCTGACAAAATATTACACATTTGTAAAAAAGGCCGCAAACTCAACATTTTGGAAGCCCTGGAAATCAACAAATTGAACAAAGACCCAAACCACGTCATCTTAAATGACCAAATTGAGAAACCCTAGAATGACCAAATTGACAAACCCTAGAATCATACGTTGGTCTACGAGTCAAGTTAATCATACATCGGCGTCGTTTCGACGAATGGAATTTTTACGGGGAGTTTTAGAGTTTATTTGCAAAAAACACTTTTTTTACATAACAATACTACAAAAGCGAACAAAATATTTAAAAAAATTGGATTTGGAAAAATTTCTTAATGTAAATATTTATTAATTTTTTTAATCTTTTTATCAAAGCATATTTTTATTATAAAAATTAAAAAATATATAAATACATCAATTGTAATAATTAATTTATGAACTATTATGAATCAGTGGACATGTGTGACTTTACAGAATGTGAAATTTCTCAGTCATAAATATTCCTATAGATATGTAGTTATTTCCCCATTAGGCACATTTGTAAATTTTCTAAAATTTGTTAGTAATTTTTCAAATAAGATCTCAAAAAATAATAAAAATTAAAATATTTTCCACAAAATAAATTGGTAATCTTTTATTAAGTCATTCGAAACGCATTCTTTAGTTTTCGATTCAATATATTCAAACTTCAGTATTATGTCGTCTCTATAAGTCAAGCAGCTGTAATCATCTTTCACATTATCATAATCATTGAATAAATTAATTATAACATCCATATCTTTAATAAATTTTAGAAAAATTAGGAAAAATTTTATATGTGGAGTACAAAATCTTTAAAAAAAAATATAGGTTAATCATACATCGTCGTCCTTTTGACGGACACTATTTCAGTATAAAAAGAACGACAATAGCTGTAAACAAAATTTATATGTCTTATGTGTTATAATAACAAATAAATTAGATAACTGAAGTTTCACACCGAGCAGGTACCGACAAGTCACAGTATTGGAGCAGGTAGAGAAGTTCGTTCGTCGTTTTGACGAGTACGTATGATTCTAGGGTTAAGGGTAGTTTGGAGACTACGGGGGTGAGCTCAAAAATCAAAATTATACTTGTTTAACAGCTCGTAAATAGCTCTTAATTCTACCGCAAATATTGGTCTGAAATTTTTATTTTTAAGTGGTGGGGGGCTGAGTCGAACTCGATTCAGCCCCCCTACTAAAAATATTAAATTCCTGCTCAGTGTGTCGAGCTCAAAATTTTTAATTCATGGAATACGAAAGCTCATAAATAGCTCCTAATTTTGCGCTATTTGTTTTTTCAATTCTGAAAGGTGGAGGGGCTAGGTCGAGTGGGGTTTAATCTGGTATAATCAAACTAGAATATAAATCAATGATTTAGAGGTGGGTATGAATGAAAAAAATCGAAATTTTGTTTAATTATTTATTAAATATAGGTAAAAATTGATACAATGTTGAAGTTTTTAAAATACATAGTACAATTAAATAATACATTTTAAAGAGAATAAATTATAAAATTCGCCATTCAGCATCCCCAACGATTTCGAGAAAGTCCAGCGTTGAATTCCAGTTTATAAGTCAGTCCAATGGGTCCATTATTCTGTATTCATAATACCCAGTTTTGGATTGCTCTGGAGCCATGCCAGCATCTGCTCATTTAAATTATCGAACCTCGCCGGTAACGAAATGTATCCAATTTCTAACTCCAATATTGTCTTCATTTTCGATGAATCGAATTTTGATGGTAGTTGACTTGCTCCCATTATTTTATATATTTTTCCAATTTCTATATCAGAAAGTTTAATCCATTGTTTAACGGTGCCAAGATGGTTCAATTCGTCCATAAAATTTCCCGCCATTTTTTGAATTAAGTCTCTGTTTCCAGCATTAATTGATTCCATTGTTGGCAATAATTAATTCTTAACACAACAATTGAAAAAATTGTTTTACAACAATAAGATTTAATGTTTTCGCTAAAGTTTCGAAGAAAATTGTAATTGAAAAGTTATGCTATAATCTTTTATAGTACAAAAACAGCATGATGACGTCAGTTATCGCACTTTATGTAACCATGCAGGTTAAAACCTGTTGCTTCATTTTTGCATATTAGACAGAAATCTCCGTTATTAATATCAGTACCTTCTAATGACGTCAGCTGACAATCTGTACAAATTTAAACCTGTTTTCAGATAAAAATATGCAATCATATGATAAAATTCATTTTTGCATACTAGACAAGAATCTCCGTTATTAATATCAGTATACCTTCTAATGACGTCAGCTAACAATTTATACAAGCTTAAACCTGTTTTATTTTAGAATAAAATGTATTAACTTTACAATAATCAGACGTTGCATGCCATCTGTTGACAATTTCTCAAACTTACGCACAGGGATCTCTAGTATCCAGACTACGAGCGCCATCTAGTAGTGAAAACTTAGAATTAACAGAGCTCAAAGTTGGCTGGGCCATCTATTAGGGAAATTTTCAGTACTTAGGTTCGGTTAGGTTAGAAAAAATTTTGTTAGGTTCGGCTAGGTTAGGTTAGGTTAGGTTAGGCTAGACCAAATTTCCTTAGGTTCCGTTAGGTTAGGTCAAGTTTCGTTGGGTTCCGTTAGGCTAGAAAAAATTTTCGTTCACATTACTCCACCCACCGCCCGAGGCTTCTAGAACCGCCCCGGTAGCGGTGCCACCTCCCGAGGTCGCTCAAAAAATCGGGAGGTGGCTCCATTCTCCCCAATCCTTTCTACTCAGTGATATTTCCAGTCGTAGATACCGCTACGAAAAAATTATTATCATTATTAAGTTCTTGAAATAATTGAAGAATACAAAATATGTAATATATTTAAATTTTTCAATAGGAATGAGTTTGTTTGAAATGGGTTTTTAGTCTAAGCATATTAAGAATGTTAAGGGAAAATTTACTCACAGTCCTAATAATATTCATTCTTTATGTTTTCTAGGTCGCTGAACACAAATTTGAGATTTGAAGACAAATATTTTGCCCGGAACATTGATTATTTTGCGAAAAAAGTCAAATTTTTGTTAATTTTTTAGGTTTTTAATTTTAATCTTGGTAAATATGCATTTTCTCGAAAATGTTGTTCTTTACAAAATTAAAGTCGACAAAATTTCCTATAAATTTTGTATATAACAATTCTTTCTACAACCAACCGTTATGCCGCTAGAACGGATTAAAAAACGGGCTTAATTTTTAAAAATAAAAAAAACCTTAATCTTACTATTTTGCTTTCGATTTTCATGGAAATAAACCATGTTACGATAGTTTTGGCCATGTATAATAAACTAGCAAAATAAATTTAAAAATTAATAAAATATTGGATCCGCTGATTACGAGCCTTGTCTAAAATATGGATTTGTAAACTCGTAAAATCTAGAAGACAATTGGAGACAAATGAATTAAAAACCAATTTTTAATTAAAATTACTCAATTGATACAATTTTGGAAAAACAGCTAGCCGTGTATTTTTTGCTGGCATTGTGTCTTGTTGTCTCGATTAATAGTAACAACCAGTGAAAATTTAAACCAGATCCTATGCGTGGTTTTCTGCACGGAGAGAAAAATCCTATAATTTTTGTAGAGAAAATTTCAGAAAAATTACCATAATCCGTGCGCGATCGACGACCAAAATAAAAAATATGTGCTAGCATGGTAAAATTTAATGTGGTGCTAACACAACTTTTATCACACTCTTATGCATATATATTATAGTTTAATTCTTGTTGTCGTACTCTTTCATTTGCGCATCTGACCTTTGCGACCTTATGTTGGTTGCACTGTACCTGTAAAAACATGTATACAAAAATGATTGCCAACAATATATTCTAATACATATACTAAAGATAGGTAAATAACAAAAAGATGAATTAAACGATGACATCATCCTAAGAGAGTGTAAAAGAAACTGACTACTAGCTGCATCAAGGTACTTGGTGCGAACTGTCTGACAAAGTTTCTTCCACAGTCCACACCTATGGTTCGCATGTAACTCGCTGATTGAGGTACATTTCATTACAGCGTTCCCAACACAACCAACCTTCTTTCTGTTTTTTTTCTTTCTATTATTAGCATGTTAGAATGGTAATTTTTTTAATAAAAACAATTAAAAATTATTTTTTTGTCGGTAATGGAACTTTTTACTGTGCTGTTTTACAAATTTTATGGAGATAATATTACGAAAAGAACATTCCATCCTTTAAATTTTTTATGATTAATTATAATCTTTATATTTTTACCTTACAGAATTGAATATGTTCGTCTTTTACACGTCGATTGTAGTGCTGAGCACAGTAATTTTTATAGTAATTTTCTCTCCGTGTGGCAACTGACGGCAAATAATTTTTATTGACAAAAGCCAGAGAGAATTAGCACTTTTTATTTTAAAAATTACGCCCGTTTTTAGTGCGTTCTAGCAGCGTAGCGGTTGGTCGTAGAAAGAATTGTTATGTACAAAATTTGTAGAAAATTTTGTCTATTTTAATTTTGTAGAGAACAGCTTTTTCGAGAAAATGCATATTTACCAAGACTAAGGTAAAAAATCTAAAAAATTAACAAAAATTTGAATTTTTCGCAAAATAATCAATGTCCCGGGCAAAATATCTGTCAGCAAACCTCAAATTCGTTCAGCGACTCAGAAAACATAAAGAATGAAGATAATTAGGACTGTGACTAAACTTTCCACTAACTAGTTTTCTTTTAAATGAATTGACTGGCCTATTTACTTAAAATAAAGTGTTTAACTTACAATTTTTGAGTTTATTCAGTAATGAAGTTTAAAACAATTTTACGCTTTTCTCAACAGAGCTGTTATGGTACGTTTACAATAATTGAAACATCTCACATAAAATTTTCCAATTTGTATCGATTTATTTTAAATACAAATGGAACAGTTCATAAAGCTACTCCAGAATAATTAAAATTTTTATAAACATAAAAAAAAACGCCGTGAGCACCGGGGCCCCATCACGGAAGTCGAATTTTTCCTTTCATCTTCGGTATTGAATGTCTATAAGCGAAATGTACCAAATTGAAAGTCCACAAGCGATTTGTCATTTTGGTGGTTTCAAAATTGATGATGAGTGTCCGGTTGATCGGGGCTTTAAAAAAAGGTTTTAAGTTTTTAAGGGCTGAATCTCAGTAAATTTCAATTTTGTGCCGATAGCAGTTAGCAGGGAAAAAGCCAACACAATTCGTACAAGGGCATTCCTACCCATGCTTATCCGCCAATTGCCTTTGTGCTTTATTTTTAAATATTAAAAAAGGAACTTAAATAGTAAACTGGAAGGCTTTTATGAAGATATTTTTTCTTTCCAAAAAAATCAAAAATTCCTAATTTATAAATAAACAGTGACATTAATAACAGTTTTAAATTACTTAATATGTATGTATTTCATTTGTTATAAAAGTAACTTCACTTTTTAGTCGAATTTTTCTTTGAAAACATTAGACTTATACAGTTTACACGACAAGAACGGCGAGAGGCGAGAGTAGGGGCGCTATCCGTTTTCGGACCCGTAGAACACGAATATGTAGAAAAAAAATGTCTGATATATATATATATATATATATATATATATATATATATATATATATATATCAGACATTTTTTTCTACAGAATCGGGTTCTACTGGTCCGAAAACGGATAGCGCTCCTACTCTCGCTCTCGCCGTTCTTGTCGTATAGACTGTATAAGTCTAATTTTTTCAAGGAAAAAATCGACTGAAAAATGAACTTACTTTTTTTAAACAATTGCAATACATAAATATTAAGTAATTTAAAAATGTTATTAATGCCACTGTTTATTTATAAAGTAGGAATTTTGAATTTTTATTTATAAAATAGAAATTTTGGATTTTTTGGAAAGGAAAAATATCTTCATAAAGGCCTTCCAGTTTACTATTTAAGGTCCTTTTTTAATATTTAAAAATAAAACACAAAGGCAATTGGCAGATAAGCATGGGTAGGAATGCCCTCGTACGAATTGTGTTGGGTTTTTTCCTGCGAACTGCTATCGGCACAAAATTGAAATTTACTGAGATTCAGCCCTTAATAAAAACTTAAAACCGTTTTTTAAAGCCCCGATCAGCCGGACACTCATCATCAGTTTTGAAACCACCAAAATGACAAATCGCTTGTAGACTTTCAATCACATTTCGCTTGTAGACGTTCAATACCGAAGGTGAAGGGAAAAATTCGACTTCCGTGATGGGGCCCCGCTGCTCACGGCGTTTTAATTAATTTCTGTAAATTTTAATTACATTGGATCCGGGTAGGGGTGGTTTTATTATTTAAATTGAGATTAGTTTCTCGGTTCACTTAATTAATCATTTCTTTTTTATTTTGATCATCAAAAATTGAATAGAACTTTATTATTATCTAACAGTAGTAACTAAATAGATAGGCCACATTTCATTAATTGAAGAATGAAGAAAAGGGTGCAGTCTACACAATCAATTCGACTTTATTTATTTTAATATGATTTTTTATTGAATTTTTTTTAAAGAAAAAAGTTTTTTCATTTGTTTTAAATTATATTTTGGATTTTAGATTTTCAAAATTTTTTTTTATTGCTGAAGTTAAAAATTCCAAAGGAATATTTATGAATGCTGGAACTAAGCTTCCTTCAGTCAAAAACCTCATTGGTAAAAACTTTTCTATATATATATTTTTATTTTATTATATAGCGATGTTTAAATGTATTATTAATATTGGCATCTAATATCCAACAAAACTTCCACGTTACCTCCGTATACCGCTGACACGTCTATAAAATATCTATCCGTGTATTTGGTCGATAAAAATGTACACATACTCATCAGTAGGCCAGAAAGGTATAGGTACGGTTAGCGGTAAGCGATGATCATGGCTGAGGCTGTGTTGTATGATGATTTGTGTATCCCAGTAGCTGCCTCGGCAATATTATCTGTTAGTTTTTTTTTTTTTTATTCTAGGGCTATTTTAATAACATTCTATCTTCTTTTGATAATATGAATCTATATAGATAGACAGATTCAATCTGCGGTTAATAACTATGATTATTAGAATATTGAATGGGAAAAAGAGAAGGCAGAATTCACTGAATTTTCTAAATTTCGTACGATCTGACCATTAATTTTATTAATTTTGCCGAAAATTCAGAGATACAAATTCAAGGCCACATTAATCACGGTTTGTTTCTGCACTAAAAATCTTGATCATGGTCTTGCTGGCACAGACATAATCAAGCCCTAAGCGTGTGTGTAAAAAATTGTGGATAGCAGTGTGCCTGTGTGTGCTTGATAGCGCTTAAGCTGATTAGTCACACAGCAACTGTAGCCGTGTTCAGATCGATTGTTATCAACCAGTTTCAATAATAAGCGAATACATATATAGTAATATGCATGTACCCTAACACTGGCATACATATGCACTGCTGTCGTCTCCCTCCACGGACAGAGTGTGATGTTGGTACACTCACAACCGTACATCACACGCATACATTGATACGAAATTTATGTTGTAACATGTTGTGCGTTTGAAGGGGGCAGAAATTAGGTCATTTGTGACGTAAGCTATTGTCCACATTGAGAAAGTTAGTATAGAAATACGAAGTTTGTTTCTGAATATTCTGTGGACATAATCGTGATTTTGGTCTCTGTCTTGTAAAGTTCATTCTTGGTCTCGAATTTGATCTTGGTCTTGTTTAAAAATACTGTAAGGACAAGGTTGATCTTTCTCGCTTTTGTATTTTTAAATTATGTTACGATGTTCCAGTCGTTGAAATTTGTCATTAACAGAAACCATTCACATCATTATTTTTTACATTTTATTTATATAAATTTCATTAAAATTACATTGTGGTATGGCTGCAGAATAGAATAAGTGGGAAAAGGCTCTAAATTTGGAGGGAGAATTTACAGCCATCTTCTCAGGGATTCTACACCAATTTTTATAAGCAAATATGATAGTAAATTGTAGAAAGCCTATACAAAAATCGATCATGGAGATTAGACTCCAGAATACCAGTGCAAATACCTATGACTAAGGACATTTGGCTACTTGACTGGCCTACTATTACAATTATATAAATCTAGCAAATTTCATTTAGCTATGGCGGGAGTGTCGGGGAGACGGAAACTGTCAAAGAATTATCTCTTTGAAGTTTTGCCTCTTTTTAAACATGTGTGGTGTAGTGCCTACTAGCACCTCAATAAACTAGAATACATAATAGCTATCAAAATTATACTAAAAAGTATTATTGAAGACGATGATTTTTACCAAAAATCTAAAATTTTCTAAACAAAGACTCAATTCACGATAACATATTTGACAAAATACTTCACTACTACACATACTGCGAAATTATTTTTTTAAGTAAAATCAAAGCTTACTCGTGTCTCTGAACAGATATAGCGCTCAGACTTCACTATTCTTTAATATTCTAAAGTAAATTTTGATGAATATAATTATAAAGATCTCTTTTTTTTTTAAATGAATATTTAATCAAAGCGAGTGTTACACAAAAGTTAACTTATAGATCCATAAATAAATTACCATAAAAATATTACTTATTTATGATATTTTTGTTCTTAAAAAAAAAATAATACCTAATAATAAAGTAACCAATTTACATTCTGTAGCAAGGTTTATTATATAATAATTATGAATTTTTAAATATATTATATAGATTTTCAGGTTCGATAATATATATAAAATTATGATAAAGTTTATCATTATAAACGTTTTAAAATTTTTTTGTGGGTATTTGGTCTTCTTTAAAACGAATAAATTTTAGTTTAATAGTATAAGATTTTAAATTTATGAATATGTAATGATTTTTTTTACAGTTTGAGTCTTCATTTCGTGATATAATAATTAAGTTTTTTTATTAATTGTTTGTTTTGGATGGTGTTTATCGTAGCGTAAAAAATAGGATTTTAAGATAAACAAAAAGCGATATATTTCGCACCTTTAAAATATCAGTTAATCAAAGAATTTTCGCTTTGAAACATCAAAAAAGGGGAAAAACCTTAACTTTATTTTAAGAGTCTTCTTTTACAATGCGAAGCAGTAGGTAGAAAAAAAGTTGTATTTCGGGTCTGGCTCGAGTAATGAATTTATGTGGCCCGCCAACAATTTTTCAATATTAATATTATTATCTTCTTTATTAGTATTTTTTTTTACTTAAAAAATTAAGTGTTCTGCTTAACATTTTTTAATTTTAATATTTCGTCCGGCCTGTGAAAAGTTTTTTTTTTAACCCGGCCTGGGGGCAAAACAGTAGGCTAGGCCTGGTCTAGTCGCTAAAAAAATGATTTTTCAAAATTTAAATTTAAAAAAAAAAAAAAATGATAATTTAAAAAAAAAAGAAACTTTTCGAATTTTTGTTAAATTTTTCAAAGTTTTAAGCCCATATATTTCGAACAATACAATAGAACGACGAAAGTCGACGTACCACTTGCAACTACCCAAGAGCAGCTGCAGGCAACTGCAGGCGCTAATTGAGGTAATACGTTATAAATATAATAACTTCGGATCTAATGCTTCGATCGTTACGAAATTTGGTGACAGTATTCTTGATATAATATACTTAAAGAACATGCAATAAAAAAAATAATAAACTTTTGCGACCATCACAACTATATAATAACCCCTTACATGTAACTAAAGCAGCTTCCACATTCTCGCCGAGGTTGGACGAGTCGAGAATGTAGAGGGTCATTTCGTTGTGCTTCGCGGTTGGTGTTTCAATGCTATTCTTATGCCTCGGCCAACCTCGCGAGGAACTACTTCGTCCAACTTCGGCGAGAATGTGGAAGCTGCTTAAGGAAGCTATGTGTATAAAAAATTGAGCATTACTTTTCCAAAAATCAAATCATACAAGAAAATAAAATACGAATAAAAAAAAAAATAATGTAGAACCAGTAGTTTCGTCATGTTCGTCATTAATGGCTCACTGGCTACGCTTACATACGAATACGTTCCTATATTCATCATATAGGTACTAACTAAATCTGGTAACTTAATTCGATATTTTAGCGAATTTCCAAAACTGGAAATTCAGCTTTTACGCCAGGTGTCATGGTGCGACCTAAGCCCGAGACCATATCAGAAATATGTTTTGAGGTCCCTAGAATACGAAAATGATATTCACTAAAATTTATATATATATATATATATATATATATATATGTATCCGCGCGATAACTCTCGAACGAAGCGTTTAATGCTTATGAAATTTTGTGTGCGAATTCGATTTTCCAAATCGTTGGATGAGTTCGTTAGCCAGACACGTCGGATGCCCAGAAGTAGGTTTTCCGGGCGTTTTTTGTCAACAAAATGAGTTTTTTGCCAGAATTAAGCAATTTTTCAAATTTTTTTTTACACTAAGCCATTGTAAAAGGTAAAACGAATAAAAAATGCTTTTATACCGTTGCTCTAAATTACTTACTTTTCGAGAAAAACTAGGAAATATGTCGTTCTCCATTTCACTCGCACTCGCATTCTTTTTTTTTCTGTCTCATTTTTTGCGAGCTAAATTCGAAAAAAGCCGCTTTATAAGTAGCGTGTCATGATTTTTTTAATCCAATTTAACGATTCGGCTATATTCTATTTCTCTGTCAGTTAAATGTTTTTATAATGTATCTCTGTTCCATTTTTTTTTACAAAAAAAATCCCGACGATATCTGTTATGTGATATGATCAGAATTTAGATTATATTTACACCTTCCTAAAATTAATAAGAGTTTGCTTCAATCGTATAAAAATTACGTTAAATCATATTCAAACAATAATATTTTTACGTAATTTTTTATCCAATTGACAATACAGTTATGATTAGAATTGTATAATCAGAGCATTCTAATATTAAATAATTTTGCACATTCAATTTTTTTTTTTAACAAAGAAAAATTTTTTTAAATTTTGACACATTCTTTTATGAAATTTCGATTAAGAAATATTAAAAAATTTTAAAGTGAATCATTTAAAAAGAGTTAAAAATAAATTAAAAAGGAAACATTTCTCTATTTTAACATATTTGTAAAGAAAATTTTACAGTTTACTTACAGTTTTTTGAAAAAATGTAATAACATTTTTACATACAATAAAGATTATATTTGAACGGTAGGAAATCCACAAATTTTTTTTTATTTCTTTAATTAATTATTAAATTTGGTTTTAGAAGAAAATCTTCGTCTAATTCGCTCCAAGCCGAAAGTATAGCCACTAATAAGGACATTCCACTGTTAAAATAAATGGAAAATATATTGAAATTTATTTAATGAAAGCCATTCATACACATTTTTAAAATATCCTTTTGAATTATATAACAAATAAAATCTGTGTAAAAAAATCTAATTGACGTGTTTTTTCTCAATTTGCTAATATTAAGTAAGGCTCGTTAATTAGGGAGTGATTGTGTTAAAATTTTAATATAAAATATGGTAATTTTAACCCTCTTTAAAAGAACATTTCGATTTTAACAATAAAAAAATTTTAAAAAGTGTTTTCGTTTTTCCCGGATTACCAAAAACTGTTCATAGGCATATCTGTGACTAAAGTTGCCTCCCTTTCTTAAGAAAATAAAGTATTTTTAAAATTTTGTGCAAAAGAATAAAACACAATTAACGAAAAAAAAGTACGCGTTTCCATATTTTTAAGATTTTGTAGTACAAGAAAATCCTTATAAATTCATCATATCTGTTATTGCATTTACTAGCTTTTACGCAATTTAATAAACAAAAGTCTGAAAATGGACGTAGAATCTCACTGTTATTAATTATTATGTCTTAGTCTTTTGAAAAATTATTTTTTGAACTAAAATAAGAATAGGAGGAATATAAACTTAGGGGTAAACGACAGGAGTATATAAACTTTATTTTAGATTCTACGTTTATTTTTACAGAAAATCATCAAGTACCTATTATTTCTTTTTTGAATGTATAAATACAAAAAGTTCGAAATTATTTTATATTAGAATTTCAATTTTGGTCGACCCTACGGGTTGTCCCCATCTACTCTTTTCTCGTCTCTTTTGACCCCAATTTTTCATAGAGAAGAAATTATACGATTTTTGTTAATTTTTCAAAAACCACCGATATTTTTAAATTTTTTTGGATACTGCTGATAAAGTGACCATCTTCGCGTAAATTTTTAATATATTAAAGATTAGGTACTCATAAAATAAATACAAAAAAATACGGTGTGAAGTCGGAATGCGTACCTATTCATCCTTGTCTACGGTAGCACATTTTTTATTGACATAAATATTAGAAACGCAGGAAAAGAGACCAGGAATCAACATAGAAGTGGATTATGGTACGATATATTTTCTGAAAAAAGTGCTTAGGACCAAAGTTATAGAGTTCAAAGTGATGCACTTGATGATCTTGAAGCACTTGACTCTCGTGATGCACTTGACTTTGAAGTTGACCTTGAGGTCAATTTCCAAAGTCATTTGAAAATCATTTAATATTTTTCAAAAGGAGTAGTTTACTTTTCATCCCTAAATGGTTCAAAGTATATTCGAACGAATTTCACATGCAAGATAGAAAATAAGTGATCAAGAAGTAATTTTGAAAAATACTTGCTCAATCGCAATCGGAAAAATAATAGTTAATCATATGTTGAATTTAATTCCTAATATGATAACTATAGAGTAGCAATAAAAATTTTAAAAAATTTTGAAAATTTCTAATATAACATAAAGTTAATGTTTAACTTACAATTGGAGTGATATTAAATCTTTTCTTAACTTCTAAAATTACTTACAAAAATGTTTTCTTCTAATTTTTTCTATAAATTTGCGCCTATTTTTTCATTTCGTCAGGTTTTTATTTTTTTTATTTTAGAAAAATAACGCAACAAATCAATTTTGAAGATAGATTGAGTCAATACATGAAATTACTGCTTATAGGTACAGGATATGGTCAAAGTTCGGCAATGGCTAATCATTTTCAACTGACCTTAAAAATCGATTTCAGGGTCACTATCAAGTGCATCGCTTTAAATTCTACAAATTTGGTACTCAGCCCTTTTTTCAAAAAATATGCCGTTTCAAAAATATTTAGCTATAACTGTTTTCATCTACAGAGATTGAATGGTGTTTTCTACCCCTAAAAAGCGTATTTAGCCGAAATAAAAAAACACGTATTTAATATTTTTCGCTGTTTAATAAGTATGTTAAGTTTCATTCAAATTGGCAAGTATTAGTTGGGTAGTGTTATTTGTCAGAATGTTTTGCCGATCTAGTTTTTTCAATATTTCTTTGCTCGTTTTCAGAATTTGTATTTTAATTTCTACGGACAAATAACTCATTCTTTTCTTCGATTTTAGTAACTTTTATTTGCTGATGTTGACCATTAATTGATCGAAACATATCAAATATTTTTCAATGATTTTTTTAGCGAATGTCGAAAATTTTGAAAATTTTTTCACCGTTAGTAAGTTAAAGTATTTGAATTCATTAAGTAATTAAATGATGTCCACAAGAACCTTACGAACTACCATAAGTTATATGAGATCCCTAGGACCCGTTTTTTACTGTTAGGATAAACTTTTTACTAAAATTATTTTAGATGAATAAAGGTTATGTTGTATGATTTCCGCCAGGGTTTACTGTTCCCATTATTGTAAAAAATAAACTAACCGACCGATTTTGAAAATTTTTTCACTGTTAGAGAACTAAATTATTTTAGATGGATACAACTATGCTGCACAAAGTCCGTTCGGGTTCTTGGGTTCCAAAAATATCAAAACTAATTACCCAGCCGATTTTAAAAAATCTTTTACTCTTAGAAAGCTAAACTATTTTAAATAGGTACAGTTCTTAGATGAGATCCGCCAGTCCCCAAAATTTGGAAATTCGCTATGTTATGCAGATGCTGCGACAGGGGTATTTTTTTTATTAGCGATCGCAAGTGGGTATATTATTTATCGATATAATAAGTATGTACGTACGTTATTAGGTATGCATTTAATTTGAATGACTGCCCATCTAAAAATCGTGGTAGTCGACGGCATCAACGGATGAACGATTCTTATCTCTTTGATAACTATTCTTCTCTATACCGATCGAGTTCCGCCCGAGTATTTGTATCTTTTACCTCTACGTTCGTGTAGAATGTGTCCATAAAAGAATAGTGTTACGTATATTTTTTCTGATTCAATAATCTACACAGCTGGTCTCCTGATAATGGGTATAAATTTATATGGGTACTTATGAGAGTTCAATGATAATATGTACCCACACGGAGAGAAAAATCATATAATTTTTGTAGATAAAATTTCAGAAAAATTATCATGCTCTCTTATAATGCGACCAAAGTAAAAAATATTTTATGATCATGTAAATATTATTAAATTGAAACGTAAAAAGTATTAGTCATGGCTTCATAAAAATTGTTGTGCTAGCATGGTAAAATTTAATGTGCTAACACAACTTCTATCACACTCTTATGCATATATGTTATAGTTTAATTCTTGTTGTCGTACTCTTTCATTTGCGCATCTGACCCGCAACCTTATGTTGCTTGGGCTGTACGCACTGAGAAACAATCGATCTTTTCCGGCCTTTGATTCTTTATGATACATACAAAATGATTGGCAACAATATATTCTAATACTGAATATAGTGAAGTAACAAAATGATGAATTAAACGGTGACCGTCCTGTAAGACATTCTAATGAATACTTTTTGCACACGACAACACACCAGCAGTGACCAGCCTGGCTATGTTACTTGCCACACCAGCCTGACTATGTGATCTTCATGTATGATTGTGTTGATACCTTCTGCAGCCTGCCTCGCTATGTGACAGCGTTGATACCTTCTCTTTCTTTCTTTCTACTATTAGCAGATAGCATTTGAAATATTATAAGACAGAATGGTAATTTTTGTAAAAAAAAAAAAACAATTAAAAAATATTTTTTTGTCGGCAATGGAACTTTTTACTGTGCTGTTTTACAAATTTTACGGAGCTAATATTACGGAAAGAACATTCTATCCTTTAAATTTTCTATGATTAATTATAATTTTTATATTTTTACCGTACAAAATTGAATATGTTCGCCTTTTACACGTCGACTGTAGTGCTGAGCACAGAATTTTCTGTCCGTGTACCTACACTGACAATTCGGAACTATTTATTAACCAACTTCGAAACCACGGTTAAATTTTGTAACTATGCAACCAGTTGGTTTCAAAAGAAAGATATAAATCCAAGAAAATACATACCAAGTTTGTAGATTTATTATACATGTACAGTAAAACACCAAACTGCCACAGACCGACCACAGGCTAATCATATTTAACAAACCTCGAAGTTACATTCCCCAAACAAAGGAAGTGGGTAGAGATCGGCCATTTTTCGCCTGAGATGATCGTAAAAATTAAAAATTTTTATTCAAGCCATTTTTCTATATCTAGTTGAAGTTTGAGCCCCTCTTTAACAGGTATATATTATTATATACTTAACATTTAAGTACTTTATTTATAATTTTCAATAACTATATTCTAATGAGGTGTGATACGAAGCACGATATTCCTTTTTTCTCAAATGGCACCTAGCGTTAACACACTTGTGTTAACACCTAGCGTTAACACACTAGCTGTTAACAAGTGCATACGTTAATCTACAAATGATTCTGAATTCAATGAAGTAATAATTATATTCCACACTTGTATTTTCCGAAAAATCGTGGTGCTACAGTACATAAATACAGTATTATAGTGTGTATATACTAAAATAATGTTGGCATTTATTAGATTGTCAGTAAACACAATTTTATTTTTCTCCATTTAGGAAAGATCAATTTAACAGTCCAGTCAAACTAGAAGTATATTCTAAAAATCTCACAATCAATTTTTTTTAAATCTCTTCTTATCGTCATTTAAAAAACAAAGCGCTACCAAAACCGATTTTTCTGATCTTACCTTCGACTCAACATAGACACAATTCTCATTTTTTAATATCTTTGCTTAAACGACAAAATAAAGAGATTAATAAAATAATCAAAATTTGGTTGTATTTTTTTTTTTTTTTTTTTTTTTTTTTTTTTTTTGAAGCAAAAGCCATTATTACACTTAAGAGAACTGGACTATTTGTATCCACTTTTATCTCATACATATACACCTACGTCACAAAATTTAAGACCATTTCAATTTTTTTTTCTTAAAATGGTTTTATCTATGCAATGAAAACTTTAATTTAAACAACGTTGTGTATACGATTTGACTACACATTTGGCTTCCAATCTATGCACTTGCTTAAATTATTTAGACATTTCTTTGACGATCACCTCACATCAAATTGTGAAAGTGCATATTCTCTATTTTTTTTAAAATTGAAATATAATTTTTTTAATAGATAAAAATTGTTTTCTCTTAATTAACGTTTCTATCTATCATATTAAATAGTACATTTTTAGCTTTCTAACGGCCATCAAAAAATTTCCGTACGATGATTAGTTACCAAGTTATGAACAGTCAAAGTTTAGTGTGTGCTCTACTCTTTGAATTAATATAACTTGGTTAAAAATTGTCGTACAGAAATGAAAAAAAAAACGAAATTAAAGGAAAAAAGGTAATCTTTTTGAATATAATATTAAAATTAATTGAAAAAGAATTCTTTGAACTAATAGTGAGCTTTGAACGTAAAAGTTCCATTTTAAATTACATCAAGTTTTTTTTAACCATAAATCAAAAACAGTAAAACATGAAGAAGTTTTAAGGAAAGATTCTGAAAGTAGAAATTCTATGCTATCATTCTGTATTAAAATCAACGCTCTCTCATTTGTTTTGCCGAAAATGCAGGGACTTTAACATAAAACACTATTTTTATAAAGACATGTAAAATCGCCAAAAAGTTTAGGACCAAAAAACATAGGTAGTACTATTAGATATGGTCCTAAACTTTTTGGCGATTTTACATGTCTTTATAAAAATAGTGTTTTATGTTTAAGTCCCTGCATTTTCGGCAAAACAAATGAGAGAGCGTTGATTTTAATACAGAATGAAAGGTCAAAGAATTCTTTTTCAATTAATTTTAATATAATATTCAAAAAGATCACTTTTTTTCCTTTAATTTCGTTTTTTTTTCATCGCTGTACGACAATTTTTAACCGAGTTATAGTAATTCAAAGAGTAGAGCACACACTAAACTCTGACTGTTCATAACTTCGTAACTAATCATCGTACGAAAATTGTTCGGTGGTCGTTAGAAAGCTAAAAATGTGTTGTTTAGTATGATAGAAACGTTAATTAAGAGAAAACAATTTTTATCTATTAAAAAATTATATTTCAATTTTAAAGAAAATAGAGAATATGCACTTTCACACTTTGATGTGACGTGATCGTCAAAGAAATGCCTAAATAATTTAAGCAAGTGCATAGATTGGAAGCCAAATGTGTAGTCAAATCGTATACACAACGTTGTTTAAATTAAAGTTTTCATTGCACAGATAAAACCATTTTAAGAAAAAAATTGAAGTGGTCTTAAATTTTGTGACGGGGGTGTATACACAGAAAGTGCAATTCAATACAAAAACATTATTGTATTTATTTAATACATCTATGTAATTTAAAACAAATAGTAATACAGGATGTTACAGCTCAACTACCTAGGTTAAATCAATCTATAGTAACAAAACACCGTTGCCTATCCTTTTATATCCCACAGATCAATAGTTGACCAATTGGTCGGAAAACGACTTTTTATTTTGCACGACCTAATTTCATTTTAGATAATGGCGGAAATGACTCCCCGCTACAAGAATTTTATTAAAAATTAAAAAATTGCTTCTAAATATTTCAGTAATGCTTAAAAAAGTGTCGATATTTATCTGAATTACATAATAGATCAAGTGATCGCAAAACGACATTTCATATTACACGACCAAATATTATTCCAACTTAGAGTGGGAATGATTCCAGACTACTAGAACTCTATTTAAAATTAAATAATTGCTTCTAAATATCTCAGTAATGATTAAAAAAGGGTCGATATTTTTCTGAATTACTACATGGTAGATCAAATGGTCGCAAAACGACCTTAGTACGGTGCAATTAGAACCAAACCTCAACATCCAAAGTAACAGTTTCACTCCAACTCCAAATTGTTCTATACAGTCCACATATTGTTTGGTAAAAAGTTACACCATTTTGAGCGTCGGGTTTGGGAGGAGGAGGGTAGAAGTAGGCAAGTTAACGGTTTTCGTCAGTTTTTTTTAAATATTTCGAAAACTATGCAGCTTAGCGCAAAAAGTGTCTAACGAAAATAATCTACATTAAATTGCGAACAAAAATAGTCCTGTCAAGCATAATCTTGCTGAAGTGAAAAGTTCCAGAGTTATGGCGGGTGTAAAAGTAGCAATTTTTAAATTTTTTTGAAAAAATATGACACATTATCACTAAGGGAACGAATTTTTTTTATACAGGATTGTGTTTCGTAAAAGGAAATTGCGATTAGTTCTCTTCAAACGTAGCACCATCCTCTTCTAAATCTTCGTCTATGATGTTCATATCCCTGTCATCACATCCTAGGCCTGAGCAATTGCCGCATATGCTTGAGCAGTTTAGACCACTCTTTCTGCATTCGCAGTTACGGACACATTCGTCTTTGCAAGCGCACACTATGAGGGAAAGTAATTCCTCGAGAGCTGCAGGACGTGCTGTTGTAATTGGTCTCAGGTGTTCGTCAATCTTCTTCCACCCCCACTCGAGCGGATTCTTCTTCTTATTCAGCCACTGCTGCACCTGGTGATAGGTGCAGCAGTGGCTAAAAATACTAAAAATTGCTACTTTTACACACTTCGTAACTCTGGAACTGTTCACTTTAGCAAGATTATGCCCAGGACTATTTTTGTTCACCATTTAATGTAGATTATTTTTGTACATGACACTTTTTCGCTAAACCCCATAATTTGCGAAATATTTAAAGAAAACTGATGAAATCCGTTAATTTGCCTACTTCTACCCCCCTCACCCCAAAACCCGACGCTCAAAATTGTGTAACTTTTTGCCAAACAATATGTGGACTGTATACAACAATTTGGAATTGGAATGACACTGTTACTTTGGATGTTGAGGTTAGGCCGTTTTTTTGAATAACTGCACCGTACTACTTTTCATATTACACGACCAAATGTTATTACAACTAAGAGTGGAAATGATTCCAGGCTACAAAAATTCTATTCAAAATTAAAAAATTGCTTTTAAATATTTCTTTAATGTCTTAGAAAGTGTCGATATTTTTCTGATTTACATAGTAGATCAATTGGTCGCAAAATGACATTTCATATTACACAAGCCAATGTTATTTCAATTAATGGCGGAAATGATTCCAGCCTACCAGAATTCTATTTAAAATTAAAGAATTACGTTTAAATATTTTTCTAATGTTTAAAAAAGTGTCGAAACATATAGTCGAACAAGTAGTCGGAAAACGATATAATCCGTATTAAACATTTGAATGTAATTTAGAAAACTGAAAATCGTCACATGTGATTCTCTACGTTAGTGATTCTCAAAGTGGGGTTCGCTAAATCTATATTTGGGGGGTCCCAGAAATAATTAATTACAAATAACATATCTACTTCCTACACACTTTCTACCCGTTTATTCATATTTCGGGGGTCCCTTTGAAATTTTGAATCCAAAGGTGGCTCACGGATCAAAAAGTTTGATAACCACTGCCCTATGTGATCGGTCTGCACAAAATTATCCCAGATTTTACCAGGCTGTGACTCAAAAAAGGTTGAGAAAGGCTGCTATAAGTAGCTAATGTTGTACAGAATTTTAAATATCTGATTTTGTCACTATATATGTCAGCAATAACCCGACAACTAACTATAAGGCCCGATTTACATTAACGCTCCGCTCTCGGTACGATATCACTACGCTCCCGATTCGATAAAATATTCTTACACAATAAACTATGAGTGTATTCACATCATCGCTCTGATATCGGTCCAATATCAATCACGGTTCGCTCCCGTTCCAATGCCACTCCAATATCAGTACCGCTCAGGTAATATTTTATCGGAGCGATATCAGACTTGTTATGGCTTTTACCCATAGTGTAAACACTTTTTTGATTCCACTCCACTCCGCTTGCATTCAGTTGTTATGAAAAGATATTTGTATCGAACTGAGACCGAACTGGGAGCGTACCCAGAGCGGCATTTATATGTGAATAGAGTACGAATAGGTACCAGCATTATATAAGCACTGTAGTGTGAACACAACAAGATTATATCGGTGTGAGAGTGGAGCGGGAGCATACCGAGAATGAAGCGTTAATGTAAATTGGGCCCAAGTGTCACCGAACCAACTGTGCGCTAACGGTTGATATTTCTCTC
This sequence comes from Brachynemurus nebulosus, assembly GCA_035578155.1. Classification (NCBI taxonomy): domain Eukaryota; kingdom Metazoa; phylum Arthropoda; class Insecta; order Neuroptera; family Myrmeleontidae; genus Brachynemurus; species Brachynemurus nebulosus. Next base: position 36,617,914 of record JAPWDM010000008.1, on the reverse strand, counting down.
AGTGCTTATACCCTATAATATTCTAAGACTTATGGATTAAAATTGTATTGGTTGATAAAGATCGGAAAACAATAAAATTCCAATTAAAACAGTAAAATACACAATTAAAAATTCCGTGTTAATTCTTAACTATATACAATAAAATTGAAAAAACAATAATAATGTAAGTACATATGGTACATTGAATTTTAAAATGTACAATATATTTTAAACATGTTATTATTGTAATACATACAGTTATTACAATGTTACAAACATTCTCTCTCTCGACTATGTAAGTATAATAAAAGTATGCTACTGATTGTGAGTACTACCGTAGTATCATACATTTGTAAAAATATAAAACAATCACATTACAATTTCGAATTTAAACCACACACTCTTACGGTTACAATTGTATATTGCGATGTGACTATGGTGGTTCTTATGGCGTTCGTTGGTTTTGTGTTTGCTTTTAATTCAACTTGGTAGATTACAATCAATTTTTAGTACGTTTTTCGAAAAGAGATCAGCAACTCCGACCAACAACAGTAATAATAATAAGAGTTTAGAGCTGGTTCAGTTGTGTGTGACTATATCAGTGCGGCACGTTTTTTGTATGTCGCCCGCCACTTTTATCTTTATATATGTATCGACATTCGTAACGATATCGGCGGTCTTGTCGTTTCAACTATATTCAATGTATAATCTATGTATATCTATATGGCGAACCATAATGTTTTATTTTTGTCGGATATAGTACGTATAATTGTATATAAAACCAATCTCGGGACTTTCTGATTTAGCCCTGATCCACACTATAGTCCCACTCTCGATACGCTCTAGGTTCGATAAATGTCTTTTCATAGCCTTAAGTATAAAAACTGACACTATCGGTACAGATTCTAACAAGCCTGATATCGCTTGAAAATATTATCTGTGCAGTATCAATATTGGACCGCGATTCAGGCCCGAATATAAGGCGACTGGAGCGATTGGGCCCAATCGGGCCCCGCGCTTGAAGGGGCCCCGCATCAACACCAAAATTAACAAAAAGTTATTTTTCGAAATTTAAACCGATAAAGGATAAATTATAAATTATTCAAATAATTAAAAATATACAGGCAGGATTCTTTTTATAATACACGTGCGAGAAAGAAAGAAACATATTTCGTTATCTTTTTAAGAAGGATGTTTCATGTATGAAATATGAAATGCATCGGATAGTAGGGGAAGTGTGCCTAATTTCGCACCCATTTTGAAAGTTGAAATTTTCTCTGCTATTTTTACTTTTTAATTAGTTCCACTTATACTTCTGTTTAGTTCCTTTAATGCTCTTGAAGTATTGAATAGTTTCGAATTGATTAAACATGTATATAAGCTATTTTTTTGTAATTAATGAAAGAAGCTGGTTTTGACCGCTTCATGAAATGTCGTCTCAATATCACCCACCAATAGTGGTCAAAATATCGCCCTATACGATATTAGGCTATTACTTTTGTCACCATGTTAGAATTGTTAGACATGATTTATGAACAAAAAAAAACACATTTAATAAAGGTGAAATTATCTAAATTTGGACTGACGTCATTAACAAATGAAATAAAACTGGACGTATAATTTTATATAACTATAGTTACCCTAATATCAAAATAAAAAAAGGAAAAGAGACAGCAAATTAGGGTACGTCTAATTTTGGTGAATTTGGTGCATTCGTTTAATGGCGTTAGTCCATGTTTAGATAATTTCACCTATACAAAATAATATTGTTTATTCTTAAGTAACAAAATTTCATAGAATTACATCAATATGTTTAATCACAAGCAAATTAAATATAATTTTGTAGTTTTACTTATTATACGTTTTTAATTAACCATCTAAACAATAATCACAAATAAATGTTTTGTATAAGCTTCCGTCCCCAAACATTGTTTGTGACATCAAAGGTGGCACTTTGTACAAATGATCCATTTTTCGCCCCTTTTGTCTGTTGAATACGACTGATCACAATAGGGACATTCACAGTCATTCTCGCTGTCGTTTTCATCAGTTGAAACAGTAAGTGTCAGCTACCTTACCATCCAAAACGAACAGTATCATATTGTACACTAAACCAATCTTTCACCGTGCCTAATATCGTATAGTGCGATATTATGCTTACTGTAGGTGGGCGATATTTGGCATATTATGAAAAATAAATATGGCGGATATTTCAGCTTGAAATATGTCAAAAACTAATATTATAATAATATGAAAACAAACTATACAATACAGAGAAGTTATTGTTGCAATTAACAAACAAATGTTACTTACTCTCATCATGCAATTAAATGCATAAGTAACATCTCCAAAATATTTGACATGAAAAAAATTAAAAAAAGTTTTACAAAAAATGCAAAATTTACCAATCACGATCAACACTTGGCCTCGTCTAATGGCTGCCAGAGAGCAAAGAGTTATTAGACTGATTTTCACCAGGATATAACACTTACCAAAGGCAATATGGTGGTATGCGATATTAGGAAGATATATTTGTTTTTGTATTTTGTGCATTTCTATTTTTTAATGTACATATGTAGAAGTTTACCTATCTTACGATATATAATTGGCATTTTGTATAAATATTTAATATACATAGGGCTCCACAAAAAAAATCCAATCGGGCCCCGCACTTATTGGATCCGGGCCTGCCGCGATTGGAACCGTACTTGCATCCTCGCAATGTTATCAGTACATTTATTGTTTCTTTTGTAACAATATTTTATCGAATTGGGAGCGTGTATCGAAAGCGTATCGAGAGCGGCATCATAGTGTAGAACGGGCTTCGTAGTCCAACTCTCTATCAACTGCAAGTTTTTTTTTTAAATTAGTCAAATAATTTTAACAATAGTTAAATACCTAGAAAACCAAATAAACAACTCTATTCAGCACTGCCACCATCTCTACAACCTTCCAGCTTTTCCTACAACTTATAAGTAAGGGTACTCAAAGGTAATTGAAATGGTTCCACCAATTCTTTTTAGGAAAATAAGATCACTGACCAATTGAGTCACGTCTAGGGATTGCAATCCGACACTAATTTCAATCCGGTCTGATTCGGGCGGATTGGTTACACCAAAACAATTTTTTCCCTTTCATTCGAAAATCAACTGTACAACTCTATAAAAGATGATCAAGTGAGTATACTATAAAGTTATATACCTTGCATATCGACGAAATTCCAACCAGATCCGATCGGATTAAAATTGGTTCCGGATTGCAATCCCTGACGTCTAGAGACTATCTGAATAAACCTAAAGGGTTGAAATTTTGAAAGAGAGTCAACTTTATTTACGCTGTTATAATTAATCAACAATCACGAATACAATCAACAATAAAAATCTAGTGTAGTGTAACTAGTTAAATTTTAATCTTTATATTAGTAATATAATTATTAATAATGGGCGGTTAAGTTCACTCTTACTAGATTTCACAAATTACACCAATGATAATATTATTGATAATAAAATTATTTTGTAACTTACATCACATTATGTAATTTACCTACATTAAATCTAAATAAATTAACCTCAATCAACTGAAATCACAGTAATTAGATAACTTAGGCACGCTAAGCAGTCTCATTCTTATAATTGTGTCACTTATCGTGAATCTGCTCAATAAATGGTACAATTATCACAATAACGAGTTTAGAAATTCTTTAATATTCTTATCTTGAATAATTATTTTAAGTATAACAGCTATCAACAAATCAATTCTGGCTTTAATCAATCGACTTCTTATAAAGTTACACATATAGACAGTGCCCGAAAACAAGGCATTTTAGCTTCTACACTTGTCGGTTTCATTGTCAACAAATAGTCATAAATAGAAGACAAATATTTTCCTCGAACTTTTCACTTTTAAATACCTACTCATACAACAATGAGAGTATTTTTCTCAAAAATTGGTGTCATGTATTTTTTACCGGATCCGGTAGACGTCAAATGGCGCCGGATCCGCCGGATTACCAGATCCGGGGATCTGGATTACAATCCCTACTCATGTCCATGGGATTTTCAGTTGTAAATATTTTAGATATTATTGTGTTTGCAACATTTAAACATTGAAGATATACTGTCCGAAATTTTGTACTGAAAATATTATATGCGGTTTAGGGAACATTACTTAATTAATCAGTGTGTGTCTTCAATAAAAATGGTATTATTGAGAGTGGTAGCGATGCCAAAGGAATTGTTGACAGTTTTTGCTATATTTGTAGGGGAGACTGGGGCTAAATGATAAATTTTTAACAAATATTTTTTTTTGGGCCACTAAATCCTCAAACATATATAAATGAACACAATTATATTGTAGAGAATTTAGTTCTCGACAACTTTTCATAATGAAGTTTGTGATTTTTCCACGAAAAATGGATGTTTTTTCCTTTTTTCTAAACTTAAATTTTTTTACCATTTAGCCCCATGGTGGGGCTAAATGGTAAATGGGTGAAATTGAGTGTTTCAACATATTTCTAGCCTACTGAAACCACTTTCTGAGTTGTACAACGAAGTAAATATGTAAAAGGATATAAAAACGATGAGTGATATAAAGAAAAACGCCCATTTATTGAAAAGTACAACTTTTACAAGAAGGAAAATGAAAAATTATCAGCTTGACTTATTTTTTCTGGAAATAAAAGCTACTAAAAAATTTAGAGAATTTTATAATACAACAGATAACAAATATGTAGAAATTTAGATATTTAAATTTTAAAAATATCGTTATTTTCGATATCGATAATTTTCGATAACGAAAAGTAGGTTTTGACAGTCCAAATATGTTTGGAGTACCCACAACTTGCTTCGCTTAAGGGTGAACTTAAAAAATTTTACACATTTTCTTTTTTGATTTTTTGTTTTTGATTAACGTTCTACATTGTATTTAAAACTAGTAAAAAATTTCCAAAAAATTCTAAGAAAATTTATTTGGCCGGAAAATACACAAGAAGATCAAAAATATGCCTTGTTTTCTTCCATTCCACCGCATAAACCATTGGAAATTAAGAAATGAAATTTTCAAATATGAAAATTGAAAGTGTAATCTACGTCCTGACGAAGCCCTTTTTTCAATTTTTTGTTTCATGTCAGTGCTAGAAGCTGCTAAAAATTTCCATTTTTGTCTAGCTTCTTTTTCGCAATTTACAAGAATACGATGTAAAATTTAAAAAAAAACTCAACGTCAGGACGTCAAGTTACATTTGTTCTAGCGAATGAGTCCATTCTAAGAAAAATCTTTTTGAAAATAGCTGCGGTGAAGTGGAAATTAGATTTTTTATTTCTGTCCTTACCGCACTGTTCCTTTTTTTCTAACAAAAAAAGCTTCAGTTATAACTCTTGGTCTCTGTACGAAAGGTCTCTCCATGTATATGTATATTGTATATGCATGTATATGTGAAACAAAGTCTTTATAGGATGAATGCACCAAAAGTTAACCAGTAAAGCATTTTTGTATCTTTAAAATACAGTATCATAATATATAAACAACTATATACGAATTAATAGAGGACCTACGGATCACTTATCAATTTTCAGTACTTATTAATAAAGAATAATTTTATTCCGTTGATAAAATTGGTTTAATTTTTGCCGTAAAAAGTGATCCATACACAAATAAAATATTGATTTGGAGATTTAAAAAAAAATACTTTCTAGACTTATTTAATGTTAATAATATAAATCTACACTATTATTTAAAATAATTTGAAAAAGCAAAATAAACTATTTAACGGTTACAAATTATAAAACTAAGGATTTTTCAATAAAATCACCTCCTTTTAAAAGTGTACACACTTGTCACTTGCAGACATTTAAACATTAATTTATTGTGCACTAGCAAATAATATAAAATAAAATAAATTGAAAGAAGCTGTCTTTATAGAAAATAAATTTCTTATTATTTAAAGAAAAATATGAATGGCTTACATTTAGTCCAAACCGAGTTTGGGTACGTCTACCCTATATATATTTACAAAATTGTCTACGGGAATCTATATAGTGTTGAATGAAATATTTGGATTTGAAATATTTGGATTTTGGAACACCATAATGTAATATTCATTGCATACCAATGTTTTACACATGTGTATTGTATACATAATATGCGTATGCAATATGTATGTATATATGTAAAAAGGTCTTTGTCGCACCTTTAAGTATAAGCAGAGGCAGACCCTACACGCTCAATAATATTATGCAACCAGCTTGTGCAATTTATTAAAGTCTTCTTTAGACGATAATAAAATTGTTTTTTGATTCAAAACGTTAAATGATTAACTGATAATAATGCTGCGATGCAATAAATAATTACTTTTTACAAATTAATAATTTAAACTGGTTCAAATTATAGGCACAATAGATGACACAATAAACAAATTGAAACTTATAAACAAATAAAGTTGTATATCGTATATCTCTTCAATATAATCTACAATTAATCTATAATATTATATAAGATTAAATTTTGTGCAATATTATTGAGTGTGTGGGGGCGACTTTACTATTTGGTTTAACTGCATTCTTTCCCTCGTTGATGATATGGAACTTTAAGAAAAATATATTTTTGAGATAGTAGAACATATTGTATACGTATATGTGTATGAATCAGTATGAATGTATTTGTATGTACATCCAATACATATATTTTTCAAATAATTAACTGTTGACAGTTTTTTGTTTCAAATATATTTGATTATACATTTTTTCAAAAATACAGACAGTGGAGACCTCTGGGCGGAATTAGTTTGCGTAAAAAATTCACGATCACCCTTAAGCCTTTAAAAATTTCATTAATTTTGAGCTACGATACACCGTTTAAGAGATATTTACGATCAAAAGTTAAGGTTTACAAAACGTATCGAAAACCATTTTTTTTTTTTTTTTTTGAAGATATTCTATTACTGACCAGATCAGTGGGACATTGAAGTATAAATTAAGCCGTTATAATCAATTGATGAAAAATAACTCGGTGTCGATAATTTTCGATAACGAAAAGCAGGTTTTAACAGTTGCAATATGTTTGGAGTACCTACAACTTGCTCCGCTTAACCCGATAAGCCGACAAATAAGAAGAGAAAATAGAAGAAAATAAAGAAAAACCATTTAACATTTAGCCCCACCAATGTTTTAACACTTAGCCCCAAGGTACGTTTTGAGCTTTGACAACGATCACACAAATGATGACGATAAATATACAAAATTTTTTTAAATATTCGTATTCACAATACATAAATGAACTAATATACTTACTTTGATGATAATATGTCTGAAAAAACTCCGTTTCGGATGAAAAGTATGGCAGCAAAGAAAATTACTTTGGCATTACCGAAACACATTTAAGGATATGTACACCATAAGGCTCAGATGAACTTCACATTACTAACGTCATTTGCTTTCTAGTTAAGAAAGCCCTCTAAGGTCAAAATTTCAGCTTTGTAACTGTTGACATTCAAAAGATAATGCAAAAAAATGGTTTTGACAATTTACCATTTAGTCCCAGTCTCCCCTACCATTAATAATATTTTTACCATCCCCTCTCTCACTAGCCCCTTTTTAACCTATTGGCTGACGACGTCCTTGCTTTATTTCTCACTTTTTAGAAAACATGAAAAGTTTTGTGATGTAAATAAAATATTGGTCAGCTTAAAATTTGACTGTTCTGGTTCCATAATCTCCCTAACTTTTCTTGCTAACATTGTTTAACAAAAACAAAAAAATACGGTAGGTGCAATAATAATAATATGTTTAAATATAGTAAATAATAATATAATAGTATAATCGTATATAATCGTAAATGAATACAGAGTGTATTTTATACGACTATTATTAAACTAAAATCAATCTTAAAAATTTTCAGCACAACAAAAACGTTTCTAAAATAAAATAAGTATTCATAAAATAAAACTAGTCAAAACTAAATTTTATACTATCATCCTCAATTATAATTTAAATAAACAGTCAAATTTGCTCATCCATAGTTCAATATCTTTTTAATAAGGTCCGCTCACACGCTCAAGCTTTACCACCAACTTACTTTTGCAAACCATTTTGTGCAAGTAAACATGTAGGTACGTATGGGCGGGAAAACTGTATCTCGTACAAAGTACAAACCCATAAGTGCGGCTTGTGTAAACGTCGCACTGCTGAAGATTTTACTTCTGCAAACCAAGTTTGCACAGATTTACTTATGTATGTGGACAGTGCTCAAGCCGCGCTTTTGCCGTAGTCATAATTATATAAAAATTATATAGTCTAGTCAAGTAAGACCTGAAATGACAATTTTTCAACCTCGGTCAAACTTGGCTGAAATATTCCTAGGCATACTAGATTTGACTAGGAATAGTTTTAAGGGGGTTGCGAACCCAGCGTCAGGTTGAAAAAGGGGTGAAATTACTCCAAAAGCCATTTTTTCACATTTTTCGCGTAAACTATTATAGATATAGAGAAATGTTTCAACTAAAAGTTGTAGAGAATGTTAAGATCTACAAAATTCGCAAAATCGCGAAAAATGGCTAAGGACTTTTTATTCTTAAATTTTATGTTTATTAATTTTATAAAAAAAAAAATTAATTTCGAAGATTTCAAATTTTAAATTTATTTTTCGCGAAAACTGCAATAGGTGCAAAAAAATGTTTCGTACAAAAGTTGTAGATCCTAACATTCTCTACAACTTTGATTTGAAATATTTCCCTATATCTATAATAGTTTACGCGAAAAAATGTGAAGAAATGGCTTTTGGAGCAATTTCACCCCTTTTTCACCCTGACGCTGGGTTCGCAACCCCCTTAAAACTATCCCTAGTCAAATTTCGTATGCCTAGGAGAATTTCAGCCAAGTTTGACTGAGTTTGAAAAATTGCCATTTCAGGTCTTACTTGACTGGACTAATAGTGTAAGTACTCTACGGATTATTGTAAACAAACTGAGGTTTGCACAGATATGCTGTTAGTGTGTGGCTATCGTACCGTATTTTGAGTTAATTGCACAAACTTATTTGTACAAACTGAACGTGCAGGCAAGTCGTTGTCATGTAGACGGATCAATAACGTTACATATCCCACCAGTCTTACTCAAAATCGATGCAAGTTAAAATTAAAACTGTATTATGAGGAATCAAATTTTTATTACTTTTTCATAAAACACTCTATACATAACAAAATAATACTGAAAATAAAATTGAATGTATACACAAATAAACAGGAATCAGGAATACAATTGGGCAAAAGATAAGAAAACTGATTTTAAACAATATCTCACTTTTTTGTCTTTTATTTATTTATTTATTTTTTTTTTACTTATAAAGATATTAAAAATGTGAGAAAAGTTTTAAAAGCGATCTTGAAATCTATAATTATTGTTATTAAAAGATTGTATTTTACTTATTTACCCTTATATATGTTTCACTAAAATTTTTATTAATATTCTTCATCTTTTCTGTTTTTGTAAATACTGTGGCGTAGTAATGCCCAATAATTCCTTCGGGATTATTGGTGAGCGGAATTAGTTAGCACACACGCACCCATTATTTCCGCTCCATTATTCCTAACAGTTGGCATTGTGGTGGGCCCTTATATTTTTAGAGGAGACGTGGATTGAGGAATTCCACTAATGGTCTGGATATTTTGTAAAATCAAAGCCAAAATAGAGAAAGAAATTTTGATATAAAAAAAAAACTATTCTTGTCCGGATTGGGGTAAGATGTTTTGTGAAAATTTACGGAAAGGACCGCTGGAGGGAACAGGTAAATAGAATTTATTGGAAGCGGTCTAGGGTGACGTAAAACCCATGCGGTAAAATTAACTTCCGTGATGTTGATTCCCTAAACTAGTTGGATGAAATATTTCTTTCAAAGGTTTAACACCGCATGTCCGGCAATACAAAATAAATATAAAAATAACCCCTCCCGGAGGTGTTCCTCTGTTTTCTTCATCCGAAGATTTAGGTTTAAATATAAAAAAAAAAAAAAAAAAAAACGAATAAAAAAAATCAAATGATTCGTTTTTCTCAAATTTATTAATTCCGAAAGTTGTTTCCAGTGGTACATTTCCAATCAATTTCAAAAAAAAAAAAAATTATTTTATGATGTACGTTGAGATGGCATGTCCCGTTCCGAGAGATGTTATCAGCCCGGTGGTTGAATTAAAAAAAGAGATGTTTTCAGCCCGATGGCTGAATTAAAAGAGAGCGATTAAAAGAAATTGAACTTTTTTTTAATTTTCGTTCTGTTTTTATAAAATTTTAGATGTTTTGTACAGATGTTATATAATTGTAATTTTTTTTGTAAACAAGTACCTACAAGTTTTAATTAAATAATTGAAATTTTAAAATACATAATTGTTTATCTTATGTGAAAACCATTTCTTTCGTCTATTTTAGAATTCTGTAGAACAGAGGTTCTTCCACTTTCAAATAGATAGCAGTGTATGTCTGATTCTTCTAGATTTTATGATTTTATTGAAAATCTACAATTTTTAAATGTGACGAAGATAGGCTATGCCACAATACTTATGCAATATATCAAAGAACTAAGTCTTGGATTACTGATTCTGAACTGTGGGCGACCAAGCATTAGTTTGCGAGTTTATAAATATAGGTATAGTGAGCTAAATGAAGCGCCAATACTAGGGTTTTAAGTTATTACACATCATTATTTTTTTATACTTTATTTATACATTATTTTTTACATACACATGATACATTTATGATGTGAGTGGAGGACAGGAAAGATGGTGACAGACTAGGATTTGAAAGGAGAGGACTTAGAAGACAATACCGATATTCATCTTGAATTGTAAAGAAAAACTGCAAGAAATCTTCACAAGCATAGCCGGCCGGAGAGTTCGAACGCTTGACCTACCAGTCCGCAAGTGCCAGTGTATAAACACTCTCGGCCACTTCGCTGGTCAGCCTTTAATGATTTGGCCTTTGTTTAATAAAATTCGAGATTTTGATTTTGATTCCGTTTCCTCAATAGATTTTGTTTTCCCATCGCTCCCACCATTTATAGAACTTCCATTTAGTTATGCTAGGAACATCGATGGGTCATTAAGGTAACCGTTTCCTCAAAAAGAAAATATTATTATAACATCTGACTACTTTATTAGCAAAAAATTGAGCTAAACTGACTTTTTCGTTCCAAACATATTGAAGACCAGCACCCCATCGAAGAATTAACATGCACTCCAGCCAAAAATTTCCTAATTTCGTGGCTGTTTCCTATACAACCCATTTTGGGCATTCTTCTTTTATGATAAATTGGAAAAATACGACCAACAGACACCATGATTTCTAATAAGGTCATTAAAAATATGAAAACAAAAATTTTTGACGTGAATATTATAATTCGAACACCTCTTCACTTTATGGTTTAATCGTGAAACTATACTTATTGTAAGATCTAATGTCGCACATATATTGTCTATTATATTATGTATCCAAAATTTGGTAAACCCTGACTTATTTTGAATAGAAATGCATTTTGTAACAAATAAAATGGAACATTAAAAAATACTAAAAGACCTAAGTGGAGATTAAAGTCGCGTTTGAGTCAGATTAATGCCATTTAAATCCAATATTTTACTTTTAAGTGATTATGTTCGTATTCTCAACGTCTTCGTTATACCTTTAAATGTGTAATTCGATTTTATTTTAATGTCCACCTCCGCAGTATATCCCATATGTACTTTTATATCAACTTAAAATATTATTTTTAAAAAAAATCGATCTCCTCATATAGTCGATTAAGTAATACTGTCCAGTATCGTTTTTGTACTGCAAATTTCGTATCGCAGATTGAATCAAGCATCTAATAAAATATCAGACTGTCTAAACAAAATATACCATTTTGACATGAAAATCAATTGCTGAATTTACAAATCGGTGGTCAAACCTATTCTCACGTACAGCTGTGAGCAAATTCTTGAGACCACTGAAATGATAATATTGAGAAGAATTTCAGGGAAATCGCTAAGAGACAGAGTAGCACTGATATACATAATGCTCTAGATATTCAACCGGTCTACAATTGGGTATTTGAAAGACGAAGGCAATCATATGAGCAAGATGAATCGTTCTAGAATTAGGTTTTTAAAGAAAAAATTTTTTTGTCGTAAATAGAAAGATCATATATAAGTTTTATAAGAGAACTGTTTTTAGTTTTTTAAACGTAATATTTAAGAAGTTATATCAAATTAAAAGTAAATTTTTAAACTTAGAACCAATAACGTGCCGACAATTCCCGAGCGCATATGTGACGTCATAATAGCAACTTACCTAAAAATTCAATGCGTTTTTATTTTGAATTATTGTTGCTATGCAATTTTTCCTTGCTAAAGTATTTTGAATTGAATATATTACCATTATGACGTCACAGACTTCGCGATCTTTTATAGTGTTGTTTATAACCAAATGAAATTTTTTAAAAATTTCTAAATTTTAATTAATTTCTTATTACTTATTATTTTTAAAATTCTTTTCGTCTCAATTATCAATATTATTTATGATATAGTACTGAAAATGATAATTATTTTTTATTCAAAAACCTAATTGTAAGAATAGCAAGAAATTTGTCACCGCACGAAAGGAAAGATATCGGAAGACCAAAGAAACGATGGAGGAATTCATTGTAATTAATAATTATCAGCAGGCTAAAATTAACCTGCAGTATGAAGTAGAAGAAGAAGAAAATTGGATCAACTGAGAATTCCAACAATTTTTTGCCACCTTTTTTAGAGCGGAAAAATACTCTACTCTACTAGCCTCTAGCCCCAGTTCCCCCCTCTAGTCGACCCTGATTCACTGTGTGCGTTAAGATACGCAGATTAATGAAAATCAAATTTATCCGTTAATAGATCCGCTAAAAAAGAGGTCTAATGTAGCTCTATATCCTACAGTCAAGTCCAACAAAATATAAATTGCAAATATGGTAGGAGCGCGGTGAAAAGAAAAATTATCTAGGAGGTGTGTTAATTAGTGTAACAAGATTTATAAAATATGCGAATAGCACAAAAATTTAACGTCTCAAACCCTTAAAATTTATGGAAAAAAAAGGAAAAAATCAACAACAACACTTTCATAACTATTTAAATTCTAAAATTTTAACATGTAAAATTAATAAGAAATATTATCAATTCATCTGAATGTAAAATTTATGCAAATTTGTATAATAATCCAAAAAATATTAAATTTTTTACTGTATTATGTTATTACTTTAGAACATTATTATGTATATTTATAAAAATTTAATTTTTATAATATTTCATTTAAATGATTTGAAGAAATACGAAAGACAAAACTGAAAAACTGGACGAGGTGAAGGGCATGTTGATTAGTCATTTATAAGTGAGATGTTCCGTATTCACCTGCTTAATCGGATTAATGTCACATTGTATCTTAATAGCAAAATAAAAATTAATATATATGGTGTATATGTTTAAAAAGAAGAAAAAATAATAATTTATAAAACATTATTATAAGAGTGTATAAAAATACTTTGTATATAGGTATACTATAGTTATCAACGTTTCTTTAGATTTTCTATAAATTGGAAATATTTTCTTGTAGCAAAATGAAACACTAAGGCATAAGGGCACACATACCACCAAAAAAATTAAAAATTTAGAAGCATTTTTTTCGAAAACGGCTGGCTAATGCATTTACTATTTTACTATAATAACACCTTTAAAGTATACTATTAACACTATGACGCCCAAGTATTTTCACAATAAACTTCCCCGAAAGCCGGCAATATTTTCAAAGAAATTTTATGTAAACAAATACATAAAATAATTCCACAGAACAATAAATGATTCAACATGTATGTGTTATACAGGTATAGGTATATCCAAAAGATTAATACATAGTTATTATTATTTTGATAAAACAAACGTAATAATTATACATTCAAGCATACAACCCACACATACATACGTATGTGTATAAAATATTATGAAAAAGCTGGAGATTAAGAAGATCAAGCTAGATATTCTGATGATAAAACATTTTATATTATATCCACTCTCAAAACGATTTCTTTGTTCAAATATTAAAAATTTCTTTGAAACTTTTTTCTTTGAATCAAAAAAATAATTTTTTTGAATCAAAGAAATATTTTTTGACTACTAAAAAGAAAATTATTTCTTTGAATCAGAAAAATATTTTCTTTGATTCAAAGAAATATCTTTTTGATTCAAGGAAAAAAATTTCAAATAAATTTTTAATCTTTGAACAAAAAAATCGTTTGCTTAGAATCGAGAGTGCTTATATGTACAAATGAAAAGTGTTCGGTAAGTAGTAATAAATTATTTTTAAGAATAATATAAAATCTTTTTTATTACTCATGCGGGAGAAGTACTAACTTGGCGCACATATTTCTGTACGCAAAATGGCTGTTTGCCAACTGTACTCTTCCCGCATACTTTTTTGCGTGTGGAAAGTAACTTTCCACACGCAAATTGACAATAAAACACGCAAAATTTAACCAAAACACGCAAAGCCGCCTTTTAATTTTTCATTTAATAATTATTTCATAATTATTTCTATAGAAACCACCAACAAAGTAATTTAAACGATAATTAATTCAGAAAAAAAAGACGAACACTCAAAAATATTATTTAAAAAAGTAATATAAATGTCAAAAATAATGATAATAATAGAAAAAAGTATGTGAAATTCGTAATAAAAAATAGTATGTGCAACTCGTGCGGGATTGTCGATTGCCCTACTCAAGCGAATGAGCGCACTCACTACGTTCGTGCGCTCAACTTCGCTTTCGTGGGCAATCGACAATTTCCCGCACTTATTGCACAATATACTATTTTATAAACATTTTTAGGTGTTTTGTTTATTCTAAATATTGATCGCAGTCGGCCTCTGCGGATGTTTTGTTTATTTTCGGATGCCGAAACCGGGGGACTGAAAGTGTTAATATACGAAATCACATCCCGAAGTCAATTACTCAACCTGACTTTCCCTTGTAAGATGTATTAATTTCATTGACTCAAAGCTCTCTTGTTTGTAACGGTGCGAGCTCCCTTATGAAACATTTTGTAACAAAATTTTCTAACGAACATTTTCTGCTAAATGATTCTTAATTTTCCGTTAAGTTGCAAAATGTTTATTCAGCGATCGCGGTATTTTCCAGCACATTAACGCATAGCATAGACGGTCATAAGCTATAATTATTGTAAAACGCCTAACGCTCCTTTCACATTATACGGTTTTTGCCGTACGGCAAAAAACCGTACGGTCGCATTTTTTTAGTGGAGTGAAGAAGAGCATTGGACCTTTCACATTACACGGTCACGGCAAAATGCCGTTGCCGTGCCGTGTAGCAGCCGTCTCTTGCCACTGGACTTGCCGTACGGCGTTTTTAACTCAGTAGTGTATATAATTAAATGGATGCTTTCACATTACACGGTTTTTTAACGTACGGCATTAACAATATTTTGTTGAATTTCATGTTAATTATTAATTTTATTTGTGAAATGAATGAAACTAATGTTGAATGTGATAACCAGTATTTTAATAGATTCTATGTAATTTTGAAATTGTGTGTTTTGATGTTAAGTTCGCCAAAAAATTAAGCAAAGCAGTCTGTAAACATCCGAAAATAGTTGAAAAACTTATTTTTGTCATTTTTCAGGTCTTCAAACTGTGTGATAATAAATAATCCTACTTTCTATTTCCTCTGATTTATAGAATTAACTTTAATCACACTTGTTACTTGTACAGTGTTGCAAATTAAATGAAGATATTTAGTTTACAACGGCAAAAAACCGTGCAATGTGAAAGCAACAATATCACGGCAAAAAGTCGTACGGTTTTTTACCGTACGGCGAAAGCCGTACAATGTGAAAGGAGCGTAACTGGTACACTATTTTGACGGTGATTACATTTTATATCAAATTGTTGTTGTCATACAACGTGGTGTGTGAGTTAATCAGGTTTCATAAGACGTTGTACAATGTTCATGATCATCAACCTGTTAAAGACCTGGTCAACATGGATTGGCTGATTCTGATTGCCTGTCAAATCCCCATTGTAGATACTTAAAAATTTCAAAGAACCCCCGAAATATGTAAAAATAGGTAGGAAATGGATAGAAAATGGGTATATAACCTGTAATCAATGGTTTCTGTGACCCACTCAAATATCTTTCGCGAATCCTCTGGGGGTCCCAACCCCCACTTTGAGGACTACTGGTGTAAAATACATTTAACAGATTAAAAAAATGAAAACTGTTGCAATTCATCACTAATTGCTTTTAATTATTTAGCTTATATTTAAATGTTTATTATTTCGTTTCTATAGTTATTAATAGGTATCTGAGTAACTTTCAGACGACCAAATTTCGAAATTTAATAACAGAACTTCTCTGTTGCTAATTAAAGGTTTTAGACATTCGGCAAAAGTCTTTTTTTCTGGTGGTTCTACTTTATTGGTTGACAATGAATAAAGGAGCGATTTTGAAAATCTAGTACCCTACCGACTTAATCGTTCTATAATTTTATTTACCGTTATAAAGGGTTTAAACAATTTTAATAAACCTAATGACGTCATCAAAATAAAAAAATATCTTTTTTTAAAACAAGCGTTATAGAAGCGATTGGAGTTAGAGTGATTGGTTGAATTAGGGTAATTTAGGTGTGAACTTTTCATTTTTGTTATCAGAGTAACGAATTTTTTTTCAATAGTTACTTCAAAAATCCTTCAGGTTCAATTATTTCCTAGTATCTTTAATTATTCCAGAACAGAATACTGCGGATTATGAATATTATTATCATTTAGGTTTAGGAATTAGATTGATACTAGATTACAAACCTCAATATAAAGGCACATTATTACTTGATTCTGGTCGTAGTTTAAGTATCCAGTTTATTAATAAAAAAAAAAAAATTTTAATGTCAGACATTGCTGTTAGAAACATGCATTCAAATACAATCCATATGATGTTATACATTATAAGTTTCGTTCAAGATAATATTTAAAGACAACACCTGCCTTTTGACATGTAATTATTAATATATGTAACGTGTTATATGCGTTTAAAGAGATTGTGGTCGCGTCCGTCGCTTCGAAACCGTTCCAACATATTGTGGGGACATGTTTCACAGTGGGTTATCAATGTATATACATATTGTCAAGTGTCACTAGTGCCTTATTTAATTAATATGTACAGAAAAATTTTATTAAATTCATACACACCGTGCCCGTGCATGAAAAAATGCATAATATGTTTGTGTAAAATATAAGAAAACCAAAAATACAAATTTACTACATATGTCAGTATGTCCTTTAAAGCCTCAGTGAATTCAACTACTGTGAAATTTTCAAGAAATCGATAATTTTTGTACTTCAATAATTCTAAAAGTCTTGTCTTTGCATATTAGTTAAGTGGTTTTTTATTACTTTTGATAAATTCTGTAAAAAGCATCAAAAAAATAACAGTACAATTTAAAAAAAAAAAAATTGGCGCAAAAAATAGCTCATTGTAATTGACGTCACAATTCAAGGAAAAACAAACGTCAATGTTAGTCTTAATAACTTCAAAAATTTGATTATTTTAACAAAAATTTTAAACACAGTCAGGTACCGCATTAGCTTAAATCTCTAGCATTTGTGCCAAAAGATGTTATATATTTCTCTGAAGAATTTCAAAACCTATAGCAGGTATGGTTGAACCGGTTAAACTAACAGGTGGGGGGAGGTGTCACACGTTCAGTTTGCCGATTGAGACCAGCTTTATTCCACAAGTTGATCTCTGTGAGTGAAACAAAACCCTAAAGCGGTTTGTTCCAATGCGGCCTCGTTTACAAAAAAATTGATTTTTTCATTTTTTTAAATTTTCATTTTTTTGTTTATTAATTTGTCATATGCATTTTATTAGTAAAATATATGCAAACAGGGCAGGATTTACTTCTATGGAGGTCCCGGGTCACTTCTCATGTACCCTATTGTATTTTACATTAATTCGAATTAGGTATGTCTCAAAGATTAAATTTTTGATTTCACTTGTAAATGTAAAGAACTCATGTAAATTCCCAATTTCGATTCATATTTTTAAATTTATAAAGACCTTTTGAAGCTGCCATTATTTAGTTTTAGTAAGTTTGATATTTTAGAATTAATCAATGAATTAATGTATTCATAAAAATTATTATAATAAATTACTTTTTGTAAAAATATTACTTTTTGTAAAACAATTTCTTATTGTTAGCTATTTTCTATCTTGAATCTATTTAATAAAATCATTTTAAATTTTGTATTGTAAATGCATTCCAACAAAGTTTTTCTCCTTTTCTATTATAAATAGATTTTGCCCATTCCTGCCGGCAATGATCTAAACACGATTCTTTCCATTCTTTCCTTGCTTCTTTCTGCAAAAAAATGGAAAAATGAGTGAATATTAACCATGGTGACTATACAAGATGTTCGAACACGATTCTTTCCATTCTTTCCTTGCTTCTTTCTGCAAAAAAATGGAAAAATGAGTGAATATTAACCATGGTGACTATACAAGATGTTCGAACTCCATGTATGCAAAAAAGGGTCTAAAAATGAGAGGGTATTAGTCGTATTAGTATCCCGTGTGTACCAAAATGGGAAAGGAATGAAACGGTAGTTTGAAATTAATAGAGATAATAATTTTAAATTATAAAGTAAGTTATTTAGGTTGTTTAAATATAAATAATGGAAATAAAATCAATAATTATTAAAAAAAAAATAGTAAAAAATAAATAAGTAGTTAAACGATAATAATTAATTTCAAATTACAGTAGAAAGGGACATTAGCGCCACGAGTGGTGAAAAAAGAAAACGTAATACAGTCGACTCTCGTTAATTCAAGCCTGCGATAATTCGAACCTCTCTATAATTCAAAGTTATCACAAGTTCCCTATAAAATCTCTTTATGTTTCGAAGTAAATCAATACATTTTTATGCACTTGGTAATTCGAACGAAAAAATCATTGCTACGTAACAAAACGACGCGTTAATTCGAACTCATCGGCGTCAAACACTCGACAATTCAAAGTTGCAGAGAGGAAGAGACAGAAAGATTGTAAGTACATTTTGATTGATTTTGAACCATTTGATATTTCAAATCGATAATTCGTAATATTTTAAGAATCCCTCGAGTTTCGAATTAACGAGAGTCGGCTGTATACATATATCATTTTCGTGGACAATTCTGGCAATTCCCCCATGTGAGTTCTATCCATGAAACAGTTCTATCTTTGTTATTGTCGATGCAATTAACAATGAAGTATTATAAGAATTAACCATGAATTTACACAATGATGCAATCTAACTATTAGTTACGTAGATTCAATTGCCTATGTAAGAAATGAAAAGAAGGCCATATCACAATTTCTGAAAAAAGAATATCCTTTTCTTTTACTACCAAGATGAATTAAGCCCAGAAGGCCCAGAATTAAATCTCTTATTTACATTTTAAAAAAATAAAACACAAAAATATAATTTTCAAAATTTTATTTTTATTATAGATTCAATATTTTTTCTTTTTAGAATTTTCATAATGGCATAAATTTTATTTAAAGAATACATAATCATCTAGTAAATTTAATGTAGAGATCTAATTAAAATGTCAAAAAATTGAACTTTAATTATTTAAACATTATAAAGAAAGTTTCAAATAAAATTATTTTAAATTAGATAATAACGTCCATGATTTAAAATAAATATTTCTCCTTATATAAAAATATACTACAATTGCAGATAAAAAAAAATAATAATAAATATTTTTGTTTAATAAAACAAAAATTAAAAAATAAAATAAAATAAAATATAAATTATGCGCAAGATGATTTGAAAATATATAGATGGCGTAGTTGATCTCAATTACATCAATTCTCGAATCTTTACGCCACATCATTTGGTATCAATAATTCCTCTAATAAATTAATCTAAAAAATTTGAAATAAAATGCAATGCACAAAATGCTAGAGCATATGTTTTAAAAAATCTAACACACATGGCAAATATTCAATACTAAATTTATTTTATATGAATATCATTTTGCCTAAACTATGTTTATTATATAATTTTTTCTTTATTTAATACATTTACTCGGGCAATTTAACATAATTTTTTGTTTGCTTTACGTTAATATGTGCAAGAATAAATACAAGAAAATTTTGTTAAATTTCATCTTCATTCTTTAATAACAATTCTTAAATATTTTTATAAGTGCATAAATATAATAATTGAAATATATTGGTCCTTTAAAAAATAAAGGTAACGTCTGCAGAATCAATTAAAGAACATATTTCAAAAATAATTTTAGCCAACGGGTACACACGAATTGTTATCAAATTGGAGACATTAGTTTTCCATAGTCACGCACCATATCAATTGGTTTTCTTGTATCCAATACGGTAACAACCTCAGTCACCTCGGTATATAATAGGGTACTTGACTGAAAATCCAAATACCTTATTTTTGTATGCCAATTATGTGATTTTGTTATTTTTTATAAACTTTGTAAAAATTACCAAAAAAACAACTCTTCAATTTTAAATATAAAAATTGTCACTAAAAGTGTCCTATTGTAATAACGTCACAATTTGAAAGCAAACAAAGAAACGTCAATGTTGGTGTTTATAACCTCAAAACTGATTATATTCATAAAATGTCAAAGTAATTTTTAACTCTTTTATTATAACCATAGAGACAATTTTTTGTCCCAAAATGCCAGACATTTTACTGCCAGTGACAAGTACAATAGATTAGGTTACAAAAAAAGAAAGGAAATCAGATCCCAACATTAAAAGAGTGAACCATTGGAATTGCAAAATATAAATTATTCTAAACTATGTTGGTAAAATTGAACAATACTGGAAAAATCAGTATTTCGAAAAATCTGTCATAGATACCGGCACCTGTACCAGTGAATATATACATATCAAAGCATTTTGAGCTGCCATATTGCAGGATGAGTTAACTCGTCTTAATCATTTAAAGAATTAATCAATTATTATTATTGTATATTCAAGTTAATAGAAATATTGAAAATATAACATAATTTCACTTCACCAATGAAAATTATGAGAAAATTATACGAATCGACATGTTTGTTTACAAATTGTGACGTCCTTTTGAACTTATAGAATTATTATTAACATTTCAACAACACAAATCAATCAAGTACTCTGTTTGACACTAACCTTAAAAATACATCATAAAGATTAGAAAAACGAATTTTTTATAATAACTGGTTTAAAAACCTCAAAATCTATGTAATAAGGCAACACGAGTACAAAATTAATCTTTTTTTGTCAATCTAATTTTGAATGAAAACATTTTAGTACAATAATCTTATCCTTAATGATTTTAGGTAATCAAGTTAGTAAAAAAATTGTTCTGACTTAAAATTTTCGATAGATACAATTAGTATTGAATAAATTTATTTGAGGGGCAAGAATCCACTGTCCAATGAGATTATATGTCCGACCAGTCTGAACTAATTTTAACGAAATCAACTAATTGTGCAAAAACTAGTTAATTCAAATTTTAAAGGTATTACTAAGCTTTAAAAAGAATTAATTTTACTAAAAATGGAAGTCTGATTAAAAAATGACCGAGTAAATAATTTTTTGTTTTTAAGCAGCCAATTTTTATACTTCCTTTACATACACTCTTAAAACTAAAATTTCACTAACTAAATAATTACAATACGTGAATACGTAAACTCTTAAAAAATTTATATGTATAATTTCTAAAATTATATTCTTTTGTACACTGTGTTCCGTGAGAATTGCTACAATTCAAATTCTAAGCCGTAAAGTATTTTTGAAAATGATTTTTTAATATTACCGATAACTAAAAAGGTATTACTGGCAGTTGACAGAAATTTTTGGTTAAATATCACTTTTTAAACTGTGGTCAAACATAAAAAAAAAAAAAATTCATGATTCTAACTTGAATTAGCTACTTAAAAATAATTTTCATGGATACTTTAGTAAAATTATTTATTTATTTAAACTTTCCCATAGTTCGTCATCGCCCCATCCATTATTCCAATTGGAATTTTTTGTAATGTTAGATGTACTTTTAACATCTAATGTATCTAATGAAGTATCTTTTACTATTTCTTTTTTGGGACGAGTGGAACGACTTTTTGTTGTAAGCTCAGAAGTGGAATTACTTGATTTTACGTTTGGTTTGTTCGATCGCTCAGTTAATTTTGTGTTCTCATTTCTGAAAAATAAACATTATTATTCATAATGGTTTTGAACTTATCTAGAAAAGAGTACAAACTTGTCCATAGAGAACGAACTTGTCCATAGAGAAATAATAACGCAATTTCTTTATGGACAAGTACGTACGTTATATTTCTCTATGGTTTCACTGGCTTCAGTTAGTCAGTGTCACTCGTGTCACTTATAATATTTGACAGTTAGGTATATCCATAGAGAATAACACTATATATATAGAAGAGCATTCACTTAAATTATAGGATTTTTCTTAGCAGGTGGTTATTTTGGTACTGAGTTCAGAGGGCAGTGCAGTAGCACTGCACAACATATTTAAAAAAATGGTAATTGTAGACCATAGAGAAAATTTGAAAATAATTATTTGAAAATAATTACTTATTTGAAATTAGTAAATAACTAATAAATACTTAATAAATATTTGAAAATAATTACTTATTTTATTATCACAGTAAATTAATTAGAAAATTAGAATACATTTTATCTGTTGCAGAAAAATGGGAGCACACTTATCAGAAATTAGAATCAGTGATAGTGATATTCTTTTGTGAAATATTTGATTAATGTATAATTTTGAATAAAAATAAATTTACTTGAGTTTTTAAACAAATATATGAGTTTATAATTATTGTATGAGTTTTAAACTTGAAAAACTGATTAAAATAAAATGCAATTTGGAGAATTTTAGTGGATTATCGTACTAGTAGTAACCTACATTATCGGATAAGGCTAAAGATAAAGTTATTATAGTGACATCTCTGTTCTTCTCAAGTGTACTACGCATGATGATTACGACAACGATGACATCTATACCCGCTGCCCCCGTTCTCAGTGCCATAGAGAGGTAATAGGGAATCAAAAAAATGTATTGAATTTAGCTATCTTTCAGAAATAAAATTCTGGTGTACTTTATCTATGGGTATATCTAATTTAAATCCCGAATTTTATTCATTATAATTTTGTAATATGACAACTGAAAAGTACTGTAATTTTGAAAAAAAGGTAATTATTTATTAATTAAAAACTAATAAATAAGTATATTATCTATAGTGAATGACAATATCTATGAATATGGTAAAATGGCATTGGATCGAGAACGAACCGTACCATTCATGGAACATAAATGTGAATATAATAGGATTTTACCGAAGCGAGACTGAACTGAAAACGGACTGTGATTGGCACTATAGTGTGGATCAACCCTTAATTGTTCAAATATGTGATAGGTTCAATTAATTTTGGAAATAGTATAATATCTGTTTGAATACGTACTTTTTATTCTGTTCATTATTCCAATCCCAATCTTGGGACGCACTCTCCGATTTAGGGGACCATGAAAACTCTGAACTCTCGGATGCTGTTTGATAACCGCCATTTCCTACTGGATTGTTATCATTGTAAGAATCAAAAGAATTAAAGGACTGACTTGTGCTTGTTGGCGAAGTATATCCTGCGAATTCTCGCCAACTTTTCTTACTTAAATCTCCCATCTGTTAATTTGATAAATTTATATTAATTTTCCACATGTTACAACAAAAAATGTAAAATTAAGAACCATAAATTAAAAAAAAATATAACGAAATTGAAAAAAAAAATAGATAGCGTAAAAGCCGCCATTATGGAACGGTATCTAATACTGGAACAGTTTTGACATTTACATATTTATTTCTTTCATTAAGTAAGGAAACATTAAATGCGAGGTGAATTTAAATTGAAAAACAATCATTCTATTAATAATAATTTTTGTTATCAGACGTTTCTTTCAGAAATAACTTCATTAATATGTAAATGTTAAAACTGTTCCAGTTTTAAATACCGTTCCATAATGGGGGCTTTTACGTTAAATCGAACTAAAAACTTAAAAACTTAAGTTTTACATAAATTAATTAAAAAAATTTTAAGAAATGAAATAATTAGAAATTAAATTAAAAAAACAAAAAAACGAACTAAAAATACCTTCTCAGATACATGCACACTAACTTCAGCTACCTTTTGTGTGGCAATTCCTCCATATTTAACAGCATTTTCTGTTGCTTTGCTAGCTATTTTTGATGCAGATGTAGAAAACAGCGACCAACCCTAAAATTACTCAAATATTTGAGAACAAAGTAATCATATGGCGCTAATTACTAATCTGAATTGGACAAAATTTAGAAAAAAAAGAAATGAATAAAATTCAAGAAAACACTTATTAAGATTTGGTATAATTATATTTAGACAATAACAAAATTTTGTGACAAAAAGAACCAAAAAAGGTTGTTATATTGCAAATAACTACTATTAAATCACATGTTTATCGATATTGAAAATTTTAAATAGCATATATCTCGTAAACGGAGCATCCTAGCAAAATAGGGGTCGTTCACAAAACGCGTGACGCAAAATATTAGTTATTTGAATGCCCTCCACATTGTGATATTTCGTGACACTTGATTGTACCCCCTAAATATCATGTTATTATTTATTACACCCCCCTTTTATTTTTTTTAAAATTTCTTTTATTACAGATGAATTCAATTAAGACAATATTCTCAGTTGAGTAGCATTAGGCTGGTCGTCCTTTCGATGCGGAAACGTGCGATATTTGATTCAGACGATTACGCACGTTTATCGTTCGTCCGAAATGATATCTCTACTGTCCGTCCACTAGCTCAATATTCGTCAGTATTTTTCTTTTTAATTTTTTTTCTCAAGCTATAAATGCTACAAAAATAAGTAAAAAACAATTTATGGCACGTAATATTGTTAAATATATTTTGAATCTAGTTCGTTAAATATATTTTGAATATAGCAGTGACTATATATATTTAAATTGAACAAGCAGTAAGGTGCTGCCATCAATTAAGAATTTATGTATCGTTGTTGTTTACAGTTTTGTTTTCAAAATAACAGATTTTGTTTTACAAAATAAAGGATACAAGTTAATTTTTAGGCTTCGCTATTTTATTTATTTAATTTAAGAAATATGCAAAGGTACACAGTTATAATGGGATATTTGACAATTTTTTAAAAACCATCTTAGTGTGTTTGTTACTTCTTACTAAACTCATAATACACATTTTTAAATTACTTTGTACTATATTTTTAATAAAAATCACCGATAAAATTTCAGTTTTTAAAAAGATCGCCAAAACGATACTTTCTGTCTCTTTCAAATCGTATGACGTCATTGGCTCTAAAACATTAAGTAATAGTAGTAGGTCTAGTAATGAAAATTAATACCTATAATGAAAAATTTCTTTCATAGTTACCAAAAAAGTAAACAATTTTTTTCCTAACTACAATATAATACCTACATATTCGAACGAGCTTGTGACGTAAGCTGCTTTTGCTTGATGTTTTTGATTACGTCATTTTTAACGTAAATTTTGTAATTTTATTTAATTAAAATTTTTATATTTTTGAATGAAATAACCTGTAAAAAAGCAATATTCAGTATCATTATGACTCGAGTAATTATTTAAAAATCAAAATAGATATTTTTTCAACTACTGTCAAATACCCCATTGTAATTTACCTTCAGTTTCATTTCAATAAAAATAAAAATCTCATAGAACCGACTTCTTCGCGCGACAAAATTCAAACAAAATTGGATCTGTTCGCACGTCGCAATTATACGCACGGAAACGGCCGAACGAGACGCTTTTAATGGACGAGGATGTATAGCTTCACAGCTGTTTGGATCGTTCGTCTGTTTTCATGCGTATTCGTCCGAATTAAATATCGCACGTTTCCGCTTCCAAAGAATGACCAGCCTTAATGGATTTAATTCACCGTGTATATTTTCAATAATTATATCTACAAGCCAGTGTCATTTGACGCCAACTCTCACCCCCCCCCCCCTGTCATAGTATCTAGAGTCTTGTGAACGGCCCCATAAGAAAATTATAGTATATTACAAATATACTACAGCCAAAATACAGGTTTACCGATATCAAAAGTTATATTAATTTGTTTTTTGTAGGGAAATTATAGAAAAATATTTCCTTTTGAATCACCAATGCAGACAGTTTCAATAGAAAATGGGAAGAAAAATGTATTGAGTGATAACCTTACCAAATGTGTAATACCGTAAATAGCAATCAAATTTATTAAATTTGACATTATTTTATAATGATCATATTGATCAAAACATGCTCAAAAACTGATTTCATAAAAGTAGTATTTTTGCAAAGTGTTTTACAGTTAACAAAACTTACGCTTGCTAGAGTGGATAATGTTGAATCAATAAGCTCTTGCGACTGGCTACGTGGTGGTGGCTCTTTTGTGTATCCAAATCCTCCGTAACGTCCACCCTGACTTGGGGGAATATCGCTAAAAAATTGAATTTTTAATTGATTAGGCAATAATCTTAAATTATTCTAATAGAAAAAAAAAACAAACATACTCTCGTCTTGTAGCATTTTCCATTTGTTTTCTAGCGAAAAACGCCTCCTTCTGATCCTTTATATCCGAAGTATCAAAGTTTTGATATCCAGCATTTGATGATTGATAGAACTCGTTACCAGAACTTCCTTGATAATTTGAATTTTGATAAGAATTGGCATTGCTCGTTTGATAATTATTTGCTAAACCGCCAATATAATTCTGAGCGGGAGATTTTGCCTCATCCCATGGTTTCCCTTGTGCTAATGTTGAAATCTTAAAAACGAACAAATATCAAAATTTTGTCCAAAAACTAAATTACACAAGAAAATTTACTTTGTCACGGTATAAAGCTGCTGCTTTTGTATTGTATCGTTGCTGAATCGGTTTCGTTTCGTCCCAATCTTCTTGTTGACTGAAAAATTCCTTAGCCGCCCAATTGCCACCAACTTTCATTTTTTCTAGTTCAATATCTTTCCATTTATCCATTGTCACTGATCTCACAAACGACAGATGAACACCCAAACTTCGATGTTTGCCCGAACATTCTAAACAAATCCAGATTCCATATGTAACTGAAACCCATTGTGGATTCGGGGCACCACATTCAAAACACTCCTTTAAAAACACAACATATTGAATTTATGTAAATTAGCATACATAAAATATTGAATTATTATATTATTACTTTGTTTGCATTTGATTGTTTTAATTCGTGAAGTACTCGTCTTGTTCTAGGACTTGCCATTTTCTTTTTACTATTTACAAATTACTTATGAAAAAATAAAAAAATAAAAACACATTAAAAATATTTTGGTAAAACTTAAAATTTTATGTACATCACTAAATTTATAATAATGTAAAACATGTATAATTTATTTCATTAATTAATGTTTGATTCTGCAGACGTGTCTTTATAATCTATTTGACGACCATGAAAAGGATGGAGAGAGTTTTGACGTACATACATATGTATTTCCATATGCGAGAAGAAAACATTTATATACAGTGTTCACTGTAAAAGCAGTTGAAAAAACTATGATCTCATTGACATATTTTTAATTATTTTAACTTATCTAAATCATATTTTTAAGTAATATTTCTAAAATAATGCATTGTTTCTATGAATAAAAGATTTCTTAATTTATACTGAAAAAATAGGTATTTTTTCATGATTTACGTAAAGGCAACTCTATTCCATTTCGACATACAACAATATACATATATTCAATCTATAGCACGAGTATCACCTCTATAATTTTGATGATTTTTATTGCAGTTATAAGATCTCTATTCATTAAAATTTATTAATTAAAGGTTAAGTACAAAATTTAAAAAAATATGAAAAATATGATTTAATCTAAATTTTGTTAAACACTGAATGTATGAAACACTATTTAAAACAAGAAAATAATGAATTCAAACATAATGTTACGTTCCTTCAGAAATAAAATAGATTTACGACGATGTCTAGGTTAGTACAAAATATAAAAACATAATCATCAATATTTTAATTTTTCAAAAAAAAAAAAAAAAAATGTTTAGTTTTAGAAAAATTTTATTCAACTGATGTCCTGGAAAAGAAAAAAGTAATCGAAACGAAAAATGTACCCACTGGTTCCTCAATACCATCAAATTTTCGATACACATACCCGGAATTTCTTCCCGACCCAAAAACTGAATTTAGAAACCCGATTCGAGAAAAACTTGAACGTTTAGATATGCTGAAAAGGAGAACACATATAGATATTCCAGAATTTTATGTGGGATCGATCTTAGCCGTTACTTCGTCAGATATACATTCGGCTGGTAAAGTGAATAGATTTGTTGGTATTTGTATTCATCGAGAGGGTTGTGGACTTCGATCAAAATTTATTCTTCGTAATGTAATTGACCACCAGGGCGTTGAAGTTATGTACGAAATGTATGACCCTACTTTACAAAAAATTGAAGTTCTACGGTTAGAGAAACGCTTAGATGATAAATTATTCTACTTAAGAGACGCATTACCCGAGTACAGTACATTTGATGTTAATATGGAAGCGGAATTATTGCCAGAAAATGCACCTATACCAGTTAATCCGATAAAGGTAAAAATATCTTCGGAAAGTCTAAAATATATCATTTTTATATGCCTTCATATGATTATATCCTACTTAACTATTTTATTTCTGATGAAAGACACAAAAATCGTTTGTCACTTCAGTTATGCTCACATCAGATTTTAACAAATATACAACAGTTCCTTATGGCAACTTTAATCATATTCATTGACATTACCTAGAATCCAGTTGGCCCTGTTTGCTTAATGAACAGTGGCATAGTAAAATTTAATAACAATAATTTTAAATTTTGTTTTGTAGGTCAAGTTAAAACCTAAACCATGGTTAGAACGATGGGAGCGTCAAGACCTAAAAGGTGTTGAAGGTTTAGAATACGATCCTTGTAGAGCTACACCCTGGGATAAATATGATTTGATGAAACAGTACATGGCAACAATTCCCGAAGAAGATCAAAACGCAATATTTTCTGAAGTTTATTCGCAGTTGCACGAATTAGAAATTATGAGAAAGAAGATGAAACGAAAGCGTGTTTTTGTTACACCTGTAAAGAAAGCTTGATTGAAACGCATTTAGAATGTAGTTAATACGTATTTTATTTTTCATCATCATTTTGTTTCTTAATTTGTATTATAACATATTAAAGATTTGGATTAAAGAGTTTATATAAAAAATAAATTAGAATTTGATGTAATTTTCTATTTTCTTTATTATTATTTTTTAATTATCTATTATAAATTTGTAACAAAGCCTATTTTTATTTTCATAAAAACTATAGACCAAGAGCCAGCGGCCGATTTGCGATGGTCATTTCAACACACGTCAAATTGAGAGGATAAAGGATCTTGGATAGTTACTTTATACAAAAATTCAGTTCTGGCAAGCCTATTGGGCCCGGTTGAGTCATCTTAACGTTTAAAGAAGGTAAAAAGTAAGGCTCAATTTATATAAAGTAACATTTCTGGAATTTTGGTATATGAAAGAATGGAAGTTAATAATAGTTTTTATCGATAAAAAACGTTCTGGCAATGTTTTCTCTTCACCAAGGTACCACCAGAACAATCTAAAGTTGTGATCAATTTCATAATTATTCTGACAAATATCAAAATAATGTGTATTCTTGGTAATATGATTTAATAGCTGAATTTGGAAATTGGTTAAAACGAAATGTAATTAGAAAAAATTTGTTATTTTAAATTATTTAGATCAGTGGTTCCCAAACTCTTTTGGTCCACGGACCCCTTTGCATAGTCAAAACTTGCTTACGGACCCCTTTTCATAGTCAAAAATTGCTCACGGACCTTGGGTGAAAAACTACATAAATGCATAATAAACACAAATTTAACTTTGATGTTTTGAATGGTGGTGTAAAAATAAAATATAATTAAAACATCTTGTTGAAGAAGCATTTATTGAAATTATGACTTTTTTTCAAAATACAAAAAAAAAATGAGTTGGATAAACCTGATGGGATGTTATGAGTGTATTTATGTCCGGCTCAGTGTTTGTGAGTAGCAACCGCAAATCCCCACGAGTACTAATTTCTGGTCGGTTTTTTTTGTGATGAGGCTTATAATGGCGCTGAATCCACGTTTTATCAAATATGAAGACGGAAAAGTAATCAACAGCTTCTGTACAATAACCCATAATGATACAAGATACAAAGGCACAAGATAAAAATACGTATTTTATATCTTGTATTTGTATTTCAAGTACTTGTATCTTAAATAATCTCTGATCATTAATAATATGTATAATGCGTTGTGCATTGAGTGGCCGACAGCGACTAACTAAATGCCTTAAGCGGTATCAACCACTCGTTGGCACACTGCTATGCACAGTTTTCTACAAACAAGCTTAGGGCTTGAAAAGTAGTGTGTGGGTTTGCCGATTGGTGTCACATCTTTTTTATTATAAGATCTAAACACCATAGATTTCATTACACATTTGTATTGACAGTTGGTTATATTGGTTATATCGGTTAATATTCTGCGAACATAACCTATGAAAGTATAAATTAAATGATAAACATTCTGTTTTAAATGAATACAATTTACTTTAAATTTTTTTTTATTTCAAGTATAAAATAATGATTTAATATCTACAATAGGATTATATTGAAAATGGAAATCGAAAAATTACCGTAAGTTTATTGAAGAATATCGATTTTTTTTTTTAAAAATTACAATGAAATATTTTTAAATGTAGGTATTGGAAGAGTATTTGGTTGACCTGTTCCGGCCATCAAACTTCAGCTCGTGATGCTGTTCAAAAAGACTTGAACGAATGGAGCGATTTCTTTTTGATCGGTTTTCATCAGTTCAAGCCGTATTCGGCGGATGATCTTGCTAAAATGCAAGATAAATTGAATATAAATGAAAAATTGTGGGAATTCTTAAAACGTCTCTGTTTATTTTTAAATGTATCGCCAAAACTTGGTTGGTCCATTATAACCGAGTATTTATGTGATTTTCATGGTACACCAACTACTTTACAAAATTTAACACAAACCAAAGATACGTCGAGTAAATTGCTACGGGATATTTGGCATTTTTATACCGCCGAGCGTATGTTTTATATTAAAACGTTAAAGTTCATCTTAGAGTTTCACACGAATGAATCACATCCATATTATAAAGAATTTTCGGCGTTTGTGAAAGATCATTTAAACACTCGTGTATTACGTGAGTCACTAGTTTCACAACTAAAACTGTTGATTTCGGTTAAAATTAATGTTAGTGAGGATATGAATGTGGAAATGCAAAATTTATGGATCAAACGTAATCTACAAGAGCAATTGGAAATTTTACATTGTATTATTTTAACGCACGATATGAATCCAATTATGCCGGACGAATTTGTTGGTTTGCTGGAGTTGTTCAGTTGTCATCGATTTGGATCGCAGCCTATTTATTTGAATGAGGTTGCAATGATACCCAAACAACTTCAAACGAAAATTACACTGTGTGAAACGGCATTTTTAATTAGTGTTCTCGATAATACAGTTATACTGTAAGTAACTATATCATTTATTTTATTTAAATTTTCTAGAGTATCTTTAATTAAGTCGAATATACTTAACTTTTACTATTTGGGATATTTATTAAAATTTTACATTCGTAAATTCTAGTCTAATGGGGTATTGTACAATATTAAAGAATAATAATAAAAACAAATTTTAATGAAAATTGATACTAAAAGACAGCAATTCATTACGTTAATTCATCCTAACTATCATTATTTAATTTTAAAAAAAAAATTAAAAAAGTAATTATTCAGCTATAAATTACGTCAGCAGAAACGGGCTGTGACGTTACATTCTTTTATATTTCAATACTGTCGCCACTAGGGTCACTACTTAAATTCCGATTAGCAAACATGGTTCCGTGACAAAATAACCGCGGACAAAATAACCGCGACAAAATAACCATGGACAAAATAACCGAATGACAAAATAACCGAACGACAAAATAACCTTAAAGTTTATTTATTTATTATTTTGTTAAAATATTAAATCTAAATTACAAAGATAAAACTGTAGCAATATCTTGTAAATACTTGTTTTTGTTCTGCGTTATATTTAATCACAAAATATATTGTCAAAACTAACCTAACCTTCGGGCAAAGGTTAACCTTAACTAACTTCAGTACCTAGTTTTTATATAAAAAAATCGAAGTATATTGTCCAAACTAATCTAACCTTCGGGCAAAGGACAACCTTAACTAACCTCATCACCTAGTTTTTATATAAAAAATCGAAGTATATTGTCAAAACTAACCTAACCTTTGGGCAACGGGTAACCCTAACTAACCTCACCACCTAGTTTTTATGTCAAAGTCGAAGTATATTGTCTAAACTAACTAAAGTAACCTAACCTTAACTAGCCTCACCACCTATAACCTTAACCTAATTAGTTTTTATATCAAAGTCGAAGTATTTTGCCAAAACTAACTAAACTAACCTAACCTTAACTAACCTCGCCACCTAGTTTTTATATAATCTACCTAAAATTTTTAAAAATGCAATAGTTTAAATACCAACATCTAAGGTCTATTGCAATTTAGCCATTTTTTATATACTGGGAGCAAAAAAAATCTTAATCATATCATAGCCGCATGTACCCTAACTCAAAAGAATAATTAACGATGTTTATTTTGTTGTTCGGTTATTTTGTCGTACAGTTATTTTGTCTAAGGTTATTTTGTCGTGCGGTTATTTTGTCCACGGTTATTTTGTCCACAGTTATTTAGTCGTGGCATCGCGAACATAACTATAGAAATTAATCTGAATTTAATTAATTTTTTTAAAAAATCAATAATTTATTTTCCTAGTTATTTAGAAAAATAAACAGTTTTTTTTTCTTAAGTTACAGGACACCTGTTGCTATCTAGAGAATGTGACGTAATTGAAGCTAATGAATGTTTTCGCACAAATTTTGAGAACAAATATTAAATTAATTTTTTCTAACGATTTTTGGCATTATTTTTAAATTACATACATGCATAATACATAAATGTGCTTATTTTAAAATAGTTTCCCAAAATTAGTCAAATTTCCCATTTTAAAGTACCGTAAATCGGCATCAGTTGGGACAGAATGATGAATTGGAATAAAACGAAGAAAGATATTCATGAATTTGGTTCAAAAGTACTAGACGTAAAGGCAAACTTAAATATTTTTTTAAACTATAGTAGAATAATTATTTTGTTGGGTAACAATAGCGACTAAGCTTGAAAATAAAGAGCCTCTTCAAGGTTATCAAGTTATTCGAGATTTTTATAAACACATTTAACATGACATCTCTATACTTTATAAACTGTACTTTTGATTTTATGTTCATTTATACACAAAATTATAAGCTGTTATGCCGTTATTGCTTTTTTCGATGTATAAATTCTTCAGTTTTATCCTTTTTTTTCAGTAAAAATGTTAAATCATGGGAATCATCGTCAAAAGACATTGATAATTGGATTATGCGTCTGACGAATGAAATTGGAAGTGAATTATCCCCAGTTATTTTGTCTTGGATGTTAATTCGGTATAACTACAGGTTTCAACCGAGTATGGACTTTTTAAATTTGATCCAAAATGCAATTGAAAAACTTTATACAATTGTAACATGTTCAATTATTAAGGTAAATTTTTCCTTATCCCAAGGACACATTAGGTTAAAAAGAAATTAATGAACTTTTTGAAATTGTAGGATAAATCACAAACGTCAATTATAATTCGCAAAAGTATTTATAATTTATTACAACTTATTAATAGTCGTGAATGTGACATCATAAATGAGAGAACATATTTCAAATGTTTGTCAGAAGTTCTAAAGGATGCCGAAACTTCTAGTCAGTATTGGCAAATGCAAGAGGAAGATGAATCTTTAATTACAAAAGAAAAATGGTTCTTTCCATATGATTTTATTAGTTATAGTTTAGTGACGACTGGATTAGCAGCGGCGGGTGATGCAAGTCTGAAAAAGGTACATTTTAAAATTTTATAAAGGAACTTTTATAGGTTAAGTTAAGGAAAACTAAATTTTCTAATACCGTTATGCCCTTAAAAACAAGTAGACTTTCACAAAAGTAACGTCTTAAGGGAGCGTGGCTAAGCTTTAACAACAATATCCTTAGAAGACCCGTTACCTACATGTAAATCATGTAAAAATATTGGCGGGAATTAGTATTGCTAATTTTCGCGCAATTTTTTAATTAGTTTGCGCATGTGTTTACATCATTTAGAAGTAAGTGATGAAAGTATGGAGGGTAGATATCAGGAGCACCATCTCTGTATCAAAAAGTGTCCGTAGAAAGGCGTAAATAGTGGCGGCGCTACTGTAGCAAAAGGGTAAATTTAGAGAAGTAAACAAGGAAAGAAAAACATCCGCGTTGTTATGTAATTATTGTTTTTTTTTATTATAATTGTTACCTATAATAGTTTTATTATTTTAAAAATTTTTATAAAACTCAACACAAAAAAATCACTATACTCTTTTGCTACTCTAGCGCTATTCTGGCGAGTTTTTGAACTGTTACTTAGTACTTAAAACGGGACAGTTTTTGAACTATTTTTCTATTGTTTTCCGGCCAAAATATTTATCCTCCATAGATGCAACGAATACACTCAATAATGAAAATATCATGTCAAAAAATTTTCCTTGCTATGCCGTTAACTTTATCGAAATAAAAAAAAATGGGTAAAGGAAACTTTGCCTAATATATACATAATATATTTTTAATATAAAAGATAATTTATTAATAGAAGTATGAAACATCAAATTTTAAAAATTCCCGATCCAGTCCGTTTAGATTCGTTAATTTTTTTTTCTCAGAAAATATGTTCCCCGAAATGAAATAATCCTTTTTTTATTTGTTCTGGGGTTTAAAACATTTCTTGAGTAATTTTTTTTTTATAAACATTTTCTTTTATAACATTATTTCGGTAATTTTTACTTCGAACATTCCATAAATCTTCATTTTCTTCATATAAATTTATTAATTTTATTGTTTCTTGTTCTGATATTACTAAACGTTTATTTAATAGTTTTTTGCTATTCTTAATTTAACTGGGCGTTACTTTTAACAACAAAAGTAAAAATATTTTTACTTATGCAAGTTTGGAAAAGCAAAGATTACGCGCGCGTTTCTGATGATGAAATTGGAAGCTGTATTCAAAGATGAACGTACACGTTCAATTGACATAGAAAAGTTTTTTCTACAAATTATGTGCGTATTATTAGATTTTATATCGCCAGTTAAACGTATATACTTTACTTGATACAACTTTTAATTTTACCACCAGAGGCGCGAGTGAGAATCTTTGTGTCGCCAATACTTGTATGAAAATAATGCGCAAGTAGGCTTAATTTTTTCTTAAAAATTTATTTGCATGCAAGTGTATTTGCTAGTGGCTGTCTAGCTTGTTTTTTATTTGTTACCTTCTTTATTAAAGTTTAATGTCTACATATATGTATAGTTGTCTATAATGTCTGTTTAAGTCTATATAGTTTTAAATAGACCCTTAGAATCAATTAATTAAAATTTATTCTAGGTTTTGGATGAATTACCTAAACTACCAGTAATATGTTTACCTCACACCAATGAAATTATTTCTCACATTACATCAAAAAACAACATACTCCATTTTTATACGGACTTCTATCCAATAAACGGTTTAAAAATTCCTGCTGGTACTGTTTGCATAATTGAATCACTAGACGACCCAAAAACGATCCATGTTCAGTATGAAATCAGTTATTGGGTCGTGTTGTCAAATTTAATAAATGTTAGTATCAACAGTATTTGCGATGGTGCTTCCCCTCCATTTGAAGAATTAAAAGTTGGACTCGAATGTTGGCTAACCATTTTAAATAATCTAGATGTTGATACTGATCTATCTAGTAATGGATTAAATGAAATTTTATCACCGGTTAATCCCACGTTTGAGTTATTCAGCGAGATGATTTTAAAACGTTTTACAAATACCGATGTTTTTGCGTTGGGACTTGAAATTATGTCAGTCGTTTATAAACTTACAAATAATCGAGATATTTGCGAACGATTAGGGCATCTGAATTTATTCCCGGTGTTGGTAGATAGTTATTTACCATTAAATCAACTTATTAAACCAACAAATTTTATACCCGGTCGAATTTTCGAGTTGATTCTCGATTTTGATTTGATTTATCAAAAATACGGATTGTTAAAAGCGTATTTGAGATTTCTGCGGATTCGATTTGAACAGAAAGCGGAAGATTATAATACGTTTGAAATACCGGGGATCATTTTTATTTTACAAGATATTTTACCGAAATTTTCGGATTGGAAACTTGAAATTGGTTCTCCCGAACAGGAGGTTCTTTACGATTGTATTTCATTGTTATTTAATATTTTGCGTGAACCGTGTGAAACGAAAAATAACGAACTATTTACCATTTTACAAAAGATTTGTATTTTTGATCTTTTACACATAACTAACGGTAAAGTAATCTTGAATATTGTAGCCCGCGGTAACCGATACTTAGAATTGTTGATGCAATCGGAAACGAATTGGGTTTCGGGGCCGGTTATTCAATATTTACATATTGTGCAAATGTGTTTGTCCATTTTGATGTTACTGTTTCAAAAGAAATTCTTGATCACAACTCACGAAAATGATATGCCATTAGAAGTGCTAATGTTTACGCAGCCTAAGGAAGAGGACACACTGAAAATCATTCGAAATATTGCCAGTTATATGGATCATATTTTCCATAAACAGCTACCGGTGTTAGCGTGCCGAATTTTAAGGAAATTCGCACTTAAACTACAAATTTCACTTCATGGATGTTTTGATATGGATTCGGATCAAATTCGTCACGTTTTTGTGCACCGTTTAAGAAACAAGGATGAATCGACCGATTTAAAAATCGCAATATTAGATTTTATAATCGCTTGCGTCCAACGACAACCGGGCCTTACACAAACATTCTTTTCCAAATCAAGTTTAGATGATAAAAATGGCGATGAAAGTTTACTTGGTTTGATGGAGGAATTTTTGGAATTAATGTCATCCGAAGCGAAACTTTTAAATGATCCAACATTAAAGTCGATGATGAGTTTGTTCCATGAATTGTGGAAAAATCAAAAACAAGTTATCGTGTCCGTAATGCGTCAGAACGATAAATTTTGGGTTCGATTATGTAATCCACTCAAATTTAAAATAATGCCGAATTTAATTAAGTCCTATTCACAAATTTTTAATATTATAAGTTTGGAATTGTATATGAATACAAATGGGATCGATCCACATTTAAGAAAAATTATCCACGATCTCTTGAATCCAAATGGATCTGAATTCCCGAAATGGATCGATTGTATTTTTAAAGAAATCGTAACAGATGAAGAGAATAATGATTTCGATTTTGAAACATACATACCAGATTGGCTTTCGTTACTTCAAGCATGGAAGGATTTTATTTGCGTTGTAATTAATCGCTACCCCGAATTTTTCCACAAAAAAGCTAAATCCATGTTTGGACATGCGTGTTTAGTAGCTTTAGCGGAAGAATTAAACAAAATGCAAGATAGTAGAATTGTAACTGTACTGTCCGAAATGTATGTGTTAATTTTGGTGCATTCGACGGGCGAAATTTTGGGTGATCACAAAGAGACCGTTGATATTTTAGCGAAAATTGTTGTGATGACACAAAACTCTTCTCGATTGTGGCATCGAAGACTTCGAATTTGTGTATTGTCTATATTAGTGAGTTGTATGACATTGCTGAAAGATGATTTACGAAAAAATGAGGAAATTGCGATGAAAATTTTTAACTCCTCGTGTAAAGTGGCTTGTGAGGAACTTAATTTATTGGAGACACAGTATCATTCTTCAAACGAGTTGGGCAGTAAAGACGTTAAAATCGAGAGTGAATTAACGTCGGACGCTGAAGAGTCAATTTTGAAAATAAATTTACTAAATGAAGCTTTAATCGTTTGTCGAGATATGACGGATTTGTATCGTTGCTGTGTACAGATGCGTTTATGTTTGCGATTAGTTCAGTGTTTAGGTTCCATTGTCCAAATCAAGAAAAATCGTTCCATCACACTAGCAATTTTAGATTGTGTAACACATCTGGTAGAAACAAATTATGCGGACGAGTTTTTGAGCTGTGATTTTAGTTTACATCTATGGATCAAATTTTTGCCACCGAAAGAAATAATGAGGAAAGATCGTGATCAATTTGATGAGGTTAGTAAAAATTACTACATTTTTTTTAAGGTTAGGTTTAAACAAAAAAAATTGTTTTAGTCTTTGTGGAAGGTGGAAGATTGGTGGCCTCTGTATCAGAGAATTTTATTCGTTGTAAGTCTTCTGTTGCGAAAATTAAAAAGTCGCTTTTTGGAAGACGCTTTGTCGTTTGTTGTGATTCATGACGCTTTTTTGATTGACTGTATTACATTGATTCGACAAAATATTGAAATAAACACTTTAACTATGGTTGAACTTACTGTTACATTTATCTATGAAATTATGAAATATCAGAAGCAGTGGAAACCGTATCATCCTGAGTCCTACTTACAGATACTGGTATGTATTTTTATTTTTAGATACTAGTTTGGTTTAGATACTAATAGTTTTATTTAAGACGAATATGTTTTATTCATAAATCTCGGTATTATAAAACAAAATAAGTTTACTAAAAAAATAAGTCTACTAAGTATGTGGTTTATTCTTTAGTAAATCTACAAAGTTAATTTTATTCAGAGATCAACTTGACAGTTTTGTATGTTTCGTCAGTTTTACAAGTTATGTGGGCAACACATGTTCCTCATATCACATCTTACTAGGTGATTCAGTGAAATACCCTACAAACTGGCTTTATGCGCTCTCAATTTACTACAATGCCTTTCACAGAATCAATGAAATATGTAAGAAATAAGGAGTATGTCATCTAGTGACGTTGAATAAAACTTGAACGTAACTGCTCATAGATATAAATATGTAGGTGTTTTTGTACGTCAAAATTCGTGAATTTTTTCACTTAGTGACAAAAAAAGTCACCACGAACATTATTTTTTCATGAATTTTGATGTACAAAAATACCTAAATACATATATACCTATGAGCAGTTACGTTAAAATTTCATTCAACATCACTAGATGGCACACTCCTTATTTCTTATTTCATTGATTCTGTGAAAGGTACAACAGTGTTCTTTGATCTATGCTAGTGACCCATTATAAATATTTTCAAGTAATTCATTCAGTCAAATTCTGCAAATAAAGTGGGCTCTGTTAGGTTACTTCTGCGGTTGACCATCCTCTATTGATAAACACCTTACTTGTTGAAATTTTATTACTTATTTTATTATATACATATGTGTATATAAAACTTTCAAGATAATTTTATAATACCAAATATTATTTTACTTACGGAGTTAATTACTAGAATACGTTGATTTATGCATCATTTATAATATTAGGATTTATTATACAGATAAATGTTACTCTGTTTTAGAAAGCACTTCAGACATGTCTGTATTGCAGTATTGCTCTAATTTTAAGACCAACTTACATTAAATTTTCTGTTGATAAGTATAAATTAAATTTAGACGATTATGGGCCATCGCCTAAAGTTATCGAAATAATGAATAAGTAAGTGTATACTAACTACAACAGATGTCACTCGCATCAACACTGAATCATTACAATTTTTTTTTTTTTAGATTAGTTAGTATTATTACTCGAACTTGTTTGGTTTTGCTGAAACAGTGCCCACCTTTAATGTCACTCTTATGTGATCATTTTGCTTACATGGAACCATATTCTTTAATTCTTGATTTACAATTCAACACTCCAAAACTAGATGGCGGTGATGATTTTGAGTTGAGTTTTGGAACGCTTATGTCAGCTATAAATCACTTTGCTGATATTTTAATCCATGTAAGTACAATTTTTTGACTTAATTTATTTAGTAGCATGAATTTTTGAAATAATTTCTTGTTTAGTTAAAGTCGGGAGGTAAATCTGGAAGTCCGTTTGAACAGAGGGTACAACTGAGTCCACGCAAGCGCTTAGGACCATCGTTCTCGTATAGCACAGACGCAAAAAGTGCATCTGACATTGTGGGTGAACTATATCCTCAATCACCTTCAGCTAATGCTATTAATTCAGTATGGTTGCAATCATCAGATAGATCAAGTTCATTGAAAAAGGCGCTAGAAGTTCTTTTAACGTTACTTGCATCTCAAACTTTAATCTATCTAATGGATCAACATGAACCCCGTAAAAATCGTCAATATGTTTGCCGTGAAATCAATTCAGAACTTTCCTCACCGTACTCTTTCCACGAATATGTTAAGAAGTTAGCACGTGAATGGTCTTCTAGAAGTTTCGAAGATTATTCCGGGATATCTAGACGAAAACAAGGATCAAAACCGATAATCAATTTGGAATATCATAATATTGAGCCGAGAAATTTGAATCGTTCCTATTTGGATGATGAGACAAATCCATATACTTTGGAACGGATATCATTGCAACAGAAATTGCTTCGGGAACAGATTTTAGCGGTTAATTCAAGAAATGCAGAGGAGGACGTTGAAGGTCAATCGGATGGTGACCCAATTCCAGTTTTGACTGAAGTTACTTACGATTTTCCCGATGATTATTTAATATTCCTTTCGAATTTATTCGTTTCAATTTGTAAACGTGAAGATGTGTGAAAAAATTCATTTAAAAAATTGTTCTTTTTCTGTTTCAGTTTTTAAAATGTTAAATAAGCTTTCATTAAATTTAAAATTTTATAATTATGGTAGCATAACATTTAAGTATTATGATTTAAATTTTGTAATTTTTCAGTTATATTTAAAAGTTAAGTTTTGTAATAAACTATTTCTACTTTTTAATTTTTTTTTCTCTTATTAATATTAAAGTCGTATCCTAGTGGTTCTGAGATATGCAAGATGAATAAAATGTTTTTGCATTTAGAACAGCGGTTTTCAACCTGGGAGGCGGGGATAATCGTCAGGAGAGGCGCCAAAACTTTTTAATAAAAAATAATCCCCATAATTTTCATATCTACAAATAAATAAAACTTTATATCGTAACGTATAGCAGTAAAATTTCATTTTAAGTCATTTAATACGTTGACAGTCATGTATAGCGTCAAGTTAAATCTGAGTAATTGCGACACAAAGCTGTACAGCGTAAACAATTCCATATAAAGTGTAAGTTGTCAAAATAGTGTACTGTCCCCGTTGGGCATTTTGATTGTTATGATCGTTTATGATCACAGAATAGAAAACCAAACTAAGATCAAAGGTATGTTCCAACAAACCCTCGAATTAATTCTCGTTTTAATGAGCATACGCATAGTTGACTTTACTGTTACAACTAAGCAGAATTGTAATTCTAGTTTACACACAATTTGAAATTCTGTGTTCCAACAAGTATTTAAATCTAATTCTGAACTCACCCGAATTGATTTTTAAAATTCTTGCTTCAGAGTAAGTATTTCAAATCCTAGACATGTGCATTAACGAAAATTTAATTTTTAACCTTATAATTTAAAAATTTAAATAATAAAGTGACAAATTTTAAGTTTGAATTGTTCTGTCAAAAGACAAATTTCAAATTAGTAAACAGGTGTATTTTAATTATTTATTTTATAAATATTTATATTATTTTAGTAAGTAATAAAGTAAAATACGGAGTAGAGTAAAAAAATTGTTCGTACTTTTTATTTAAAAATTAAATTCAGGTATTTTAAAGTACATTATAATTTTAGCAATTTCCCAAATTAAGTGCCAACGAAATTTTGTAGTTTTTTTCTGTTTTTCTTGATTGATTTACAAGTAAAACAAGTAAAAAAGTAGATAAAAATTGGGGGACACGTTTAATTTCCGTTAAAAAGTATTAAAATTTAATATATTAAGCATTTAATATATTTTAGTGGATATATTATTTACAAATATTCTTGATAGTATGGAAGGTATAGAATACATAACTCAAGTCTTTAGTAGAGACATCTTTTGAAATCTCTAAGAATTAATATAAACGTTCCTACACACGATCGTGGTTCCTACATATTAAATACCGAACTGGAGTTCTGAATTGAATTTGATTTGACCTTCAAATGACATTATTGAATTTAAAATACTGGATTCACTCGAACTGGAAATTCTAGTGTTTGTTGGAACATACCTCAAAATTGTGTGGTTCGTCGGGATCGGGAGCCATTTGTTGGCCTGTCATAGCTCAGTCGTTTATAGGTTGTTTTGTGGGTAACAGTGCTCCGGTCATTTTCTAATTTTTAAATTTAAATAGAAAAAAATATGAAATGTGTGTCGTATCTAAATGTAAAAATTCCATTCAAGCAAAAAAATACTCGAAATAAAGGGATATTTTTCTTTTAAATAAGCAAAAATATTTTATTTAATTTTTTATTTGTCAACAATGATCGAATACGTATATACACACAGTATGTATATGTATGTATACGACCTCACCATACCGTGATGTGCACGCATATGCATTATGCAAGCACAAGGTCAGTGTATATGCATGAGAAATTGAGAAGTTTTATGTAGCAATATGTTTGAGTTTGGTGGGAGGCAGCAGTTTTACATAATATTTTAACTACATTGGTATCGTTAGTATAGAGATAGGAAGTTCGTTTCTGGTATTCTGTGGTTATGATCGTCAATGTGTTAAAATTGAGATGAACTTACCTTTTTTAAATAGCGAACTTTCTTTCATTCACTCAAAAGTGTATAATTTTGAGGTTTGAACAGTAAATTTACGAGCTTTATAACTTATTAAAGCTACATGGAAACACCTCCTAGATTGATTTGACTACATTAGAAGGTAGAAAAAGAATAATTTTATATAAACATTTACTATATTTATTCTTATAATAATATAGACAGCAAAATTTTAATTT
Source organism: Brachynemurus nebulosus (assembly GCA_035578155.1). NCBI lineage: Eukaryota > Metazoa > Arthropoda > Insecta > Neuroptera > Myrmeleontidae > Brachynemurus > Brachynemurus nebulosus. Next base: position 36,574,822 of record JAPWDM010000008.1, on the reverse strand, counting down.
TTACAAAAACCCAGTATATTGGAATTAGTTGAGAAGTATTATATGAAAAGTATATATTTTTTGGAGAGGATGTAGTTTTTATCCAACATGATACAATTTTTAAATCATCACGTTAAAATTATATAAAAAGCACACAAATTTTGATTAGGAAAATAAGTTGCGTGACAGAGATAATTTATTTTTTTTTCTAATATAATAAATTTCAAAAACATTCATTTTAAAATAAATGGTGTCTTTAATTTTTTAATCGTCTTGAGAAGTAAAAAGGATGGGATAGATAAAAAAATAAAAGACAGAATATTATTTTAACAGGAACGTACGTTTATTTTGCACTGAGCAGATTACAAGCTATATAACTGTACTGCCTCCCCCCATTTACCAAAATGAACGATTCTTCAGATACGTAATAATTATATTGCATAAATATAATTTTATAACTTATTTAATAATTATATAGAAATAAATTATATTTGTGCTTTTATCATATTTTAATAAAAATAAAAAAATCTTACAAATAATATAATAAAATATAAAACTCTCATTTTTTATAATACTTAGCTTTGTTTTTGTGCATTTCGATATTGGGGAGAGACGTTAGAGTCAATTTTTTTTTTTTGTTTTTTTATAATAATAAGAAAAAAATACAACATGAACATGATTTTTTCATTCACATATAGGCAAATGGAATATATCTATTTTCTTATTAATTTTCTTATAAATTAGAACAAATATAACAGATTGGTTTGTTCAAAACTATTGTTCTTTAGAATTATAGATAATATCACCTAAATGGAAGCTATTTTCTTTTTGGAATGGGATATTTAAAAAAAATATTACTTTCAGTACTATGTATTTATTTTCCATCTTTTAAAAAATAATATTTTCAAAAAATATCCATTTCGAACACATATTTTTGTTGGGAGAAAAGGTAGATAAGATAATCATTAGAAAAAGTAGAGGGGGATAAAACTTTTTTATAAAAATGGAACCAATCTGAGAATTAATACAGAATAGCTATACAGAAGCAAATAATGAAGAGATACTTTTTATGAATAATGAGTAATTGAACGATCAAATTAGACCGCATGAAAAAATTGTACAATGACAAATATATCATAATAATTATAATATATAGCATTCAGGTAATAGTAGAGAATAATAAACATATAATTTACATTCCAATTAGCACGTATAAAATTTCGTTTCATATGTATTTTTATTATTTTTTTTACATCATATTTAATTAATCAATTAATAAATGCCATAATTAAATCAATCAATAATTATTTATTTATGTTGATCGTATGCATTACCATCATACCGACTAAAATCTAATCTAAAAAAACACCGTTCAAATTTTGATTTTTCAAAACTGGTGTTTATAATAACATTTAATTTATTAGAAAATTTTGGTTAATTTATTTTGAAATTACAAGATTACATAAAACAAAGTTATAATATGAAATCTTGAATGACAGCATTAGTTAAATGTTATCCTAAAGCAGCTTCCACATTCTCGCCGAAGTTGGACGAAGTAGTTCCTCGCGAGGTTGGCCGAGGCATAAGAATAGCATTGAAACACCAACCGCGAAGCACAACGAAATGACCCTCTACATTCTCGACTCGTCCAACCTCGGCGAGAATGTGGAAGCTGCTTTACATAATGACAATGGATAACTTTAAAATCTGAAAGTTAGTACTGTCATTAACTAAAAAGTCATGATTTATTTTACATTTTTGTTTTTTTGTTTTTATTGTTCTTATAATTTCATTTTAAATAAACCATACCAAAAAACTTGAAGTATAACAATTAAATTTTGTTTTCTTCAATTATTCAACAATAATCAATAATTTCAATTAATCAAACTTTCTTATAAAAAGAGTTTTTAATTCACTTAAAAATTCAATAACGTTTAATGAATTATTTCCACTAATTACATACGATCAAAATTATCATAATTAATTATTTTTGAACTGTTTTGTATTTTTTTGTCATTTTTTTTTTTTAATTAACGAAGCATGCAGCTGTACAAAATGCTACAAACACTAAAAACTATACATATTAAAATTTTTATCTAACATTTACAACATTCATTCCACACTCAACTTAGAAATACGCATTCTTACGCTTTTTTCATTTATTTTTTATCGTTAATTTGCGTATTTCATTTGTATACATACAATTTATGTTTGGTTATTTCATATTTTTTAATTTTTTTTTTAAATTTTTATTTTTTATTATCTTTTGGAAATAGAAATATGTTACTAAATTACCTACATTAATATAGGAATGTTTTTTTTGTTTTCTATTGGTTCATTTTTTTGGATTAATTAAATTGTTTCTGATGATTTCCTTATATTGTCTGGAGACAAAATGAAAATTATCAGAAATGTTTTAATTAATCTGAGAAATAAACCGAACATTCTTGAGGAAGTTTGTTATTTTTTTCCTTTTGGATATTACGATTAAAAAAAAGACAGATATTGTGAAAAGAACTTTGGATAACATAAATTAATTAATTAACAAATGTCAAACTAAATTTGTACTTGAGGTCTTATACAATGTATGTTTATATTTATTAATAAATAAAAAATATATAAAAATTATTAATAATGTATAAGCAGAGTTGTTCGCAGTATCCAAAGGTTTTTTTCTTTTTTAAAGACAACTTAAAAATATTTTATTTTCAGTGTCCTAGTTGTTTTTGTCTTAAATATAATTTATTATGTAAGTATTAAATACAATGTACTATATCGTATGACATCTTATTACATCGTTGCTTTATCGAAAAAAATTTTTCAAAGGTCACTTTCTCAAAAAATATACTCAGCTATGTTTTTCTTATCTTATTTTTATTTTATACTCTTAAATATAATTCAGGAAAAACGAAAAAAAAAAACTGACAATTTTGTTCAACTATTTACTACATTTTTTTTTTTTAACTTTGATAATTCTTTTTATATAAATTGTTATGTGTGTAGTAGTAACATGTAGAAATATGTATTTTAATATTCTAAGTAGAATGCCTCGTTTTTAGATTCTAGTACATCTGGATTTTAATAATGAATGTATTTTTTTAACCACCTATCCACGAATAAACAGGATGTTCCAGTCTTCTTTCGTAATATTAATTAATACTTTTTGACACATGCGTACATGAACTATCTAACTTAACCTAAACTTATTATTTAATCTTTTTAAACTTAATATTACTATAGCCTATAGAAAATACTCATTATAATTTTATCCACATCACTTTGAGTAATAGAAAAAAATTGTAGAATTTTATTATCAAAATTTCTGTCCTTAACCTCATTAAAAAAAATTGAAACTGTTACTGTAAATTCTTTATGTACAAACGTATTGATTTTTCCAGTGTGAAATTTATATACTTTTTGGGCATGGTGATTTATGTGGTAACTTTAGTTTTTAAATTTTTTTTTTATACAGTTCAAAGAATGAATATTTTCTTTTCCTCACCATGTTGTTCTTTAAATATTATATTATAATATATATATTTATTTTTGATGTTGAGTAGGATCACAGGTATTAACAATCACTGTATGATGGAGTAACTACTAAATAAATCTTTTAGAACTCCATCACTAGCTAGTATGTTCGTCTAATTTTTTTACGAAAAATAGAAATTCTTATACTAAACTTAAATTCTCCTCGCGATATATTCTTAATTAACTTTCTTTAACATAATCATTATTTTTTTAAAAAATCTTATTTCTTAGTAAATTTTTTATAAATTTTTATTTACAGAAAATATACTATTTTTTAATTTTTTTTTTATTAAAAAATTAACATAAATGCTTAATTAATTTTTAATTATTTCTTAAAAAAATATAACAATACATAAGAAAACGCAACTTTTTTTTTAACAAATGTACATTTTTTTTAAATACTCAACTTCAGTGAATTTTGGTTTTGGAATTTTGAGAAACGGTTGAAAAATGGCGTTAGAAACAATTTTCAATTGTATATTTTTGAATAATAGGAAACTAATCGGAAATGGAAAATTTAATTCGAGATAAATTTAAATTTTTGGAAGTTGAATATTTAGGAAATATTATGACTTTATTCGTTCACTCTAAACAGAAATGGTAACTAGAGTTTCGTGGAATGGCTTTTTACCATAATATTCCGATCAACGGAACTTTGGTATTTTAAGCACTGATGTTGTTTATCAATAAAATTGAAATTGTATTGTACTAGTACATTATAAAATATTTATTTTACTAATAAGTAAAAATTTTGATTGAAATTCCATTTCTGGTCTGACTCTACCCAATCTTGTCAAAAAAATAAACCATATTAACAAAATTCTAATTTAAAAAAGTACATTTTTCAGTCTGTGACAAAATTATTTTTACATATTAATTAGCTATTTTAAATGTGCATTTAAATTTGTGCTCAATTAAAAAAAACAATAGACAGAGATTAAGACGAAACATATTTTGTTTTTATGGCATACAGCTGATGACAAATTAAATTTGTGCGTTGAATTATTTAAAACAAAAGGTAAAAAAAAGTTATTTTAGAAGATTATTTCATTGTTAAGCGTTTTTAAATAATGGAAGCGTCACATTAATTGACTTAAACATAATACAATTAATGTAAAAAATAAGTACTTTACAAAAAATTTAGTTTATTTAAGACTTTTTTGTTTTTGTATAAAAAGTTTTATATTAGTAGATAGGTATAGGTTTATATTATCAATTTGACAAGCGGACGGACCAGACTTGATAAACAGTTCTTAATTTCAAATTTTTCTAAATTATTCTTGACTATAATTTCCCTATTTTATTTTTCTAAATGTTCCTCTATTTTTTTCTCTAAATTAATTAATAATTATTTGACTACATTTTGGCTTACATTTTTATATTAATAATATTTCGGATAATATTTTTCAATTTGAAATGAATATAATGGTAAAAACTCTATTTGGGTATTAAAAATTATTCCAAGTTAAAAACAAAATGAATAATTCACTAATGTAATTCTGATAAATAAATATAGATGGGATCTCTAAAATTCAACAACAATATATTATTATTTATGTAATTTAACATATTACTTATAAAAAGTACGTATCTTTTGATTTTTTGGTTTAAAAAATTAATTATTGCACAAAGTAAATAAAATTTTTAAAAATGGAAAATATCCTGTGAGGAAAGAAAACTAAATTAGACTAGTACAATAAACAATTTGACAAGTAGATTTTTTTGAAAATTTTTATTAATTATTATAATGTTTTTAGCTGATATAGGGACACACTACACGGACTTTGGAAGTTTTATATTGTTAGTTTTAAGAAACTGGCCCCATTTTAAGATATATAAATGCTTTTTCTTTTATTTCAAACCTTTAATAAAATCAGACCACGACTTTCTATTAATACATGGCAGTGATGTAGTAATTTACCGCTTTTTTGGGTACATAACTTTTAAAATCAACATAGGAGACTAACGACGCTCCTAGAATTAAAATTTTTTTGATATATTTATATTACTTTAACATAAAATATATCCCAAGAAATAAATTAAAAGTTGATTTTTTATTTTTTTTAAAAAAGTCAAAATAATTAATTTTTTCCAATAAATTTTAATTAATCAATGCTAGTAATTAATATTATTATCATTAATATTTTTTTTTTATCACAAAATAATGTACAATTTTTGGCATTTCAAAGAAATATATCTTATTTGTTAATTATTAATAAATCGATGTTAACTAATTATTTTTTTATTTTTATTATAATTACACTAATATTAATAATAATAAATTTGTTGTATTTGCTTTATTTATTTCTTTTTTAATTAATTCTACACGTAAAAAGAAATGAAACATAAGTTATTTACTTATATTACGATCATATCCAGGTAGCGTTGTGTTTGCATTTTGTTCTGTTTACTTTTTGTTTTTTATTTCAACAGGAATCAAATTTTTTCTGTTTGGGTTCGTGATGTAGTTTTTATAAATACATTACAGTTTTGAGGTTAGGTTAACTTTTAAAAAATTAATTATACATGTCTTTTCATATGTAGTGCTAAATGATCAGAACGACTAAAGCAGCGGTCACAATGTCGACATTTAAATGGTTTAGCACCGGTATGTTTACGATAGTGACGTGTTAATTCATCCGAACGAGCAAATCTCCATTCACAGCCTTCCCATGAACACTTGTATGGTTTTTCACCTGTAAAACAAAAACGTATGTTAATAACTATTATAATACCTTTATAATTATACACTTAATTTTAATACGTAATTTGTAGAGGAGATCTGTTTTAAACCGACGTAGATTTTATTTCAATTATGTTCCTTCATTTGTTGTTAACAGGGTTGGTTGGTTTAGATGGAAGGAATATTAAAGTTTGTATACGTTGGTATAGACAAGAAGACATTGAAGAACATTTAAAATGTGAATAAAGGAAGAAAACAAATAAGTGAGATACGATTTCACAACTTCCGACGACAATTACTTGGAAAACCACTTTGTCCTATGTCGTGGTTTATCGTATTATCCACATACCATCTTCTACTAACTCTATCTTTGGGTTCTTTACGTAAAGGATATGTATATCTAACTCGTTCTTTACAGCATGTATATTAGGGTGGTCCTTAAAAAACTAATATTTAAAAATTACTAGGGGCACCCGTTCATTTTGTTCCACAATATGAAAAAGACTCCCATAAAATTTTTAGATTTTTAGAAAATGTTTTAGGTCGCTACCAAGTTTTGAATTTTCAAAATAATCGAAGATTTTTCAAAATTTCTATAAAATTTCATTAAGTTGGTGGGCACCAAAGTGACACTGATTATGAATTAAATAATAAATTAGGACACTACCTTAACTTTTAATTACATATCACTCACTCATAGCCCATTAAATAGATGTTCTCAGACATGCGTTTTGCAGTGCCATCCAGGCTCTGGGAAAATCTATTTAATAAGCTATGAGTGAGTGATATGTAATTAAAAGTTAATGTAGTGTCCTAATTTATTACTTAAATCATAATCAATGTTACTTTGGTACTCACGAACTTAATGAAATTTTATAGAAATTTTGAAAAATCTTCGATTATTTTGAAAATTCAAAACTTGGTAGCGATTCCTAAAACATTTTTTAAAAATCAAAAATTTTTATGGAAGTCTTTTTTCATATTGTGGAACAAAATGAACGGGCGCCCCTAGTAATTTTTAAATATTATTTTTTTAAGGACCACCCTAATGTATATGTATATTATTGACTGATTCTACCATTTTGCACTTTAATCGTTATGTGTATAGTGTATTCATCATTCAAGATATTATACGATCGTGTGACGATAAAGCGGAATTTTAATTATAAAACTTAGGTACTTCTGTGTTCTAAAGCACACCAAGTAAAATCAATACTTTTATTAATTAATTATACTATAATTTACGGGAGACAAATACGTTTTTGCATTTGAGACCACAAGAAAATTTCTGTTCAGTGGCAGTTCAGTTCTTTGTTCTATTTTTATTTATTTATTTATTTTTAACTTATGAGACTGAAAGGATTAAATATATGTACCAGTAATATTTTTAAGACTGGACTCAGAATGAATAAATATTTTTGCTACTAAAAAATAAAATGACGAATTGTAGAAAATAAAGAAAATGATAGAATGCAATCTATAACTCTGTCTTTTCTTTCATACACACAGACTCATAGTCATATATAAGGACTGGATGATAATAACAGATGGGGTAGAAGGGCTATTTACTATGTCGTCGTGGTATTTCGCGTATGTAGAGAAGTATTAAGAAACTTTGCTTGTCTTTTTGACAGTTCAAGCACGAATATAAAAGTAAATGGACGAAATCCATCCTCTACGTCGAAAATTCTTTAGTAGTTAGAGTTCTTCATATATTTTTCGGGGTATCTTCTCAAGCTAGTTAACTTCTGTATATATCTATACAGATAATGGAAGTCAAAGCACGTTTTCATTCTGTACATTTTGCTTCTACGTATTATATGTGTGTATGGTGGAAAGATACATACTCATTTAGAATAGAATGTTATGGGCCCATTGCGATGGGTATGAGGATAGTATGAAGTTGCTATGAAGTAAAGTTAGGGTAAAACTAATCTTCCATCTTTTTGAAAATAGTGTTTTGTTGATGGTTTTATATTCATCTTAGCTGACGTTCACTTGAATAGCTATCATTATTATTAAGTATCATATTTTTTCCATGTAAGTTTGCAAAATAATTCATGAGAAAGTATTATCTTTTTTCTTTTTCGGGATTCTGTTTGTTCCGTTATTTTGAGCGCGCATTAACTACACATTATAGTAATTTTAAAATTGCTAAGTAAAGCATTTCCCTTTTTTGTAAGGTATCAATTATTAGGTTTGATAAAACTTTGACTTATTTGGTTAATTTTTTAAAATTTTTTCAGTGTTTCTTTTCGATAGGTACTTGCATTGGTGAAAACATTGGAAAAGTTGGATACGTTAAGGATACGTTTTATTTTGTGAGAAAAAACTCATCTGTAAACAAAAAAGTAGGTAAATTCTTTAATGTTATTATATTCATAGTTTTTTTTTTTTTATAATTTTCTACTGCAGGAAATCTGTAAGATGGTGTCATAGGTTTCCTACAGTCGAAAATCTTTGAATTTCTAACTTACGTACGCCAACTTAAAACATGAAAATAGTTTGAAGAAACATCTTTAAGTAAAAAAAAAGGTAAGTAAAAAGTCCTTTCAAAAGTTCTTAATGATTTAAATGCTTTTTTTATATTTTTCGAAACATTTGTTCTGAACATACTTTATTTTGTAGGATTTTTTCGCTTGATATTTAAATTTTTTTAAAATTTGAGCTCGTATCAACAAACAACTAAAACCCTATTCATGGAGAACAAGAAGAATAACTGAAATTTCAACATTTCAGTCCTTTAAATTGCAAAATAATTTTGTAATTTCAAGAATTGAAATGTTAAATTACGTTACAAGTATTGTTTCAAGTGTTATCAAACCAAACTTCATATTAACTTATCTTTAAAAAAATGCAGGTAAGTAACGATTATTTGACTTAAATTTTACATAAAGGGTATAGCGGAATTTTAATAACGAAACTGCCTTTAAGACCGTGATTCAAAATGATGTGTATGATATTAAGGGCCATTTATAAAATTGCCACATATAAGATTTAGCCTCTAATTTTGTACTATTCTTGAGATAATCGAGAACTTTCTTGTGGTGTAATACATTTTTTTAAATTATAATTATCTCGAAAACTATAAAAAATATAATCTTATTTTTAAGAACTGAAAATGACTCATTTAAAAAATAAAGTTTTGTGACATATAAAAGTTATTATAATTACTACTATACTTTTTCAATATATTAGATAGTAGATCTTGTGAGAGATGGCTATATTACGAGTTTGTCTAAAACATAAATTTATGTGAATGAGTCATTTCCAGTTGTCATTCTTTCCACTATAGCTAGATATGTAGTGAATAGCAATCGTCTGAACTATCTGAATCGTCAACTAGATGAAAACGTAAATAAAATTTGCGTAAAAATGTAGGCTTCAACGCATACAATGAGGTTATAGTGAAATGTCAGGCTTAACTAATCTGCAGCCACACAGGCTAATTAATTGAGAGTACCACGGGGTTACGCGTTAATTAAGCCTGGCACCTTAGTATAAACTCACTGTATACGTTGCAACCTACATTTTGATACAGATTTCATCCATGTAATTTCTTGAATTAAGTAAAAATTAAAAATCGTAACCAGAAGTGACGTCATATTCTGTGATGTGGCAAAACTGGCTTAAATAAATGGCGACTTCTTTTAGATCTGTACTCATTCGTGTATCTTATACATAATATAGGATTTGTATACAGTTCTCGGACTAAATAGTTCGCCAGGTAAAAATACAAAAGTTCAAATGATTATATTGATTTAATTTTTTTAGCTACTAAAATGGAAAAATAAAAGAGAAAACTTATGTTTTTATTTTAATCGTGTGGTTGGAAACAAGCAGTCAAGGAAAGCTGACAATTGGTGACCTCGACGTGATGTAATTTGGTAATTTAAATATTTATTTATTAGTAAAATGTTTATATTTTCACAATCTCTCCTACTAAATCGAACCAAAAGTATACAAGACCTAAAAAATTAAGGGTTTTGTGTGGACAGAAAATAAATAAACTAGAACTTGACAAAAATATATTATTTCTATATAGTACTGTATGGTTACACACAAATTTATTTCCAACTATTTGTTGGCAAATTAGAATTCTCTACATGTTATTGTTTTGTTCTTTCTTTTAAAATAATAATGTTACACTACTAACTGATATATTATTATAACATCGAAGACAAATGTGTTTTTCACCATTTGAAGAAAATTAACTAACTGACTATCGTTTCGAAAACAAATGAAATAACCTGCAGCTATGACATTTACCAGTAAATTTTCATTTATGTATGGGATACTATCCAGTATATATCTTTATGTTGTAGTGATATATAACTATATACTCTTATATGATATAGTGATACCAGAGAGAAAGAAACATGTTTCATAGATGTTCCTAGTTTCCTTATCAGAGAAAAAGGCACACAATTATAAACAAAAAAATAGAAGCAAATATGTTAGTTAATGACGGCTTCTTGGATTACAGTACTAAGGGTCCTAAGTTCGAATCTTACTATCGTTTTTCTGTTTTGATCAATTCAACTGAGAATATCTGTTCGCACTTTAATCCATCTGGCCCTAACAAATTATTAATAGCGATAATGAAAATTTCATAAAGATCCAATAAGGAATTTAGTTGTGACGCAAACACTGATTGATTCATACGTTCATTTTCAATGCCATGCTATTTACAACAAGCTACGAGTAGTGTTTTTCCAGACCAAGACTTACTGGAAGACAAAACTTGACTGATTATTATTTATCATCCGTACAGTAACGTATAAAACTAATTTGTTAATGACGAAGTTATACATGAATATTGTCGTTTGTTCATTACTGTACGTAAACATATTCACGCGTGACATCATATTTATAAAGTTACCTCTATTTATTTTAGTAAAATAATGAAAACTGCGAAGAAAGATGAGAGTGATAGTCAAATTCACATACGTACCATCGTAAGTGCATCTTTTATCTCTTATGCATACATAATATGTTAAGTTGGTAGTGAGTACGGTGTCTTGTGATATTACATACTACCAACCTTGCGATGATAAATTAATATGGTGACATACAATAAATGGCCGTTATTTATTATATTAGACAATTATATGCAAAACTACATCTAAAATTACATTATTTACTTGTTGGTGTTGTATGTGGGAAAAGCAAGCGAGTGAACCTTGCCTTTTCGTCGGTGTTCTGTTGGTGTCGCTGTCGTGTCGACAAAGTAGTATATGTCAGTTTCAAAAGTTAGTATTTAGTTACTTGCTTCTTTCTCTTCACTAGTGTTAGTATACTAACCAACTTTGATATTATAAAGTTTATTAATGAATTACGTTTATTACTTGCATATACATTGCTTGTGATAATGTAATAAATTACATTAAATATTATATTTCAAATTGTTTGTATACATTATATATATATATATATATATATATATATATATATATATATATATATATATATATATATATATATATATATATATATATATATGAAAATTTAAAAATTTTCTTTTGAAAAAAAGAAATCACTTTTAATTACTGATGTCATATGTAAACTTAACAAAAGAATTATTATATAGGCTTTTACATGTGCAAACTATTATGGTGGAAACGCTGGGGAGAACCATTTTACATAGTTTGTTTTTGCGTGCACGTTCATTGTGTGGATGATTAAAATTCAGAGATCTTTTCGAAAATACATAGAAAATCCGAAAAGCTATCACTGAAATTCAGAATTGGGTAGATTATCTTTGGTCAAAATTTTAGAGACCCCAATGTTATTAAAAGCACTACAAGCTCTAATATTTGTTAGACGACCCCCCCCCCCCCAAAAAAAAAGAATGTCGATTAAAAATACGTCATTATTTAATGTACTTTAATTATGTACTATAAAAATCACACTGTTAAATCTAAGATTAAAACACAAGATTATACCCCAAAAACAACTCAATTATCTATCACAAGAGTTCCGTATATCTTTGAGCCTTTATGATGTGTTGATATTTTAAAACTAATAAATGAAGTATTTTTTTTAAAAGATGAGCTCTGAAATATTTATTCACGAGAAAAATCAGTTTATGGTAAATTATTGTTTGCAAAAAATACTACATATATAAAGTATTTAGAAAGTAAAACAAAAAGGAAGGAAAAAAATAGCAAGAGAAAATCAAACTTAAATATTGACAAAATGTCAATTTTAAACGACATCTATGTGTGTAAATACATAACATACATACGTACAATATTCTATATATTATATTGACTCTGTCGTTCTTCGATGTTTTCTTATTCTATATATTGATATGCATATATCTATTTCACTTTTCTCTCGTTTCTATTTAAAAATATGCTACGAAAAATGTTACATACTCTTCTGTAACAATTTTATAGTTTTTCTTTTTTTATTTATTAAGTATCATGAACACACTACCATTTAAAAATGATGGCAGTGAATTTTTGTCCAGAACTGTTCTGCAATGTTCTTAGCTCTTTTGTTTATGCACTAGATCCGAATCAGTAATTTTATTAGATAAGAACACCAGTCAGTTAAAATAATATTTTTATTTGAATATTATTCCCCAGCGTTGTCACCAGCACATAAATGTTTCTAATTAGCTGGGTGTGAAGAAGTATTAAATTTGTGGTGACAGTTCTACCCATACTGTTAACTTCCCATTGGGTGCCCTTAAAGGCTAGAGACTATTGTACATGGCCGCTGCATCCCAAACGAAGAAATTCAAGACAAGAAATATTTCACAAAATTTTTTTAATTTTTTTTATTATTATTATTATAAAAAAACAAACCGCTAATCTGAATTTGCTGTAAATTTTACCCGGTCTTCATTTTTAATTACGCATATAATGAAATTGGTCTGGAGTCAATATCATCATTTGTTTTCGAGATATGCGAGGCGAAAGGAAACTCATGAACGAACGAACACTTATACAAAAATGTCGTTAAAAACGATGGATTCGGATTCTAGTGACCTTGAAACGTGGATATGTCCAAATAAGCGATTCGCAAAATTGGACCCATTACAGTAACTTCCAATGGGAAATTAACCTTTAAATTCTGACGTGGTTTAGCTAGGTCATAGATGGTGACATGACGTATCTCAGACACTGCCAAGCTTCACTGCCGAACATGTTGCCGCGCCGCTGCTGAGCGTTTGACTGACCATTCAACGCGTAAAATCCCGAAGCTAGCGGAAAGGGGGTGGAGTATCTTTAAATATGACGAAATAAGACTCAAATTTATTCGCACGCCGTCTGTAAGACACTCACGTCATTATTTAAAGGTTAATAAATTTCAATTAGATAAGCTCAATATTATAATTTTGATAAAAGTAGATTTAAATATTAATTATAATGTTATTGCTTTCGTGCATTCATCCATAACCGCGACTCGATCAATAAAGTCCTATCTGTAGAATATATTTATGTCGCTTCAAATCAGTTACAAGACCGCCATAGAAGTTTTAATTTCGATCGTGTGGTCTTAAGCACACTTACATTTTTTTTTTATTTTATAAAAATCACGATATTTACTTAATAATTGTATTATTTAATAAATCACAATCACTACATTCGTACTGACTTGAATTATGTTTACGATTATAAGCAAACCTGGCATGTGAGTTATAAGTATTTAAAGTGACCAATAACAGATCAACATTTAAATAATTATAATAATGAAATTGCGATAAATAATTTTCGTTAGTTTCGTTATACAAACAACAAATAAATTTAAATTATAAAAAGTTCAAAAAATAGACTATCTAAATTATTGGAACGGTAGTGTAAAATTTTATTGATTGTTTTTAAAATATGTTCGTATACGTAACAGGAACAACCGTTTGAATTAATTGGCTTGTTTGATCGAGCAAATGAAGAAAACTTGTTTGCTGAGTTACTCTTGTCTTACCATGACACTACATACTACGGCGAAGTAAGTATAACGTTAAAGGTCTTTTTTGATAAATACGGGAAGAATGTGGAATTGAGAAAGACAATACGGTGAAAATAAGGATGAGAAATGTGAGTGTATATTAGAGAGTGTTGTTGAAGCAAGATAAGGGGTCGGGAGGGTGTGATAGAAGAAAATTGAACATCAGTTGCTTCAGCTAGTTGGTTGGATTCGCTCGTTTGTCGGTTGCCTTGGTTGATACTTTGGCGCTGAACTTTCTTCTAGAAGTAATTAAACTTTAGACATGATGAACACACAATTTCTATCATTCTCTCACTTATACTGATGATGTATATAATTATCTCACACTACTGGTTTGTCGTAGGTACTTGTATGTGCCTCCTGTGTTGAATGTTGTCGTTGTCATCATTGACATCGAATTCAGTTTAACATTATCTCAACCGGCGGTACCTTTTATAATTGTAGTAAACTTGAATTATCACCAATCCCTTTATTATAATATACACATGTACAACTTCAAATATACAGAATGTATTCCATTAGGATTAATTGTGTCCATATGGTTGCAGACAGCCATTAGATGTGTGCGATTTAATATAACATAATTTTTTAACCAACCAGCCAAATAGTCGAGTGTGCTAGGGCACTAATACTTGAACTGATAGGTCAAGAGTTTAGCTTGGAAGGTTTTTCTATAGCCTCCCTTCGCAAATCCACGTGAATATCTGCATATATAGTTCTCAAAGTATTTTATCCTTTTTTCTAGTGACCTAAAAGATATAATGTATCTCTTCTGCTACAAGTTTTCTAGGCCCACAGTTGTAGGAAATTGTGACACTGCTCTCGGGAACACTCTATATAATTTTTCTGAGCTGGGATCATCGGTTTCTAGATGTACGACGGCTTATAAAAATGTCCCTTTTTCCTCGTAATCGAATCTGCACCTCTTATTAGTCTAATAGTACGTACCTATATGTACTATTATTGAGCCGGAAGTCTTCTGCCAGGATATCAGTCAGGGATTTTATTTATCTAAAGTTATTAGTATCCAACGTATCTAACGTCACTTATTTTTTGCTTAATAAAATTTTGAAAAATTTAGAAGTATGAAAACTGGATAATTTGTACCTTTAAAAAGTTGTATGAATCGTGCCTGAGTTAGGTTTTTAAAAACGAATTAATTTTCAAAAAATTATCAGACAAAAATTAAAAATAAATGAAAGATCAATATAAAATTTTTTTTTAAATCATTTGATCGCTTGAAATAAGACCCCGTAGCCGAATCTGCATCTATCGTCCCTTGTGGATACAATAGTATACGTATACGCTTATTAAGTTGAAAGTCTCCTGCTAGAACACCTGTCAAGAATATATAACCTTATATTTTCCGTTTCTTTGGTTATGTATCTGTCGATAAAGATCATACGTTTTAAGTAGGTATAAATTTATATTTGAAGACAACGTAATTACGTATTATTTTACAATGTTGTTAGATTTTTTGATTCAATATTCACCAAACACACGGTACACAATACATGAAGGGATACATTTCTGATAATACCAATTAAAATATCACACAATATCCGGAAAATCAATAATTTTTTACGTTATGCATCAATGGAAATTAATTAAAGTGTAGATTAATGGAACATTAAGAAAGAATTTCAAAAATGAATTTATGTACAGTTTCAACAAAATCTTTTCATTTCGAAATATATCTTTTGTCTTTGAAATATATCATTTCTAAGTCAATTAACATACATTCTATTACATACATACATTAAAAGCAATTTTAATTTTATGTATCAGAGAATAAAAGACTTTTTTAAAAGGTTTTTTTATTATTTTATTTATGGAAAAAAGGCACAGTGTGATGGTGTACCTTATTCATTTCACTATAGAGCAAATTAAAAATGAATAAGCTATGAAAATTGTCACGACTGACAATAAAATAAAAAAGGAATTGGAAAATTTTGTACACCTGAAACTCTGAATCATTTTACAGCTGACAAAATACAACACTTTTTTTTTATTGAACAAATAAAAATAAAAAGTTTAAAAAAATGACACCATTTTATTTTTTAAAATACGAATATTTTTAACAATAAAATTTAAAATTGGTCTTATTTTATGTGATTTTTTGAAAAAGAAAAACATTTTGGTTTTTAGTTTTAAGTAAATTTTAGGCACTAGAGAAAAAAGTTTATGAAAAAGAACTCATAATTTTTAAATTTGATGGTTGTATTTTGACCAGTTAGTTTACGTATGTTATTTATTTATTAGTAGAATTAAAAATTGATGCTATTTTGGCTTTATGAGCACTTCATAAAAATGTTCTTGCGCGTGCGCTAATAGCTCACTTTGAGCAGAAAAACTCGGCAACGAACACGGCGAATAAGTTTACAAATGAGTTACTTTGTCTATTACGCATACAAAAACCAGCAGATATTTTCTAGTCTAGCACAACACTTATAAAAATTTATAAAGTTTTTAAAGGTATGGTCCATTTCACTTAAATTTAACCATGCTTCATCACTTATTAATTTAAATAATTTCCGTTTTCTTGGCTTTCTCTCTTTTATTATTCCACTTACGTAAATTTTAAATCTGCAGTTTGTTTTTAGAAAAAAATAGAAGATTGATTTGTTTCGAATATAGGAATTATTTAATTTTTTAACGATGACTTATAATCAATTGTATTTGAAACGGGGTATAGTTCCCGTTACCAGAGAATTACTCAATAAGTTTTATGAAGCTAATTTTATGCGTGCTTTTACTACGACCAAATGACTTATGAAGTAAGATGATAGAATTAACTATTTTAAAAGATGATAGGGAAGATGAAATTCTATTTTGTTGTGTACTATAATATATAGTGTTGACAAATTTCCTATACAATTTACTAGTTTCCATTCTATTTTGTAGTCAAGAAGTTTAAATATGTTTGAAAATAATAGTTAAGAAAATGAAGTTTTAACTTGTTTAGTTCTATTTTGAAATGACATGTGAAATTACGTATTGTAGTAGTGTATAAAATATTTCTATTAAATATTGGAAATTTTCTTTACAAGTAATTTTTTTGAAAGAAGAAAACTCGTACACCAATGTACGAGTCTTGCGTCGTTTCGTTTTGCGTTTTTTCGAAGTTGCGTCGCTGCTGAATTAGTACTAATTTTCACTGTGCGTTGTTAGATTTTCGAAGTTGCGTTGTTTTGGGTTCGAGTCTTTAATTTTTTTTTCGAAATTTGCTATAGAAAATCATAATTCACATTGCGTCGTTTCAATTCGCGTCGTGTTTTCTTGGAACGTAACCACGACCCAAATTGAGGTATTGGTGTAATTTAAATGTCATTTCATGAGTCGAATATGAATTATTTATGCAAACTAAATATAAAAATAAAACTATGTTATTGTTTTACATTTTAAAATAAGGCATCTTCTTAAAATATTCGGCACCATACAATTTTTTTTGGTTTTTTAAAAAAGCACATTTTTGTTTCTGAGTCTACTAACAAGTAAAGGTCCCGAGGCCGGACCTATCGATTTTGATGAAACTTAAATATGTTGTAGAACACTAAAAACTAAGGGACACGTATTTTTTTTTATCTGCGGAAAAACGGTTTGAAGGGGTGAAATCGCCCTCCAAAAATTGGGGTAAAAATTTAATTTTTCAAATATCTCGAAAACAGTAAGAGATAGAGCAAAAGTTTAAATTGGCGGTATTACTCTTTTTTAAAGAGCTATCTATTGATATGCAATTTGTTCAAATTACATCAACAGGGGTGGTTGGGGGTTAAAATTTGGGGGTTAATTTTGCAAAAAAGGGGGTGAAAAATAAACAATATAAAAATTTTGTTTACAGATTTGAAATCTACGTCAAAAAATCTAATTGACCTGTTTTTGCTCAATATCCTAATATTAAGTCTAGGGGTAGTTAACTAGAGGGTGACTGTGTCGAATAATCGTACAATTTGGGTATTTCAAGAAGTTCTTCTTCATGGAAAATAGCTTAAGACAATTAGAATAACGTAGAAATGAAATTTTCGAATTCAAAATTGAGTTTGAGCAACATTGGAGAGGGGGTGAGTCACCCTCTTAAATTACATACTAGTTTATATACACTAATTTTTGCTGTTAACACACTGATAGTGGGTAAAATAATGTCACAATAAGTGGTTCTGAAGTTCGACTATCATATGTAAGGTCTTTATTAGGTTTGTTTTTTAATGGATATTATAGTTTCCCTTATCGAAAATTATCGATACCGAAAATTACATAACCTAACTTATAATAACAAAACCTAATAAAAACCTTACATACGATAGTCTAACTTCAGAACCATCTATTGTGACATTATTACCCCCTGTCAGTGTGTTAATTGCAAAAATTAGTGTATGTAAACTAGTATGTAATTCAAGAGGGTGACTCACCCCCTCTCCAATGTTGCTCAAAATCAATTTTGAATTCGAGAATTTCATTTTAGTCGAACTTCAGAACCACTTATTGTGACATTATTTTACCCACTATCAGTGTGTTAATAGCAAAAATTAGTGTATATAAACTAGTATGTAATTTAAGAGGGTGACTCACCCCCTCTCCAGTGTTGCTCAAACTCAATTTTGAATTCGAGAATTTCATTTCTACGTTATTCTAATTGTCTTAAGCTATTTTCCATGAAGAAGAACTTCTTGAAATACCCAAATTGTACGACTATTCGACATAGTCACCCTCTAGTTAACTACCCCTAGATTTAATATTAGGGCATTGAGCAAAAATAGGTCAATTAGATTTTTTGACGTAGATTTCAAATCTGTAAACAAAATTTTCATATTGTTTATTTTTCACCCCCTTTTTGCAAAATTAACCCGCAAATTTTAACCCCCAACCACCCCTGTTGATGTAATATGAACAAATTGCATATCAATAGATAGCTCTTTAAAAAAGAGTAATATCGCCAATTTAAACTTTTGCTCTATCTCTTACTGTTTTCGAGATATTTGAAAAATTAAATTTTCACCCCAATTTTTGGAGGGCGATTTCACCCCTTCAAACCGTTTTTCCGCAGATAAAAAAAAATACGTGTCCCTTAGTTTTTAGTGTTCTACAATATATTTAAGTTTCATCGAAATCGATAGGTCCGGCCTCGGGACCTTTACTTGTAAGTCTACTGAAGCATTGTTCACTCGTATTTTATGCTTCAAAGCTTCCTGAAAAATTTTAGTTCCATGTCTGCCAGTTTGTTTGTAAGAAAAATTTTCCAATGCCCATAACTAGACTGAGAAGCACAATCGGTCCATGCGTAATCTTAAAATCCACTCAACATCTTACGCTCAAGTTTTGAGCGAAGCTGGATGCTAGGCCTGTGCAAACGTAGAATCTATTAAACGCTGAATACCTGAAAGGTACAACTTGAGTATAAGGAAGCTATGTATCGCACCCTTTGGCAGTGTAGTTAGTTTGAATAGCATTTGTTTATATATATATATATATATATATATATATATATATATATATATATATATATATATATATATATATATTCGCGTTACCTTTTAATATGTGTAGGGGTCCCCTATGGAAGTTAAGAGCTGAAATTTGGTATGTGGGGCTCATTCCGATGCACAACAATACTATCAAATTGGGGTCAAATTTTGGGCAAATTTTAGATCCGACCCAACTTTTAAGGGGGTGGTGGGGGGCGGTAAAACAATAAAACTTTTCCTGGTTTGGAAATAATGTCTCGGTCAATTATCTACAACATATCCAAAATTCAGCTTCCTAGGATGATTTGGAGGGAGTAGAGGGGGAAAAAAGTATTTTGGCTGGATCTAACACGTCCACAGCCCCCCCAGAATTAACGCAGAGGGTTGAAATTTGGTGTGTTGTTAAAGTTCATACCTAGGTTGTGCTTTTTGGAGGTTTTAATATTTTACCCCCACCCCCTCATTTTTAAGCTACAATTTCATGCTTTTTTGACGTTTTCGAAGTTTGTACCACTCGCACAGGTCACCCAAATAAACCTAGAAGGCTGAAATTTCGTATTCGGATTGAGTTAGTATCAAGGGGGTGCCTTTTGGGGGTCTCAGATTTTAACCCTTACCCCCACAATTTTTTCACCAAAAAGAACATGATTTTTCTTGTTTTTTAACAGTTTCGTTCGGGTCAAAATCTCCCCAAATAAACCTAGAGGGCTGAAATTTTGTGTACAGGTTAAGCTAATAAAATTGAAACCTCCAATAAGCACTGCTTTTTGGAGGTTTCAACTTTTAACCCTTACCCCCCCCCCCCCCCCCCCCCGATTTTTACACCAATATTTCCTTGATTTTTTTGCTTTTTTTCTAACACGTCTAGAGACTCTCTGAGGAAACCTAGAGGGCTGAAATTTTGAGTTAGTATCCAGCTAGTGCCTTTTAGGGATTCCACATTACTCCCCCCCCACTTCTCCCATTCTTACATTGGAATTCAATGGTATTGTTAAATGTGTTTTAAATGCATTATTTTTATTCTAAAACAAGTAGGCGAATAGTAATTTAAAAAAAAAATGAACTTACTTTTATAACAAATGCTTTACACAAATATTAAGTAATTTAAAAATGTTATTAAAGTCATTGTTTATTTATAAAGTAGGAATTTTGGATTTTTATTATTTATAAAAGAGAAATTTTGGATTTTTTTGGAAAGAAAAAATATCTTCATAAAGGCCTGCCAGTTTACTATTTAAGGTCGTTTTTTAATATTTAAAAATAAAATACAAAGACAATTGGTGGGTAAGCATGGGTAGGAATGCCCTCGTACGAACTGTGTTGGCATTTTTCCTGCTTACTGCTATCGGCACAAAATTTAAATTTACTGAGATTCAGCTCTTAAAAACTTAAAATCTTTTTGTAAAGCCCCGATCAACCGGACACTCATCATCAGTTTTGAAACCACCAAAATGACAAATCGCTTGTAAATTTTCAATTACATTTCGCTTGTAGACATTCAATACCGATGACGAAAGGAAAAATTCAGCGTTTTTTCTAATATGTATCTAATTAACCCCTTTAGGACTAATGACGAGCTCAGCTCGTCATACTAATTTTTAGAAAAAATTTAACTGACGAATGTACATTGTCTTATATCGGTAACTGAAGGCTGTACAATAAAGAGTGATCATATTGTAAATAAATTAAGCAAAACTACCAAACTTGCAGTTATACTTATAGAGATATTAAATTTTTTATCTAAAATATTGGAATATATGACGGTACTAAAAGAGTTAAATACTAGGATCTCATTTCTCTTTGTGTCACTAACAAGAACTTCTATTTAAACTATTTTTAATTTGCGTTTCATTATTTTTAATATATCGTCTACTTCAATTTACCAATATGAAAATTTTCCTTTGTAAATTTCCTTACGGCAAAATGTAATTTTTCCATGACGAAAATTATTATTCTGCCTACGTACATAATAAATACAGTATTTCATTTTATTTGTGATACTGTGAGTTAGAGCGGTAGAATTTTCCTTCTTTTCTATAATCCTAAATATTTACTTTAACTAAAATAAACACTTTATAAATAGCATTAAGGCAACGGGATAGAGTCAAACATACAACGTAGTATGTACATAGAACGATAGTACGGGGAGTTTATTTGAAAATCCTATTTTTAACAATAAATATTTCTCTATTTTCTGGTTTGTTACTGTTGCTGTTAGGGTATAGTGGAGCGTATACGAGATGAAGAAGGTGGTTGATTGGTATAGCGAGTATAGGGACACAAACAACGGGGAAGATTTCCTTTTTGTTATTAGAAAAAGACATCGTATCTGCTGCTACAGTAACATGAAATTATATGTTTTCTAACATTATATTTTCTACTTTGCTAAAAACCAATATATTTATTTATTTACTGTTAATAATACCACGGATAAGTTTTACGTACAGTACGTTTTCAAAAAACATAATATGCGGTTTTAGTTAGGGTAAAGTTGGTTAAATTGTATCGTTATCTAAATTGAGTATCTTTAGTACCAACTTATCAAGAATAAGTTACACTTGAAAATCAGAAGATTTCAAAATTCTATGCTTGCATTTTAACAAATTTTGTTGAAATTTTAATACTGCTAGATCCATTTCCAATAAATTTTAAAGCCAGTAAAAGTAAACTTAAGCAGGGAGTTCACGCCAGAAACGGCTAATAGACTAATTTTTTTCAAATCTCGTTTTTTGTTTTTATTTCATTCTGTGGTTCTTTACGAACACAGTGATATATATAAAACATGGCCAAAAAAATTTTTTTTCAAGTAGAAAAATATTTATTTGTGAGCCGCTGCACAGCCAAGTTGTTGCTCCTTTGCAGATAACGCTCGCCCCCCCCCCCCCTCGCGATTTGATCAGTAATATTTAGTTTTGGTGTGTACACGAGTTATGGTATGCACTGAGATAATGTTCTTTTATTTGTATGCCTTTGTACACATTTTAATAAACAGTGAGTAAACCGCTTCTTTTGTTATTATTTTTGTTTTTTACCGTTTCCCGAAACTTGTGTTTTTCCCAACAAGGAAAATCATATCTCAAGTTCTAGAAAAGATAGAGACTTAATTTTTTTTATTTTGTTCATAGACATATTGCGCATAAACTGGAGTATGCTTTTTTCATTTGAACAATTGTAACTATTTTTAAACATTTTTTTTTTTAATAAAGAATTGGGTTTTATAAATTTTAGAACTTTGGAATTACAATTTTATAGTTAATTTTTAAAATTACCTGAAACCCATACTCAGCTTTATGGACAGGTCCTTTAGGAATAAAATAATTATTCCTAAAGATAATAAAATAGAAATTTAAAAAATATTCATTACTTTTTGAGATATGGCGTTCCTTGTAAACGCTTAAAAACTTGTGAAAAAGGGCCCCCTCCCCCACAGGGAAGAGTAATGAATGTTTCAAAAACAAAATTTTCTATTTGAAACCATCCCTAATTTGAACAAGCAAAATAATCATAAATAAAAAAGTTGCTTTTTTATTTGAACTCCTCCCTTAAACTAAAATGGTTGGTACAGTTAAAATTGCGAAAAAACAAGATAAAATGTTCTGAATGAAAAAAATATCATAGAGGATATGCTAACTAACGGACTGTATGTCGTCGTAGGTTAGGACGCAAATGAAAAAAGATTTGCGTCCTAACCTGGACGCAATAATCCAATACAATATTTTTTGAAATTAGAAGTTTAGAAGATATGTTAAAACTTATAAACGAAACGATGTAAAAATGATACGAAGACCAGGACCGGACCTAGCTGAAGTGGCGCCCGGGGCAGTGTTGAAAATTGGCACCCTTGTAGAAAAATAAATATTTCTTTCAAACTTTTTTCCTCTCAAAAACCAAGTGCAAAAAAAAGAACGTGAAATACCTAATTTTGGCGCCTCCAAAACCTAGCGCCCAGGGCACGTGCCCCGGCTGTCCCCCTAGATCCGACCCTGACGACGACGACGACAGATAAATAATAAAATACCGTTGACAGGTGACAAAGTTAGCAAAATGTTAATGTTTATGACTTACTTGTTCCAATTAAAAAGAATTTTAAAGTTGACTAGCGAATGTTTTCTACAACGCATTGTAAAAAGCAATACAAAAAAAATACAATTTTTATTTTGAATCGGATGTAGTAAGAATAGGAATGAAAATTCAATAGAATTATATAAGAAAATAAATTTTACTCCCCAATTTTCCAATTTTTGACTGGTTTCAGTTAGTTCCGTTCTGTGTTCATTTTCCATCCCATACTTTTGGCAAAGATTATTAGTAGATATTATTATTGAATAATCGTAAATAATACCGGTTGATTGTATCAGTGTAACAGAGAAAAGCTGTTGGAAAAAAGATTTAAGAAAACTGTAAGTTGGCTTGTTCGATAAGAGAATAATTCTATTATTTAATCAAAAAAGGGAAACTGAATTTGTTTTATGTAATCAAAAAAAAAAAAATTTTTTTGAGAATAAGGATGTCTGGACCACTTTTGATCTTTCAAGATTACTACGCAAGATATACAAAATTAGTTATAACAATTAAAATGTGAATGCGTTGAGGGTTTTCTTCTGAGGAAGAAAAAAAAATATCTGTAATCTTTTAGTTTATTTGTTTCTAAAACTTTTGGAGGTTAATAAAAATTGTTTTGTAATTCTTTCATTTCTCGGGTGTGAACACAACAAGGTTTTGAAACATTCCGTATACTATTTTACGTAGAGATACGAGAACATGTTATATTCATTATTTAAATGTGTTTTAACTATGAACTTGTTTCAATTAGGGAAACATTAAAATTTGCGTTTATCAAGGCGTAGAGACTATGCGATGAATTAGCAAAATTCAAATATCTGACAAAAAAACTAATTGATAAAAAGACAAAACTGCCATCTATGTGTGTCCAGTAAAAACAAAAAAAAACTGTTATATCAAATTCGTTGACACCTTCTTAATAGTCTTACTTTAGATTTTTAGTCTATGTAATATGCTTGAAGAAATGACCAATTAGTTTTTGAAAATTTTCAACTGTCCCTAGATAACTAGCCAAAGGGAGAAATTAAACATAAAGAGGATTGATGAGTGAGCTTACCAATAAAGAAAGCCTATAATTTCAGCTTATGATAAGAAAATAGGGGCAAAATATTTTAGCAAACTACTTAAAATAAATTACCTTTACTAAATTATGAAATTCATGCTTGCGAAGCCGCGGGTAACAGCTAGTTATTCATATTTTCATATTTTCAAGTCATAATTTTTATAGGATATCTAATTTTCATAAAATTTTATCAAAATCAGTCAAGTTGTTTAATTAGAGTATAGAGTTGTTTAATTCGATAGCGCTGGAGGATTCATTCCAAGTTCACCTTAATTTCAAATCAGATATTCTGAAATTCTTCGCTATATTCGTATTTCAATAGCATGTCTAATTTTTATACCTTGAGATCTTATCGTAGATAGTTAGATATTCATACTGACAATTTTAAGAGCACTGTAGTTTGTGAGACATTTTGAGATCCCAGGGCTCTGGAGAATATTTCTGAATTCACATTAATTTATTTCGGAATCTCAATAATATTTGAGAAAAATTTGGATAAGATCCGTCTGATCGTTTATTTAAAGGGTTTTTTTGGTCCACAAAAGCCTACGGCGGAATTTTAGCCTCATGTCCATTTTTTTCAGAATCTCAGTATTATTCGAGAAAAAAATGGCCAAGATCTGTCCAGCTATTTATTTTGGGTTTTTTTGGAGAGTCAAAAAATTGGTGACGATGCGTCCAGTCGTTTACTTTAGGCTTTTTTGGGGGTTCTCAGATCCTACAGGATAACTTTAACTTTGATCGTTTTTTTTTTTTTTTGATTTTTATACCAATTTTACCTATACTTTTATTATTTTTTGATATACCTGCTACCGTTTTCTCGAAATTACTGAAGAGAGATAAGTAAAGTCCATATTTCATTTTTAATATCAGGCTGACTGAGCCCGGCTCGATGGAAATTTCGTCAGTATGGAATTTACTGAGAACAGCAGTTGCACGTACCAATTGATGATAACTGGACAGTCCAGTTGTTTATTTTCTTTAAAGGATACAAATAGTATTTTGTACAATAAATAAGTAATTTCATAGCAGTCATAGGTAAAAATATTATTGGTGGTATCCTAAAAAATATTTATTAATACTTACAAAAATTCCAAAATTATTTTTCACAAATACTTAGCAACTATCTAAAAATTTGTATGATTTTTTAAATAAATTCATAGATTAAGTAATAAAAAATTGATATTTTACGGTTTTTCGTAAATTTCTACGGTAAGACAAAAAATTTTGTAAAACTCTTTCTTAGCGAGCGCCTACGACCCAATAGGGACCTACAAACCAAATTTCAAGTTTGTAGGTATTATAGTTTTGGAGATTTTGTGATAGATGAGTGAATGAGTGGTATTTCGCTTTTATATATATATATATATATATATATATATATATATATATATATATATATATATATATATATATATATATATATATAGATGACAAGCTGTTGGTAAAAAAAAATTCACTTGTGTAAAGAAAATACTTAATCTTAAGTATTTTTATAAAATTCAAGAAAGGATACGATTTTTACAAGTCTATCAACATATGGGTGTTTTATTTTATTGCGTTAACGTATTCCTGAACTCGTCGAGTTTCTATGGTACTATACGAACGTACAAGATGTAGCGTACTAGCGTTAACTAACGAATGAGTAAATAGAAAAGTTCACATTAATGTTATTTACGAACGGATTTTTTTAATTTTACATCATATTTTTTTTACCATTTTTTTCTTTTTGCTATATTTATTATTACGTTAAAAAGGTATTGAAAAGTTGCAAAAAAAGGAAAAATTATGTAGGTTAAGAAACATGAATATTATTAACGTAGAAAAAAAACAGTCAGTACGAAAGGAGGCAATGGTTTTTAAGTGTTTTTATATTTATTATTTATGGGAGTAAGGAAAAAGTAGATAGGTAGCTTCTTGTCATATATTTTTCTCTTTTTTCTGGAGAAAAAGTTATTTATTTCTTTAAAGGAAAAGTAGCTGTACAGTGATTAGTGTATTACAATTACAGAACAAATTCAATGATTCTGAATTCTAAGAAAAATATTTAATTACGAATAAATATTTTGCTAAAAATAGTTTCTATAGGTATACAATACACAATATAAATATTATTTAGCTTAGTTACACAAGAAGCTTAAACGAAAAAGAATTTTTAAGTAAATCAATAGTACGCGAAATTGCGGAGATAATCCAAGTAAGTAAAATGAATAAAAATCTTAAATTGTAATTCTAAAAGAAAAAAAACTTTAGAATTTGTGGAATTTACACTTAAGTCCGCCGCACACGATGCATGTTTTCGTGATAAATCACTTGATTGGAGTTCTGATGGCAGTTCTGCTTGCTACGCTGCTAGATGTAACGTCACTGATGGCTCTGCTGCATGCGAACTTGCTTGATTTTGGTGATAGATCCCGTGCTATTTTTTATTATTTTTCATGCTAGGTTACTTACTAGTTTAAATGTTGAGCAAACCATCAAACAGAATTTTGTCACGTGGGCTTAAAATAAACAGTATTAATTTATTATATGTACATGGTATACATCGTATACATGGTGTACATGTCAATTGTCAACTTTTGGGCAATTATTTTATATAATTTAATGGGGCAATTACATACGAACGATGCAAACTGTCAAACTAATAATACTGTGTAGATATATCTGTAGTGAACTAAATAAAATTAGTTTTCCGCATAAACTTTTATCGTCATTTTTATTTGTTTTAATATTAAATCAATCAAAAAAATAAAAAATTTGACAATTTTATTTTTTCGTTGGCACGTAATTTGGGAATTATTAGCCTATCTGTCATTAAAAATGTTGCAACAGCAATTCTTTTCTCTTTTCTTTCCTTTTATTTCTTAATATATCTGTCATTCAAAATGTAGGAACAGCAATTTGTCTACGAAAAATAATTTGAATAATAATTTCCATGTCAATGACATTTAATAAATTTAAACTAGCAGCGAACACTACAAGCAACATAACGAGCTTCGTGTGAGCCAAACTATCAGTGCTCCCTGCTTATCTCCAAGCAACATGCCATGCCCAGTAGCCTTCAAGATAATCCTGCAAGTAAACTAGCACGAAAACAATCATCGTGTGCGGTAGGCTTTAGGCACTGACGCTCGGAAAATATTTTATTGCATTATACAGCATAACCTCTTTTCTTATCCACAGCATAAAAAACTGTATGATAACATTATGTAAAAACATCTCACAAAAAACCGCATAAAAACAGGTTATTCTGTACTACATTATATAAAAAGTTGACATATTGATTCGTATTGTTCATTAGCGAAATAATATATTTTAAAATCAGTTTTAAAGTTTATGTTCAGTAAAAATCTACTATATTACAATGCATTCAATAATAAAAATTTTATTTCTTACAACCGACAAGTATAGGTACTATAAAAATGTTGAATTCAAAAAAATTAACAGGCCTCAAAATTGTAATAAAATACATTTAATAAAATGTATGCTGTTATTATCACCAAGCAAATTACTGTAAGCGAATATGACTATAAAAATTATACACTAGTATCCTCAAATATCCATAGCCGACTTGTTACACTAGTTATAATTCAATTCAATAAGTACAATACTACCAAGGTTTACTAAATATACAGGTTGAGTAAATCACAGCATTTTTAAAATACCTGGTGGTCTGCAATTCCAGGATCGTACTCAGTAAAATTAAATATATATATAAACTTGTAAATATGGTAGGAAACATCCACTATTGTTTGAATATACTATATATTGATACTTATTTTAGAATACTTTATACTTTTAATTTCATTATTTGACTTTATTTGGCGATAAACCTCAATATTAAGACCAGCAAAAAACCAAACAGAATTTTTTGACCAATCTTCAACATGTCGACCGGTTTCGGTGTCTCAAAACACCATTATCAAGACAAGAATATAAAAATCAATAAAATAAAAATAAAAAATAAAAAATTAAAAAATTAAAAAAATTTTTTCATAAACAAAAGAAACTAAAAACCTTTTAGTTTGGATCAAAACCAATCAAATCAAACAATGTCAAATATAGCAACTCGTTGGTTGCAAAAAAGGAAATACGTACATCACTAAAAATGATATACGAAAACATTTCACTCTATTACGCTGGTCTATTTACGCTAATAGGGACATATATGTTTATAAATTGTGACGTCGTTTTCAAGTAATGGCGCGTTTTCATTTATTTGAAAATTTAACATCAAATATATTTAACAGTATGAGGCTCGAGCACTTTCAGAGTAAACTTTCCCGGAAGCCGACAATATTTTTAAAGAAACTTTATATAAACAAATACATAAAATGATACAACATGTACCTACATGTGGTAAGTACATACATACATATATTTGACATTCAAACACATCAAATTAATTAGAGAATCACAGAAAGCTTAGATAACAAACTGGTAAAAAAAAAATAGGTAGGTACTTTTACTAGTTTTTATACTGTTTATTTTAAAATTTTTTTTGCACGATCGTGTATTTTCATGCATTTACCGATGCTGTTGACAATGCTGGTAAGTTACATTTCCCGAACGTTTGTTTATATCCATGGAAACCAAAAAATAACAGTGCGGTAAGTGAAATAGATGCGTGGTAAGTGAATAGGAGTGCGGTAAGTGACATTAGCTCAAAAATGATTGCAATTATTTATTTATATTGAAATTAAAAGTACAATTTGAACAATTAGGAAAATAAATCGATTAATATGAAAATTTTCACTAGTTAGCACATTATTATTATTATTGTTGGCATTAATCTGTTTATTTTATTGACATTTCAAAAGGTCGTTCAATCATTAAAATTTTCTGTGGATTTCATAATCTTCCTTTCATTTTACGAGAATAAATTTGTAGCCAAAAATAAAATGCTTCATCATTTTTATTATTCTCACTAATATTATAGTTTAACAAACTACTTTCCTCAATTTTTTTAATAGAAAATTCCAAAAACATATTCACGTCAGTGAAATATTGACACTTAAATTTTTATTTACAAATATAGTTGTCAATTGTCACTACAAATACTCGTATTAGTTGTTATGAATATTTATAATATTTATTCATGGCATTCTATGTCATAACATAAAAATATAAATTTCGCCTATATTATCCGAATTTTATTTTTTATTTAACATATTTTTATTCTTTAACTATTTTAAACCGATCGTGCAAAAAATATTATACAATACACGATGCGTTAAGTGCATTTACTGATCTCGAAAATTGCGAAAACTCGACCCTGCGGGTCTCGTTTTCGCAACATTTTCTCGATCAGTAAATGCAACTTACCGAACTTATATTGTAAAATACTATTATAGAAACCAAGAAAGTAGTGTGTGTTGGTGTTTGTGTGAATTGAGTATATACACAACGGTGTGGTAACATCGTAGACATACATAATGCGTATAATCAATTGATCATTGATCATGATCGGCCTCTGCGGTTGTTTTGATTATTTTCGGATGCCGAAGCCGTGGAATTGAAAGTGTTAATGATAATTCAAACAATTCTTAAATATATGATATTTTCAAACATAGTCAAGTACCATATTGTCAATACTTTCAGAACATTGTGTGAAAAATTTGATAAAATTTGTTTAAAAATACATATGCGCAGTTATTTATTTATAGAATTGAAGTAACAGTAAAAGTATAGGTATAGTATAATACAGAGTTAAAGTAAGGAAGCAGTAGGTACTTCGGATATTATTTCGACTATTACATTACCATTATATGGTATGTTATACAAATGGAAAATGGCATATCATAAAACAGTAGTAAAAATATTCCGTGTTTGAATTTTAATTTTTAAATTTCTATTCTGAAAACGTTTTATGGATCGTATATGTACTAGGTATGTACCCTACAAATATATGTATATGTACCCGAACGTATGGTAATGTATATAGAAGATAAATTCTGTATGCGAATGAATTTGTTGTTTATATTAAATTTTAAAAGGGAAAAACAAAACATGCAGTTCAATGACCATTAAAATACTATTAAAATATTTTTTCTACAATCTTAGTGGAAAACAGGCTTTTGCGCTCTGTGAAGAGAGCGCAAAATGTGTATTTGCCGAAGACTCTAGTTGCCGAGCAACAAATAACTACTTTGCGCTTTAAAGCGGAAAAGTAATACTTTGTCGCTCGCTCAACATATATTTAATTACAAGTCGGGTAGGCGGTGGTGATATTTTCTATGGTAACCAATAAACAGATTCTAAAATTATTTTATTTTTATGGTAATCAAGTGAAATATTAATTTTATTAAATTTCAAAGCAACTACAAAATATTAATTAAAAATAATAAATAACTATAATTAATAAATAATAAGAATAAAGAATTTAAAAAAAATATGTATACATATATGATGGAAATATGTAATAGTGACAGTGATTTCTCAAGTACACGTCCAGATATTTCTGAAGCTGCAAAAATTATAATATTGAAGTAAATATTAACGTCCATCATTATTTTTTCAAGTATCTTTTAAATAAAAAATACATTTTATAAGATTGTATTGTAGAAAAAACTTTGTGTGTAATTCGGGCACAAAATGACATTGCCGCTCTCATGAGATTAACGCGCTCCGCCTGGCGGCGTCGCGCGTCAACATTCTCAATCAAGCGGCAATGAACCATTTTGCGCTTTTAATACACAAATAACTATTTGATAACAAGTCAATTTCAAGTCAATATATGTGCGGCAAAAGGTGATGCGACATAAGTTCCGATTTTCTTACGGCCAAACTTTGTTGACTGATTTTGTAAGATCAAAAACATAAATGTGACCTTTGAAAGACAATATTGATTTATTTGATGAAATCAAAATTTGTTGTGGAGTCTTGCGATCCAGAATTACAATTTTACAAATGAAGACATGAGTGGATGAAGGTGTTATGTAACATTTTTTTTATAATTTTACAATAGAAGCGTTTGAAAGTTTTCATTTACCTACATATAATTCCCATGTAATAACACACGTTTATTACTGAATATCTACGAAACTATTGGACATAATAAAACTAAATTTTAAAATATGATACTTCAGCAAAGAATACATCAAAATTTGGCAAAAACTGAATTAAAAAAAAAAAAATGTTACAGAACACCTTCATCCAGTCAAATCTTCAAATATTTATTACAATATCTATTTAAAAATACGATTATTTTAACTGTATCCAAATTTTGTTACCATTCTTAAACTTATACTAACTTTGATAATTAAACTATTATTATTTTGTCTACAGACAGATCATTTTCAAAGCTGAAGATATAATAAAATATTACTTCGAGCCTACCGTTAGTCAGGAAATATTTACTTCTTCAGTAATTTTATTCATCAAATTTCTATATTAAATGTAGTAAGATTACAGTAGTCTAAAGTTACAGCGTTTCTTTACTAAAAGTAGTAAGGTTACAGCGATTTCGTACTAAAAGTAGTAAGGTTACAGCGGTTTTGTACCAGAGGTAGTAAGATTACAGCGGTTCTATACCAAAAGCAGTATATGGTTTAGGTATATAGTGGTTCTATAGATACGACATGAGTTCTATCATATATGAATATGCGTCTTTTCGTTACAATTGTAACTTTATAATACAGAAAACGAGAGCAATTGTACAATTTGTTCAAAGAGTTAATTTTTATTATAGCTGAAATTGGCCGACACCACAAAAAAGTAGTGAATAAGTACCTAAATAACATTCTATGTTTTGGTTTGACGTGGGTTGGAAGTATATTATGTATCGTCTGAAATAATTCAGTTAAATACTGTAAAACTAATTATGAGATTATAAAACAATTGCTTTGAAATTGATATAAATGAAATAAAGGTTTGATTTAAGTCTATGTATTCGTTCTAAAATGTCAAATTGTCAATCGCTTTCTCTCTCTCTAAAAAAAGTTATAAATAACTTTTTTTATATATATTAACACTATGAGGCCCGAGCACTTTCACAGTAAACTTTCCCGGAAGTCGACAATATTTTTAAGCAAATTTTACGTAAACAAGTACATAAAATGATTCCACAAAACACTAAAGGATTCAACATGTATGTGTTACTTATGCAGGTCAAAAGATGAGTAACATACATATCCATACAAGCATACAACACACACATACATACATATGTGGATAAAAATATTATTGTATAAACAAGCCTAGATATTTTGATGATAAAACATATTATGTATAATTATTTATATGTACAAGAAATGAAAAGTGTCCGGTACGTATTACATAATAAATTATTTTTATAAGAATACATAATATAAAATCTTTTTTTATAAATATTTTAAGTGTTTTTTTTATTATTCTAAATACTGATCGCGGTCGGTCTCTGAGGATGTTTTGTTTGGTTTCGGATGCCGAAGCCATGGGACTGAAAGTGTTAATGGTGTTTACTGGATACTACTAATTTATACATGTAACTTACCAATTATTTTCATTAGTTCTACTTTTCATAGTGACGCCAGGCATTTAACAAAAAATTTTTTATTCCTTTTTAAATTTTGAATCGATTAAAAAAAAATCAGAGTCACTAGAACACTTGTGGTTACATTCTGGTTAAAAATGTGAACTTGCTTTGAATACTGAGTCGAGCTAAGTTAAGCCGACTTTTCATTTTTAATTTGTAAAGAAAAGTAAATCACACCGATCTGACCATTCCAGTTTTAAACCAATAATAATAACAGAATACATAGTCATTTAGAGAGTAATTAAATAAAACTTTTATTTACAAATTCTATAATAACACGTAATTGCCAGTAATAACTAATTAATTATGATGTATCTAACGCTCTCATTTATTTTAAATGTTCATAAAAGTAACGACGAAAATATTATTATATGAATGGGAGGCGTTAGTGAGTTAAACTGACTATGAATGTCTATAGAAGTTTATTGCATCTTTAAATATTTACGATTCAAATGATGTAAAATATATTAATAATAATAATATTATTAAAAGATTATTATGTTGTCATAAACATTACATTTTATTAGTGTTAAAAAATCTTTTTATTTAACAACAGTGGCGGTGCCGGGTAATCATTTGTGTAATAGAGTGTAGGTACTCTGGGAAACATAAAATTTCGTACATATGTGTTATAAATTGATAAAAAAAGGAATTATGGCACTATAATCGGCCTTAATACAGGAAGTTTATGAAAAAAAATTTATGTTGAGTGTGCTACGATAACCTTACGATCAAAGTGTAATAAGCTTCCATGGCGATAAATATATAAGCGAGCGAAGTCAATAAAAAAGACGATTCCAGTCTGGTTCTTTTATTTACGTCAAGTTGATATGCATTTGATAACTATTCTAAACTAGATACAAAAATATTGCAATTTTTGAATTAAATATTAATTTTTCGTTTCCTCGCAGTATATGAAAATTTAATTTTTTCTTTTTAAAAAGTTTAAATTTATTATTTCGAATTTTTACTCACGACGGAACGGAGTAACTATACGCGTTTAGCTAGGACGATGTGTCTTTGTGTGTGTGGGATGGTTCGTAGCTAGCTTTTAATGAAAATTGGCCCAGCTGTTTCCAGGTATCCAGGATTTCTAAGACAAAAAATATCAAACATAACTATGGAAATTATGGGCTGAACTGGTAATTTTTTATAATATAAAAACAGAAGACAGTATTTGACAGTTTAAACTGACAAAAACATTTTCGTAAGAATAAAAAAAATTTAAAATCCATGACAAAAATGCTTTGAAAGATTCAAATAAAGAAATCTTAATTTTTTACACAAAATTTTACTCAAAATATAACTTTACATTCAACTTTCCATTGGGTATTTATTTATGTACAGTAGTCTCTAGTCCTTCAAGACTAGGGACTACTGTACATAAATAATTTTTTTTTAATTTCAGCGGGCTCCTCCCCCCAAACCCCCGACAGGGGCTTTGCCCCTTCCGGCTCATTGAGGTGCTTCGCGCCCTGTATCTTGTCGGGGACTACACTTCTCATTAAACAAATGATATAATTTATTCTCAAGATATGCGAGACGATAATTATTTCACAAAAAGTTTTTAATTTTGTTTTTTTATTATAAAAAACAAACCGCTAATCCGAATTTGCTGAAAACTTTATCCGGTCTTTATTTTTTAATTTTAAGGAACAAAAAGTTCAAAATTTTTTAATTACGCATCTAATGAAATTAATCTGGAGTCGATAGCATCATTTGTTCTAGAGATATGCAAGACGAAAAAAAATTCACGAACGAACGAACGGACTAGGGAACACACACACACAGAGACCACGCTAACGATTGATTCGGATTCTAGTGACCTTGAAACGTGGAGATATGTCCAAACTAGGGATTCGCAAAATCGGACCCATTACAATAACTTCCAATGGGAAGTTAAATATAGAGGCTTTAACTTAAAAAATATTTGTGTATGAAGAGAAATGTAGTATGTTTTACTGAAATGTTAAATCCTGATAAGAACATAAATATTATATGTGTCGCCTACTATCAAAATCTACTAAATGCACTTTTTGAATTTTTTGATTTTTAGGGCCATTAATTTTTAAATGCAACAAGGCATATACCCCTTAACATTTTTTGTTGTAATTTTAACTGCTTACTAAAGAAATCTGCAACTGAAATATAACATAATTTTCAAATCCTGCTAAAATTACATTTAAAACTTTACAAATCCTGCTAAATACCCATACATAACTTATATTTTAGATTTTAACCGTTCAAATTTTAATTTTTTCACTGACATACGGGACGTACGAAGTATAAAATTATGTTTTCACGTAAAATTTGTATTTTAGTATTTATCTAAAATTTTAAATAATGAAATCGTAGATGTAAATGAATTACTAAGTAAGCACTTTGGTTTTAAGTGACAAAATGAAAATAGTTTACAATATTACAAAACAAATTGTATCGTCTAACCCTGATACATCCAATATTGCTGAATTAAGTTTTTTTTTTAATAAATTTCCCTTATAATTTCTGTTTTAAACGCACTTTATATAAATGTTACTATCAAAACCTAATAAATTCAAATAATTTTGATTAAAAAAGGGGTAAAACGATAATTTTGTTTTTTGATAATAGTACTAATCATCTTTTTTACCTTGTTAGTTAATATAATTATGACTTTTTAATCGAAAAATTAATTTTGAACTGAGTTATGATTTTTTGCGATTTTCTATGATCTTTATAAAGTGGAATTAGTAGATTTTGATACTAGGCAACTCATATGTATATCCTAACAACCAAACAAGTTACCAAGGTCTCATGCTAATTGTGTCAAAATTGTATAGTACGTTTTATAAGCTTTTAAGATTTTAAAGCTTTTTTCAACGCTCGCATAATTTCTCAACGCTAAAATGTAAAATTTCTATAAACATAATATCCTTTTTCCAGTGTCATTTAGATAATCATACATAATGCATATCTACGTCTTCTGGTTTACGCTAGTTGTAAAACATATGAAACATTTTATCATTGTCACAGCGTTAATATACATACAAACGTGCACTTTCTATACGTTAAACTCAGTTTAATATTAATGTTACCGTATAATTGTATTCTACAGAACGTTGATTGTTCCTTAAAGGTAACATTATTGTTACGTTTTACATGCAAAGGTACATGTTTATATAGCATATGAGTTCATTTTATCGCAACATTCTTAATGTTTGATGGTACAAGATTTCTACTAAAATATTTAAATGCAGTAAAGACATAAATTCTTCTAAGATGTTGAAGAATTTAATTTATTTGGATGATTACGATTAGTTAAATTAACGCACACCGCTTATTAATTCCATTTATTATACTTTTGGGTTTACTCTGACAAAGTGGTTGAATATTTTATTTCAGAAGCTTTATTTTATTTTATTTTATTTTATTTTTTTTTTTGCTTACAGCTTCCAAAATATTAATTTTAAATATCGGCGACAAGGTAATCTACGATAGAGATTTTTTTCGCATTTTTTTATTTCAAGTAAAAAATGACACACAGAATATATTCTATTTTTTGAATACAATCGAATGCTCGTTATCAGTGGCGTCGCAAGACGAAAATGGGGAGTAGGCAAGATAATTTTTGCGAGGCTCCCTTTAATTTTCTTTTTAAAATTTCTGTCTTAAAAAGTAGGCGACGAGCAAAAAGAAAAAAAAAAACAAACAAAAGACAGCCACTCGCGAGACCCCTGTAAGTGCGCAGGCGAGGTCCCTTTAAGTGCGAGGTTGTGGGCGTGGGCCCACACCGTCCACGCCTAATTGCGCCACTGCTCGTTATAAGACTAGTCTAGGGGACGTATGATAAATTTTTCTCAGAAGTTCACTACCGCGCATTTAATTTTGTCAGTTATAATTTTGACAGTTTCAGCATAGTCTTATAAGAAGTGGTCTGATACAAACTCGAAAAAGTGGGGGAAGTTGTAACTGCTAATTGAGAGGAAGAGTCTTATAAGGGGAAGTCTTATAACGGATATCTCCCCTTAAATTAGAAATAAAAAAAAAAAATAAAAATAAAATTGGGGATATTTGCACGTCAACAAAAATTTGTTGAAGGAACAGATCGCGTGAGAACCAGCCACCTTGACTCGTGGCTGGTAACTAAACTATGTATACGATAAGCAAAGGACAATACCTCACACTACTGCTTTAAACAAATCATAAGGGACGCGCCAGTTGTCACGTATTCAAAATTGGACTGAAACGAGCGCGTCCAGACTGTATATCCTCTATCAAATTATAAAAGGTAAACTATACCACTGCAATTGATCAATGTGGATCAAAATTTAGAAAGTATTGAGTAGTTTTAGAAAAGATCGACTTTTTTTTTTTAAATTACTAGTTATTCCTGCTGCTTTGCACTTAAAGCTAAAAACAGTCTGAAAATGGACTTAAGTCGGATGAACGCTTATATTCCAGGATTAGTATCAGGATTAGAATTGAACAATTCAGCATGCAAGAGGCTGACTTTTAACTTGGTTTCACTCGCTAACTGTTATTCAGTTTGAATCATTGGTTTGTCGTTGTTATATCGAATACACATGGTAAAAAATTTCAAAGAAAACCGTCCTAAAAAATTTGTTGGCAAAAATCTTCAAAAATATTGGGAAGATATCTATACAAATCCTAAATCTTGTTTAATACATGAAATACACACACCGATATAATTAGCGGAACATACAAAATATCTGTAAAAATCAAACAAACCATTTAATTTTAAGGAAATATTAGTCTTATTTAATTATTCACTAAAAATTACATGTTCACAAGTCGATACACCTTTATTTTTGGTAGAAAAAACAAGTAACCATATAAAATGGCAAATTTTTGGAATCTTATGTCGTCTAAGAATAATTTAAGTTTAATTTATTTAACAAACAGAAAATGAAACACAACGTTTTAATACCGTCTGCTCTCTTTTTAATTGCTCTTGTCAAAGCTTCCATTCGTCTTTCTATACTCAGAATGATGTTATCAGTCTATAGTCTCCTGCGATAGTCTTTGCCATTCTTCAATTACGGCACTTTGAAGCTCGACTACATTGAGAAGAAGCGGCATTTGATTTCGAAAGTGACAGACCTCTTAAAAAGATTTGCATTAATAATAAATAAAAACAATTCTATGGAAAGTCAATTGATTCATTACTTCAATATTATTTTAAGTAAAAATGAAAAAAAAAAAAACAGCCAACAAATTGGTTTTTATATTTTTTTTTTATGTTCCGCGAATTATGCCGGTGTGTGTAATACATTTGAGATTTTTCCATAACATTATTTGCAATATGATTCATTTGAAAGAACGATTCTGTTACTGATCACGTTTGATTTTAATCGATCAAATTTGATTTCGTAAGTCTGTTGCGAAGAACTGTCGTAAAAATAATAAAATACCAAACGGAATGAGCTACGTAGCTAGGTATTGACTGTGTTGTCGTGTACCTAATGTATTATTACGTCGAAGAATGCAGTCTGTTAGTACATTACTTCAGTGCTACCAACCTTTATGTATGTATACAAATTTATATTACACTACGTTTTATTGTTTTGCGGTTGTTTAGATGTCACCTTGTGTATTCTTCGTTTTTTTTCTCGTCATCGCATTCTACGATGATGCCATTGCCTTTCTCCGTCACCGTTACTGTCGCTGGAGAGGGAGAGAGCTTGCTGGGTATAATATGGATGAGGATTTTCTTCTGGCTCGTTTTCCTATGTACAATGTCGGTACATACATAATATATACGCGCATATAGATACACCTACATGCATGCATACATATTCTAGTGTTCATCGTCTGTTAAACCAGTTAAACGAATAATTCTTTTATATTTGTACAGTCGCTCTCATAAAAATGAAAACAAAATTTTAGCAAAAATTAGTACTGTTATTTATGTACTTTCACTGACTGTCTCTGGGTTCCGGCACTCCTTCCATTATTACTATATTTTTATATTTTGGAGTTTTAGAATATTTTGAAACTTAAAAGCACTTACAATTAGTCGTAAGAGACGACGATCCAAGCAAGAAAATCCCTTAAAAAAATATCTGGGACACAGCACAAATATTCCCCGAAAATAGTCCCAAACAAAAGAGTTTTCAGTCAATACTGAATAGTTGGGAAATAGATTAAATCCACCGGATGGTAATATATACCCTGATTCAAATACAATTGATCATGAGTCAAAGTTAAAAAATTAAATAATTCTTATATTCAAAACAAATTAATTTTTTCTCCTACAATTTTAAAATTTACGTAAGTGCAATAATGAAAGAGATAAAGCCAAGAAAACGGACATTATTTGAATTCATAAGTAATGAAGCATGGTTAAATTTAATTGAAATGGACCATACTTAATATGCAATGTATTAGGATTTGAATACGTTAGAATATGATAAGGTTAGACCGTTAGAGTGCAAAGAGATCATGTGTTGTCAACGATTTTAATATTTATGTATTTTTATGACAAAAAGATTGATCAGGTACATTGTATCTAGAAAAGTACATTAAAAAAGAG
Source organism: Brachynemurus nebulosus (assembly GCA_035578155.1). Classification (NCBI taxonomy): domain Eukaryota; kingdom Metazoa; phylum Arthropoda; class Insecta; order Neuroptera; family Myrmeleontidae; genus Brachynemurus; species Brachynemurus nebulosus. Next base: position 36,535,036 of record JAPWDM010000008.1, on the reverse strand, counting down.
GTCAGTCAAGCTTTTTCTTTCTTTAAAAATTGTCACTTTTTATGATTTTTTATTAAAATATTTTGATAATACTCAAAAAAGTCTTGATGTTTATCTGCACTACATGGTTGGTCAAGTGATCGTAAAACAACATTTCATACTACACAATCTAATGTTATTCAAATTAATGATGGAAATGACTCTGGGCTATAAGAAATAGGGGAGAGGTGTGTCAGTAGTAACAAAAAAAATATACAGGCTACTAAATTTGTACTTATCCAGGCTACTAAATATGTCACAGGGAATTAAATTTTTGGCACAAGATACGGACATCTTTCAGGTTGTGAATGAGATGCACAAAAATATCCTATGTTGGTTCATAACTGAAATAACTGCATTTATGTGGACCAAAGTATAATGTTACAATCGTCACCGTCAGAGGACCAATTGTTACAGGGTTTAGGTTCAATTGTAACGCTCATTATTTAGTGGAATTTACATGTTAGTTATTATAATTAATTTGGTTTCTAAAATTCTTCTTTACATATTGAGTGAGTAAGGTGACAAATACTACAGTCTCTGGCAACAGACCTAATTCTCTCTTCCTTCTATTACTCTTCTAACGACATTCAGGTATACATTATCGAATACGGTTCCTATCCTAGTTTATGTTTTGCTTTATATAGCATTTTTTTATTTGTAAAATAGCGTGAATTCGATTAAGGACTGATCCAACAGGCAAAACTAATCGTAGTGGCTTTGAATCTAACGATAACCGTAACCGAAAATCGATATAAAAAACAAATGGATTTTGCCAAAGTGTAACCATTAATGAAAGATATTTTTCTTTTCTTTTTGAAATTATTAATCGAAACCGTTTACCTTTATCATTCAATTCATACCGGAAATATAAAGTTTAATTTTGTTTAACATAAATTTTTAACACAATACAAAACATTATTTAGAAAAATAATAATGTAAACTAAAAAAGATTTTATTAGTAGTAAAATTTAAAATTAATCCTCTGAAAAATTAGAATTCTGAAAAACCGTAGAGTTTTTAGACTTTATTTAAAACCCTATACTCACTCTCGGCTCTATGTGCTCAGTTCCTTAAATTTAAAATACTAAACAGAAAAATTGTGGATATATAAAACTACTGGAATATCAGTTGTAACATGTTACAATTGATACCACTGAATTTGTTACAATAGTTGCAGTGCTGTTTAATTTTATAAAAAAATTCGAAAAATTTTAGCTATAATTAAAATAGCGAAATTACCTATTTGATAATATTATTTGTTTACTTGTGTTTCCAATAAAATCATTTTACTTCCAAGTGATGAGGTATTTACTGTAAAAATCAAAAAATTGTCAATCAACTCAAAATTTACAATTAACTTATATAAACACATTTGGCATTGCTGAGAGAAAACCGCCACATGGTATTAACTGAAAGTTTTGTCAATAAAGCACAACTTCAGGAGCCACCTTATGATACGAAACACTCCTCAATAGAATTGATAGATGTCTCGCAAATTTCAAAGTTACAATTGACCCACTGTTAATACTGACACACCTCTCCCCTATATTCAGAATTAAAGAATTGTGTTTAAATATTTTTCTAATGTTTAGAAAAGTGTCGAAATTTATCTGAATGATATGGTCGGTCAAGTGGTCGGAAAACGGCATTTCATATTACACAATCTATAATGTTATTCCAATTAATGACGGAAATGACTCCGGGCTAACAACATTTCTATTTGTTTTAAACAAAACCACTAAAACTATTCAGAATATTAGTAACTATTTTATCGTAAATTTTTTCAATAGTTTGTATTGGCTTGTGGCCATTGATTTTATTATTAGCATGTTAACAGGTACATGTCGATAACTGTACTTACTGCATTTATCTTTCCCTATATATAGAGTAGCATGCATGTATATTTGAAAATAGGAATTTTCTAATATGTTACCTTGCTGTTACGTATCTTTCGGTTGTTTCATACATTTTATAAGGATACCTAGCGTTACGGTTCGTTATACTACGTTTAATACAGGAACGTTTCATTGTGTAGGAATAGAATTTTGTTAATATTTTTAAATATATTAAGAAATACCTACTGACGTTTACATTCGTTGGCTGAATGTTGGGAGCTATAAGTATGCTGTGCTTTTTTTATGCTTTCATTTTGTGTTGTTGACGGACTATCAAACTTGCTAACGTTACAAATGAAATTCAACAAATATTTTTAAAATGAAAAATAAATTATTTTCTTGAAAAATGTTTTCATTTTTTGTTTTTGTTTTAACGTTTGTATGCGAATATATGTATGTGTGTGTGTGTGTGTGGAAAATATGAAAAAATATATGTAGGAAAAGCTTTAGGAAAACATGTTGGATATTATTTTATGGAATTAAATAATTTAGAAAATGTTTATATTAAACAAAGCGAAGAAAAATATTTAGCACATAAATAATTCGTAGGATGAAGTTTATGTTTTGGTATTTAATCTCTCTCTTTTTTCTCTTTTTGAAAGGCAAAAAAATGGAATGTAGCCAACGACATAATTGTTTCTATTGAAATATCTTACGGAAATATTTTATATTTTCTTGTTTTTGATTATAGTTTGTTGTTGAAATTGTGAAAATAAGATTTTCCTGAAACTTTTGATGAAATATTGATTTTAAAAATTTAAGTAGTTTAGACAGTTTTCACGTTGAAAACTTTTATGGAAATTTAATTAACGGGATATATAATTATATTATTAACGTACTTCTACTAGTGCCAAAAATTCAAAATTTGGTATGAGTGTAGATCCTCATCTAAAAGACTTTTCAGAAATTTCATTGAAAAATAGAAATGATACACAGTGAATACAGTAGAGCTTCAGTTAAGTTAACATCAGTTTTGTTAAGTGACGTCACTTTTTTCTTACTAAAGTTAAGAGGATTTTATAGAAATAGAAAGAAACAATATTATTAGGTACATTATACATTTTGACAGTATGACTTAAAGAAATTGGTTTGTATGTCATAAAAGTATTCAAATTTAAACCTTTTTCTGTTGAATTTTAGAACTTCGTTTGTAACTTAAAGTTCATAAATGTTACTAATTATGTTTATTCAAAGTGAAAAATCGAACAATATTACAAAAAACAAAGGGAAATAATATTAGTTAAACATTTTTCATGACATAACTAAGATTGGTTATGAGCTGAACTATAAAGTCATAAATTATAAACTCTAAAACATCAAAACGTAAACAAATCAGTGGTGTTTTTTAATAAAAATATTTCACTATGCAAAAAGAATTTTAGAAAGTTGATTTCTAGAATTTTTAAAATTTTTTTTCAGTTATATACAAAGCGAGTGATCTGATTGAAGGCTACTTACTCAATTCAGTTATTCACTTCATATAATAAATAAATTTAACTAATAAATACCAAAATACTTGAATACCAGGTATTTAATAACCAATTCGGAGAATTTGGTGAATCCAAAGCAAATTGTAGCTGCTTATATAGATTGAAAAATAGATACGGTACTTGTCAATTATCCGTTCAAGAAAAAAAAAAAACAATTTCTATAGCTAATATATCTATAAGGAAGAGTTTTCTATAACAGAAATATTTTTAATGAAATTTATACATTAGTATAAAATGCAATTAATCCAATGGAATCGAAACTGTTAAATAGTTTGTTCTTGTACGTCACCTATGACTTGAATTATTATTTATTTTAGTCCCGACCATGTATTAAATGACCGCCACTGATCTCAATATGCTTCACTAAAGTTAAGTTTCACTAAAGTTTACCAAATTTTTCTTAACTTTAGTGAAGCTCCACTGTATATGACTAGATAGGGTAAATAGTATAGTTATTGGAAAGTTAAGAAAAATTTTCAAAACAAAGTACAGAAAAAGTACGTGTTGTAGCTTTATTTTTAACGAAAAAATTCATAAATAAAGTAAGACCTGTCTATTTTAATGTACCATATAAAACTTCCATATTACATATTGGTAAGTCTTTGAAAAAAAATATTAAAATTGTGCGTGCAGAAAAATACAGTTATTTAACTAAAAAATGATTGTTAACTAAAAAATTAGGGAGTTTACTTTACTAGTCTATAAGCCTTATAATCTTCAAAAGAGAGTGTCTTGTCCAATAACTGTCAACGTCTAATAACAATACCGTTTACCCTATTACATTTTGTTTATTAACCCTAGAATCATACGTACTCGTCAAAACGACGAACGAACTTCTCTACCTGCTCCAATACTACAACTTGTCGGTACTTGCTTGCTGTGAAACTTCTGTTATCTAATTTATTTGTTATTATAACACATAAGTCGTATAAATTTTGTTTATAGCTATTGTCGCTTTTTTTATACTGAAATAGTGTACGTCAAAAGGACGACGATGCATGATTAACCGATGTTTTTTTTTTTAAAGATTTTGTACTCCACATATAAAAGTTTTCCTAATTTTTCTAAAATTTATTAAAGATATGCATGTTATAATTAATTTATTCAATGATTATGATAATGTGAAAGATGATTAGCTGTTTGACTTATATAGAGACAGCTGTTTGACTTATAGAGACGACATAATACTGAAATTTTAATATATTGAATCGAAAACTAAAGAATGCGTTTCGAATGACTTAATAAAAGATTAACAATTTTGTGGAAAATATTTTAATTTTTATTATTTTTTGAGATCTTATTCGAAAAATTACTAACAAATTTTAGAAAATTTACAAATGTGCCAAATGGGGAAATATCTACATATCTATAGGAATATTTATGACTGAGAAATTTCACATTCTGTAAAGTCACACATGTCCACTGACTCATAATAGTTCATAAATTAATTATTTGAAACACATGTTTTATGATACAATTGATGTATTTATCTATTTTTTAATTTTTATAATGAAAATATGCTTTGATAAAAAGATTAAAAAATTAATAAATATTTATATTAAGAAACTTTTCCAAATCCATTTTTTTAAAATATTTTGTTCGCTTTTGTAGTTATTGTTATGTAAAAAAAAATGTTTTTTGCAAATAAACTCTAAAACTCCCCGTAAAAAGTCCATTCGTCAAAATGACGCCGATGTATGATTAACTTGACTCGTAGACCAACGTATGATTCTAGGGTTATACAGTTTCCGTGTTCACTATTATCATAGTTTGTTAAAATTCTGGCTCTGGTACTAAATTTGCTTATATAATAGGTACCAATATCTACAATTTAATGTAATATGGGCGCTTACAATAAATTCACTATAGTGTAAATACACACTCTTATGAAACATTAAAATAATATAATAAATAATATAATGATATTAATTAATAATAATTATAAATTATAGAAATTAACATCTGCTTTGCACACCCATAGAGCACATAGGTACCTTGTGTTTTGGGCAGGAGGGAGGCGTTGTTGGGTGTGTTGATAGCAGCCACATTTGGAATTGTTCCAATTTCATTATGTTGGGAAAAGTATCGATAAAATTTTATTACTTTATTAATTTTATTATGCATGATAATGCGCCATTAATTACATATTAATATTTTATAATTTAATTATTAATCAGTACGTACCTACATACAAATGTAAATTGTGTAATTTGGCATTATCAAGAAAAAATTCAACAATCTACTCTCTCGTACCCCGTAGTTAAATCGTGAAAATATATTATGGTAATGCATTTTGTTTTAAACAGTATTGGTAGCGTTGAATTTTTAATTCATGCGTCCATTTTGTTTTTTTAGAGAAACATTATTCATTTCAGATTCTATAGCTTTGTTCCTTTTCCAAAATGATGAACGGTAATAATGAATTTGTCAAATACGCATGATCGAAATGAATTATTACTTTAACTAATAATTCTGAATTTTTAAAAAGGAACGCAATAAATTCTGAAAATACTCTATAGAGGGCATAGAAGTGTGACACTACCATCATAGAGAAAAGCAACAAAAATGTCGATGAGAAACAGGGTTATAGATATAATATATATTCAAGTAGCATCAGTGTCAATCGCGTCAGTTAGCGTCAATTATTTACAATTTATAATCAACAAAAATATTTTAATTATTATTTATAAAAAAAATAAATTTGAATAACTTTGCATTCGTATGACAACGTTACCACGCTAACGACGCTTACCGTATATATCGTAAATATAGTAGATAATGGGTATAGATATCGTAGATATTATTCTTCATTAACTTTTTTTTTTTGATAATTTTTTCAAAACTGTACACAAACTGAAATTCTAGTTCAAATTCTTGACAAAAATCCCGGACTGATTGAACTGTTTTGAACTCAGTTCAAATTCAAATTCATAGTAAAAGGAACATTGAACTATCTGCAGTACAAGTAATACATTTTTTTAAAAGGAACGCATTATTTTCAACTTTTCCAACTGCGCATGATTTTTACTGATTTAAACTAAAAATTCGTGAAAAACGAACAAAGCTTATTAATTTTAATGTATTACATTCGTATCAAAATATTATTTATTGTGAATTTCATGTTGTAGGTAAAATAACTATAGTACGTAACTCGAATGCAAGGCATACTGCACACTCATGAAATTACAAACTCTAATAGGTATTGTAGATCTAAAAATGGTATTTTTCTTCTAAAACATGAATTGCCCTTCTTTTTTCTATACAAGAGGCTTAATAATTTTATAGATAGTTGTCTTCAGTAGCTGAGATGAATGAGCTTATTACTAACTGATCAACTACAAGAGTATACACACTTATAATTCTTTACGTTTACGTTAGTTAATAGTGTATCTTAATACTAGTAAATTAAGTAGGTTCTTGTGACATTCAAGATAGAATAAATATTAAAATAGATAAAAAATCGCTTACTAAGACTGGTGATGGTATGTGGATAATATCTTTTTACCTGACTACGATGAAGCAATAGTAAAATCGTTGGACCGAATTGGCTTTAGCAAAACAAGATACAAACCGGTTTGTCTTTAAATTATCACGGTTTCTAAATATTTTATACTTCAACAACAATAATAAATTAGTGGAATGTTATACAAAAAATTAATGATGAGACGAATTTAAAAATATAAATTTGGTCTAACTTAAACATGACACCATTAATTTTTCATTTGTTCTACCGTAGTCAGGTTCTTTTTTATTCTGTTAATTATTTTTCACTTGGTATCATTAGAATCTTGGAAAGTAAATGAAGAATCAAACTTGATAGGACTGACCTGAAACAAAAAGAAAAATAGAATTAATTACAAATATTCAGTGATATCAATAAAAATTTACGCATAAAACAAATAATTTAGGGAAATAAATAGATTTCTTTTTTTAGAATTTTTTTTCTTTATTTGAAAAATACGTAAATATTTTTGTGATCTTTATAGAATCTTTATTGATATTTTAGACACATTTTGTAAAATTTTAAAAAAAATATGGACTTGCTTAAAAATTATGACTTCTGGTCTAGTTTTCGCCCTGCAAGGTGGACGTGATGTCTATTTTCTGGAACATCTTAATTAAAAAAAAACAAAAAAACTGATTAGATAAAAAGGAAAATGACACTCATCTAAATTAAATGATTTTTTAATTTTTTTTCTTTCAAACTACAACTTTTTCAGTTTTACTGTGAAAAAAATTTTTAGCGAAAAAATATGGTACAAAACATTTCGTCGATTACATTATGGATAAACACGCTAGAAATGAAACAAACATTTTTATTGGTAAATTTAACTGATTTTAGAACATTAAGACATTAATTTTCTTACCGAATTACACTTACTGAGTTTTGTATTTCTTGAATAAAAATGCCTTCTACAACTTAAATTTGTTGTCTACAAGCAATTCAAATGGAAAGACGTTTCAACCCGGCCTTTGTTAGCTGACAGTTTTCTCGTTAAATGTTTAAGCAAAAATTTTCTCCAGATAAATAAATACAGATTTTTATGAAAAAATGCAAACCTGCCGTGTAACAATAAGCGAATAAAATTAGTAAAAATGTAGTTTCGAGAAAAACGTGATTGAAGTTTGAAGTTGTCCCTTATTTAAAAATAAATATCCAAAAAAAAAAATATTCATAATTTTTCACAATTTTTTACAAAAATTTATTCTAGAAAGATCACAGACAAATAGTCATTAAAATAATGTATTTTTATTATTTAAAAAAAAAAAAGTAATACTGTCTTTAATTAATTTTTTATATTACAATTTGTGGAGTGAATATTCAAAACGTGTTTTGTCACCAAAAACTATTCAACGTATTATTTAAGTATTTGCATTGCTCAGGTTGTGTTATTTTTATATATTACATGATTTGAATAATTAAAATTGACTTTTCATTAATTTTTTTTTTTTTAGGGACAAAAATGCTTTTATATGGTGAACAAAACACTGTTTGAACAGACAGATTGAACAGAATAAATTTTGATTCATTTAGTCGTGAATAAAACATACTTTGAGCAAACAGAACTTCTAATTAAACTAACTGAAAAATCTTCCATCACTAACTAACGTTATTTTCATATTATGCAAACTTCTACGTACATAATCGCGCAGCTCGCGCAGTCACATGCATTGGATACGTGACCCAGTGAACCAATCACAACATGATGGTGGCCTAATTCCCATTGGTTGTTGGACAAAACATTGTTTTTAATTAAAGATGGTAATGAAAAAACGGGGCTAGTCAGATAGGAATCAGTGAGAAGAATCATAGGATATGCTTAACTCAATATTTTTTTTGGTGACAAAACCCGCTTTGAATATTCACTCCTCATTTATTATTTCTCTTCAGTATCTTTTTAACGATTCATTCTGTACATAGTAAAAACAATGAAATAGAATTTTACGTAAATTTCAATTTAATTTAAAAATAATAAAACTAAAATAAATATCGTGCAGGTACATACCCAGACTACTTACTGCTCAGATAGACAGACAAAAGAAAAAAGTGTATTATACTTTTCTTTTTTTAAAACGTATTTTTAATAAAAAAAAAAATGACGAAATCTTCTTTACCATCGTTGTTAGTTTTTTGTATGGATAATGAAAAATTTAATTTGCAAGCAGAGAAAGACGTAAGAGAAAGATAAAACTTATGGAAAATGTTGTAGTGTTCCTTATTTTTCCAGAATAATAATAATAATATTAATTCATCTAACTGTATAAAGTAACTACGTGCATTTTTCTAATAATAATTATTACATTTATAAAATATATTATGTAAAATAAGAAAAGCATGTAAGGTGAATGCGGGAGAGATGCCGCACATTTTGAAAACACTTGATAATTCTTAAAATATGCATTTAATTGATTTGAAATTTGGTACACAATAAATGCAAACATTGTTCTTTAAAATTATTTATAAATAATTTTAAATTTTGAGTCATAAAGGATTCATAATTAACATTTTTGTGGAGCCTGCAAAGCGGCGTCTCTCCCACACCTATGGGAGAGATGCCGTATCAAAGAAGGTGAGAAGCCGCATAGTTCATATTAAAAATTTTGCATTTTACACACATCTCCATACATGATGCATACCATATGTAACCATTTTTGGCACTATATACATCTGAACCAGTCAACTTTTTTTTCTATCTGAGTACTTTTAAAAAACATTCAATACACAGGCAATTATCATTATTTTCGTTATCTTCACTAATATGAGGGCTCTTCCTGATCCGCTACTGGATCTGTTATATTTACGTGGCATAATTTACAGTTAAAAAAAAATTGCATAATCAAGGTATATGAGCCTATGTTTTTAACATGTAATATGATGAGGCATCTACACCAACTTTAAATGCGGAATCTCTCCTTTTTGTTGGGATAGATGACGCATGTTGCTATAGCAAGCATAGTGCGGAATTCCAAACTAAAATTTTATACAGTACTTTTAAAATATACCTAAATTAATAACAAAACTCATTTTCATTAAAACAATGAAATATACATTCTTAAATTCTAATGAATTAAATGCTTGATAAAATATTATGTTAAAAAACCTACTTTTCAATAATAAAAAGTTGGATAATTACTAAACTGATAGACTAATCATAAATGTTACCATATACAGCTTAAATAAGTAACTTATTTTAAACATATAATCCATTAATAGCGCTATCTATCAATCAACGGACGAACTATGGCTACTACGGCATCTATCCCGACGCGGCATCTCTCTCGCACTTACCCTATATGCCGTTTTCGTTGAAAAATTTTTAATTAACAATTGTGTATGATAAGTGACGTAACTTTACGCTACTTGAATTTTATTTTATGAATATTGTTCGAGAGGATTATTAAAGTAGAACTGTATCTATGAATAGAAAATATGCAAACGTTTACTTTGTCACTTTTTCATCAAAAAATAAATTTTCACCCCCCTCTCTAATGTTGCTCAAACTGAATTTTAAATTTGAGAATTTCATTGCTACGTTATTCTAACTGTCTAATGGCCGATTGCACCAACATTATTAATCGGCCTTTAAGATGTTAATCCATGATTATAACTTTAACTGTCGTTAAAATCTCTGATTATCTGTTGCACCAAGGTTAATTGTTGTTAACTGATGATTAAATCGTCTGTTAAGTTAATGGATTGCCGTTATTGCGCAATTAAATATTTAATCAGCGTTTAGTGCATATTTTGATGCTAGTTTCCATAGTAGATATCGCTAATATTTATATCACTGAGTACTGAATCAAACATATTAACATATGTTTCCTGGAGATACCACAGTCATTAAAGTTTGAATCATGACTCCATTTTAGCAAACTCAACTTGTAACTACGGAGACTTGTTAATAAATATTGGATGTGGCTATTTATACATACAGTATGTATAACTAATAGGCTATTTATACATACAGTATGTATACGCAATTGGCTATTTATACATACAGTATGTATACGAAATTGGCTATTTATACATATAGTGTGTATATGAAATTAGCTGTTTATACATAATTATGTGTATACTGAATTAGCTATTTAAACCTACAGTATGTAGTTATGTACTACCTAAAGCTAAACTGTATACGCAGTTGGCTACTTTACATACTGACTGAATGCGCTGTTATTACAATTAATATTTTTTAATAACTACACCATTATAATAACCGAATACCTCCGATTGAGCTGAATTATTTTTTTACATAATATTTTTGGCTTAAGAAGTTATCCCCTAAACGGATTTTTGGCGACGAGGACCGGAAGTGTATTTTTCAACCCTTCGAATGTCAAGCCTAGGGATTACTAAAAAATGTTTTCCGTTACCACAGCAACAAAAATTAAAGATCGATTCTTATGGAACTTGGTGAGTAGCACAAAAAAGAAACAATGAAGTTTTTCGATATTTTGCTTAGTTTTCGTGATATTACGTGTCAAATTTGAAAAACATACTATATTGGATAGACAATTACGGTAGGTATATTACGGCTTGTATTGATAGAAGTAAGTGGAAAATGGACCGGACAACATCATTGAAACCTCATTGTCAGGCAAAGGGTAATTAAATAATTTTGAAGTGATTACACGCCGAGACATATTTGTAAATAATTACCCTTTGCCCAAGAATGAGGTTTCATTGGTGATGTCTCGTTCATTTTTCACTAATTTCTATGAATAAAAACCAAAATATACCATTCAAAAATTATATTTAAAACTGAGTTTATATCCGTAAAAATTGTGTATGTCTGTAATATACAATTCATTATCTCATTATAGTAAGTTTTAGAAATACAACACATATTATCTCGAAAACTAAACAGGATATCGAAAAAATTTGTTCTTCCTATTTTGTTCCATTGATCAAATTCTATAAGAATCTGCCTCTAATTTGTTATTACCATAACAAAGGAAACCTTTTTTTAGTCCTCAGATATGCAACTTCCGGTTCGCGTCGCCAAAAATCCGTTCTAAAGCTAAAAAGATTATACAAAATTCAATCGGTGGTACGCGAGAATTTCGTTATTATTAGAATCGATAAATTTATTATTATAAGTTATTTTACTGTCACCAGTGGAAAAGTCCATTTAAATACGCGCACCACGAAATTTTGACGATATTTTTGGTGCTCAATGTGATTTTATCATTATACATCAGAAATTACGGTAATTCTGAATAAGTATGTAGTCAACTGCGTATACATACTGCATGTTTAAACAAAATATTCCATATACATACTGTATGTATAAATAGCCAATTTCGTATACATACTGTATGTATAAATAGCCAATTGCGTATACATACTGTATGTATAAATAGCCAATTGCGTATACATACTGTATGTATAAATAGCCACATCCATAAATATTAGATAAACCATTAAATTCACAATTAAATTAATGGTTTAACCGCCATTAAAGTAATCACATCAGTCAATTTTTTTGCTTCAATTTCTTAATATATTTGCAATACACAGCATTCTCTCTACTATTGAAATATACTTTTGTACAATTTCAATTAAAATTATCTTTTCTCTTTCTGTAAAATTTTGGTATCTGTTTCATTTTTCCATTTTTAAATTGAAAAGTATCTTCGTAATCGTCAAATTACAGTTTTAAAATGTTTTACGTAAACATAAATTATATATTCTCTAATATTATATAAATCAAGTAGGCGCTACCTATTTTCAAAATATGCAAATTTAAATTTTTTTAACCATGTGATATCAACCTACTAGTATTTATTTCTCTTGTGTCTCATTTCATGTCCTATAAAAACAAATCAGACACCGTTGCTAGTCAAAATTGACCGTTAACGGACATTAGTTAACCAAATTGGTATATTTTAAATGGTGCAACAGACAAATCGGGGTTAGTTAATCTCTGATTCTCTGATTTACCAATGGCCATTATGTTCTAATTAAATTAATTTTGGTGCAATCGACCATTAAACGATTTTCCATGAAGTAGTTCTAAAATTACTCGAATAGTGCGATTATGTTGACAAAGTCACCCACTAGTTAACTATCCCACTTAATATATTTGAGCGTTACTTTATGGTATTCTATATTTGTAAATAATAAACAAAATATATTGTACTTCGTAAAATACTTTTTTTTTAAACCGACAATATGACAATTAGATTTTTTTACGTAGATTTGCAATTTGCAAACCAACATTTAATATATTTATCTTGTTTTCGCAAAGTTAATCACTAAATTCTAACCGCCAACCACCCCTGTTGACGTAATTTAAAGAAACTGAATATCAATAGATAGCTCTTTAATTAAAAAAGGGCAATATCGCCAATTTAAACTTTTGCTTCATTTGTTACCATTTTTGAGATATTTGGAAAATTAAATTTTTACTCCAATTTTTAACTTCCCATAGGAAGTTATTGTAATGGGTCCGATTTTACGAATCGCTAATTTTAACATATCTCCACGTTTCAAGGTCACTAGAATCTGAATCCATCGTTTTTAGCGTCATGTCTGTGTGTGCGTTCGTTCGTTCGTGAATTTTTTTTCGTCTAGCATATCTCGAGAACAAATGATGATATCAACTCCGGACTAATTTCATTAGATGCGTAAAAATGAAGACCGGATAAAAGTTTTCAACAAATTCGGATTAGCGGTTTGTTTTTTGTGGTAAAAAAACGGAATTAACTTTATTAAGATAACATAGATTATATAGATTTTTTACCATAACATTATTATATAGTGGCTTAAGAACCTTCCTTGATGCTAAAAACGCCAGTATTTTATTATAAAATTAAAATAAAATTAAAATTGAAATAAGAAAGTTTTTTTGAAATATATTTTGTCTCGCATATCTTGAGAACAAATGATGTTATCATTTGTTTGATAAGGGTGGAGCCCCCCACCCTTAGGTACAGAAGGCGAAGCCCCCGGTATAGTGCAAGGGGTAAAGCCTCTATCGGTGGCCCAGGGGAGAATTCGCCTGAAATGAAAAAAGAATTATTTATGTACAGTAGTCTCTAGTTTTTAAGGACACCCAATTGGAAGTTGACAGTGTGGGTAGACCTGTTCCCCAAATTTTTGAAGCGCGATTTCACTCCTTCAAACCGCTTTGTCGTCGCTAAAAAAATACGTGTTCCTTATTTTTCGATGTTCTATAACATATGAAAGAATAAACAAAATCGGAGGGGTAAAAAGCTGCATTAGAAGTTGATTTCTTAGGAAATTATCGTTAAAACTCGAGGCTGGTACGTTAGTCGATAATCGAAAATAACACTAAAATCATTTTGTGACGGTTAATTTAATTTTCTATTTTTGAAGATCAACATTAAATTCGATATATAAGCTTTAAGAATACTTTCGAGGGAAGATTTTGTTTTATATTTCTAGGAACATTCATATATTTTAATTTCACTCAAGATAATTAATATTGTGTTATAATACCTACGGTATGTGTTTAGAGATTTTGCCTTTATTAGTAATAATAAGATCGCTTGTCGCTTGCTTCTGGAAGATTAAAATAGAAAAGATCATATTATAAAATTAATATTAATTTATATTCAGTCTAGTAACTACTTTGTAATGCACTTGTTTTGAATAATAACCAACTGTTTAGTGCAATAACTAGTTAACTGATGTTAAATAGTTTATGTAATATGAATCCGTTGTTACAATGTTAGCTTTATAGTGAATTAACTATTATCTAATGTCTATAAATTCAGGAACTTGACACGTTATAAGAAATCTAAAACTTCTTTTATGTTAAAAAAAAAATGGTGCAAAGGAAAATTAGAAAACAGAAAAAAAGATTTTCTAATGTTGTAGACATAGAAATTGTAGACTGATTGTGAGATAAGACACAATAGACTGTTTTTTTGTATGAGAAACGAAAGGTATATTAATACGATCCAATCCCAGGTCAGAATTTCAACACAACTTTGGCATTTACAACATCTAAATGAATTTACATCGACGCTGAATGTACCTCGACTGTAAGTAAACTCAAAAAGTAATAATAAATAATAAAACATTACACTCATATTATTTGATCTTTTTTTTTCAAATATATTTTAACACTACTTTGTACTTCATAAAGATGTTCAATGTATGTAGATTTAATGTAGTCTTTCAAATAAAATTAGATAAAATTTAATTTTGTTATTTTAATTAATTAGTACATTTACTTTGATTACTGTTATATTTTGATTGCGTTAATAATATTTTCTAAATAATATTAAATAATCTTATATCAAAATTTATCTGAAAACGTGGTTTTTTAATACCTTTTTCTATTTCTAACTTTCTTAATATCTTTTCTCAGTAACAGAAATAATATTTTACTTAAATATAATTCTCTCTGTAACTACTAAATCAGATACAATTCTAACATATTCTTTTGTGGTTAGCAATATCTGGTAACAATAATGATCACACATATGACACGTATCTTTACCTAGGGATCAGGCCCGACGAGGGCGAGCAGTTGGGGTTGTAACTTCGGGTCCGGAAAGGGGGTTCGGAGCTCTGGCTAAAGGTAAAGTGCTTCTTTGTTTGTCAACAGCATTTTAGGCAAAAGCTTTTTTTGCTCCCTGGGCTCATTATTTCTTTTCACGGCCTACTTAGGAAGTAGGGATGATAAATATTTTAAAAGCATCAATGCTGACATCAAGTAGTAATAGATAATAGGTAAATAGTAAGAAAAGTACGGCTTCACAGAATATGTTAAAAAGTTTCTGGTTTCTGATATTTGCCTTAAAATGACATTGGATTGTCAATAGGTTTGCTATCAGAGAGATGTCGAGTACTGACCGTGGCCAGTTGGAACATTTTTGTAATAGTCAGATGGACGACAAAATGTCAAGCTAGAACGCTATTATGGTAATACGCATACGTTTGATGTCCAGCTGATAGTCAGAATGGTTCTTTCGAATAAATCTAGCTTATCGTTAGTAGGGTAAAACTTAGTTAATCGGTGATATGCAGTAATTCTGTGATACTTTATTTGACTTCTGTAGCATAGTTACTCTATAATCTACAGTTGTAAAATATTGACGATAGATGGCGCTACTCTCAAAGTTTATTATAGCATAAAGAGTGTATGCGAACTCTTTGTCAGAAATTTAAAAAAAAAATTCGTCAATTGCTCGTTCTATGGTCTAACCTTACTTTCAACTTGTCAATTGATCGAACGTAAATAAAAGTTGAATTTTTATAGAAAGCAGTTAAAAATGGGAAAACCAGCTAAGAGTTTTTCGGCAAATTTATGTATCTTACAAGTAAAGGTCCCGAGGCCGGACCTATCGATTTTGATGAAACTTAAATATGTTGTAGAACACTAAAAACTATGGGACACGTATTTTTTTTTATCTGCGGAAAAACGGTTTGAAGGGGTGAAATCGCCCTCCAAAAATTGGGGTAAAAATTTAATTTTTTAAATATCTCGAAAACGGTAAGAGATAGAGCAAAAGTTTAAATTGGCGATATTGCTCTTTTTTAAAGAGCTATCTATTGGTATGCAATTTGTTCAAATTGCATCAATAGGGGTGGCTGGGGGTTAAAATTTGGGGGTTGATTTTGCAAAAAGGGGGTGAAAAATAAACAATATAAAAATTTTGTTTACTGATTTGAAATCTACGTCAAAAAATCTAATTGACCTGTTTTTGCTCAATGTCCTAGTATTAGGTTTAGGGGTAGTTAACTAGGGGTGTGTATGGCGACATAATCGTATTTTTTAACTAGTCCAAAAACTTCTTTTTCATGGCAAATAGTTTAAGACTATTAGAATAACGTAGAAACTGGCTTTCCAAACATAATACGACTATTAAAATTAGTTTTCGTTATCGAAAATTATCGATACCTAAAATAACGGTTTTAAAAAAAATTATATAAGGAAATACTCTTTTTAATATGTCACACATGTAAAATGCGAGTAATACAAATACTTTCCCTTCCCTCGAAAACAGATAGTAAACACGTTATTCATAATTATTATTAACCATAACTAATTGTAATACAAATAATTCTGATTTGGAAGAGTGTTACATATAAAAAATGTTCACCATCAAATTAGTAAGAACTCGATAGCTTAATTACCCGTATTTTTTGTATTGGTTTCTTGCCAGTTTTTAAATAAATTTTCTAAAGGCAGAAGTATAATGGTATTAGAAAATTATAAATGGTTTGTAAAACCTTGGTGAATACTAAAAGTTTGGAATGGGTTTTAAATAAATAAATAGACAATTAATATTTCATTTTAAAAAATTGTTGTTTTATTATTTTAAAATTTTGTTGGAAAGTCAGAAACGAAAATTTCTGTTATAGTGAACGGTTGTACGTATATTATTTAAAAATAAAATCTATTTTGTTTATCTTCTAAAATTTATTCATTGTAAGTATTACAATAGTGAAAATCATCAAAAAAATGTTTCAAGCATAAAGACTTCTTGCACCATGAACACCGTATTACAGCAACGTTGTTACAGCCTTCTACTTCACAATGTGTATGACTTTTCTTGAAGCTAAAATCAACAGGATTTTCAAATTCTGCTGGCTTTTTATCAAGATATCCACTTTTAAACCATGCATATCGAAAGAGGTTTATGTACCGAGGAGAAGATAACTGATTATGAGTTAACGATTGTAATTTAATTATGCTATTTCGCAAATGTAAATTTATATCATAATTTAATAACAAAACCGAATCGGAAAATTTTCGTACGAAGTTTTTCCAAACCCTAAATCCAAATACATCTAGGGGTTGAATCTTTCCCGTTGTTCCCTTGGGTATATATTTTAATATAAGGGTTTTTCCAGGAGGTGTTGCTTGGCGAACTGCATCAGAACAATGTCCACTCCACGAATCGATTAACAGTGTCGTGTTGGAGCCAACATTTGGAAAATATACTTCCTGAAGCCATTCTTTAAAATGGTCTGTAAATTAAATTTATTAGTTATAAATGTAGTGCATATGTTCAATTCATAAATTTTACATTTTCCAAATACAAACGAAATTCAAGTTACCTGAAGTTAATTTTCCCGATTTTGACGCCATCGTGTAGACGTTAATTGGCTTAAACAAGGTTTCTAGTATTACTGGACCAAATTTTCCAGAAGCTTCTTTCAAGACCAAAAATAGAGGAGAAAGGAGTTTTCCATCTGCTGAAATAGTCGGTTGTATAGTATAACTGTGAGTTGTCGATGTAACTGATTGTACTAAACATTCTACTTGATTTGAACCTTCAACAGCCAAAGTCCGACCTGAATGCATTTCCAGCTGGAAACCACTTTGATCAGAATTATAAACATTTTCTGCACCCTGTGTTTGAATGTAAGGCTTCACTTCGTTAATAAATTTCTCGCTTTCAATTTGTAAGTACTCACTACTTTCCAAGGTTCTACGTGCAATAAATTTATTAATTTTTCGTGATACAATTCTATGTGCCCTTTTGAAATTTTTAAGCCAATGTGCAGAAGCTTTGAATCGGAAATCATAAAATCCTATTTCCTCCTGAGCTTGAAGAGCCCATTTTCGCAGATCATTATCGTGAACTATTAGTCCGGATTTTACTGCAGTTTTAAAATTATCTAATGTGAATTGTGATACACGTGCTAATTTTTCCATGTATGTGCCACCTTTGTTTAAAAAGTGAGCCCATCGTTTTAATTGACTAATAGATTTAACTTTCCTAAATTTCTGTCTGACTGTTTCTACGCTCAAGTTCTTTTTCTTCCCACTTCGCCAGTAATCAACAGCTCTTGTTTTGTATTCATAAGAAAGATCTTCGTCATCTTTCGTGCACTTGTCTTCTTCAGGCTCATTTGTCAATTTCCAATCTCCAGGTTCATCTGGTACCACATTTAAATCGCAATCTTTATAAGGTTCTTGAAAAGCCAACGATTCTTCAGCAACAATTTCAACACCATTATATTCGTGCATACAAGTAAGCAAAATTGATTCAAAATTTGTTTTTAGTTCAATTTCATCATGAGTTACAGGGCTTTCTGGAATATTCATCGGTTGAAAAGTAATTAGTAAGAGACGAATAACATTTAACGGATTTATCTTCATTTTTAAAGTAATAATCACTTATATACATATGTGTACTTAAAATAATCACTTCCACGTTCACTATTGAAAAATTCGTTTCTAACTGACAACGGTTAGCAAATTTTTCAAAATTTATATAGAATTTTAAACAGGTAATTAGGTCAGGTATTTACTGACAGGGAAACAAGTTATTTTGATCTAAAATATTTTTAAGCTTAAATCAAATATATACAGGCACTTATAAGTAGAAAAAAAATAAATAGGTCTCATAATTTCTATTTCTTTTTTTATATATTAGGTCAGATTATTTATAAACCAAGAAAAGAGTGTGTTTATGACCGAAACACAGTTTTATTTAAAACTTGTATATTTTGCCAAATCAGAATTATTTTGCATTACAATTAGTTTGGTTAATAATAATTATGAATAACGTGTTTACTATCTGTTTTCGAGGGAAGGGAAAGTATTTGTATTAATCGTATTTTACATGTGTGACATATTAAAAAGAGTATTTCCTTATATAATTTTTTTTTAAAACCGTTATTTTAGGTATCGATAATTTTCGATAACGAAAACTAATTTTAATAGTCGTATTATGTTTGGAAAGCCAGTTTCTACGTTATTCTAATAGTCTTAAACTATTTGCCATGAAAAAGAAGTTTTTGGACTAGTTAAAAAATACGATTATGTCGCCATACACACCCCTAGTTAACTACCCCTAAACCTAATACTAGGACATTGAGCAAAAACAGGTCAATTAGATTTTTTGACGTAGATTTCAAATCTGTAAACAAAATTTTTATATTGTTTATTTTTCACCCCCTTTTTGCAAAATCAACCCCCAAATTTTAACCCCCAGCCACCCCTATTGATGCAATTTGAACAAATTGCATACCAATAGATAGCTCTTTAAAAAAGAGCAATATCGCCAATTTAAACTTTTGCTCTATCTCTTACCGTTTTCGAGATATTTAAAAAATTAAATTTTTACCCCAATTTTTGGAGGGTGATTTCACCCCTTCAAACCGTTTTTCCGCAGATAAAAAAAAATACGTGTCCCATAGTTTTTAGTGTTCTACAACATATTTAAGTTTCATCAAAATCGATAGGTCCGGCCTCGGGACCTTTACTTGTTAGATCTAAAGAAATGTCATTATTTATATTCAAAATCCTTAAGTTCTGTGGGTGAATTTTACGTGTTTTTCTGTGTTAACGATTTTTTCGTATCACAAAATAACCAAGCGTAGTGTATTGTATGAATTTATCTATTATATGTATTTATATATTTATATGTATTTATATATTTAAAGCCTAAAGTGAATATTATTGTTTTTATAGTTCATGCATGTAATAATCTATCATTTTTCTTTTCAACATAAGACAAAGAAGAAGAAAACTTTAACAGTAAAAAAGCCTTAAAAAACCGAAAAACCATACAATAAAGCAAGTTTAAAAGCAGCTATATTGGAAGTTAACAATGGGAATACAGTCTATAAAGCAGAAAAAAGGTTTTCTATTCCTTGCAGCACCCTGAAATCATATTGTAGCCGCTATCGCCATGACTCTACTTCACTGTATCAGCTTAAACGCTGTAAACCTTTTGTTTTGCAATCTGAATTAGAGATACAACTGTTAAATTATATTAATAAAATGCAGGAAATTGGATTCGGATTGACGGTAAAGCAAATCCGTATAATAGCCTATCGCTTAGCTGAAAAGGCACAGATTAAACATCCTTTTTCTAGAATAAAACAATATGCAGGTTGGTACTGATGGGCTTCTTTCAAGAAACGTTATTCAAGATATTTTGCAGATTCCGAAAGCAAAGAAAAAAAAAAGCAAGCAAGCAGTGTCAAACCAAAAAAAGTAAAAAAAAGGACAAGTTTATGCACCATCTCCTCCGTCAAACCCTAATAAGACCACTCCAGCCAAGCAATTACAGAGCAGTAAAGATTCAAACACTTGTGGAACTTGTAAAGGACCATTCGAACGAGATGTTAAACTTAAAAATGGCAAAGAATGGATTGAATGCCAGTTTTGTACGACATGGTATCATGTTGAATGCCAAAATGTTATCAATCTCCTTTTTTTCTTGTGTTCAAATTGTGAACTTTCAGATTAATTTTAGTTTTATTAATGTTTTGTCATTATAAGAGTAATTAAAAATAAGAAAGCCAATTGTGCAATTTTATTAAAATTTCTTAAGTGTTACACAATTAGTAGAGATTTAAGTACAATATAACATTTGATTATTAGGTATATTTCCGCTCTTTTATTTAAAGTCTTCATTAATACCACATAATTACCTGACTGATATCACAAGATAACCAAGCCTATATCACAAATTAACTTAGATATCACCGAATTACCATATTTTGTGTTGTGTTTATTCAAACGTTTTTCATATGGCCAATATAATGTATTAGTAATATTTTTAGATATTTACTATGGACGGCAACTTTACGGACTCTTACATATTCAATTTGCTAATTGATTTGATGCAGGAATAAAATTCTGTGGCCAAATAACTAAACTATCACCGATTAACCAAGTTTTGTCCTATTTTAAGGTACTAGCTAGACTTGAGATTTATTAAGGTACTGTTCTCGGAAAATATTCATGGAAAATATCAATTATATTGAAGCTATTTCTAGTCGTTTTGGAAATAGGTTCATTAAATAAATTTTACTATATTTACTTGAAGGTGTGTTTTATTACGTTTACAAATATTACTCGGTAATTTTGGTCTATCGCAATATTACAATTTCTTGTACTTGTACAAATATTGAAATTAAACGCGTGGAAATCTTTACAAAGTATTGGCACGTACTAGAAGTTAACATTACAATATATACAAGAATCTTTAGCTTTGAGCCACATAGGGAATATACCCAACGTATGTACTATATGTACACAGTGAAGAATGAGAAATTGCAAAGCTATAACGTAACGCGTCGTAGAAGCTTTTTGTTGCTCCGTTATGTATACATGACGTGCTCTCTATGTACATATAGATACATAGTAACTCTATGGTGGTGGTACCTCTAGCTACGTTAGGTACATGTAATTATTATTAATAACGTGATCAAAGTAGAATGAATTTGTTGGACGAACGCTTCCCGGTTCCGCCGCTTGTTTCATGTCGATCGTAGAAGTCTAATATAACAGGCGATACATAGACAAAATATAAAATAAGACTCCAGCAACATACACTACTTCTAGCTGGTATGACGTGTGTATGTCTATGTTATATAAACTCTGTAACGTAACGCTACGTTCATATTGTATTCATATTGTAGAGTGAAATAATATATACCTTTTTGCAATTTCCGGATTGAAGTGCATACTTTAGTGACACTTCTAGACCTCCAGGAACAAAAATATTTTTGCTTTTGCGTTAATAATCAATCAGCAAGCCAATGAATTTACAGAACAACAACAATCAGCAGAAATTTACACTAAATTACATCGTCACATAATGAAATTGGAAATAATACGAAATTCAAACTTGTATAGGGAAAAACGAACATTCGATTTATTTAATCAGTCCTATCCTAAATATAATACTTGATGTTAGTATATATCACAGGTTTAAAATATTTCTTTCGATCCGTCATGTGATTACCGTCCTTCACATTAGGGATCAAAAGTTATATTTTAGTCCCCTGGTGTATAATATAGGTACTATTTTACGATTTGGGAAGGGAGGAATCACCAAGTATATATAATCACTTTTCAACAAAGGATATCAGAACTAATTCTAACTGGTCCATTATTTCTTAAGATATCATCACAGTGTGATCGGCCGAAAAATAGTCAACTTTCGCGATTTTTATTTCGGATGGATAGGACAGGGTAATGGGGATGAATTTTCTTTACGATTAATACCACTATCTAACAATACAAAATATTTTTAGTCGAATTTTCTCCGAAAAATTAGACTTATACAGTCTATACGATAAGAGCTGCGAGAGGCGAGAGTAGGGGCGCTATCCGTTTTCGGACCCGTAGAACACGAATATCTAGAAAAAAAAATTTCTGATATATATATATATATATATATATATATATATATATATATATATATATATATAGTATATATATAGTGTATATATATTAGTATTAGTATATTTGTATTAGTAGTATTAGTATATATATAGTGTATATATATATATAGTGTATATATATATATACAGATATATATATATATATATATATATATATATATATATATATATAGATATATATATATATATATATATATATATATATATATATATATATATATATATATATATATATATATATATATTTTCCCGCCACCTTTTAATTTGTGTAGGGCCCCCCTATGGAAGTTAAGAGATGAAATTTGGTAAATGGGGCTCATTTTCGAGGCACCTCATACTATCAAAGTGGGGTCAAATTTTGGGCAAATTTTTTTCTGACCCGACCTTTAAGGGGGTGGTGGGGGGCGGAAAAGCAATAAAACTTTTTCAAACCGGTTTTAAATAATGTTTCGGTCAATTATCTACAACATATCCAAAATTCAGCTTCCTAGGATGATATGGTGGGAGTAGAGGGGGGAAAAACGATTTTCGCTGGATCTAACAGGCCCCCAGCCCCCCAGAATTAACGTAGAGGGTTGAAATTTGGTGTGTTCATAAAGTTCGTACCTAGGTTGTGCTTTTTGGAGGTTTTAATATTTTACCCCCACCCCCCCCCCCATTTTTAAGCTACAATTTCATGCATTTTCGACGTTTTCGAAGTTTGTACCACTCGCACAGGTCACCCGAATAAACCTAGAGGGCTGAAATTTTGTATTCGGATTGAGTTATTATCAAGGGGGTGCCTTTTGGGGGTCTCGACTTTTAACCCCTACCCCCACCATTTTTATACCCAAAAGAACATGATTTTTCTTGTTTTTTAACAGTTTCGTTCGGGTCAAAATCTCCCCAAATAAACCTAGAGAGCTGAAATTTGGTGTACAGGTTAAGCTAATAGCCAGACACTGTTTTTTGGAGGTTTCAACTTTTAACCCTTACCCCCACGATTTTGACGCCAATATTTCCTTAATTTTTTTGCTTGTTTTCTAACACGTCTAGAGACTCCATAAGGAAACCTAGAGGGCTGAAATTTTGTACGTGTATTCAGTTAGTATCCAGCTAGTACCTTGTAGGGAGTCCGCATCACTTTTCCCCCCACTTCTCCCATTTTTACATCGGAATTGAATGCTATTGTTAAATGTGTTTTAAAAGCATTATGTTTATTCTAAATACAAGTAGGCGAATAGTAATTTTAAAAAATTTAAAAAAAAGTGAACTTACTTTTATGACAAATGAAATACATACATATTAAGTAATTTAAAAATGTTATTAAAGTCACTGTTTATTTATAAATTAGGAATTTTGGATTTTTAGTATTTATAAAATAGAAATTTTGGATTTTTTTGGAAAGAAAAAATATCTTTATAAAGGCCTTCCAGTTTAATATTGAAGGTCCTTTTTTAATATTTAAAACTAAAACATAAAGGCAATTAGCGGATAAACATGGGCAGGAATGTCCTCGTACGAATTGTGTTGGCTTTTTTTCTGCTACCTGTTTTCGGCACAAAATTGAAATTTACTGAGATACAGCCCTTAAATACGTAAAACCTTTTTTTTAAAGCCTCGATCAGCCGAACACTCATCACCAGTTTTGAAACCAACAAAATGACAATTCGGTTGTAGACTTTCAATCACATTTCGCTTGTAGACATTCAATACCGAAGATGAAGGGGAAAATTCAACTACCGTGATGGGGTCCCGCTGCTCACGGCGTTTTTTTTATTCGTCTTTATTTTATTTTTTATAATTATTATAATTTTTTGAAAAAAGTGTCTTTA
The DNA here is from genome assembly GCA_035578155.1 of Brachynemurus nebulosus. NCBI lineage: Eukaryota > Metazoa > Arthropoda > Insecta > Neuroptera > Myrmeleontidae > Brachynemurus > Brachynemurus nebulosus. Next base: position 36,510,180 of record JAPWDM010000008.1, on the reverse strand, counting down.
AAAAAGGGTGGATATTGGTGTCCACGATTCCGGCCGCAATTTTCATTTGGGAAAAATTAAATAGATTATTAGTCTGTAGGTAAGACGCTATGTACCTATGGGAGCTTTTTTTTGAAATTTGAAAAAATGGAGGCGGTTTAAATAAAAATTACAAAATTTTGTATAGTTTTCCGCGGGGAAAAATAAGATTTTAAAAAAATAAACTCCCATAGGTACCTAGCGGCTTACCTACAGATTGATAATCTATTTGATTTTTTTCTCCAAATGAAAACTGCGGCCGCTCTCGTGCGCACCAATATTCGCCCTTTTTTAAAGACACTTTTTTCAAAAAATTATAATAATTATAAAAAATAAATAAAAACGAATAAAAAAATATTTTTGTATTGTTAAATAGTGGTATTAATCGTAAAAAGAAATTCATCCCCATTCCCCCATCCTATTCATCCGAAAAAAAAACGCAAAAATTGACTATTTTTCGGCCGATCACACTGTCATAATACCTTAATATCCAATTAAGTAAGCCATAATTAATAAAAATATTTTTTAAAAAAAAGTTACAATAACTACATTATAAATTATATGTAAAATAGATTAATGCAGACAATGCAGGGAAGAGCTAAAAAGAATATAAAATATCTAATTAATTGCCTAAACAACTAATATGAAATCATGTTTTTAGCGAATTTCCAGAAATTCAGCTATTCCAGTAGGTCTCATGACACGACTTGAGCCCGGAAATATGGTAGAAATTTGTTTTGAGGTCCCTAGAAACCAAAAATAATATTCACTAAAATTTATATATATATATATATATATATATATATATATATATATATATATATATATATATATGTGTATGTATTTATGTATCAGCACGATAACTCTCGAACGAAATGTCCTAGGTTTACCAAATTTGGTGAGAACGTTGGAAATCCAAAAATCTTGGATGAGTTCTTCAGCCAGACACGTCGGATGCCAGGAACATGGTTTTTGTTCTTGCAAAAAATTAGTTTTTTGCCAAAATTTGCTATAATTTAAAAGTTTTTGCCACATTTTTATACACCATTGCAAAGACGGAAAAAAATCACATAAAAAAGGTTTTTGAACTATTATTCTAGGTTAGCTAGTTTTTGAGAAAATAAGAAAATAAGAAAATCCGCTACCGGGGCGGTTCTAGAAACCTCCGGCGGTGGGTGGAGTAATGTGAACGAAAATTTTTTCTAATCTAACTGAACTAACGGAACTTGATCTAACCTAACCGAACCTAAGAAAATTTGGTCTCAAACCTAACCGAACCTAAGGAAATTTTTTGTAATGTAACCGAACCCAACAAAATTTTTTCTAACCTAACTGAACCTTATTGTTCTATAATTTATATAAACTGAATTTATTATTAGCGAACTTCCAGAATGGAATTCAGTTATTACAGGCACTGTCATGACGCGACTTTATCCGGGACTATGGCAGAAATATGTTTTGAGGTCCCTAGAAACCGAAAATAATATTCACTAATATATATATATATATATATATATATATATATATATATATATATATATATATATATATATATATATATGTGTGTCCGCACGATAAATCTCGAACGAAATGTCCTAGCTTTACGAAATTTAGTGAAAATATTGGAAGTCCCAAACCGTTGGACAAGTTCGTTAGCCAGAACATGTCCGATGCCAGGAACATGGTTAAAAAATTGTTTTTTTGCCAAAATTTCCACTTATTCAAGAATTTCTGTGAAATTTTTTTACACTATTTAAAAGAGGAGAAAAGATTACATAAATACCCCTCTCGCAGCATCCTGCATAACGTAGCGAATTTCCATTTACAAAAGTACGTTTTTCTCGGAAACTAGTGGATATAGAGTAATTGTAAATAAAACGTACTTTTGTAAATGGAAATTCGCTATGTTATGCAGGATGCTGCGAGAGGGGTGTTTATATTTGTTATTACAGATGGTAATATTTTCAATAAATCTGAATAGAATATCTTTTAAAAAATAAGGATTAAAATTTTAGTTGGAATGCAGAGAAAGTATTTAAACAGAAATAATCAGAACTGATCTTAGAAAAATCTGCTTTATTTTTTAAGGTGCTACCGTTTACGTCGTAAAATTGACGAAATCCCCCACAAAGTTACTCCAAAAATTTTCCATGTTTTTTATGATAAAATCCTTAGAAGGTTCCATTTTTTGATCTTCATCTAATTTTTCGGTTTTTATTTTTTTTTTTTATCAAAGATTTGAATGAAAAATTTTATAAATTCTAACTATAGTCATCTGAGAAATAAATTTGTAACCGCGTTGACAATTACAATTTTTCCACAAAGGAATTACAGTATCCGAAGGCACACAGTAATTTTGTCTTTTGAAAGAGAATGAAGCTAAAGCTGGTTGCAATATTTTTATATACATATGTAACAGAATTTACAAAGCTTTATAAAACGAATCACAAAATTAGAATTCTACGGTAAGCTTGACATTTTTTTGTCTATTTTTTTTTTCAAAACACCCGTTCCCGATGTAAAGCTGTACATACGTATTTATATCTATGTAGCTATGCTAAAATTAACGTTTTTCACAGTTAATATTAGCTGAAGGAAAAATGAAACATTAAAGAAAATTTCCTTGAAACATATACCATGAATCTTTTACGTAATAGTTCGCTAGTTTATACGTTCCTCCTTTGTGCTTGGCTGTTAATTTCCGGCATTTAAACTGATGGAATAAACGTTACAAGAAAAAATGATTTAAAATTAAAACAAAAATAGAATTTTAGAATACGTTTTTCATCTACTAAACTAAAGATGAACAAGAGCGGTATATCAAGTTTTGGAATATACAAAAATAAATTTTTTGACTAATTTTATCTCCATTTGATACTAGAGCTAGTAAATAATTTAACTTCGAAAGAGTAACGACGTAAGTTTCTACATTTTGATATTACCGGGTTGCTCGAATTTTCTCTGCTATATCGTAAGTAGTTTCAAGAGAAAAATTATTGAACTAAATTCAATTTTACTATCGTCTGTTTCCCATATATTTTTAAAATATGCAGTGCATCAGTAGCATATCTACAAGAAGCGTCCCTGGAGACGTGACATACATTGTGTACTACCATGTACTGATATTCATTTACTTATTTCAACGTGCTGGTTAAGAGATAGATTCTAATTTTCTATTTTTGTGATTCGTTGTTGCGAACTATCCGGCGTAATGGTTAGGGTAAGTGTGAGAGGACTGGGTCTAGCTTTTTAGGGGGATTTATTAAGGGGAAACTATAGTAACTGAAACAATCATTTTAATTTAATTAAAATATTATCGTAATCAGGTATGAAATCGATTTAACATAACCTAAAAAGATATTTTAATGTCTATAACAGACGCCACCCACATCATTATTTTTTGGTTTATTTATGCAATTCATTTATACATTACATTATTATGATGTGAGCGGATGAAAGTTATGAGAAGGGGGTTAGGATTTGAAAGATACGTATCTGTAGGCGATTTCCTAGAGGAACTATGTCAATATTCATTTGCCGGCTCATGAAGAGAAACTGCAGGGAAACCTTCACGAGCATAGTCAGATTTCAATCTTCGATATATCTGTCCGAAGTACCAATACCTATACAGGCTCGATCAGTCGGCTCGACTCGACCAATATTCGTTTTTTAAATTGTAAAAAAAAAAATTTAACTATTTTCTAAAAAAGAAATTTCGGTGTTGCGTTTCCAACACAGATGAGACAGATCAAGTCTACATATAAAAAAGTGTAGTCCGAAAGTTGTAATAAGTAGCAATTTATACCACTACTGATTTAGTCTGTTACTGACCGTCGTGGTGTTCACGTCATAATAAATATCATGTTTCTTTAATCAATTCATGAAATTTAAACAGAAAAAAATATGAAGTGTGTCGTATTTAAATGTTAAAATTCTATTGAATAAAAAATTTCTCAAAATAAAGGGATATCTTTCTTAAAATAAATAAATTTATTTTTAATTGTTGACTAGTGGTAACATAGGGAGGCCATCATAGTATATACTATATGTATGCGAACTGCATACATCATCATCAACAAACATATCATACTAATACATTGGTATATTCGTGTCCATATATCATGTGTTTTTCTCGTGTGTGTGCTGTGTTACGTCACTCACTCGTTACAGCGGGCACAGTTTGGTAGATATACTAGTTTGACCCCTTGGTTTCCAACGTCAGAAGTAAGATTTTTATTATTAGTTAATTTGGTAAATATAGAAATATTATAATAGTAAGCCCTTTCAAACACTCCCACCATGAATAAACGTTTGTATGTAAATAACTTAGTATTCTTTCATATCTTTATCAATAAATCGTCCAATCGCTCTTTCTCTTTTTAATAAAATCTTTCGTTCTAAAACAATATAAAAAAAAAATTAAATAAAAAATATATAAAATATACGATTGAAAATGTAATTTGCTGTAAATTGGTAATACGATATATTTATTACACAGTTCGTAGAGATGGTAACACCATCGAATAAATATCCAAGTGGTTAGCATTGAGAGGGAGTAAGTAGATCCTCATACGTAAACGTACGTAGTGATACTATATGCAGGACCGAATCTTGGTTCAGGTTCAGAGCGGAAAAATATGTTTGCAGTGGCTGCAGGAAATTTATATTTTTATCTTTAAGTATAAAACTGCGTCTCGCATTAGAGAGAGGTTGTGTTTGATTGATTGCTGAATTGGAGTGGCACTCGAACAAGTGATCGGTGGCCTAGTTGGTAAGGCGCCTGGCTGGTAACCAAGAGATCCGGGTTCGAGTCCCAGCCGATCCAGTTTGGTAATTTTTCAAACACTATGTCAATTTTAATTAATTTTTATCTTTATTTAAAAACAGGGTGCCACAGTGGGATGTTTTGATCAGGTAATATCTTAAAAACGACTTAAAGAATATAGGGGAAGTTAAGCTCTGACGATAGATAAAACTCTACACTATTGGATAATCAGTCTTCCAAATTAAACCAAAAAAGAACAATAAACCCTTAATACTTTCATGAAATATACAAACATAAAAAATACATTTCTTTCCGTCTTGTGTCATGTATAGAAACTAACTTCCACGATTTTCCTATTACTAACCATAATTGAGAACACAGACCGAACGTGAATATTTTTCTTGGATTGGTATGTGCCGGTGGTAAGATAATGTGGGGAACTCCATCTTGCTCATCTTCCCCTACTCTAATATAGATTTTTTTGCGGCTAGCAATTTCCTATCAATTAACACCAACTTCAAACCTGGTGTCCTTTTTTTCTAACGAATAGTTGAAACGATAGTTTTCTTCTGGTTTTGAACGTGACAAGAAATCGCTGACGAAATAAAATATGAATACTTCAGGTATTATTTCCAATTTCAAATATTATCCAGTGCTTGTGAAACATTATTACGTATGACGAACTTTTGTCCGCATTTAAACATAGTCAGTATTCATATGTTCACTTATCGTTCAGCTAAACTGAAACTTTAAACACTCGATTTCTTTGGTTAGTATGACCAAAATCAAAATGTAAATTAAAAATCACAAAGTGATTGAAAAAATTATCAAATTGGATCGGCTGGGAATCGAACCCAGGATCACCCGGTAACTAGCCAGGTGTCTTGCCACTAGACCAAAGATCCTTTGTTCGAGAGCCGCCCTAATCCGACAACCATTCAACCACTTATGTGTATTGGTACTCTTTCTAAATGCGAGAAACAGTTACTATTTTCAATTTCAAATATTATCGAATAATATTGGGTTGAATCGTTGTCGGATTGGGGCGGCTGCCGAACAGAGGATCGTTGGTCTAGTGGCAAGACACCTGGCTAGTTACCGGGAGATCCTGGGTTCGATTCCTAGCCGATCCAATTTGATAAATTTTTTCAATCACTTTGTAATTTTTAATTTACTTCAGGTATATTTTTCAAGCTATTTTCGAGAAATTTTATATTCAATTTATTTCAAATTTTGTTAGATCCGTGGACTGAAGAATTATCAATTCGGCTCTGGCTGAGTAGTACTACATAGTTAAATATAGTAGTGAGTAGCGGTGTGATGATCGAATAGCAATAAACGAGATATTTAAAAAGAGAATAATAGATAGCCACCCGCCCCATCGGGCAAACACGGCCACAAACAAATAAAAATTATTGTCAGCAAATTAATAAATAAAATTTTCAAAATAAAAAAAAGAAGCAATAAAATTGAAAATGCATATATTTTATGATTTTGTTTTCAATATTACGTACTCAAATAGTCAAGTATATCAATGTATAAGTATTTTATTTTCCTATGCAGTCTTTCAGTTAAGATCAGTGTTGGGCAAGATATCGAATTCTATTATCTAGATAACAGATAATAGATAACATAATTTAAAATATCTAGAGATAAAGATAACAGATAATTTAACCGTTATCTAGATAAAATTTTAGAGAACAGATAAGATAATATATACAGAAATAATGCATTAGGCTAGCGTTTCTCAACCGCCGGTCCGTGGACCGGTGCCGGGTTGCGAAAGTACCTCACCGATCCCCAGAAAGATGTATAAATTACAATAAATTACGAAAATGTTAAAGAAACGTTTTTGGAATTTAGTTATTTTATTTATGATCCATGGTAGCATACGTCTAGCACAATAGAGTACAGCACATTGCTTAAAAAAGTGCTTAAAAAGTGTCGATATTTATTTGAATTACATGATCGACCAAATAAATGGTCGGAAAACGACACTTCATATTACACGATTAAATGTTATTCCAACTAATGGCTGAAATGATTCCTAGGTACAAGAATTCCATTTAAAAGACGAAAATTGCTTCTAAACACTTCTCTAATGGTTAACAAAATGTCGATACTTCTTTGAATTACATGGTAGACCAAGTGGTCGGAATACGACATTTCATATTACACGACTAAATGTTATTCCAACTAATGACGGCAATGATTTCAGGACAACAAGAATTCTGTTTAAAATTAAATAATTGTTTATAAATATTTTTGCAATTCTTAAGAAAGTGTCAAAATTTATCCGATAAATTACATGGTCGGCCAAATGAATACATGTAGGAAAATGATGAATTTAGCTTCAATTTTTTTTTTTTTTCAGAAAAAATAAAGATGTATTGTTATTATAATCAAATTTATTTATAACGAAAATGACTCATTTTAAAATAAAGTTTTGTCGCATATAAAAGGTATTATAATTTTTACTATCCTTTTTCAATATATTAGATAGTAGATCTTGTGAGAGATAGCTGTATTACGAGTTTGTGTAAAAGGTAAGTTTATGGGGATGAATCATTTGCAGTTGTTGTTGGTTTCTCTATATCTCATCTTTTTCCTTCGCTTAATAAAAAGATAAGATAAAAGATAACTTCTTTTGAAAATATCTAGATGAAAGATAAAATAGATAACGAAAACGTTATCTAGATAAAATTTCAGATAACGTTATCTAGATAAGCACAACACTGGTTAAGATTAATACATTTATGTAAAAAGGGGTGTGACAATACTAGTTATATCGTATGTTTGTAATGTTTTGTGTTAGAGTGAGAAATAACAAACTATATAGATTGGCAAAACGCTAGTGACATCTTAAAATTATATTGTGTTCGGTGTGCAGTTTGGTAGTTAGTAGAAAAGACAATGATTTGCTTGCGTATTTTGCCTTATTACCATTAAGGTAATGATTTTAGTTTCTGTCTTATAAAGTTATAATTATAGCTTTATAAACTTGCTCTAGCTATACTTGCTATTTAACATTAACTTTTAAAAATAAGAAAGATTAATTAAAAATCTATTACCCTGAGCACCAGAACTCCATCATTAGAGTCGAAATTACCCTCGTATTTTTGAAATTTTTAATATATTAAGTCAGTTTGAAATTTGTTTTTTTATTGTTTAAATATTAACAAATTAGGATTAGGGTTGACAAATATTGTTTTTTAACATTTTACACCCCTTAAGGTACAATAACAGTATGATTTGCCGAAAAAGAGACAAATTTTCGCGATTTTTTTTCGGATGGATAGGGTGGGGAATGGGAATGAATTTTTCTCAAAAAGGGCGGAAACCGGTACACACGATTGCGGCTGCAGTTTTCATCCGAAAAAAAAAATCAAATAGATTATCAATCTGTAAGTAAGCCGCTTAAAAAAAATGGCGGAATGGCGGCGGTTTGAATAAAAAGTACAAATTTATAGTTTTTCGTGTGGAAAAATAGGAATATTTAAAAAAAAAGCTCCCATAGGTACATATCGGCTTGCGTACAGATTGATAATCTATTTGATTTCTTTTTTCGGAAGAAAACTGCTGCCGCAATAGTGTGTACTGATTTCCGTCCCTTTTTTAAAGACACTTTTTTCAAAAAATTATAATAATTATAAAAAATAAATAAAAATGAATAAAAAAAAATATTTTTGTATTGTTAAATAGTGCTATTAATCGTAAAAAAAATTCATCCCCAACTTTGTATGGTAATAAAGTATATTATGACATATAGTTATTGTATTTTTTTGACATTGTAACTCAATAGGAACCCTATAAAAATAACATCGGATTGGATTTTATCCTTGTTATTATCCCTAATAACGAGGACTAGGATGTTGATAAATATGTCTAATATTTTCACGAGTGTTTGCCTTCATGTGGATTTGGAATTACTTTTCTACGTTGAGTTTTTACCGAGAAAAAATTTTTTGAATAGTAATTTTTTATTATTTTTTTTAGTAATCTTCGTAGTTACTCGGTTTTAGCCGGGAAGATTGTAGTTATCAATTTCTTATAGCCTCATCATACCGTTAGTACAGTTATTAATATGAGTTGCTACTGGGGCAGTTTCACCATGGAAGTACCGCTAGACTCTTTATAATAAAGGAAGTACACTATATTTAGAATTTTATTTCATAAATTTCATTATTTTCATAAATTAAATTTAGTTTACTGACTGAAACACGTGTATAATCGAACCGTATAATTTTTTTTAATATGTAAAAATTCTGTTTCAATTGTAATTTACTGATAAATAACATTTTTTTTCCAAAAATACGAATTTTATAAAAAACAAAATAGAATTTTATTGTTATTATTTTTTATTATTTAAATTTATTGATAATAATAATAGTGTGTTTATGTGCAATACCTAAATTATTTCAATTAAATAATTTGTTATGCATATTATAACCAACGTATGCAATAGATATGCCCCTAAATTATACGAGTATGTATGTATTATTATGTGCTGTGCAGTGTTGCCAACTCAGAGACAGTGAAATTATCAAACACTTGCATTAATATTAAATGAAATAAAACAAAAAAAAGTTGGTAATCCAAAAAACAGTATAAAGGTGACTTTAAAAAGAAACATAGTATTTTTGATCGACACTCCCACCATAGTTTATTTTAGGTGTAAAGGTACAGTCGCTTTACTACTATTATTTTATCGATTTACTTTCAAAAGTTTTTTTTTTGTCTTTACTTTTTGATTCAGCTGTGCTATACAGAAAATGACATTAATACCCTCTGTACCGCACTTTTAGCAAACACCCTATATATTAATACATAATCTTTTTTCATTATTGTCACACTGATCTGCATACATACACATCCAAATATTCGCAAACAAAAAAAATTTAAATTGTAATTGACAGTATTTTTCCTTTGTTTTGGTTTTTTGCAGAAAAAAAAAATTATATATGATCATAGTAATAAATTTAATTTTGACATTTATAAATAAAATATAGATGTAGCTGGTAGAATCTAACTGGTGTGTTGTGCGTATATTATGTATTTAGCCAGTAAACTGTTTGTTAATTTATGATGAAATAAAATTCCAATATTTATTTAAAATTTTCATATTAAATTAATTATGAAATAATAAAAATTTATACTAGTATTATATAGTTTGCATTGTTAGTTATCTAGTCAATGTTGTAGTGTTAATATTCCAGTGTGATGTGTAAATATTGGACATAATTTTTAATTTATGAATTCAAAAATGCGTAAAATTTTATTCATTGTTTTCGACGAAATTAATTGTAAAAATATATTTATTGTTTTTTTGACCCGCAGTTGAATAAAATTTAAAATCTAGTATACGTATAAAATGTGAATGTCTGACGTGGCACTTTATATATATATATATATATATATATATATATATATATATATATATATAAATTTCCAAGCTTACAATTAGAAATAAATATTATGTAGCTAGAAGATATTATTTAAAAAGTTATTTTAACAATATATTAATTTTTATACAAAATTAAATTGTGCAGAGAAACATTCTGTATATGACATAGAGATATATGGAGAGACAACTTAAAAAATCGTTAAAAAAGTTAAACAGTCATTAAAGAAAAAGATGACAGCAGTCATTTGTATTTTTAAACTATATTTTGTCTTTATATAATGAATGACAAAATACATTTGTTAAAGAAATGCTAATTTTGAGTCACGAATAAACAAAGATACACTAAACCTTTAAGGTCTTGTTGTCATACTCTTATCAATTGTTTATATTGGGGTTTTTGTTGTCATGGAAGCCAGTTGTGTACAACATACTTGCTTCAAAAATAGGTACATAGTTGGCTATCCATGTATATCACTGGTATATGATTTCTCTAAGCGTACGACGTTTATGTATTATCGTACGATTAAGGGAATATAGGTGTATATTTGCTGGATAAAGTTACGTGAGCTAGACAAAGATGAAATGTCCATGAAAAGTAGGGTCAAAATAATAATTTTTTATTTGTAATAATCAAATTGTGTTTTTGATAAAATCATGACGGGATTATATACTAGGTATTGTAATACATCAAGGATAATTTGTTTGAAATCATTTTGACACTTATTTATTAATATACTTAATCTGTCTGACTTGATCCATTTGTCTCAACTATAATGAGTTAGCAAAATTAATAAAAAAAATTGTTCCTTTTTGTATTTTCTTTTTTCTTTTGTCGTATTAATGACTCTTTGAGTGTACTTTCTAACAATGACTCTATAAATGGCGCTTGAATACCAAATAATAATGGTGAATCTCATTTATTAAAATTTTATATTTCATAAAAATTAAGTTTTTTACATCTGTATATATTTATTATTAACTTTACAGATTTTTGTAAATTATAATGTATTAATGTAAAAATTCGCAACAAAAAGTCAATTTTTCTAAAAAGTCTACAACCAAAAAATTTTCAATGTTATCTCTCGGGTTCAGGAAGCCACATTTTTTTACAACATGTAACAAAATTATGTGATTTTATTAAAAAAAAGTTCTTCACAGCGCTTCCACGATAATATTTTTTTTAGAATATTTGGGAATGTATTACACGCTTAAAGACATATTAGGTATATCGCATCAGAAGCGAAAAACTTGTTATGGTTAAAACTATAGTTAAAATTTGCTATGGTAAGTTATAAATTAAAAATAAACTTCATTAAAGTTTCGTCACCATTGACTAAGACACTTATTAGGTTGTCTGTAGTATAGCATAACGATTTACGATTGTTTACGATCAGTAAAAAAAAATTTACTTCATCTACATATTATCTCATATTAAACAATTCTCTTCTAGTATCATCATCTCTATCTATCTACCTCCACGACTTTATCATTTATAATCATTATATACATACGATAATAATATTCTATATCTTTCCTTCTCTATTTCACATTCACTGCCGTGTCACTTTCTCTATTGTTCCACTCTACTATACATAGTTTGTTATTATAAAAGGAAATGATGAGTATACAGCAACAGGTGTGTTACTCACCTATTTGACTATATATGTATGTATATCTATATTTGTGTGTGATACGGCGAATGAACCGTCCACCTCCCACCATTACCCCCACCTCATACTATTTATTGAATAACGAATGTACTTATAGTTTACTATACCTAGACTATAGAGAACTATATCTACGCCTATAGTATTTGACGTCGCGTAGTTGGTACAATAGCTACCTACCTGAGAGTTGTCTGGCTCGCTCCGTTATCTACCTGTGTAGATTGTAGTATCTTTGTCTGTCTTGTTGCTATCTGCTACATGACTGATTACTCGGGTATTACAACCACCGTGTATGTATGTATGTAATACTTGACTGACATCTATGAATGTTACTAGGCATTAACTAAAACTACATAAATATTATAGATAGTAGATGTTCTATATTTATTGGAAGGTTGGTACATAGGTACTATACCGTTACATGTGTTAGGTATCTTTTAATGGTGTGTGTGTATCTAACTTGTCTAATTAAATTAATTTATAATGATATTTTTGTTGGTTATGTGAGTTGATCGTATCAATTTTGTTTGATTGATTTGACTTAACAAATAAGGGATGATATTAATTATTGAGGGTATATTGTGGAAGGCAAATCAAAAAGACGAATTCTTAATAATAATTCTGCCGTAGAATAAGCTTATCGTTTCAATACCGTTAAATGCGATCAATCAACACATTTTTTACCTTCGATTTGACACATTAGATTATATTAAACAGTTTAATTTTGATTCCGATGGCTTCTTCTTTATTTTTATCATCTTAAAAGTCCACTTTCTTTTTTTGTTCTTTTTTAGAGATGATCGATATATCGATAACTGTTATTTTGTAACTAGTATAGAAAGATAGCAGTTATCGTCAATAACTAGAATACCCAGTAACTGGTTACTTAAATAACTCCTTTGGAAATATCGATAACATAGGTCAATATTAATATATTCGAAATCAAGGATCACAGTAATTTATTTTAACCACCTACGGAGAATTTCAAAATAATAACGCCCCAGGTAAGGTACACATTTTCTATTGTAGCACATTTAAAAAACCCTTAAAAATGAACTATTGTCTATTGTACAGTTATCTATTTGTATTTTTAATTTTGTATCCATAAAATTGTTAAAATTGTGTATATAAAGCCTAAATCGTTGTATAGACAAGTATTTGAACAGATATTGCAGATTATTTTGTATCCGTCAGTATTATAGATCTGTGCATATTTCACTAACAGAACCGTTTATACGCATATCGAATATCTTACAATATGTTAAAATATCCAAATACCATACCAGTTATTATAATAACTGTTATAAATAACAGTTATTTTTCAGTAACTGTTATTGTAATAACAGTTATTAGAAAATAACCGTTTAGCTCATCTCTATTCTTTTTTTTTATAAGATATGATCAGTCCCTATTCCTGTCGCTTTTAGAGGTAAGAAGGCTAAATAAGGAACTAACTAATATATAATAATAACAAAATTTTATAATTTTTTCCCTATTCAGCTCACCGTTCCTAAATTTCTGATATGAGAATGTTAAAAAATTACTATTAAGAATACTATAAAAAAGATCAAAATCAAGTAAATTACGCCACCTTGTTCCCCACTCCTATACCATTCATCCGATTACGACGAAACTTTGGCGAGTTGTTGTGCGCACGCCCGCGAAGGTGTTTGTATTAGTACAACCATTTTACAATATGTGGCACACGAGTCGTTTCAACTTATGTGTATATTTCATATAAATCATCGTGATATAAAACTTTGGTGAGTTATTGTGCGCATGTTAGTGAAGGTTTCTGAATTAGTACAATCAATTTACAATAGGTGGCGAGCGAGTCGTTCCAATTTATGTGTGTATTTCATATAGTTTAATAGGTGGTATTGCAACGCATATCGGTTAGTATCACAGTATATCGAAACTTATAGTATGTTATGAATAGGTAACTTAATCATATTAGTACACTTGAATGTTATCTCTGGGTATATATCTAGCGTAGGCAGACAAAAGGAGTTAAGTCCATTTCTGATTGTTTCTTTTTATTTTATAATAAGGACCCAGGGAGTCTATTTCATATATTTCCAAAAGGGCAAAAGTCAATTCCACGCCTAACATCATTTTTTATGCACTTGTTATAAAAAAATTCTTTTCAGAAACTAACAAAAGAAGTTAAGGTCTTAAAATTCTTAATAAAATAATAAATAAGTACAAAGTTTAATTAAATTGGAAATGTATTTTTATGGCAACAACTACTCGCCAAAACGGGTTAGGTCAACAAATGGTTTTAATAATGAAATTTATTGTTGTTTTCAGTCCATAAAAATGTCTTAAAAAATTTTAGTTTCAGGTTTAAAGTTTATTTTTTTATGATTTACTGTGTTACCTGTTAAGAAACTAATTGATTAAGTTTGAAGATAAACTTGAAGATAATTCAAATAAACTGATGTTGCTTGCATTTCATTTTAGTTTTTACTCTCTACTATCAAATTGATATTTTGGACTTAACTCCTTTTGTCTACCTGGGATAGATATAATGCCATACATATGTATATTCCAATGACTTGAGATACCTAGAACTAGTACTTACAAGAATAGCAAATCTGTATAATATGCTTACATAGTTTAATGGTTTAAGATGACAAAGTAAGTTCACCATAAATCACATTAAGTTATATATTATATAATATATATATTAATGTTAACTAATCAAATAGTCAGAATATTAGGAAATTATTGTATAATCTTCAAGTAACTTCCGATTAAAATTTGCTCATAATCAGTGAATAATATGAGGGAATACAATAGAAAAGGTATAACTCCAAATTACTCAAGCCTTAGTAGAAATTTAGATTATAAACACATTTGCTTCATTTCATCAAAAGAATAATATCCAGGTGGTAATTCTTAAACGGAACTATCTAGTATTTATTAAAACTATTTGTTAAAAATATTTTTAATTCTTTTTCTATTTTTAACGAAATATATTTTTAAAAATATGTTTATTTTAAAGTACATAAATATTATTGTATATATACGAGTACATATAAAAAAAAACGCGAAAAACTGTTTTTGGCCTACTTTGTTCGTCATTTTGGGGGATGTCTACAATGATTCAGCTGTTTCAAAATATTTTTCCTATTTCTCCTACTTGCCCCCCCCCCCATTTATAATGTTTCAGTACGATGGAATATGAGATAATTCATGTATTTTGCAGTTATAACAAGCAAATTTAAATAAGACTTACTATCTATATATAAATAAGAAAAATTTTAATTTATCTGTTGACTTGTCGGTGGAATCCTAGCTGATTCGCCCTTGGCCGATTTTTTAATATTTTAAATATTTTTTAGAAAAGCATTTTTAATATAGATACGAATAACTATTTAAAGTTAATATGTGTGTCGCCTAGTATCAAAAACTACTAAATGCACTTTTCGAATTTATTGATTTTTTAGGGCCATTAATTTTTAAATGCAACAGGGCATATGCCCGTTAACATTTTTTGTTGTAATTTTAATTGCTTACTAAAGAAATCTGCAACTGAAATATAACATAATTCTGCTAAAATTACATTGAAAACATTACAAATCCTGCTAAATACCTATACATAACCTACATTTTAGATTTTAACCGTTCAAATTTTAATTTTTTCACTGACATGCGGGACGTACGAAGTATAAAATTATGTTTTCACGTAAAATTTGTATTTTAGTATTTATCTAAAATTTTAAATAATGAAATCGTAGATGTAAATGAATTACTAAGTAAGCACTTTAGTTTTAAGTGACAAAACGAAAATAGTTTACAATATTACAAAACAAATTGTATCGTCTAACCCTGATACATCCAATATTGCTGAATCAAGTTTTCTTTTAATAAATTTCCCTTATAATTTCTGTTTTAAAACGCACTTTATATAAATGTTACTATCAAAACCTACTAAATTCAAATAATTTTGATTAAAAAAGGGGTAAAACGATAATTTTGTTTTTTGATAATAGTGATAATCATCTTTTTTACCTTGTTAGTTAATATAATTATGACTTTTTAATTGAAAAATTAATTTTGAACTGAGTTATGGTTTTTTGCGATTTCCCACGATCTTTATAAAGTGGAATTAGTAGATTTTGATACTAGGCAACTCATGTATTCTAAACTTTGACGAATGAATTTTTTTCCTTGTATATATTATTATATACTTGTGCTATTTATACAGTATAAAAAAAGCTTAAGACCATAATACACAATATAAGTTAATTATGTTTTATAATAATAAACTTTCGGTTCTATAGTTAATTGTAGATAATGCTGAGTAAGTTATAAAATAAGTAACCAACTAGGTATGTGTATGGTGCTTCACCGACCAAATAAAATAAAACGCTCAAGAAAACTGCTACACAAACTTTATATTATAATATTATTAATTATGTACCTATTAACTACAATACATATACAATACTTTACCGATACCGGGACTTTACAAACATCATATACGCTAATAAATTTTCTAAAATATTCCTAACTTGAAAACTTTATACTACTTTCTTATGTACGCATATACATGCTTACTTACCCAACAGTTTATGTTGTAAAACATAAATACTTTAATAATATTTTATGCATTATGTAATCAACGTAACAGATAATGTATGTAGTTACAGTGAGACTGTATTAAGATATCTAATCCAATAAAAAATTGATAATGATAATAATACTTAGTATAATAAACGTATACACTAGTTACTTACTGTTTGTGAAATTAAAATACTTTATAATCTGTTTTGGTACCGTTTTTTTTTTTTTACCGTACAGTAAAACTGGTAAAAATAGAAGTTGAATCTATAGGAACCTCGTAAAGAGAAAGAAACGGAAATATGGTTTAGTCTGTGGGAAGATTTAGCTTATGAAGTTCTACCACAAAATATATACTTAAGGGGGACCACCAGTGTGACATTTTGAAAAAATTTGAAATTTTTTTTTGCATGTTTCGATAGTCTATACCTTTAAAAATAACATACTAAAATTTCAAGTGCATATCTCAAATAATCTTTGAGTTACAGTTATCCGAAGAGCGGATTTTGATTTTCATTGTTAACTTTAAGATATTGAGAAATGTATGAAGGTTAATAGTTCGGGAGTTTCTAGACGTGGCTGCAGGTCACATGTTGTGGAGAAGCTAGATCCTGGCACATTTAAATGACTCATTTAGTTTTACTATGACCGTTATAGTGAATACATCGTAAATAATTTTAGTAAAAATTCTCAGTGATTAAAACTAAAAGGTAAGTACAGAAAAACTACATTTTTCAAATTTGCTGCAGTTATACCTCGAAGAAAAATCATCCGATCGATTTGATTATTATTGCAGCTTCTTTTATATATGTTTATTCGAGTCATGAACCTCCAGTTTTCCGATCGAATAAAAAATGAATTTTTTGCAGGCCAAAATTCATCAAATTTTCGCGCAAAATTTGAAACTTTTTTTTTTAAAAACTCCGTCATTTTATTAAATTTTAGCTTTTTTTCGATTGCGGTTTACGGCACAGGCAATACTTTCTAGAACTCACTGAATTTTCAGTTTTCCAGAAATTTTATCATGAATTTATTATATATCAACGAATATATCCTTAAAATACTTATTAAAACATTCCTTTAAGTACTTTTCTTTAAAAAATTTTAAAAGACACAGTACTTTTCGTTAAAAAAATTGCCAAAAATCACCTTTTTTTCAGACGGTCACACTAGTGGTCCCCCTTAAAGATTTCCGTCTAATTGTTAATGAAAAAAATAAATAAAAGTTATACAGACTTCAAACATCTGATCTTTTTTCATTCTTCATCTTTCATTATTTCGTTTTCACAAGTCTTTTGGTATCACTGTATATTTTATTATTTTTGGCATAAAATCGCTGTAATTTTGCTATTTTTGATAACTACTACGACCTTACTCAGTGGTGTCAGAAGACGAAAATAGGGAGTGGGCAAGATAATTTTTGCGAGGCCCCCATTTAATTTTCTTTTTGAAATTTTTGTCTTAAAAATTAGGCGACAATCAAAAAATAAAAAAATAAAAAAATAAATAAAAAAAAAACAGTCACTCGCGAGGTTTCTTTAAGTGCGAGGTCGTGGCCCACGCCTAGTTACGCCACTGACCTTAGTACTGATAGACAGTGCTATGATTTTACTACTTTTGATACAGAACCGCTGTAATCTTACTACTTTGGAAGCAGAACTACTGTAACCTTACTACTTTTGATACAGAACTGCTATAACTTTACTACTTTTGGTATAGAACTTCTATAACTTGATTACTTTTTGTATAGAACGGCTATAGTCTTATCACTTTTAGCATAGAACTGCCGCGACTTCGCTACTATTGGTACAGAATTTTGATGGATAAAATTACTGAAGGGGTAAGTGGATCTCGACTAACGGTAGGTCCGAAGTAATGTTTTATTATATCTAATCTTCTAAAAAAATTTTTTGTAGAAACAATGGTAATAGTTTAATTGATAAAGTTAATAAATATAGTTTTCAGACTAGTGACAAAATTTCACAAAGGGCCTTCAAGGGAAGGGCTGCGGGGCCTAGTGCAATGCACCGTTTGCACTGTCCTCGATGCAAATCTATCCGATTTGGTTGTTTTCACCATTTCAATGCTAGGACCGAAAGCGCCTTTAAATAGGTCCGAAATTATTAAATAGAAATTCACGAGAAAATTTTAATAAGTAGTATAGGGTTTCACTGTACAGTCGATATATCTGTATTTAATAGTAACGACAATTTAACTTCCATTCTAATTCATCTAACTGTATGTCGTACGAAAGACAAGCACGAATATCGTCGGTTCACTCACTCATATATTTTATTGTTGATGTTTCTACTAAACATAAATCGTTTATAAGCGGATTATTATTTTAAACAACAGCTTTTGTACCGCACAACTAGCTAAGTATTTTCCATCTACATACATACATACATCTGCATATATGTATATTCACATAGTCTTTCGGTTGTCGTCTGGTTGTATCATAAATATTATGTATGATATAGGTGCACATCTTTATACTATAAAATAATGGTTAATTTTGTGATTTTTTTTTTGTGGTGAGAAAATTTTTAACCTAAAAATCTGATGTAGATGGACTAATTACATAAGGTTTAAAGGAGGGGCCTCACTTTGACTAAAAAAACTGGCATGTTTCAAAAAATTAAATAACTGTTTTTGAAGTGGAAAATTCTATAATGAAGGTAACTTTTCGTGAATGCGTAATGAAATCTGTAACGTGGGAGCGCAATGAAATATTACGTTTTTACACCGACTTTCGAATTTTTTTTTCTTTTAATAGAATTATTGGATAACTGACTGTCTAGATCAGGGGTGGCCAACCCAAATGATCTTGCGGGCCACTTTGGAAGCGCATCATAACTTCGCGGGCCGCATATAAAATTATGTGTTCCTATATATTATGCATTTTTTTTATAACACATTGATTTTCACTACCTTGGTAATTATAAAATAAATATATTTTGTAAAGTGTGATGAATCTCGCGGGCCAAAGAAAGTTCAAGGCGGGCCACATGCGGCCCGCGGACCGCGGGTTGGCGACCCCTCCTCTAGATCATTACAATTGTCACTGAACGATTTCGAATTTTCAGTATAATTTATCTTGAAAACATGCATTTTAAAAAACTAGGTGCAATAAAGTTAAATTCCTTTTTCTGTCACATCGTTCATTATTATTAGTTAAGTCAAATACTGTAAGCTTCAGAATATCACCTGTTATTTTCAACGGTGAAAGATGTTCTGAATCTTCTATTAACCTCAAATTTAAAGAAGTCATTGTAATTGATCCGAAAATCGAAATCAAACCTATATAAGAAATGACACCAGTTTCGTTGGGAGTATCAATCGAAGCGTATTAACGTCAATATGTTCTTCATTTTCTTTGGCTAAACAAAAAAACAGAAATTTTTTCTCGGATAATTGGAAGGTTGGTTGTGTGGATCTCATTCTCAAGGGTCGCATGGCTTGATTTTCCTCACTAGTGTACTCTCATTTAGAAAAATTTCGCTCTTTCAATAACACAACAGCCCCCTTTCACAATGTGGTTTATAGCTTCTCTTAAGGTAGTTACCCCGACATTCAACTTTTCGACAGAATAGTTTCAAATTTTAATAGTATGAAGAAGAATACTATGTCCGATTATCCTTGTAAATTGGGAAAGATTGATCGTTTCTGAGTTAAGATAATTAGGGTTAAAGTTTGTATCTACTCCATGTATTAGATCTCAAAATTCTGATTACGTACCCTTATTTTGTATTTAACAATATAATGACAGAATTCAATAAAAAACTAGGGAAAGAAAGACTAATAAGTCCTGAATATAAAGAAAAAATTGAATTATTTGTTGATTGTTTTGAATTGAAGATATCATCAGAGAAATTATAGTATTTTAATAAGAATTTAACATCGATATTAATTTCAAGCAACTGAACCGAAGTAGTTTGGCAACGCTGTATATTAAATAACTGGTTTATTGGTATTTACTTGTATACAGTACATATGTATGCCACACAGAATATTATCATCTATTGAAAATTATTAGTCCAGTAGCACTAATTTTAAGCCCTATCTCACTAAAGCCCTATCTCACGAAACAAGGTTCACACCCTGCCGGAACATTCGAAAAAGTGGATTTTTGAGTGCGCGTTTGGAGCGCTGTATTTTTTCACCTGTACAAGATAGACAGGTGCTCTCGCGGACTTTTATAGAGAATTCCATTCTCTACAAAAATGGTCTTAACACTTTTTAATGTATCTATCAACTTTTTCGCTACGTAAGCGGTGAAAAGGTCAAAAAACGCTATTCATGAATTTTCAATATTGTTTAAATAATATAAAAAAACATTTCCGGGAGTTAACATTTTGCACAAATTTTCTCCTCGGCAATCCCTATAAGAATCTCTTTTTAAAAAATTTTTATGTCTATTCTAAAATTAATGTATAGATAAAATTTAGTGCTACTGGACTATATATATGTATTAAAACTTTACTCAGTATGATGCCAAAGCATTTATCATAAAAAACTTTGATAGTATAAGTGTGTATATACAGGCTGTTCGAAAGTATGCATATACATGTTCGTATGAAATGTAGTAAGCATCAACATCTATCCACTAATACAGACAATAATGACATAAAGTACTTTTGGTTTGCAACTTTTTCTACTAGCGTGTCACACGGTCACTACCTTAAGAGATATTTTATTTCTAGTGTACGTATATATATTAACATTTGTTTACGGAAAGCTTTCTATACTCGTAGTCATTTTTTCGTGTGTCTAAAACAGACAGTCATAAAACAGATATGCCACTGGTCAGTTGAAGAACATTAAATCAGGATCAAATTTCTAATGAAAATCGGAACCTCAATAAGTTAACTGTAGCAGGAAACTGATTCAAACTTGATAATTTACGAGGGTATTTTGTTAAAATATGTCAATGTTAGGTATCTACTACACGAAAATCTGTTACTTATAAATCACCCTTATACATATGTAGGTATACAAAACGGAGGGATGACGTATACACGATTAAAAGGGATGCAAAATTGGCAACAGGCAATATATTCATCAGACGAATATAATATAATTTGTGTTGTATTGTTTTATTCTATTCGATTCACATATAAAACCAGTTTTAAATTATTAACTTCCGTTTGTTGCCATTTTACGTGTTTATACATATCCGTACATAGGGTTGTATGTACATATATTTGTGTGCGTTTATTAAATCTTAATTGTTTTATAAATGTATTTATAGATGGAGTAAGTGAAAATTGATGAGACGAAGCGCAAACAACTACGCATGAATTATTATGAAAAACATTTAAATTGAAAATCTTCTATCAGTTTCATCAATTCATTGTATGCTTGCTTGTGTAACTATGTAGCTATGTATGTGTGAGTATCCATGAAATTTTCCCGATTTTAATAACAGTAATGGAAAATATAGTATTATATCGATGTATTCACTGGGTAGATAATAGTTGAAATGTACAGATCATTTTTAGTTTCATCAAATATATACATTACGACAAATTAGGTGTCATAATAAGTATTTGTCATAAAGCATCTATCTCTGCGACTGTTCACTGATTTACATAAAGGTCGTCTATAGGGGTGGCTTTTCCAAAACACGCGCGCTGTAGTTCACAGCCCAAAGGTTCTTCGTCGAACTGGTGGGTTGTACATGTACAAGATTATATGAAAACTATGCTATGGCTTTTATTATAGTCAGATTTACATTGTACTTATAAATACATAAGTAATCATCTTTTCGTTTTAAAAAAAAATTATTATTATTTTAAAAAATTTCTTAATTTGTTTGATCAAATTATTTTTTATAAGTTTAAATACAAGCAAAAGAAATTATTATGTATTCCTCAATAATTAATTATCAAGTTAGTGAAGAAATTATGTTTAATGAGGTGATTCTCTAGTCGTTAATTCTGTGTAATTTAATTACGAAATTTAAATGTCCGAGAATTATATACCGTTAAACAGAATAGAATGGTACGTGACATTTGCGCTAGAGGTTCATACACTTTCTTACGTATGCATTAGATGGTAATTGGTTTGGAAGAGAGTAATTCTAGTTTCGATAGCTCCTTCGTTATTTTTACCATTTTAAAAATCCAATAATTGGATAATAAAATGAAACAGGAAATAAATAAATGGAACAGGAAATTATTTCCTGTTTCACTTACTTGGAAAATATTGAAATGTGGTCAATTTTTTGTTACGTTGTTGGGAGTAATAGGTACAAAGAGGAGGTTAGTAGGGAAATTGTACATACAGGCTGATAAACTTTTTATCTGTCTTTCAAAAAAGTGAAAGTGTCGTAAATTGAAAAAGAAATTAAATTCATAAAGTAAGAAATTCAAGAAAATATGTATGTATGTATATATTTAGACTTATTCTTAAGACTTTCTTTAGACTTATTCGTTAGAAGCTTTAGTACGTCTATTTACCCATCATTCGTCTTTATTAATCCCTTTCGTGTCCATATTGATGTCACTGGTGTCCTTATTTATCCCTACTGTTGTCTCTACTCACTTTTGCTGGAGCTTCTTAATTATATAAATATATCGAATATTGGTAAAAGAAAACTAACAAAATTTTACATATTTTGAATGAATAACGGAACTAGGGTATTAAATTTATTATTCTTTTCAATGTAAACATATTCAAACTAATAAGACTATAGACTAATTTTTGCATTGTTGAGCAACTAAATTTAAATTAAAATATAACCGGCTTTAAACTGTAAACTGTTAACTACAATAATTATAAAAAAAAAATTCGGTTTTTTCCTGACTCACCCCACGATTCCTATACATCTCCTTTTACGGTATTTGATTTTTATTAGGAGCAAAATATTAAATAATTAATATGTAAAAAAATTATTTTGTAAGAATCCATAACAGGAAAAATGAAAATTCTTTCCTTGTTAACTTTTTACTAATTAAATTAAGATTATGAGCCGGACTTTTGAGTTTCATCTCAACGCAACATCAGGAAAAATAAAATTGAAAATTTAACATATTTTGGGAATAAGTTTAAGGTAGTTAATATCTATTAATAACCTTGCATCAAATCTATTGAAAACAGACACAGGACAATTTATGAAAAAAAATTATGAAAATATCGGCGATCAGCCACTTTAAGTCTCTTTCTTGCTGAAATACATAAATCGACTACAAAAACTTTCAACAAAGAAATCATTTTGAGAGTGAGCTATCCACTGTTTGAAACTGTCTGAGATTGAAAAAACCAGTAGATAGGGCTCCAATCTATCTAATCATTAATTTTTGCCCAAAAAAAAACTCCCCAATACTTTACAAAGAAAAATTTATCCAAAACTGTTAAAAAAAAATTGATCAAAAAAAGTTTAAATACTAATAATTTACCCGACAGACAATTTATTTTGTATCATCGAACAACGCCAATAAATTAGCTTAAAAAAATGATATTCCAATAACAATTTTCTGTGTGTGCATCGTGTGATCGGTGAACATCGGATACACATAAATTTCCGCCGAGATAAAAGAAATAATATATTTTATTATTTTATAAAGTTGGCAATTCATTTCATACACTCCAGCAGTATACACACATATACACCAGTGTTACCAATTTCATTTTTTTTCTCCTATTTTTCTTTCTCACTATTTACAGAGCAATATATTATTACGTTTGTTTCATACGAGTAAACACAATAGTTGGTTTATAGTGTACGCTACAAGTATATTATATAAACTGACGGTGTAGGTACTTCCCAGAATACGAGGACTGAGGAGGCGAAGTCTTTGTGCAATGTTAAAGATTCACAGGCGGAAATTAGATATTATTACTTGTGTTTTCTGTGCTAGTGTAATTTTAAAGATGAATTTTCCATTTTAAATATTTGAGACAATTGTAGTTGATTTCGTTCATTAATGCTTTTTTGAACATTTTAGTTGCATTTTGATGATATTTATTGTCACTAGCCGCACTGACAACTAAATATCCCGAGGCCAGGTCTAACAGTTTTGGTGAAATTTGAATATGCTGTAGAACACTAAAAAATAAGTGACATGTATTATCTTTATCGGCGGAAAAATGGTTTAAAGGAATGAAATCGCCCTTTAAAATATGGAGTGAAAATTTAATTTTCCAATTATCTCGAAAGTTTAAATTGGCAGCAATATTGTTCTTTTTCAAAGAACTATACATTGATATATACAACTTGTTTCAATTACATCAACAGGGGTGGTTGGAGGTTAATTTCGCAAAAAGGGGGTGAAAAATAAAAAAAATATTAAAATATTGTTTACAGAAGTAATAAAATCTAATTGACTTAGTTAATCTTGATAGTTAACTATAGGAAGTGACTGTATCAAAGTAATTGTACTATTTGAGTATATCAAGATGTTCATGTTAAATAGTTGAAAACTTCAAGAATTTTCGAATTCAAAATTAGTATCACTTATTTTCTATTCTTCTACAATATATCCAAATTTCACCGAAATCGATAGGTCCGACCACAGGACGTTTACTTGTGAGTTTCAACGCAATTTTCAAAAAAAGTGAAGTGAAGGATGAGACAAGTTGTACAAAAGAGAAAAAAATTATGTATTTTTCACTGATTTTGATTTAACAAAAACGTCTAAAAGCTATTTTTCGTTTTGTTGTGATACTGTGTCAGTGATATTCTGATATTCTGATTTTCTGTCAGATCTTGACGCATTAAGACATGCATTTGGCGACTTTCTACATTAAATAATTACATCAGCATTATTTTTTTGTTTAAATATTTAAAATTAACATTTACCTAAAATTTTCACTCGGAAAATAAATATGTATTCATAAAAAAACTGAATTATATCTATTTAGTGAATAAACTCGTAATAAATATAACATTTATATAGAAAATTGCAAAATTACAGAAAGCTTAAGATCCCACATTGTTATATACCTACTCTCTATGTATTTTCAAATACATACAGCTACTACATACAGTAAAATATATGATATACGGACTGTTGTCATTCGACGAAATTTCCTTGTTACAAATACAATAATAATTTATAAACAATACCATCTATATGAGAACGGTCAGTATATTAAGGACATTAAACCTCCTTACTTTTACCAAGGACTATAGTTGTTACAGGTTCACCAGAAATATAAAATAAATAAATAGAATAACAAATGATGATGAAATTAGGACAAAATCATTTGTTACCAAATATCGTTTGAGTGTATTCTTATGTGCGAAATTAACGAGGTAGGTGAGGTATAGTGAAAAAAAAAACAACAAAGTTACTACCTTGGCAACAAGAAACGGTGATCGGCTTATTTACAAGGTCGCCAAGGTCGCCGTGTTGGTATCTAACAATATACCAACGAACATTATTATAAAAATGGTATAGAAACAATATATAAGGCCAGTTTGTTGGATATATTACTGAAGTGCTTAGCGGGACCATATTTATTGCAAGACATAAATTGTATGACACAACATTTTTACTGTAATTACCATTGTAATTGCATTTATTAGAAGATAGTAGTTGGTCGTAGCTTGAGTGTATCTTGAGGTTTCATTTATACCATGGTATATTAAATTTATACACTATGTATAATATACGTACACGGAGAGAAAAATCATATAATTTTTGTAGATAAAATTTCAGAAAAATTACCATGCTCTCTTATAATGCGTGCGCGATCGACGACCAAAGTAAAAAATATATTATGGTAAAATTTAATGTGGTAACACAACTTCTATCACACTCTTATGCATATATGTTATAGTTTAATTCTTGTTGTCGTACTCTTTCATTTGCGCATCTGACCCGCAACCTTATGTTGCTTCGGCTGTACCTGTAAGAACTTCGAAGATGCCCGATCTTTTCGACCCTCGATTTTTTATGATCCATACAAAAATGATTGGCAACAATATATTCTAATACTGAAGATAGTGGAGTAACAAAATGATGAATAACTAATGAACACTGCTTCGACACCACACGACATCACACCAGCTGACTTGCAACGCCACCAGTCCTGCTATGTGACCTTCATATATGATTGTGTCGATACTTTTTGCAGCTTGCCTCGCTATGTGACAGCGTTGATACCTTCTCTTTCTTTCTTTCTACTATTAGCTTCTTTTATTATTTTCTACTTTTCTTCTATTTTAAGACAGCATGGTAATTTTTGTAAGAAAAACAATTAAACTGTCGGCAATGGAACTTTTTACTGCGCTGTTTTACAAATTTTACGGAGCTAATATTACGGAAAGAACATTCTATCCTTTAAATTTTCTATGACTAATTATAATTTTTATATTTTTACCGTACAAAATTAAATACGTTCGCCTTTTACACGTCGATTGTATAGTGCTGAGCACAGTAATTTTTATATGAATTTTCTCTCTGTGTATGTTTGCTTGTCTATGTTCGGTTCTAACAGTCTCTATCCTGAATCAGAAAACACATTATTAAAATTTTATTAGACGGCCGTTTATTTGAGTGATATCTGTATTTTAATCGCAAAGCATATACACATATAGATTCACCCTAATACTTATATAATAATATTTTATTAACTGTAAGCTTTGTATTGTGTTGTTTGTCTCTTTATTTTCGGTTCTCATTTAATTTCTTAATATGAAGTTTATAACGACAGAACTGTGTTGTCTTATATTTACAGGATGTTTCTGACTATGAAGAATGTATGAATTTTAAAATGAGATAAATATAATGTAAGCATACGACGTAAGCAGGTATTTCTGGCTAATATGTAAGAACATTTCGATATATTTTTTAGAAGCTTAGGTTCCATTGTACAGCAAAATAAACAAAATTTGAAAAAGTGAAAAAAACTGCACTATTTGGAAAAATGATTTAGTGAATCGTCTTTTATAATTTGTGATTTGACATTAATGGATTATTTTTTTTTGGGATATGTAAAGTTTTTAATTTATGTTGAAGAAAGAATTGCTGCCGAAGTACTTATTGTTAGTTATGTAACACCATGACAGTCATAACTCATAACGATAAAACACCCAGTTGGTACACTAGTTTGATAGCTAATACATTTTATATGGAATTATTGACGTTGTACGACGTGGCGTGTGAGTTAGTAAGATTTGACTTGACGTTTTATATGACGTCAATGACCGTTAAGGGGTTAATGATGTAACTGCAGGAAGGCTACAAATATTGCTACAGTTATTTGGCATTTTAAAACATTCCTGTCTTTAGTACTTTAAATCACCATGTACTTACTTACGATCTAATTTATAGTATTGTCTTTGTTCATCTAATTCTACCAACATTGCAACTATCAAATAAAACTACTAAACAATACTCGTAAGACATTATTTTACTTACAACTGTTTATATTTATTACCATTATTAGTGTTTATTTTGTAACTAACTATATTGTTAGTAGTACTGAGATTGCTAGTAGTTGGTATTTTTTGCATATTATAATCAAATTATACTGAGAGTAATTCAGTGGCGGATTTACTATTTTGCCGCCCCCAGACATGGCAGAAAATGCCGCCTCTGCACCCTCGCCTATCTCACTCATTCCGTCTTCTCCCTTCCTCTCTTCGATTTTCCTCATTTCCCCAATTTGATTGTCTGCCCTGTTTCCATTAATGGTCATTTCATGTAAAAATTTGTCTGAAATTTGTCTGATTTGTCTGAAAACATAACACAGACACCACAAAAAACGGATCCAGTACTCTCAGAAAACACTAACCAATTACCAGGCAATAATTCACCATTAGTAAGCTTGCGCTGAGACATATTAAATGTAAGGTATCTGATTGTACCGTTGCTATACTGTCTCATCGATATTTTAACAGAAACCAAATTTTGCCACGTAATCACGAGTTCTCGCATTCACTGTCCAATTAATAGGATCATGATCTATAGTCTATATCTATTGGATTATACAGCTGGCATATCCAAGATTATATAAGTGATTTTTGTAAACTTTGACGCGCAGAATAAATCGCTTGGCGTAATAAACACGTCGTTAATTATGCCAAGCGAGTGTATATGCAAAAAAAAAATCGCTTTACTAGGTTTATTCCGACGAAACTTTTACACCTAATGATAATGATATGACTATATGTATACTTTTTAAAGTTATAAAGAGAAAGGTAATATCAATCTATAATTCTATATATATAGATATATACATATATCTTGCATGTTTATGTATAAAAACATCCCTTATCTACGTTAAAAGAATTTTTTCAAACATATTTTTTTCTTGCTTCAAGAGAAATACGAACAAAAAATAAATCAGCGAACATTAATTACTTTTTAAAGAACAATAAAAAACTTTTTAAAAACAAATCAATTTAAAAACATGGCCAACTTCGATTCGATTTTTTTTTTTGTTAAATGAAATAAAAACAATATCGTTATTAATCATTTGCTGTTCAATTTTTTTTCTGTATTTTTTTGTTTATTGAAAATAAATTACAAATGCTTTCGCTTTTACATTGAACAGAAAAAAAACCATTTTTCTTTAAATTGATTGAAATGTAAAATATCATTTGATAATAAATGAATAAATGTATTTTTTTTTTGGAAAAAATTTGTAAATATAGAAAGACTGGAACAAATAATTTGATTGCTTATTATTTTATATCGTTATAATTATCATGGTATTGTTTAAAAATCATGCCCCAAAATTAATTTGTAATTATGAGTTCATGTTATTATATTTAGTAGGTTCTGGGAATCTAAAACTTGAAAAATTAATTAAAAATGTAGAAATACTCTGGGAGTACGCAATATGAATTCTGTTCCTGACGGGAATTCCAGTAACAAACTACTGAATCCTTACAATTTCGATATAATCGTTTTTGTGTCTGTTTGCTTCGTCCTAATGATTTTGACACCTTTTAATCTGAGGTATCTTCTGTAAAGCTCTTCATTGCAAAATATTTTTACTAAATTTCCATTTGTTTCATTTATGCGTGCTGTTAATTTGATAACATAATTGTAAAACTTATTGAGGTTATATCCTAGACTCTATCTAAGTAATTCCTTTATCCGAGTAAAGTATTTTTAAAAAGGTTTTTCTGTTAATTTCCCTAGCACAGTTACAATCGCGCCTCCAATAATGTCACTTATGTATAACATTACAAATTTTCTTAAAAAACAGTGACAATTTTGGAAATTATTTGAAATACTGGAAGAGTTACGGGAACAGTATATTGTGCAATAAGGGCGGGAAATTGTCGATTGCCCATGAGAGCGCACAATCGTAGTGAGTGTGCTCAAATTCGCTCGAGTGGGTAATCGACAATCCTGCACCAGTTGCACATACTATTTTTTATTACGAATTTTATATACTTTTTTCCATTATTATTACTTTTTAAAATAATATTTTTGAGTGTTTGTCTTTTTTTCAGAATTGAATATTGTTTAAATTAATTTGTTGCGTGGTTTCTATAGAAGTAATTATGAAATATTTATTAAATGAAAAATCAAGAGGCGGCTTTGCGTGTTTTGATTAAATTTTGCGTGGTTTATTGTCAATTTGCGTGCGGAAAGTTTACTTTTCGCAAGCAAAAAAGTATGTAGAAAGAGTACAGTGGGCAAATAGCTATTTTACGTACAAAAATGTGTGCGCCAAGTTAGTACTTCTCCCGCATGAGTAATAAAAATTAATTTTTCTTCTCACTATTGACACAGATTTTTCCTATTTTTCCGTATAGTGAGGGGATCGTCGTAAAGTTCTTTTAAATTGACCTTGATATTTCCTTTAATATATAAGTATCATATAATCTTGTAAATTTTGTTACAAAATATTACCGCAGCGATTTATCGGTAAAACTTGACTTCAATGACTTGTCCAATGATTAGAATAGATTTTAAGCCAAAAAAATTAGTTTGTCAAAAGCTTGTACAATGACACAACCTATCCACATTACAGCGAAACCTCTTTTTACGCAGAGGATAGGGGTCGCATAAAAAAAATCGAAAAAAAAATATTAAAAAAACTTCATAGATAGATATAACAATTATATTTCGTTACCGATTGTAATTTCATACAAAATACATAACTCCAAGCGTCACGATTTCCTTAGAAATTGCTTTTCTAAACAAAATGAAGAATTAATTTACACATGACATTATACACTTTGATGGTAAGTTTTTTTTTAAAAACCGTAGGTATAAGACAAGTTATATTAAAAAATCGTACAAAAAAATAAATAAAATAAAATGCGCTGCCAATGGGATGTGAAACACAGCTTCCTCGTACTGGTAAAGTACTTTAAAATAGTATTCTACCAAATATATATACCGTGAAATTATATTTTCGCCTTAAAGTTCATAAAAAAAAGTTGTAACTTAGAATAATTAAAGGCTAAATTATAAAATAATAGCAAAAATATTTTAGAAACTAACACCCAAAATACTTTAAAAATTTGAGCGAAATGGGCCTAGCAGTAAATAAGATATTGACATTTAATGGGATTTCATGACAACGCCATGGATACTATTACTCCGAATGCAATGAAATTTGTAAGGGACCATTTAGGAACCAAACTGCATAATTTCTGAAAATTTCATTAAAAACAATCGAATGGTACAGAAGTTGTGCTACTTGGTGCAAACTGGCGACACACAGACAGACACCAAACCAAAACTGTTCAGGAAGCTCTAAAACGTAAATGTGCGTAAAAAATTTTATTTTGGAGGGAAAAAATTTCTATTTTTTAAAAGTGATCACAATGCTTCCACTACTTTAGTAGTCTCGGAAGTAATAACACAAAAATAGGTCTCTAGATACGAGCATGTATTTGAGAAAACTTCTCACTAAAGCATGTTTTTTAAATACTGATCAAATTCAACTTGTTTGAACTACACACATATATTAAATGCCTGTAAAGTAAATAGCAATTGAAAATTTTAAATAAACAAAAACTAACATATAATGTGCTTTCTAATAATCTTTAATAATTTTTCTCAACACATAAAGCTTTGAACTTTTAGTATTTAAATATATTATTTATTTTAAACAGAAGCCTCATCTATATACATATGTTCCATGGAATACCTATTTTTCTTTATTTATTTATGAATTTATAAACTTTAATTTTCTCTGGGAAAGGAAATGTAAATTACATTCTATGAGCTTGCCTTTGATATGTCGTCAAAGATGTGTGAAGAGTTTAAATTAAAGTTGATTTAACGTAATATATGTAATGTAAAACGGTAAAAGATCGACCGATATATATATATATATATATATATATATATATATATATATATATATATATATATATGCTGTACCGTACCTTGTCTACCTATGTAAATGTTATTAACTTTGATTAAAAGTCATCATCGTAATGTAATTAAAATAGAAATACATCTTCATTTTCAAAAAATAAATTTTAATTGCATATATATTAATGTTCCGTTTCTCTTTTTGACATTTTGCAGTTATTTTAGTATCCCTTTAAATAAATAAAAATATCGGTTTAATTAAAGAGGTTTTCAAGCAGCCACACAACTCACGGAATTAAAGATTTTATAAACCTCTTTAATTAAACCGATATTTTTATTTATTTAAAAGGATACTAAAATAACTGCAAAATGTCAAAAAGAGAAAAGGAACATTAATATATATATATATATATATATATATATATATATATATATATATATATATATATATATGCAATTAATAATATGAGGCTGCTTGAAAATTTTTTCAACTTTTTGTATATTATAAAATAGCTCCTTTAATGAGTTCTCATCTATTTAATTGAAACTATTTTAAAATACGTATGAAAAGTTCTGTACTATTTTTTTCGTTACAAACTTAACTTTTTCTTTTGATAGAAAAATTAAAAAAAACTACGATATTCTTTTGGAATTAAATACATGTGCGTTGCCATTAAAAATTGTTTTGATAATTTTGGTGCTGACAAATACCCCATTCTAGGAATTGCTATTTGTTATTAAGTATAATGAACACAACGACAACTGAAAATGACTCATTCACATAAATTTATGTTTTGGCCAAACTCGTAATATAGATATTTCTCACAAGGTCTACTATCTAATATATTGAAAAAGGATAGTAGAAATTATTGAAAAAGGATAGTAGAAAGGATAGTAGAAACTTTTAATGTGACAAAATTTTATTTTTGAAATGAGTCATTTTCAGTTCTTATAAATAACATTGTTCATAATTTTCTGTGCCATAAGCTACGCGTAGCATAGAAGTACTTTTGAAGTTCTTTTATCTCTATTGGAACAATAAAGTAAAAATGTCGAAAATGTTCACTTTAATTTTCAATTTTAAAAATTACGACGTACCTAGAAAAGTTGTAGAATTAATTAACTTGAAATTGTTGTACAAAATAAACAAGTGTTGGAAAGCTAATGTACGTTTAACATTTACAATATGATATTTAAAAAAAAGTTAATGCCACTTTCTGGTGAAGTTTTCAT
Source organism: Brachynemurus nebulosus (assembly GCA_035578155.1). Classification (NCBI taxonomy): domain Eukaryota; kingdom Metazoa; phylum Arthropoda; class Insecta; order Neuroptera; family Myrmeleontidae; genus Brachynemurus; species Brachynemurus nebulosus. Next base: position 36,477,285 of record JAPWDM010000008.1, on the reverse strand, counting down.
CAAAGGATATAGAAAAAAGTGTCTCCCTGTGATCTTAAATTTTATAAATAAGGTGTTAATTAGATTTTTTTGGTTAATCGTAATATATTTTTAAAAAATAAACATTTCAAAGAATACTAAGAGATATAATATATTTTGATAATTAGCCTTCAATTATCCAGATAGCTTACTTCACTCAAGGTTCTATCAAGTTTCGTAAATTAGATTTCATTTCCACGATTCTCTGTTTCTTATTGTCTTTTTCGGCATATATCTAAGGATAGTTGAAGACTGTTTAATATCATAAAAGGTCGGTCATTTTAATACTCTGGTATGCTAATATTACAATATTCTTGACGGTATTTCTCCAAGTGCTGTAGATCATATTAGAATTGCTTTTCTTTAAGTTTTTTGCGATTAGCTTATTGCTAAAGTCTTTTTAAATTCAATCAGTGTAGATAATAAAAAGCTCGAGCGTAAAAAAAATCCTGGTATTAATCCTTTAGCGAAGCGGACGATATATGTATTTATGTGAATAGTTTCTGCGATCAGTTGAGGATAACATATGAACTTGTGTATGTTAAGTTAATGAGAAAGAAGATGCAGAAGAAACCAAGGGCATTTACTGATACGTAGGTAGGTACACAAGTTGGGCGCGTCCGAGGGAAATTAGATCGGAAATGTATTTCATCAGTTTTCATTACACATGTGTTTACCAGAACGAAACAAACCATTATCTTGCGATGAGAAATGACGAACGATAGTTGTTTTCTCGATTCGCGTAAGAAATTTAACAAACTGTGAAAGTCAGTATATGTAATTGAAAACTGGTATAACGCGGCGAATATAATTAAAGTAATCGCCACTGGAATAAAAAAAAAAATAATCGAGTTCTGAAAACTATGAAAGCCATTCTATTTTATCGCCTGAAATGCCAGAAATATTTCTGAATAGTTTCTATAAAGTAGGCTGTTTTCGTCATTGGTTTCTTCGCCTGGCAATGGTCTTTCAAGTAGCTTTGCAAGAGAAAATCGCAAGTGTTTAAAACCGGTAAGTAAGGCGAGCACTTAGTACTTCAAAACTATAAAAAAATAGTATATTATTCAACGAGCTAGTAATGATAGCTATTACTCACGAAGATGAAATTACGACACGAGCCAAGCTTGCGAGGCGAGTGTCGTAATGCATCTGAGTGAGTAATAGCTATTGCAAGCGAGTAGAATACGATATTCTTTCTACGACTTTTTTCCTTTTTGATGTAAATAAAATTGAATATAAATTTTAAATCAAATTTTTAATCTATTTCTAATTTCATTAAATGTTTGTATAATATGTATAAAGCGATCAAAACAAAATATACACTACTTTGTTTACTTGAACGTTACTACGCAACATATATTAAATTAAAACTTGATACATACATTTTACATAAAACCATCGCAAACCCATTGAATAATGGTTAATACTGTGATTTCAAAAAGGTATTGAAAAATGGTCGTTCCTCCACACCTTTGAATAATGCTTAACTTTCTCAATAATTAACAAATATATAATAATAATGAGTGTGTTCTTCAACATGAGTAGAAAAATAATATTACTCATTCTGCAAAAATACCATAATTATTTAAAAATTGATAAAAATAATAATGCCTGTTTCAATTGCGACTTTCTAAACGTGTCCTGACGCGAAACTCTTTTCAAAGTTACTTCTAAAGCTTGTTTCTGTAGAGTTTTTTTCGTGAGAAGTAGTCCTTAATGAAATTCACTTTTTCTACGCTAGTCAAGTCACTGACGAAGAAAATTTCAATTCACCGTATCTCTCTGACAAAGTGCAGAGGAAATACAAACGTGACAGCCAAAACAATTTTCTATTTATCACCCTGTAAATTTCCAAATAGTTCTTTCTGCATTTGTAAATTTTTGTAATTTTAATTTCTTCGGGCAATTACTACCAAAGAATTTTTTCGATACGATTAAAATAAGTCAACTTAGGTTTGCATTTATAGTTGTTGTTTATATGTTTTTGGAACGATTCGAATTTTAGATCAATCTGTATCAATTTATATTTCAATCAAAAGTATAAAATTTATATTTTTGTCAGTGAATCACTAACATATATAATAATAATAATAATATTTATTTACATTAAAAACTATTACAATTAGTTGTGGAAAAAGTACATAATACATAAATTAGTTACTATACATAATACAAAAGAAATATATATATATATATATATATATATATATATATATATATATATATATATATATATATATATATATATATATATATATATATATATATATGTATATATTTCTTTTGTATTGAAAGCGAAACGTTTAATGCTTATGAAATTTTGTGTGCGTACTGAAGACTAGATTGGCTCGGCTAAGTTCGTTAGCTAGACACGTCGGATGCCCAGAAGTAGGTTTTTCGGGCATCTTTTGTCAACAAACTGAGTTTTTTGCCAGAATTAAGCAATTTTTCATTTTTTTTTTTTACACCAAGCCAAAGTAAAAGACAATATGCGTAAAAAATGTTTTTACACCATTGCTCTAAATTAATTACTTTTTGAGAAAAGTTAGAAAATATATTGGAAAAAATCATTTTTTATCATAAATCATATATATATCTTAGTGATTCTATTTAATATATAGTGATTCACTGACAAAAATCAGATTTTTGTTGCTCAACACTAAATCAAATGTCAGAAGTTCATATATATCAATATCCACAATATGTGTGGGGGAGATTGATGATCCCACTGCATATATCGTTATCGATGAAGTAGAGAAACTAATCGTACGATGGATGTACGTACGGAATATATTAACTATCGATACCATAATACGGTGTGGGTTTAAACGGATGAGAGGAAGTATCAGGTAAACTAGCATTTTCAATATTCGCCTAGACAATTCAGTTTTTATTAACATTTCTTTTTTTTTATTTTTAATCTATTATTATTATAACTTTATTCAGTGGTTTGGATAGGAAAATTCCATAATTTGGTCGGAAATATTTTGAAATCAGCTTGCATTAGTCTTCATTAAATTTTATCAGTAAGCATTTTGCTAAAAATTAACATTTAAAAAGAAAAATCAATTTGGAATAGTGCCAGTTTTAAAAATTCATCAGAAATACGTCAGACAGATGTTGTGTTGTTAGTGTTTCTTTTAATTGTAGTGGTTTCACACTTTCAATTTGAAATTTTCTCATCTTATTGATTATCAACTTTCTCTTATATGTCTCAACATCAACAACGTAGGTGTTTCAACTTAATAATCCTCAATTATCCTTATAAACGTTTATTTGATTAAAAGTTTTGACTAACGACGATTATGATTTAGTCAATCAGTCAGTGAGCCCGATTATTAAAATGATCAATTTCTTATGTATAATATTTGAGATGTTTGCCCTAGTCACCTACATATTCATTCTCACATTGATTCTATCAAAAGTTAAAACCTTCACCCAACGACAAATATGATAAATTTAATGAATTCTAATCATGTCAATAATTATTTCATTCTCTTCCCTTCTCGTCACCTGTTCTTACCATGTCCGTTTGTTATCATTTAGATACATCCATTTCTGTTTATCCTGTTCGTTACTTTGTTCATTACCTGAATTACATACATACATATCAGTGGTACTTGCTTTTACATATAGGATGTCCCAGAAATATATCAGCGAATTTTGAGATACTGTAGAGAATATATACGTACTCATATTGGCAATCCTTAAAAATGTTAAAATTGTAAAGAGTTAATTCAAACCTTGAAGAATATCTGTTTTAATAAGTATGTATGTCCAAGAACCTGATCCATGAAAAAAAAAAAGAAAACAATCAAGATTCAGGTTTTAGAATTTGTTCAAACTCGTGTTTTGAAATTTTTTGTTATTCTGAAAACAAGAAGAACAGCGTATGATACTAGATATGCATCTGCAGGTCTTCTTAACGGAAGTATGCTGATATTCTGGAATTGTGACCGGAGACTGCGAAAAAATTCGACAGATAGACTGAAATCTGACTTACTAATTTAACTCCCGCAATCACACACTCCTACCCAGGGCCGGCGAGAGAAATGAAGAGCCCCGGAGCACAGCAAAAAACTTTCAAACATCTTTTCTCCAAAAATACAATTGAAGAGCAAAAAAAATGTTCTCACTTTATCCGAACCCCCCGATTGAGGCTGAGGGCTCCCTTTTTAGACCCGAGCCCTCGGGCAATTGCCCCACCTGCCGCACCCTCTCGCCGGCCCTGCTCCTGCCGAAAAATCCTCTTAAGTACATAGGTACAACCGACACCGAGTGGGTGTCCAAACTTTGCGCATCTACTAGTCATAGGTATCAGCGTTAGTCCGTGCAGTTACTTAGCGGTGTTTTTTCTCTAAACAAAGATAACTACGATACCTATTAGCATGCTTTGTGAGACACTCTGTCTACATATGTACGTACATTAGAGCCGTATGGAGCTATAATTTAACTTACAGACAATTTACTCAATCGTTATGTTTACATTAGAGTATGAAGGCGGTCAAAGCGATAGCAGGTAGAGTAGACAGATGGAACAAATACTTATTAAAGTTGTAACGAATATTTGCGTTTATATTCACGAATAACTCACTCTATTTAGACATTCGTATTCGTATTCGCATTTTCAAAAAAGTGCAAATATTTTCATTACGGATTTTCATTAAAAAGTTAAACGGAAACTACCAAAAACATAGGAATTTGAATGGAAATATTCTGGATCTGAACCTTTAATCTAAATATTTTGTATGTATGTCGACGTCTAAATCAACGAATACCTTCAGATCTACTAGGGCTGGAGCAATGAAATCAGGCTACGTGACATATTTTGTCCCTGACCAAATAACTGAGAACATCTTTTATTGTTTAATAATAATTTTATCAGCGCCACAGAGACGTAACTACTACAGTGGAGCAGGTGGAGCAATTGCTTCAGAGCGCAACAGAAAAAGGTATGGGCACAAGCTAACAAACTTGGAAGTTAGTTTTAGTCGTTATAGCAATTTTTTGGAGAGAATAAGAAATTGACAATCTTTTTTTTTGTTTGTCAGTCACATTTTTTAGGGGGAAAATAGACTTCTCGGAGGGAGACGCTCGAGTCAAAATCGATCCAGGGTACGAAATTTGTAGTTACGCTTTTACAACGCTATATATGTATTAACAAGTGAACACATGCGATTTCACTGTTTTACGTATGCCCACAAGTTATATTATGTAAACATTCGTATTCGTATTCGCATTCGCATTTGCAAATATCAAAAATTTGACATTTGTTACAACTCTAATTCCTACATGATAGTAGTTTGAACATGATATGGTCAACATCCGTCTGTTTATATTAGACCCACACACACACACACACACACACATACACACATTACATACATTTGTGGATGATCCACTCATGTTGCATGCACATGATACCCCGATGATATTTGATTGTACGTTGTTGGTAACGTGCTGGTAATCGGCAGTAATTCCATAAGTAAATGTAATTCGGTAATGACGTTATTGATTTTTGATGTTATCAAATGCACCAACTATGATCTATTTCCGACTAACACGATAGAAAACTATAATTTGATGCAGTAGACTATGAAAGTAATGAAAGTGGTTGTTAAGTATTGTTGTTGTAATTAATAATTTTTTGATCGCGAGTTGGTTCAGTGGTTAACAATTCGGCTCCCAGGCATCCATTGGACCTTGAGTCCCCACTACTAACTAGACTTTTTACGGAGGGTAGTCAAAGCCCGCGCTTTATTCATAAGAGAGAAATTTGAATCTTAAATTTCGACTGTTCCTTTAAAGACCCAGTATACAGACGCCCGGTTAATAGTTCTGCATCAAATGATACAGTTTAGTTGTGACTCATCTATCAACAAAAATAATTAATTTACCTACAGAGACAACATTCATAATACTGGTATAGTCGACAGACAGCTAAAACTAATTAATACTGTAACGAATTTAAGGATTAAATAAATATGAGTCGCAACGTAAGACGTAAAACCGTATCGCAAAAACAGGTAATTCTGTTTAGTGAAAATTGTAAGTTCTTCTTAACTATATATTCTTCATATATTGTTACACAATAATCGGTTGACAAAAGGCAGAAAGTCTTTCATAGATAGTTAAAATTTTAGAATATCCTTATAGGTATATTTAAAAATATTATTGTGGAATGGTGGGGACGTCGGGGAGGAGACTGAAATTATTGGCATAGATTCTTGGAAACACCCAATATTGTGTAGACACAAAGAAATGTTTTGGCACCAGAGTAAAAAAAGCATCGATTGGGAATTGAGATTTTAGTTAATTTTTTGAATGCTGGCTAAAATTTACCAATTTAAAAAAAAAGTTGACACTAAATACGACAAAAATTTCAAACAAAAAGAAGATATTTGTTTAGCTTATGAAAATCCACAAATTAAACAAAATATTGTCAATAAATTTAGCTACGAGAAAAATAAGTAAAATATTTGCGATATTTCATAAAATGTTATAAACATAATACAAATAATATAATCAAATTTATAAATTTTTGAATACGTGGTATACATATACAAAAATATACGATAGAAATAAGACAGATAGATAATGTACATAAAGCTATTAGACAGAGACACAATTTATCATGACATACTAGTATTTTCCCCCATTGAAAATGTGTATAAAATATAAAATATAACAAAAACAGGACGTAACTCTCGTATAGCAAGCAAACTGTATTATATATGTATGTGACGGGGATTAGGTGAAAAAGCAGAATGGTTGAGTTATATCATAATTAAGGAAAGACTAACATCACCATTTTATTTTATAAGCCTTGCCTTTCATATAACGAGCTTAAGAGACTAGCTAGCTAGGCTAGGCACGGCAAGAGTGTGTTGTAACTCGTAGCAACACGAACCAGTCAGTCAGAGCAGTACGCAACGAAGATGAAATGAGAATGAGAGAGTTTGTAAATATCAGTTGTAGATTTTATGTTTGAAATAATGTAATGTAACTAAGGAAGATGAACAGGAACAAAGAAATATGTATATCTCAGTACAGTGGTGTAAAATAATATTGGAGCAGTACATACAGGTATTTCAAACAATTCATTAACACCTCTACAGTCCGAGCACACCACATACATGCGTGATGACCAGAACAATCATAGAGGCTGATCGCGATTAGCGATCACACATGTGTGGGATGCTATCGCGGACGGTATAGTGAAGATGTCTGTAAATGTTATAGACATGTAATGTATAAGGCCTGCTGCATATTACGTAATGCATTATAGATCACATCGCACCACTTCGCTACTTACGGTAGCTAGACCTAGAGTTTGTATACCTTATTGGTGTACACTTTTTAAGGAATTGTTGACGTGTTATAGTGTTGCGTCAGTGTGTTAAAAATATTACTGGCCTCTGGGGAGATTTACTGCGTAGATATTATAGTGTTAATAATAAAAGAATAATACCCAAAATAGAGCTTCTGTAGTCTTTGTTAGACATTTTGTTTCAAACTGGAATAATCGAAATGAATCAATTGAAATGAGTCCATCTGAGAGAAAAATTATCGCGAATTGTTTCCAAGAGTCGTAATTAGAAATAGAGTACATAGCTGATAGTACTATCCGACAGTTTATTCTAGTTCTCTCAAGTAATGAAGAAATTACAAAATTAATACAATATTTGCCAAAAATAACCAATCCAAAACGCGAAATGATTAAAAATTGTTATTACAAAAATACAATATTCTCTAAAATTACATTTATATTTGAGTGTTTAACACAAGAATTTGAATGTAATAAATTGGACGATTTAAAAAACCAAGACGATTTTTTTTACATACCTAATTTTTTACAAACATAATTTTTTACAACAAAAATTTTTCTCTGTCTATAACTTCTTTTGACGATTATAATGAGCATAAATCGGATTAATCTCTCTTAATTTACATTAACTGTCGACTGTTATACAGGTCAACACCTTTACTACAGGAGAAAGTTACTCAAAGTACTCTCAAGTGGACAACAAACTATCAGCTTTCTGGATAACTTCTGCAAGTTACTCTCAAGTAGACACGTAGCCTAATGAACAAAATTTGCAGTTGTAACCCTTCCGATACGGTAATCGATAAAGCTACTGAACGGAACATACCTATACGATCCCGTTAACTAATTTTTAACATTTTGTTTTTTCGATTTTGTTTCAGTACTTCTACGTATTCCTGTACTATACGCTTTGCAGTCTAGTCTGGTCGATTTACTTCTATTTTTATCTTTTTTTAATAAATATCCATCCAAGCGCGTACACCCATTCACAGAGAGTGAGAGAGAACACGAACGAATATTGCGAGGATGGCGATGTGAAGCAAAGAACTTTTTTTAGATTACCCGTGCAATTAATCAATTTAATAATAAGATTTGTTCGTAATTTATTTTTTTTCTCCAACTGAAGGAAGAAGAGATATTTTGTATGCTTCTTTTGTGGGCTGTGCTGGCGTCAATGTTATTTATCGCATTAACGAAAATGATAAAATAATATTTTTTCTTTTTAAAAAAAACGAGGGAATTTTCATGGTTGATACTGATTAACTTAGCGTGCGTTAACTTAGCGTTGTAGAAGTGACGCAGATTATCGTCTAAATCTCTAAATGATATAAATTCAATACAAATCTGACAGATATAAGATTTTTTGAAAATGGAAAGCTTTGAGACAATTTACTGCAATACTAGCCGTAAACCATCCGACTTTTCTCAAATGTTAGAGTTTTTGAGTAACCTGCTCTGCCCATGCCTTCTTTTTTATCCTTTGATATTTCTGAATTTCTTTCTCACCCATCAGTTTCAATGCGTATTTTGTCGATGCGTGGCATTTCTCTTTTGATAAATTCACCCTTAAGGCCCGATCCACACTATAGTGCCGATATCGGTACGCTCCCGCTCCGGTCTCGCTACGATATAATCTTGTTGTGTTCCCATTACAGTGTTGATACCATGCTAGTACCTATTCGTTCTTCATTCACATTATAATACCGCTCTCGGTACGCTCGCAGTTCGATATAAACGTTTTCTTTTATAACAACTGAATGCAAGCGAAGTGGAGCGGACTCAAAAAAGTGTTTACACTATAGGTACCAGTCATAACAAGTCTAATATCGCTCCGATAAAATATTACCTGAGTGGTAATGGTATTGGAGCGGTACTGGAGCGGGACTGGACTGCAACTGACATCGGAGCGATAATGTGAATACACTCATTGTTTCTTGTGTAAGAATATTTTATCGAATCGGGAGCGTAACGATATCGTACCGAGAGCGAAGCGTTAATGTGGATCGGGCCTAAATCAGTGAAAACTTATTTTCCTAATAAGCACTTACTTTCAGAAACCTAAATACCAACTTCTACGTTTTTAGCTTCAAAATTAACAAACTTCACAACAAATTTTCATCACTTACTGGTCCTCTTGGGGGATGAATTTCAAAAAACCTTTCTCTAATCTTTCTTAGAGCTGATCTGAGTGATATAAGTATCTCCTGTACAAAATTTCATGCTTCTAAACCTAATAGTTTAGGCTGTCTGTTGTCTGTCAGTCAGTTAGTGTAAGAGTTTTATTAGATAGATTTTCGTTGCTAAGATCGACGGATTTATGAAAAGTCAAAGAAAACCGATAATATTTTGGCTTTTCTTTAGGATCATACCTAATTTTAAATTTTGTTTAAATATTTGATTAAAATTATAGGTCAAATAAACTAAAATATCATCAAACAAATGTAACAAATGCAACAAATGAAGCAAAATTAGACTAATCTAGTTCAAAATTAGACTAATCTTTTTGTTATTTTTTTTAGATTAGAGTAACTATATAAGTTAAAACTGTACGTTTAATTTTGATTCATTTATTAATAATTTTAGACCATTTTTAGTTGATTTGCCTCATACCTACTAACTGTACTTTGAATAAAATAAAGTTCAGTGGAAACGGACGCCAAACAATAATTCAAATCTTTTTAAAAATCTAAAATATTGAAAATATCCTTTTATTTACTTTAACGTATTGGCTAAATAAACAACAGATAATTAATTGTTCCTGATTTCCATTGCAGTTGATTTCCATTAACATTTCAACTATTACGCACTTTTTCACATTTGAACCTTTTTCCATCCACCATCTCATTCCCGAATTCTCTTCTCCTTCTCTGTATACACATATCAAAAAAATGTGCCATGCTATCCAATTTACAATGTTAAACATACCATTTTTTTTCACGCTGTAACGTGATCACCCATTTTACCCTAAGCATTTATACACACCTATACACACATGCATAGATAAAACGCGTGCTTACGTCTGTATACCTATATGTATAAATGGGAATGGAGTGGGATTCCCGTGGGATATACATTTTATACCCGGTATATTTCTCTCTCTACTTATAACCGTACAGATACTACCCTTGAAAAATATAACCAAAAAATCCTTTTATTTTGTTCATATTACGTAAATTTGTACAACTTAAATCTATGTTTTATTTATTTACTTTTATTTTTAACTTTTTATTTAAATTTTATTTTAGCTTTTTGCATGACGTGAAGAGAAAAAAGCAAATATTATATTTTTTGTGAAAATACAAAGATGAATGAAAAGATGTGTTTGCGGCCAAGTGATATTTGTATACATTAATTTATTTTTTTCTGACAAAAATGATTTGAGAAGGGGTATGTATCCCGGAGGAACCTGATTCGATTATGTTGATATAGGAATTGTAAATTTTATCTAGCCCAGTCAATATTTGTAGTAACATAAAAGCCCTATACCGGAACACTATTTTTAGGTGTGTAATTAAACTGGCTTATAAGAATTGACAAATAAATTAGACACCCATTTTTTTTTCTTAATAAGCATGAAAGAAATTTTTTTTTTAATCCAATGAATATGTTTTTAAAAAAATTCAACCCAAAAATTTCAATTAATTAATGTTTTTCTTTTACAAAATGTTGACATCTTTATCCAAACACAGAAATATTAATGACACTAGAATAAGTTGGGAACTGATATACAAACAGTAATATGACACGCAGAGTGACATCTAGACGTCAAAGTAGGAAACATAGAATGGTTTAAGTATCCGACGTAAATAAAGGATCAAAATACTATATTCAACAAAAATTGTTTAATATATGTATATATGTATTTCTTTAATTAAGTAAGGAAACATCAAATGCGAGGTGAATTTAAATTGAAAAATAACCATTCTATTAATAATAATTTTTGTTATTAGAGGTTTCTTTCAGAAATAACTTCATTAATATATAAATGTCAAAACTGTTCGAACATATGATCGCGTTCCGGTATAGGGGCTTTTACGTTACTGCTTCTTTATTTTCGCTAAAAATATGATTGGAATAGTTAAGTGAAGCGTTACAAAGACAAATTTCAGTGTAAGCGCTTATATTTAGAAAAATAAAAAATAATAACTAGGTATCTTCGTATAATTATGTATTGTTAAATATTACAGCTTGCAGCTTTAAAACATAAAGTAACTAATAGCTAATAAAACAGGTTGTAATAATAATACAAAAAAGTTAATAATCTTTCTATAACTATAAATTTAAATTGTAATTAGCAAAGTAATATAAGAAAATAGTAGTTAACGCGAAACCATGTTTTTCCTTTTATCTGACAAGTTTTCTTTGCTCAGTCATTAATAAAGCATGGATAAAGAAGCGAAATTACATAAACGGCAAGTATTATGAATCTTTAGTTGACTAAACTATTAGTTAAGAAATGGTAGTTTACAATACCGAGTGTTTACAATTCACGAATTTTTTTAGCGGTTTGTTTGTAATGACGTAGAAAAATAAAATTAATAATTTCTGACAGTACAATGAATTTAATTCTTCATTAAGATTGTCTTAACTGTCTCTGGAATTTTTCCCCATTCAACTTATTTTCAAATGAAATTGTTTTATCTCATTAAAACGTACGAAAAATCGCACTCTTGTAGTCCTTGTATAATTAATAAAACGTCCCAAAGTGATGCCTGCCGAATACAGTATCTAATTAGTGTTGCTTAGACCAGTAGTTTCCAATGAAGCTGGAATCAGCCACTGGTTAGTGCTGATAATTTCTAAGGTTTTAGCGAATTCGCAGAATGGAATTCAGCTATTACAGCCACTGTCATGACGCGACTTGAACCCGGGACTATGGCAGAAATTTGTTTTGAGGTCCCTAGAAACCGAAAATAAATTCACTAAAATTTATACATATATATATATATATATATATATATATATATATATATATATATATATATATATATATATGTGTATGTGCGATAACTCTCGAACGAAGTATCCAATATTTACGAAATTTGGTGAAAACATTGGAAATCCCAAACCCTTGAATGAGTTCTTCAGCCAGACACGTCAGATGCCAGGAACATGGTGTTTGTTCTTGCAAAAATTAGTTTTTTGCCAAAATTTCCACTTATTAAAAAATTTTTGCGAAATTTATTTATATCATTTAAAAGAGGGGACAAAATTACATAAGAAAGGTCTTTAAACTATTATTTTGTGTCAACTAGTTTCCGAGAAAAACTAATTTTTATAAACGGAAATTCGCTATGTTGTAAAGGATGCTGCGACAGCGGTATTTTTTCTATGACGAAATTAAATTTTCGGGGTTGTTGGGGATCAACCTCTCCTTGAGGAAAGAGAGTGCAAACTTTGATTGATATTAAGGTATTGGTAAAAATATTTGTCTACCAAATATTTTGGTATTTACAATTTGTCCGCTGACGAAAAATTTTAAAAATAACTGAGCTAGGTAGATATTATTTCGCTCAGGAAAAATGAGCTATTGACCCTTGTCTATAATCAAGTTTTTCGAGTCTTTGAGCTAGAAGCTGGGCTAAATTGTGCTCATTATTACTTCTGGTGGAAATGCGCCAGTAAGTGATTTAATTTTAAGCAAAGAAGCGCTAGAGGTAAATCACCGCACGGAAGAAGAGATACCGAAAGACCAAAGAATCAACAGGCTAAGAAATTGGCTTACAGTATGAAGAAGCAGAAGACTATCATTTTCTAATCATGTTTCAAAAGCAATCAAGGTGGTATTTAAAAAAATAAACACCCGATCCTAAGAAGACAGCGTATCGCACCAACTGAGAAATTCATTCTAAAAACATATGTATCTATCTATTCATATATACATGCCCATGTAAAACCTGTATAAACTTATAGAAGCAATTAAAGCTCATTATTTGTTCATGTTTAATCCATTAAAAGTGTTTAAAACTTAACAGTGTTATAACATACGTACATGTGGCACACATACTAATAAAACAAGCATATACATAAATACCATATTTAAAAGTGTATTTACTTTAGTATAGGTACCTACGGATGGCTTTTTCATTATAATCTTTGAATCCTTTCCCAGTAATTTACATACACCAGTTACAGTGAGTGCCACCTACCCGTGCCACTTATAATCGCCTATATTGCCTGTGCCTGTGCCGTTGTTCTATTTTGTGCCAGTTGCTTGTATGTATATACTTATATTATGGCCTATACAATAAATATACATAAGTAGAGTGTAGTAGTCTATAGGTGGGTAGGTACCATCAGTTGGGGCGAACCGAGACAGTAGGAGCGAATCTAGACAGAGCTGTCTCTTGATATTTCTTCGTCAGTGTTATGACCGTACAAGGTCATAGATCAATTTATGCTACTGAATTTTGTCAGTTATGAGTTAGTCATCAAAGAAAAGCGGTGAACGTGACATCTTTGTATTTTGTTATTTTACAGGCACATTGTTTATAATTTTTAAAAATAACACGCGTTTTGAAACCTTGTAAAGAAACTGCTGCACAAAAAAAATATATATATATATATATATATATATATATATATATATATATATATATATATATATATATATATATATATATATATATATATATATAAAGTAGGGACTGGCAGCAAAATGTTTGGCGTTTTTTTGACAATATATGTACCAAAAAGGAAAGCTGTATTGTGCTTAATTTTTTTTTTTTTATAAACTGATTAACAAAAAATTGTCTATAGGTGAGGCGAATTCGTACACCATGTTGCGTTAGTATAAAAAGAAAGTGGATATAAACTACATAAACTGTAGTCTAGATAACATAAAATGGGCTCTTTTCGACAGAGGCGCAACAACCGGGGAGGTCCAAGGGGTCCGAACCCCTTAAAATTACCTGGAAATTTTCTTTCAATTTATTTTATTTATATTAAAAAGTAAAATTTTTAGTGGTATACTAATATTTTTTATTTGAAAATCAAATTTTCGGAGACATTTTATTACATTTTCCATTGTTATTGGAGAACTGCGTTATCAAAAAATTTGATAATTTAAATTTTTGTTGAAGCCCCTGTAGATATATAGTTGTTGCGCCCTTGCTTTCCGATATTAAAAATAAAAGAAAATCGCTCAGACAAGTTGCTGAATATTTCCATGTTCCCAAATCGACCTTGCATGATAGACTGAAAGGCAAATCGAAATAAAATACATTTAAATCCAAAATGTTCTATTCCACCCATCAAAAGTCATTCGCTGATGCAGTTATTTAACTTAGCGAATTTTCAGATTGGAAATTCAGCTATTTTTATCTTTCTATGGTCGATTTTACTCATATGCATGACTGAATGTGATTTATATTGTAAATAAAGCACTGTCTCGAGTCGCCCCACACATAGGGGCAAATCTAAGACACTATATAACCAAAAAAAAAAAAAAAAAAAAAATAAAAAAAAATGTTGCAGTACCAATTTTGATATTTTTATTACTGCCCTATATGCTCGTGATATTAAAACATTTAAATTATTTTTTTAGAATTTTTTAGATAAACTCTAAACAATTTATTGCCAAAAAACTGAAAAAATCGTCTACATTTGTCCCAACTGACGGTACTGTACAACATAATATACTGTATATATGTTCATATATTTCTAAATAATATTAATATTTTATTACAGATATATTTATGTCGACCACAAGCAAGTTGTAAATTGTTTGATGCTATTATGCATGGGTTTAATTTGTATGGGTTTATAAGTTGTTTTTTGTTGATAGGGATATATTATTTTATCGTATGTACCTATATATGTAATTTCATTAATTTTCGGTCCAAAATAATAGTCATAAGTTTCAAATAATGACGAAAAAGGGATACGTATAGGGTGATTCTACTAATAGTTATTGTTATGTTTCGAATAGTAGAAGTTCAAAAAAAAAAAAAAAAAAAAAAAAAAAAGAAAAATAGAAGAAGGTGTTTACGTCAGAAATTCTTAAAATAGAGTACGACAGGCAGATATTGGGGAAAAGTTAATCCGCACATTTATTGTGTTAGCGCAGTGCTTCTTAAACTTTTTTCATTTGCGACCTCAAATAGAGATATATAAGAATTTTGTAAGGATTTATTGATTAGGTAGCAATATATATATACATATAAAAAATTTTTCGCTATGACCTCAAGATTTCGTTAAGCGACTCCGAATGTGGTCGCGACCCATAGTTTAAGAAGCCCTGTGTTAGAGCATCATTTTTCGACTAGTAATGTCGATAATTTTCAATCACAAAAAAAAACGGCGCCACCTGTCTTATCAAAAATAGATACTTATACAGTCAAAAAATTTGTGTTAAAATTAACACATTTCATATGTCCAGAACGGTCCACTCAATTTTTTGTGTTATTTTAACACAAAGCATATGTGTCAAATCTTTACACAAGATTTGTGTCAATGATTTAACACACAATAGGATATACATTTTGTGTTAATTTTTCAGATTTATCAGAGTTACTTGTTAAACTTTTTTATGCAATATTTTACTTTCACTGCAGCTTAAGATATTTGAAAATCGTCAAAAATTATAACGATTTTGTTCATATATATAAATGAGACTCCAAGCACGCAAAGTCAGTTCTTTGTAAAAATTCTTACTTGTTTCCATATAACTATATCTACCAAAATATATATAATAAGAAAGATGAGAGTAGTTCTTATTATTAAACAAAACCGAAAAATTATAAGTTTTTTCAGTTATTGACCAATATAGTTTTTTACATATAGTTTTTACATTTTAAGGTTATTTTGTTACAGATTCAATTACAAAATAGCCTTAAAATATAAGAAAATTTTTTTCATTTTTAAACGTTTAATAAAACTATATTCGTCAATAACTGAAAAAACTTATAATTTTTCGGTTTTGTTTAATAATAAGAACTACTCTCATCTTTCTTATTATATATATTTTGGTAGATATATATTCTAATGTAACGTAAAAGATTTATTCAAAATAATGAACACTAGAATTGTGTACGTATGATACTATTTTTGTGTTGAAATACAGAAAAAACAGCGTACTTGTAACCCTTATAACATTATTTTCCTTTACACAAACATTGTGTTAATTTTTTGTTGTTTAAAATAGATTAAAATTTTTATTCTATTAAATCGAAATTTGTGTTAATATTTTAATTTAACACAAACACTAAATTTCACATTAACACAGGGTTGTATTACTTATTTAACACAAGAATTTTAACCACTAGTTTTTTTTTTTTTTTACACAGAACACAAATTTTTTTACTGTGTAGGTAATTTAAGGTAAGGGTTTCTGATTTGGCCTTTTTTATTTTACCACATTATATTTTTCTTTCAACATGACTTCAGCAGATGTTTTAGAAATTCTTGCATAAGTAAGTACAATTTTATGTTAATGATAAGGCAGAGGTAAGCTAAGGAGAAAGTTTGAGAACCCGTGATTTAGATATTCGGAGAGTTTTATACTTACACCGTTTTGACTTATAGAGTTTTGAGTTAAACAATATTTTGACAATCTTTCTCACTTTCTGAACAAATTTTGTCAATAGTATTAAAATACACTTTTTATTATGTTAAAAGTGCTTGCAGAACTATTTCATTTTAAACAGAAACAGATTGAAAAAGATGATTCGGATTACACCTTTCGGATACAATTTCAAAAGTTAATATGCCGGAAGTGAGAGAGTTCCTCTACTAATAAAAAACTAGTAGTGCAAATTAGACCAATATTATGGGAGACTGTTGAAAAGTAAGTAGGTAAGTTATTTAGTATAAAAATTATTTTAGTATAAAAGAGACAATTATATAAAAAATTTTAAAATTCATAATTCAAAATTATACTTGTTTACTAGCTTAAAAAGTGTTTCTTCCCAGCCATTCAACCATGCAGAAGATCAAAAAATTTGTGTTGTTTATGATTTAAACATTATTTAGAGAAGTTACATATTTTTTGACTATATTTTCCGGTGTAGTTCCCATCAACAGATTAAATAAGAAGTGTTTTAGTGAACTTCTAGTGAAAAGAAGTGACGGTTATAATAACTGCTGTTGAAACTTTGGTTATAAAATTTGGATTTGAAATAAGCAGAATAAACAACTGGGCATGCCTTTAAAATTTTTAAACTAGCGTTACCTGTTCACAAACACTAGAATTAACATTACGGATATAAACCAAACAAATGAAGAAAATACGATTTTCAGTGGTGTGATGATATTTTGTTTTTTTGTAAATTTAAATAACATTATAGGAATTTGCATTATTCTTGTTCAAGTGTTAAAATATACACATTAGTTCAATTTATATTCAAGTTTTGCCGTTACAAAAAGAATACATACCTACATCTACGAATGTTATGAGTAGAGCTATGCGGGGACCGTTTGTTGTTGGTGAATTGAAAGACTCCCGTGTATTTTATGAATTGTATTATACGATGCTACCTACCTTCTATCATATACAGCTAAGTATAGCAGGAAACATAGTGCTCGTAATAATAAAATAGAAACACGGTTGTATTCGTTTTATTTGATATCAGTTCAACTGCATGTGCATTGAAATAACAACAGCCACGGTGCTACTACCATAATCTACCTTTAGAACTGAAAGCTATGCCAAGATTTTTTGATAGACGTTGTACTAACGTGTAACAGGTTAACGTATAACAGGAAAATTTCGACTCCTTTTTTAATTTAAGATTTATGATACTGCTATAACATGGTTACACGGTAATATATCTTTTTTGTATAATTTTCAATGAATTACACCATCAAAAAGAGCGTAAAAAATTATATAAGCTTTTAAATCATTGTTCTAAGTGAGATAACTTTCGAGAAAAATTAAGAAATTTGCTGAATTTCTTTACGATAAATTTACGATGAATTTCTTTACGATAATTTCTTCATCGTTTGTGTTATTACAATAACAATATTTGCATCGGTTCCATTTTTCAAAATGAAAACTATCTAATTTTCAAGAATGTGTCATCACGATTTTAAAATTTATTCACTCTTAGAGAGCTAAACTATTTATTTTAAATAGATATATCGCGCGTACTCTTTTTCAACTTCGTATATCAAAAACTGCATGTTTTAGGACACACAAAAAACATTAAATATTGTATTTATATATATATACTTATATATATAAATACTGTATTATATATATAAATACTTATAAGGAATATTTTGGAATAAATGATCACCAAGTTACATCAAAAAGTTTTCTTTGTTTTTTTATTGGCTACGTACGTTTCGAGAATATAAATCTCTTCTTCAGGCCATAATCTTAAAATATTAGAAACAAACATAATATTAAAATAATAAATGGTAATACAATAAATCAAATACTTACAACTTCTTTTAAAAAAAAAACAAATCAAAATGAAAAAATTATTATTGTTATTAAGATAAAAATACACAATTTTTTCAGTCAAAAAATAAAAATTTTAAATTAAGACAAACAAAATTTTTTAAAATTTTTAAAAAAAAATAAAAAATTATATTGTTGAAAAACTAATAAAATACTTTTTTTAAATAGTATTACGTCAAACATTGAAATGAATTAAAAATCAAAAATCAAAAAATCAAAAAACAAAAATTGCAAAAAATCAAACAACAAATTGAAATAGACAAAATAGGTCCACAGATGTACTTTATATCTATTATGTTTTATAGAGAATAATAATAATGTGTTTATGTTAGTGGATATTATTTATAGCATATTTAGATTTATTTTTGTTTATGTTTTTGAATATTTTGACATAAGGGTTTATAAAGTGTCAGATTGTCATTTTCAACTTGGTTATTTACATTTTCCGTTGAGAAAATCCATAGGGTTTCCAGGTTCAATCTTTTTCTATAGTTTTTTTCGTATTGTAGCACCTTTGTATTATGGAAGTCGAAGACATGGTCCAAATTATACGCGTGTTGTGCTAAGCCTGTGCGTAATTCACCCCTACCCAAATCCCATCTGTGTTGTTTTAGGCGATACTCGAGAGCCTTAGATGTCTGACCAATGTACGAAGAGCCACAACTCGAACAAGGAACTGAATAAACTAGATGGCTTCTTTCTTCAATTGGAGTCACTCCTTTTAGGTTTGAGTAAAGGGAATTTTTTATGGAAAAGGGGTACTTAAACACTGGAGAAAACCCTTGAGATTTAAGGAAAGAAGAGACTGGAATGATTGATTTCCCCATATAAGGCAGTGATATATTTTTCTTGGGCGGTCTATTGTCTGTGTTGTTCGTAATACAGTTGTTATTATATGTACGGTGAACGAGCTTTTTTGTCATATTCTCAATAACAGACTGAGGAAAATTGTTTTTAACTAAAATGTTTTTAGCTACTCGTATGGCTGTAGGTCGATATTCTGGATGTGATAAGTTTATGACCCTATTAAGAATACTATATGCAGTATTCCGTTTTACATGTACCGGATGATTAGAATGCCAGTTGATTAATCTGGACGAACAATAAGGTTTCCGATGCCAAGTAGTTTTAAGTTTATTTTCATTATCTCTTAAAATTTGCACGTCCAAAAATGAAAGTTTTTTATTTTCTTCTATTTCTATGGTGAACTTTAAACTATCAGAAAATGAGTTAAATATGTCAAGAATATGCTGCATACCATCATAAGGCACTGCTAAAAGCATATCATCAACATACTTAAAGAAAAACGGTACAGTAAAATCCAATCTGTCCAGGCATTCATCAACCAGCAAATCCATCACCACATTACATGCGACCACTGATAGCGACCCCCCCATAGGAAAACCATCCAGCTGTTTAAAAACACCATCAGTAAACCTAGTTGTGAAAAAAGAGTTGTTAATTATCAAGCGTAAGCCTTCCAAAAATGTATCATAGTCCATGTTAGTGAAAGACTGTATATGTGTCCAATTTTTCTCCACCCAGTTTAGAAAAATACTGGTGGGACAATTCGTAAATAACGATTGTACGTCCAGACTTATCAGTTTATAACCATATGGGATTTTTTTATTCTGAATTTTGTTAACCAATTCAAAGGAATTTTTTATGTCATATTTACTTGAGTAAGCCTTTTGTACAATGTTTGAAAAAAATTTGGTTAAATTATATAACATTGTGTTAGTTGTCGAACAAATTGGACGGAATGTCAGTTCATCTAAGTTATTAAAATGTTTATGAGTTTTAGGAAGAAAATACATTTTAGGGAGGCATGAGTTGCTTGGTTTCAAATATCTGTAATCTATGTTAGAAATAAAACCTAAAGATTTTAATTTCGATAGATACATATTGATGTTCTTCAGTAATTTACTAGATGGGTTATTATTTAATTTCATATAAACTGTATTGTCAAAAATTAAATTATTAAATTATTAAATTAAATTATTAAAAAAATTTTTATTTTTTGACTGAAAAAATTGTGTATTTTTATCTTAATAACAATAATAATTTTTTCATTTTGATTTGTTTTTTTAAAAGAAGTTGTAAGTATTTGATTTATTGTATTACCATTTATTATTTTAATATTATGTTTGTTTCTAATATTTTAAGATTATGGCCTGAAGAAGAGATTTATATTCTCGAAACGTACGTAGCCAATAAAAAAACAAAGAAAACTTTTTGATGTAACTTGGTGATCATTTATTCCAAAATATTCCTTATAATTATTATCTAAAAATCACCTAAACCTTCCTTATATATAAATACTGTAATATTGTATTTATATATATATTTATATATGTAGGTAGCCAGCATCAAAGGGTATAGTTAGTATAAATCTTAAGTTCATAATGATGAAAACACAGATTTAAATACGTTTTATTTGTGTCTCCAAAAATTGGGACTTTTCAGATACGAGGTTGAGAAAGAGTACGCGCGATATAGCTTTTGATATATGAGGTCCGCCAGGATCTGGCCGTCCCAGAAGCGCCGAAAATTAACTATCCAATCCCTTTTTAAAATTTGTTCACCGTTAAAAAGTTAAACTGTTTTAAATGCATATATGCTGTACTATATGAGATTCGCCAGGGTCGTAAGAACCCAAAAGCGCCAAAAATTAATTACTCGATTTTAAAAATTTTTCCACTGTTAGAGAGCTTAACTTTTTTAAATGGATACAGGTTTTTAGATGAGATGCTATATTATGTTAGATGAGATGCTATATTCGCTATGTTATGCAGATGCTACGACAAGGGTATTAATATAATGGATCCATTTCATATTTCAAAAAGGGTAGCTATTACTTTGTGAAAATTGGAAACTTACAGTTTGCAAAAATATTCTCTTAGCTGATTGTCAACTGATTACCCAACAATAATTAAAGTGTTGGATTTATAGGAGGCACACTATAGGAGCACCATAGTGTTTGTACCGATATGTTTCTGTATATGTATGCAAATGTAAGATGACTATTCTCAGTTAGAAGAGTTATGGCTATGGTGTATATGATAGAAGAGTAGTAGTGGAGAGCTATTACGAATAGGTACTGGTACTGGTCGGAACAATTGTCATATAAGTTTAGTTTGGAAAATTGAAGGAAGAATCTATAATGGTGTTGACAAAGCGAGGTTCATATGTAAATTTACACTGCTGGGTGTAAATATGGCGATAAGAGTAATCAAATCTTATTAAAGGATTAACTAATTCCTTTTGACGATGATTGTAACTAAAAGCTAGAAATCATACCTGTTAGTTATGTTATAGACTAGTTTAAAGTATATAAATATATAAAAGCACAGTCTAAATAATAGTTTGTTCTACAAACAGTTACGAAACGGGATGACGTCAGAATGTACGTTTAGAATTTTAAAATTCCAAGGGTTATCCATGTTAGGTAAATAATGCATAACGATATCTATTATTTTACACAGGTTGTGTATTGACCTCACATACTCAATTTTTGTTAATTTTATCAATGAAAATACTGTCACACACTAATAAAATTTTATCTAAAAAACAAATTTTCAGGTTTATTTTGTCTATTTTTCACTGATATTTTTTAAAATTTTGAATTACGTAGGCAGTGCAATATTAACTGACATTAAATTTGTATTATTTAAAATTTAGCTTTTTATTTTTGATATTTTCCTGTAATTTAGTGTGTTTTATTGCGATCTATTAAGTAACTTTATTGAGATATTTTTGACATTTAATTATAAATTTAATTTTTTTATTACCTACACAGATAATGACTAAAAGCGGCGGCAACTTTTATGCGTCTAAATTTTGTTTAAGCCATTCAAAAGAGAATTCTAATTTAAGTTTTTTCCGAATGCCTACTGATCCGGATGTGTAAGTTTTATTTTAGCTTGATTGCTTATGTAAAAATAAATATAGGTTAAATAATTATTCAATTAATATTTTAGAGCTCGCCAGTGGTTAGTCGCAATAGGTCGTGAAGATCTTTTAAATTATAGTGTTGGATACTGTCATAATTTTCGAGTATGTTCAATTCATTTTGAAAAACGTTGTTTTAAAAGTGAAACGAATCGATTAAAGTCTGGTGCAGTACCAACACTCCTGTTAATTAGGTCAAAAGTTGCAGATATAATTATTTCCAACTCTGTTAGTTTTATTAATATAACATGATCATTGCCAACCCTCAATCTCACATATACAAACACATACAGTCACATAAGTAAAAAAGGACATACATACATAGTTGCTTGTACTTATATAAAAAAGGATAGAAAGTGGGTTTCGCAACTGCCTATGGTAATAATCTTTTATTTATACTGTGATAAAAGCGATAGTCTTTAAAAAAAAATTAAAACAACTGATTTCATATAGAGGATCGATAACATTAGTCAAAACATCCCGAGGAATATTTACTCACGAATTTTGGGTCCCATCAACGAGTTAACAGTTCTTTTAAAAAGAAGTAAAAAGGATAATATAAATTAAGATACGTTAGAATGCTATTATTTTATGGATATAACCATCACAGACAAAATGTCCACCACGAAACAAAAGTTCGGAAAAAAAATTTTTTTCTATTACTACAGCCGGTCTATCCAAAAGCGGATCCCGGCGCAAAGTTAACTTGCAAGGCCTTGAAACAAATTTTGTACAACAATATAACTATTTATTGCATTTTACTACTTTTACATTGCACAAATTCGTAAATTCATATATATGTGATTTTTATTTCATTTTCGTAAATCTTTTGGTACAGAATCGCCAGAATCGCTGTAACTTACTACTTGTAGTAGAGAACTGATTTGACCTTACTACTTTTGATACAGAACTGATGTGATTTTACTACCTTTGGTACAGAACCGCTGTAATTTTACTACTTTTGGTATAAAAACTGCTGTGATTTTGCAGTTTTTGATATAGCAATTTGAGGAATAAAATTAGTGACTAGGTAAATGGATCCTGCTTAACAATAGGTTCGAAGTAATATTTTATTATCTTCACTCTTGAAAAAGATCTCTCTTTAAATACAATTGTAATAGTTTTAATTGGTAAATTACATATTTTTATTGTGATTCTGGAACGCACAATTCCACGAAAAATTTTCATTTCATTAAATAAATCAATATCATCTTACAAGGTCACATTTAAATTTTTGATTTTACAAAATCAGTCAGCGGCGCGAGCCTTCAGAATCGCGAGTTGTGGTACATTTAACCTTAGAATCATACGTACTCGTCAAAATGACGAACGAACTTTCTACCTGCTCCAATACTACAACTTGTTGTTGCCTGCGTGTTGTGAAACTTCTGTTATCTAAATTATTTGTTATTATAACACAGAAAATGTATAAATTTTGTTTATAATTGCTGTCGTTTTGTTTATATTGAAATAGAGTGCGTCAAAAGGACGACGATGTATGATTAACGTATATCTTTTTTTAAAGATTTTGTACTTCACATATAAAAGTTTTCCTAATTTTTCTAAAATTTATTAAAGATATGGATGTTATAAATAATTTATTCAATGATTATGATAATGTTAAAGATGATTACTGCTGTTTGACTTACAGAGACGACATAATACTGAAGTTTTAATATATTGAATCGAAAACCAAAGAATGCGTTTCAAGTGACTTAATAAAAGATTAATAATTTATTTCGTGGAAATTATTCTAATTTTTATTATTTTTGAGATCTTGTTCGAAAAATTACTAACAAATTTTAGAAAATTTACAAATGTGCCTAATGAGGAAATAACTACATATCTACGGGAATATTTGTGACCGAGAAATTTCACATTCTGTAAACTCACACATGTCTACCGACTCATAATAGTTCATAAATTAATTATTTGAAAGACATGTCTTATGATACAATTGATGTATTTATCTATTTTTTAATTTTTATAATGAAAATATGCTTTGATAAAAAGATTTAAAAAAAAACTAATAAATATTTATATCAACAAATTTTTCCAAATCCAATTTTTTTAAATATTTTGTTCGCGTTTGTAGTATTGTTATGTAAAAAAAATGTTTTTTAAAAATAAACTTTAAAACTCTCCGTAAAAAGTCCATTCGTCAAAATGACGCCGATGTATGATTAACGTTTCTCGTGGACCAACGTATGATTCTAGGGTTAAACAATAAAAAAAAATAGCATTGCTTATCACTGTTTATTATTTTAAATTTATTGAATCTTTTTTTCCTTGAGAACCAAACACTACTGTGTATAATTGACAAGTTTAAATCGAGAATCAAATCTTGCAAATGATTGAGCCAATACCAATTTATTATATATATTTTAAAATAGCGATAGCATCGAAGACTGATATTTTGTTTCTTTATTCTATTGAAATTTACACAATAATTTTTTGATTGGTAGTCTACTTACTTACAACAGAATTGTCATACAGTTATCAACGGGATAATTGTACATTACACCGTATGTCATCTCGAACTTACTGTTGGTATGATGACTGTGACAAGATATTCCCTCTTTTGCCCGAGCGGTGTGTTGGCTGGTGTAAAGCTCCGGTGTGTTCGGTGTGGATCAGTATGTTTTTCATTATTCTTATTGCTCGTTTATTCCACATATATGAGGTGGCACACTGCATGTATTATGTAGCTCACACAACAATACACACAGCTGCAATTGAATGTTTGCAGGCCAAATAATGGTTATTCATGTGATTGCAACACTCGCTCGTCGTCGGTAATAAGACACGTGAGAGCTGACTGACTATTCTAATAACTGCACCGCATTACTATACTATCAGACATATCTAATACTCGTATTTGAACGGTACCCACTTCCCAGACGACCGGGACGTTTCATTGTACTATTTCTATACAATAAATACTATAGATACATACATATAATATGATGGTGTTTGGTGAAATATGAATGAACTACATTTTACTATTATTATCAATATTCTACACATAGAGTATGTATCGTTCCTTCTATCGGGAACGTGTCATATGCATTCCAGGGATGAATAGTATAGTATCGTTAGTGAATGTAAGGCAGAATTCTGTTTAGGGAATTTCTACGTGCAGTGTCCAAGATATTACGGCTGCGTTTAGTTTGTAAAATAAAAATATTAGGTACAAAAAACTAAAACACAAACAAGCTGAAAACACTATCTCCACCCATTAACATATTATGTTCCTTAAAGAGAATATAGGCATTAAAATTAGAGGCTACGACTCCATTTTAATAAACGACGGTTTAAATCATGCATTTGTATTATTCGCCATTATAATTATTGGAGAAAATGTAATTTTCTGGCTTTTTGTGAACTAAGTCTGCAAAGACACATTTTTTTTTTGTATATTTTTAATGTATAGGTATGTAAAATACAATTACATTAATTTTTTTTTAAAAGCTTTTATTTAACTTGATATGTTAGTATGTTGGTTTAGATCAAATCTTGGAATCAAAATTTAGACAGGTTCTAATTGAGCTAGAGGTTTCAAATTTTACATACATGTCTAACCTTGATGACAATGCAATATTGTATAATTAGTTTTGTCCTGCATTGTCCCAAAAACAAAAATTTGTTGATTTTTATTCCTGTGCAACTTTTTGACATTTAAAATTGTCAAATATTGTCCATTGATTTTACATTGCAATTTTTTGTTTCCATAGCTATGCTTGATTAAGGTAAATTAACCGATTAAAATATAGGTAAAAAATTACTTCTTTAATTTTTTTTCAAATTAATTGTAATCAGACTAAAAAGTAGAAAATAAATTAAAGTAAAAAAAAATGTTTTTTAAGAAAAAGCTTTTATTTAAAAATGGGCTAAAAACATATAAAACAACCTTTGAGTGAAGTTTGAAGCAATATGCAACATAATTTATAAAAGCTTGAGGCGTTTAATTAAGTTTGGTAACTACTGAAATGTAAAATAACTCTTATATCCACAACAGAAATAATTAATGATAACGCCTGAAGCTTTTATAAATTATGTTGCATATTGCTTCAAACTTCACTCAAAGGTTGTTTTATATGTTTTTAGCCCATTTTTAAATAAAAGCTTTTTCTTAAAAACATTTTTTTTTACTTTAATTTATTAGTTGCCAATTTGATGAAATTTAACTCGGATCGCAATTAAACTCAGCCCATCAGTCATTTTTTTCCCATAATTTCTTAATGTATTTGAATACATGGTATTCTCTTTTCGGTCTATTCGGTCCTCAATGATTTATACCAAAACTACATATTTGTTTTTTTTTGTTTTTTTCTTTGTTTTTTTTTTTTAATGTCAAATTGATCAATTCATTGATGTTTTTTCACAGGGTTCATGATTTTTTTTTTAGTTGCCAGTTTGATGAAATCTAACTCTGATTGCCAATAAACTCAGCCCATCAGTCATTTTTTTGCTACAATTTCTTAACGTATTTGAATACTTACAATGGCATTCTCTCTAATCTATTCGGTCCTCAATGATTTCTACCAAAGCTGCGTGTGTTTTGTCTTTGTTAATGTCAAATATATCAATTCATTGGTGTTTTTTCCTAGGGTTTATGATTTTTCTCTACGGTCCTGGAAACCTATTTCCACTAATCGGGGAGTTTGCAAACAATTATAAAACTCTTTGATGTTTATCGCTTTTGACTGAGACTTTACAATTTGTTTTTAAGTCTTTGTAAAGAATTGAAAATTGATTGCAATCAACATAAGTTTCTGTTTAGTACGTTTGGTGGAAAATCGGTTTAAGAAATAATAGCTGGAAACTGTATAATCCCAAACGAATTATAGCAATTAAATGAATCTAAGAGGGAAGAATTTATAATTTTTACTTCCTATGGATTAAAAACTAAACAAAAAGTTGTGATATGAATTAAAGCATCATGAATTCTTTGCGATACGAGGTTAAACATTGTGAGAAATCAACGACAACCCTACATTAACTAATGTTGGGAGAGAAATCCCTATCCTATTAGTTCCGTACAGCATGATATAGTAAGTCCTACTGTATTTTATTAAAATTTACTATGACCACATTCACACCTAAGACTAGGTATACAATAACGATAAAAATGCAAACATTTTATGATTTATTTAGTTTACTTCCATAAAATTTCAACGTTCGACAAACCAATAAAAAACACCAAAGTCAATAAATCAAAAAACACACAAAATAATACAAATAGTCGATTTACATCTTAGAGTAAGTGGCGTTCATACATTTTTCCAACTATCAATTTAGGTATATGGTGGAACTGGTGATAGTAAATATTTAGTGATCAACCACTCACTAGTATAGATGTAGACGAAAGTATATAGTTTAATTTTTGAAAAGCAATTTGAAACCAAAAAACAACCAGAAGTCATAAATATTTTATGAAGTAATTCAATAATAAATATTGACAATGTTCCACGATATACACTGATACTTTGAGTACACACTCATTCTAGCTAGCTACATGGCATCGTTGTAATGTTATTGTTACCGTTTCGTGCTACTCTGTCGTCGGATCTCGAACGCTCTCCGTTATTTGTTATTTTGGTTAATGTTATTGTTGTAAAGTGAGTCGCTGGCTCTTTGCAGTATACGAATGCCCTAGTAGTAAGTATTGTTTGAGCAAGAAAGGTGCTGTTTAATGTACAAACTTCGAGAGTTAAACTAAATATACATGTATGCATAAACTACGTCACCAGTGTTTCACAATATTTTCGCTCTCGTGGCACATTTTCTAAACAAAAAATTTTTGCGACAGATCTACGTTGTCACAGAAGAAATTAGAATAAAAAACGCGAAAATGTAACCTGACGTACAGATAATCAACAACTACATGTAATCGAGCATCACTGAACTATAAGAATTACATTAAGGTAGTTTATATAGGTGGCAGTAGCAACTAGCTTAGTTAACTATCATATTCCTTAAGGTAATGTTTGTTGTTTGTTTTTGTTACACGATCACGAGTGAGTAAACCAGATAAATAACAAATGTTTGCTGCTGCATACACAGTGAAAAAATTTGTATTAAAATTAACACAAATCACATGTCCAAAACCGTCCACTCAATTTTTTATGTTATTTTAACACAAAGCATATGTGTCAAATCGATACACAAGAATTGTGTCAATGATTTAACACACAAGAGTACATACATCTTGTGTTAATTTTTCAGATTTATGAAAGTAAGTTGTTAAACTTTTCTTTTTTCAATATTCTAATTCCACTGAAGCTTAAGATATTTGGAAGTCGTCAAAAATTAGAACGAATTTGTCTATATATTATTATAAATGAGACTCAAAGAACGCAAAGCAAGCCAGTTCTTTGTAACAATTCTTACTTGTGTCCATTTATATATCTACGAAAATATATATAATAAAAAAGATGAGAGTGGTTCTTATTATTAAACAAAACCGAAAAATTGTAAGTTTTTTCAGTTATTGGCGAATATAGTTTTATTAAACGTTTAAAAATGAAACAATTTTCTTACATTTTAAGGTTATTTTGTTACAGATTCAGTTACAAAAAATCATGTAAGCTTATTTGAGATTGTATTATATAATATACAATCTTACATGTAAGTATGCTTACTTGATTTTTTGTAACTGAATCTGTAACAAAATAACCTTAAAATGTAAGAAAATTTTTTCATTTTTAAACGTTTAATAAAACTATATTCGTCAATAACTGAAAAAACTTATAATTTTTCGGTTTTGTTTAATAATAAGAACTACTCTCATCTTTTTTATTATATGTATATATTTTGGTAGATATATATTCTAATCAAATTTACATACTTATAACATTCTTTTGCTTTACACAAATATTATGTTACTTCTTTGTTGTTCAAAACAGGTTAACCTTTTTATTCTGTTAAATCGAAATTTGTGTTAAAATTTTCATTTAACAAAAACACGAAATGTTACATTAACATAGGGTTGTATTACTTATTTCACAAAAATTTTAACCACTAGTTTTTTTTACGCAGAAGACAAATTTTCTTCCTGTGTATGTGTGTATTGAACTACAAAACATATCCCTGATTCAAAGTTTTTTCGGATAGTATACAGGAAATTCTCCGGCATTTTTACAGAAAATTTTTAATGCCGGAAAATTTTACGGCACACTAATGTGTCGCGACACATTTTTTGAGAAACACTGAACTACACTATAGTATAAAATGGTGAGGTATTAGGAAACGAGAGCAATGCAAGGATGTTGACATTTGAGGAAACTTAAACAAATGGAAATTTGTATTGAATAGTAACATTTGTATATATTTAGATAGTTGTAGAAACAGTAATAGTACAGGGATTTTGTTTAATGCAACGAAAAAAAGATGTGGTTTTTGTGTAAAAACTGAACTGAAATGTTGCTGTTTTGGATAGAACTTTATCTGCATTAAATGCTTGCACGGATCTGTATTATAAAATACTAGCGTTTAACTTCGGTTTCGCACAGAATTTATCTTCGCTATATTTACAGAAGGAAAAAATGCACTTAGTCTTAAATGAATTTTTTATTTCAAGCATCTTAAAATTTTGAAAATTTGCATAATCTGGCTTAATCGTTGTTGAAGCTTTATTTACAAAGAGTGAGGAAAATTCTTTTTGACAACCAATATTGTTATAGGTACATTAGTTTCACGAACTCGACAACATTTTTCTTAATTTCATCAACAACTGTCAGCCAATTTACGAAAAAATTTTAAAAATTACACATTATATCCATTAGTAAACATCAAAACAAAATCCGTTCGGCAGTTACTGAGAAAATTGTGTACAGATAGACAAACAGACATGAAGACACGACGGGAAATTCCGTACGTAACAACAATATATTGATGTTAAATTTCGAAGTCGAATAAATAAAATAATAATTCTTTATAAATATCATTTTCGTACCGCATATGGTGAGAAGATACCAAAATACTTCCGTAACACTTGCTGATGTACCTTTTAAGTTTGAACAAAAATAAAGAAAGACCTTGTAGTGTGCACTGAAAATTTTATGCAGCGTATCTTTTGTTTATTTTATATCTATAAAGTCACGTTGTTTTTTTTTTGATCTTTTTTTTGTTGAATTCGACAAATTGATTCGGTTACACTCGAACGGTAACTTTTTATGTTCTTCCATTACTTCCTATTTAATATAAATGAGAGGAAATAGCTATGTTGATGGTTCTATTTTTAAAAATAAATACAATAATGTTTATAATAATAATACAGATCAAATTCAAGAACTACATAAAAAGTACACAAGCAAGGGCGGTAAGTCACGCCCTGTGCATATAAACCTACACCCATTTGACGTAGATGTAAGTCTTGTCAAACTGTTTCACTGTTTCAGCTTGATTATTGACGGTACATGTCTATCTCTTTTAAAATAAACACGAACGTACTCGCTGTAGAAAAGCATCATATTATGCAAGTTCTGTATTTTAAACGTCACAGCTAGTCCCAAGAATCGCAACTAGGAATGGTGTAGGGGACATTTTGTTGCGCTTTTCCGATTTCTCCTGTAATTTAAAAATGTATTCAAAAAATGAATGTACTAAATGGTTTTTAATACTTGTAGTTTTAATTTTTAACTCTCAGCACTATAATAATCTGCACGGAGAGAAAATTCATAGAAAAATTACTGTGCTCAGCACTACAATCGACGTGTAAAAGCCGAACATATTCAATTTTGTACGGTAAAAATATAAAAATTATAATTAATCATAGAAAATTTAAAGGATAGAATATTCTAGAATATATAGATCGCGCACGCATTATAAGAGAGCATGGTAATATTTCTGAAATTTTCTCTACAAAAATTATATGATTTTTTTCTCCATGTGCTTTTGAAGCCAGTGTCAATGTTTATGATAAATTTTGATAAGTTTTAGTTTGTGCTAAATAATTAGCTAATGTTTGATGTTACCTCTATGTGCACCTATTGAACTTATGAAAATATATATGATTCAATGTTTTCGGGACAGCAGAGAAAATTCTTTTATTATTATTTTTTTTTTTAATTGTACGTGGTTTATATCGCGTGAAATAGTAATTCAACCAGGATGTAGCTTTTGTCTTCATAATTTTGCTCTTTTTCCAAACTTTATAAAGATCATTTTTTTTTTATGGAACATTTCCACCAAAGCGATGGTAAGTAGTAAGAAGAAGACATAAGTAAAATGGAATTATAAAATACCCTGGTATTGTATTTGATTGTTCTACTTATGCGTTTCACTTAATACTTACTATTAACTATTTTGGTGTGAACAACAATTCACTCACATATAAAAAGAAAATAGTAAATATTTTTTTTTATTACTTTTGAAGTGTATTGTGATACTTACGCGGTATACAGACTAAAAAATGATAAATAAAATGTGGCGCTACGTTTGATCGACAGCAAACATTAGAAGGGTTGTATTGTGCGATGGTAGGACATAAATAAACAAAGTTTTAAATTGTTATTTATAAATAAACAGATAAATAATAACAATAAACAAGCGATTTAATTATTTTGTTTATAATTAAATATGTTGATTATGAAAATTGTAATTATTTATTAAAACTTTATGCAAAAAAATTAAATTTGTAATAAATAAAATATTAAACATTTAATCGAAAAATACAAATTTCAAAAATTTTAAATTCATCGATGTAGGTACTTAAAAATGGTGATTGAAAATTTTTATAAATGTGAACGGCAAACTACATTACCCTTGTTGTTTTTTCGTCGTTTTACCAAATTTGGTAAAACAGTACCTACGCTACGGAATCAATTCGAATTATGGTTTTCTGCAACAGGCAATTTTTTTTTGAAACCATTCAACAAAAAAATCGGAAACTTAGCAGAGATAGAGTGTGGTGGCTCAATTATAGATGTGAAGTATAAAAAGTTGAATTTTAGTCCATTTCAAAAGAAAGAAGAAAAGATATTGCATAGCTTCAAAGGAAAGCTTACTAACGCACGAATGTAACAAATTACAGTCTGTTAAGTAAGATCGTGGTCGACCATACTCACAACTGGTAAAAGATTTTCTCCAAATATTTTGTGAGCAGGTAGAGTGAACCTTTGTCTTCCATGCACTTTAAAGAAAGATTCATTTGTTTGTCTTTTGTTAGAATAACAAGCGAAGTACCATGAGTGCCAAATACGCGACACGAATGCCAAATGTGGCATCTTTACATTAGACTGGCCGTCAAAGTCGCCCGATACCAATCCGATTAGGTCACATATCAAGTACAAACTTCGAGGAAAACGCATATATACATTTAAAGCAGTTAATTCGCGAGATTCGTCTCAATCTAAAAAATTGAAATCTAAGAAATTCGTCAATTTAGCTAAAAGTATGCCTCGAAAATGGCGTCACCATCGGCGATTATCGACGCCGGTGGTGACTGGACACCTTATTAAGCTAATTGCATCGTAGTCCTCATCAGGTGGAACGTATATATGTATTTCAAAATTTTTTTAAATAAATTTTTATATAAATTATCTCGACCACGATCTTACTTAACAGACATTAATAAATGATCTATTATTTTTTTTTTTGCAATTTTTTTAAAAGCGCCTTCAAGCAAAAAGACTTAAAAATTGCTGTCTCCCACTTCTACTACCAAAAGAATTGCTTAGAAAAATTTGAAAAAAATCATGAATGTTAGAAATGGGGTGTTGACTGAACAAAAGTTATTAGCATTGAAAAATTTTCTTCAGTACTTAAGGTGAAAATATTTTTTTCTTTAATGATGAAAACTGTTCTTCCTCTTTTTGCTCTATTTTATCTTTATTTTACCTTGTAATTTAAATGTTCAAAAATGATTTATATGAAAATTTTCATATGAAAATAAGAACGAGGAATTATTTAAATTTATCTAAAAGTTATACTTTTGAGAGCTCCGTTTGCGAGATGTTCATGTTGAAAATTGTCAATTTTCCGCTATTCGCTGTTAGAAACTACCCGCTGTAAACTCGCGGGCTTACGTCTAAATAAGCATATAATATTTTAAACGTCAATGGACAGTATAAAAGAGTCATATTATTCTTAACTTTGGCCAAAAATGCAGAATTTCCAAATCAAAATGTTATTCTTCGAACTGATTGGAAAAATAAATAAAAAGTTATTGGACTGACTGAATTGAAGAAAACTTGAGTACACGGGAGACAATGTTTCGGTCGCTTAAAGAACAAGAAATAAATACAGATTGAAAGTAAAGTTGATTTTTTGACGTTTTAATTTGGTATTTTAAAAGTGATTTATTTACGCAATTATTAATCGATAATTTCAAATGAATCCTATTACACAAAATTTTGGCTAAAATAATATTACTGTCTGTAACGTAAAAGCCCCTATACCAGAACATTATTTTTAGGTGTGTAATTAAACTGGCTTATAAAAATTGACAAATAATCCAATGAATATGTTTTTAACATATCGTCCTTCCAATGCTACAGTGGGATATCTTCAAAAATGGCCATTAATTATTAACACTGTCATTAGAGTTATTAACACTGTCGTATTCCATTTTTCGAATACTTTAAAATGCTGTACTGAAGAATATTATCCGTTTGATATTTAAAAAGTTATGCCAGAGAAACCAGTGTTCAACGAAGTACTATTGTCCATATTTCTAAGTCGAACACTGAGATATTGACCATATCTCAATGTTCGATTGGAGAAAATGATATTACATATTTTTATTTGGTGTTACGTTGAGATATTTACACGATAATGTTATATAATACAACAAAGTTTTTTGAACTTGTAGAACATAAATGAAGAATATTTCATTAAAATTGGTAAATTAACAAATTTTATTTTAGCATTAAGTAATATTTTTAAGAAACCAGTTTATAACCAAACGGTAATTTAAAAATTATGCGAAAATGTTTTCTCGTGGTAAGAAAATATTACATTTAGCCCTATTTTAGCCAAATCAGACTACCAAGCGCATACCTCAATTTTTATGAAATTTTAATAACAACAAGTAAATCTAAGAATGAGTTGTAAGATGATAATAGCAATAATGATTAATAATTTAGTATTAGTAACTAATAATTTATATTTTTAAATTAGAATTATTATTTTCTTGTTTATTTAAATTTCTGTATCGAAGTTGTTAATATAAGTTAGCAGAACCTTGGGTTATTTTTTTATAAATTAGTATCTCTTGTAAATTTTTAAAATGTAACACTGGCATATTTACAATAAAATTGCTATAATTATTTAAAGGTTCGAATTTATGTTCCTAAAACTAGTAACGACAGTAGAAAATATAATTTTGGTCTTTATAAAAGCGTTAAAATAGTTAAAAATTAATTTAAGTAGAAGTTGTTATAAATTGAAAAAACTTGAAAACTTTAATCCTGTTTTTCTCAATAGTGCTATTTTGACAATATCTCACTGTTAAATTGGAGGGACGATATCAATTGACAAATAATCCAATGAATATGTTTTTAAAAAAATACAACCCAAAAATTTTTATTTATTAATGTTTCTCTTTTACAAAATGTCGACATCTATATCCAAACAAAGAAATATTAATGACACTAAGAGTTAGGAAACGATATACAAACAGACGTGTAATATAAGTAATATAACACATATAGTGACATCTAAACGTCAAAGTAGGAAACACAGAATGGTTTAAGTATCGGACGTAAATAAAAGATCAAAATACTGTATCCAACAAAAATTGTTTAATATATACATGTATTTATTTAATTAAGTAAGGAAACATTAAATGCGAGGTGAATTTAAATTGAAAAATAATCATTCTATTAATAATAATTTTTGTTATCAGAGTTTCTTTCAGAAATAACTTCATTAATATATAAAAGTTAAAACTGTTCGGACAAATGATCGCGTTCCGGTATAGGGGCTTTTACGTTATAGGTTAATAAAAATTATTTAACTTTTTCAATTAAAAAATTTTCTACTTTTCCAAGCCCGTGTCACAACACAAACACATGTACCCGTGTATATATACCAAAGTATGACAGAACATGTCATCCTGATTGTAAATGCTAACACTCCACTACTATTCACAATATATTCAGCAATTGTGCAATAATACTATGTACATATATTTTCATTTCAAATTTTCCTCCCATTCTTGAATATTGCGCTACGAGAGCGAATCTAGAGTGTTGCTGCCATATCTTGACACCACTTGGAATTAATTTGAAGCAATAGTTCGAGTCATATCGCGGGTAAGTAAGCAATGTATGTATGTGTGTGTGTGTGTAGTTGAATAAAATTGAGATGGCATAGTGTTGAACATATGACATGTCTGTGTGTACAAGATGTATAAATATAACAACAGTAGCCGCCAAACAGTCTGCCAGTTTCATAACAACTTCACACCAACCGAACGAACGAACCGTCTTGTTGTTATATACGGAAAGTTGACGATTTTAACTAGGTACCTATTATTATGATGATTTTGTATTATATACACAATATATATTTTGTCTAGGTATATGTATAGTTTCGTTATATAGGATGTTTAGGGTGCATATTTAATGAAAACCTACCAATATTACTGATTCGAATCGTAGATGTCCCAGTAATAATTTAATTTAAAATTATTATTTATCGGTAAAAATTTTTTAACCAGAATCGCCAAAATCTCCAGTACTTTATTTATATCATCGTCAGACCTAGACTTCCCTTAAATATATCTGACTAGACCCATACTCGATTTTAGAGCAGGATAAAACTCATTGCCAAAAAGAAACACATCTACAGAGTGTAAAGTATATAAATCTCGCTACGAAAACAGTGGGTAGATCTCACTCATGTAATTAATATTTGTCAATAGATTTGAACCAAAACTGTTTTTTAACAGAAAAAATTTGATATAAAATATAAGTCAAAAAAGGGGCTTTTAAAAATTTTCTTTTAATCCGGCTCAGACCATCTCATCTTTGTAAAATAAATTTCCTGTTTTTAAAAAAAACATCTGGGAAACACGGGAAACACGTTTACGACCTAAACATGTTTACAAAATTTTATTGAATTTTAGTCAATAAAATTATTTTCTACCTCTGATATTAAGAAGGCATTTATGCATAATTTAGACAGGCATTAAAAAAATTTTGAAACATCATGTAGCCAGTTAATTTGCGATTTTCTCAAACTGTTAATTCCAAAAAAATTCCTGTGGTTTTAGTGTCTACAGGATGCAATGAGTCACCTCTCAAAAGGACAAGAATTATTTTTTTTACACCCTGTATAGTGAGCACAATTTTAACCCTTTGCACTCGATAGGCGCCGCCACGGCGACACAATAAATACTCTTTGCACTCGAAAGGCGCCTCTCAGGCGCCATTCTATTCTTTACATCAAATATCACACTAAGGAAAATTATAAAATTTAATATTAAAATATAATGTTTGTAATATGCAAATAAAAATAAAATATGTAAGTAAACTACTTTTGTTTAAAATACTTATCTTTGATGTATTACAATTTTTTATTAAAACTACTGTCGAGTAGCTGAGTGCCCATACTAAAAAATGATTCGAGTGAAAAGGGTTAATCTTATAATAGTTTTAAATTCAAATAAAGATGAAAAAAATAAAATAAAGAAAATTAATTTCTGAAATTATACCTCATATACGAATATATATATATATATATATATATATATATATATATATATATATATATATATATATATATATATATATATATATATATATATGGATATTGTGCATGAAAGTATAGAGAGTATCAAAACTTATTTATAGGATTAAAATATAGTGTAATAGATGAAGCAGTCTATTATAATTATTATACTTAAAAACAGAAAGAGAAAAAAATTGTTATGGTAAATGGATACAATGTGCAATAAAATGTTATAATCTAGTTTTCCAGGCGATGATTGTAATTTCTGTATACGTATGTATGTAATTTAAATATCTTATTCTGTTGTAATATGTTGTATATAATAGATATTCCGTTTGAACTCATTATTACCCTAATATGCAGTAATAATATACATTAATGATTTGAAAAAGTTTTACAAAATGTAACACCTTCATCCATTTGCCTTTTCAATTATCAAATAAATACTAGAAAGAATATTAAATTTAAATGCCAATTTAAAAAAAAATGTTGGAAATAACAAGCATATAAACAAATTTACAAATACTAATAAAAATTATAAAATAAATTTGTTGACTGTAACGTAATTAATTAATCGAACACAATAAAAAACATTATTGATAACAAAATAATTTGTCTAGAAAATATGTACAGTCGGAAAACTTTTTCAAATAATTGGAAGAATTATATTCCAGATGTTTTTCTTCTAACAAGAGAGAATTTTCTTTCAATAATAAAATTTAATTTTCAAAAAATATGGAACAGTAGTGTTCAAAAATACATAAACAGTTTAATTACAGTATAGTCTATTTGTCCCCTCCATGACTGAGACAATTTCTAAGACAAGTAATGAGAAACTATTAGTAATGGTTCATGGTTCCTATTATTCTAGGTTGGGAAATAAAAAGTCGTTTTCTATCAACACGAATTGATCCATCAAATAATTAGTTGTTATGTAAGCTTCAAAGAAATTATATATTTAAGCTCTTAGTAAGTTTTCGTAAATCTGCGTATGCACAGTATTAGAGCACAATCTCTTAAGAATTCGGATTCCTTACATATCGGTAAGCGTTCTACACTCTCCACCATTCGACATAAAGAATATTTAATGTAAGAAAACTGCAAGGAAACTGTCTTGAAAAGAAACTTAATTAGTAATTTGAACAAGTTTATTAAAACTACCTTGAAATAAATTATTAACCATGTAGCAGACTATATTCCGAATTTACTAAATTTTACATTTCAAAAATTTTAAGATTTAGTATATTTACATATTAATGTTGATAACTGTACCGTTAGTCTACTAACAAATAAATAAAATCGTTTGAAAATATTAAAAATTCATAAATTAGCAACAAATTAAATTTATTTATTTTCAACTTCACTTATTCCCGTCAATAATTTTAAAAATGTTTTTCAAATTTAACATCACTAACAATTTCTGTTCATCTCGTTGCTGCTGACACCCTTACCCCTTTCCCAATCCGCCCCCATTTGTGCCAGTTTTAACGCCATCAGTTTCTTATCCAATCACTCCAATTCGTTTTGTTTGCTATCAAAAAAAAAAAAAGAAAAAAGAACAGAGAGATAGTTATAAATTTGTATATCACCCTCTTTTTCTCGTACATGCTCCAATATATTATTATTATTGCACAATATTCTTTTTTTTATACATTTCTTTTGATTCGAAACGGTTGTTCGAAAAGTTCATTCTTGTACAATGTTCGGTGTTCGGTGATGTTTGTATAAGAACGGAAGAAGAAATATTTCGAACAATTTTACAATCAAGTGAGGAATTATTGTAGCGAACAAGTAAAAGCAAGCAACGAGCAATGAGAACATATGGAAACATTTAAAAGAAAACAAACATTAGTAACAGAACAGTGTATAGAGTGGAATAAGATGAAAAAACAGCGAATTGGGAAGAGCAAGTAGGAAGGAAATAGACTACAATAACTTTATTTTATCTGTACAACGTTCATGTTTCCACTGTTTAGAAGTTTCGACTTGATATAAAGCGCAATATGTAGGTATGTATACTTACTGCTATTGCGACATTATATTTTAACGCAAGTACAAATGTAGTTTTATTTTTTATTATAGGGTAATTGAGGGGCAGACGTGAAATGCATCATCTACCGTAACGGCAATACGAATCAGTTTTAAGTTAGGCGTTTAATTGTTATGCGTTTAATCTACATTTATCTGCTTTTTTTGAATGATAAATGACAACATTTGGCAACGTTATATCAAATAAGACATGTTAGGAGATTCAAAAATATAACTAACAAAATCGCAGTTTACTACAAGAAAATTTTCCAAAATCAGACGGTACTAACTCAATGTCGTTAGCGACAAAATAAGAATTCTGAAGAGAATGAGTGAATTCATATTTTAAAATGTAGTTTGTTTTCAGCTTTAAGAAATGTTAAATTAAGAAACTAAAAAGAGACCAGAAAGTAAATTGTTTTTACTATCTAGGTTAATAATTTGAAGAAAATGTTTCTTTTTCATATAAGAAACTTTTTCGTTCCTTTTCGCGTTTTTCATCTGTGGTTGAAAATTAATGTCTTTTTGGTTTGGTCTTTTTTAAATAGATTTTTGTAAAATTAATATTCCTTATTTCTTCTAATCGTAAAATAATATAATGAAACTAATTTTTGTGTGATACCCATAAGCAAAAATAATTTTTTAATTCATTTTTCAACATAATTATGTCTAATGTTAGATATATGTGTTAAAAATACATAAATGTACCTTAGGTCTAAATAAAGCCATCAAATGACTAATGACTTTAAAAAATATTAAATTTTGTTTATCTAATATTAATTTTTTCTATTTACAAGTTTAAGAATTTTGAAAATTGTGATGGTTTATGGACACTAAACTATGAACGACTGACTATGAGAAATTATTACTAATATTAATAGATTTTAGCGTTACTTTGTGGTATTCCATATTTGTAAATAATAAACAAATAGGTATTTTACTTTGCAGAATACCACTTACATATCATTCCGCCTTACAAGGAGATGCACCCAGAGTGAAATTCGGGATATTGATGAAATTTCGCTGGTGTGTAGTATAGATAAAAATAAGGGACCCGTATTTTTTTTATCGGCCATCGTCCACCTTTAGGGGGTGAAACCAGCCCCTAAAGTTGGGGGTTCAAATCGTATTTCTTAAGATACCTCGAAAACTATAAGAGATAGAGGAAAACTTTAAATTAATGAAATGTTACTCTTTGAAAGACCTATTCATCTGTATAGGTTAAATCAGGGCTGGGTTCATAAGGGGGGCTGGAGGCGTGAAAATGGGGGTAAATTTTCTTGCACAGCCTGAATGGTTCAATGTGTCAAATTTTTACCACTATAAATAGAAAGAGCACCAAAAATTAGGGGATACGTGTTTTTGCGTTTTTTCGAAATATGTGTGGTATCCAAGCCACATAAGGAAGAATAACATAGGGTAGATTATATAAATATATAGTAATATTATTGATTGCAAATACGTCAAATATTTTTTTATTTTTATGTTTATTTTCATCATGAAAATATAAATTTTTACTTTCCGATAATGATTCATGTATTTTTCAGTACCTACTTAATTGGTAATTTAGCCATGTTTATATTTGATTACTCATATTCGATATTTTTTATATCTATTTCTGCGAAAGCTCTCTGGTCTGCAAGTTTTAATGAATGTTCGACAAGAAGCAATAATCTTCCATTCAACAACTGCATTTATCTTCTTACAAATTCGTTTTTAACCAAATATGTGCGGTTTATTTCTTTCTCAAC
Organism: Brachynemurus nebulosus; assembly: GCA_035578155.1. NCBI lineage: Eukaryota > Metazoa > Arthropoda > Insecta > Neuroptera > Myrmeleontidae > Brachynemurus > Brachynemurus nebulosus. The sequence continues at coordinate 36,436,127 of JAPWDM010000008.1, read as the reverse complement.
ATTCAAACTATTTTTCTTATTTTTTTTTCTTTTGTATGTTTTTTAGGTGTCAACCACATTTCCCATATGGAAAAGTTTATTACAAAGCACTTGAACAGTGAACGGAAGAGATTAAACTGCTTCTTATCGAGCATTCATTAACACAGCCACACCAGAGAACTTTAACTTTGGCAAAAATAGGTATAAAAATTATCGAATATGAGTAACCATATGTACACATGGCTAAATTACCAATTAAGTTAGTCTGAAAAATATATGAATCATTATCGAAAAGTAAAAAAATACATTTTCATGATGCAAATAAACATAAATATTAAAAAATATAGAACGTATTTGCAATCAATAAATAATGCAATATACTCTACCCTATTTTTTCTTCTTTATATGGCTTGGATACGACATATAATTCGAAAAAAAGCAAAAACACGTATCCCCTAATTTTTGGTGCTCTTTCTATTTATAGTGGTAAAAATTTGATACATTGAATCATTCAGGCTGTGCAAGAAAATTTACCCCCATTTTCACCCCTCCAGCCCCCCTTATGAACCCAGCCCTGATTTAACCTATACAGGTGAATAGGTCTTTCAAAGAGTAACATTTCATTAATTTAAAGTTTTCCTCTATCTCTTACAGTTTTCGAGATATCATAAGAAATACGATTTGAACCCCCAACTTTAGGGGCTGGTTTCACCCCCTAAACGTGGACGATGGCCGATAAAAAAAAATACGAGTCCCTTATTTTTACCTATACTACACACCAGCGAAGTTTCATCAAAATCCCGAATTTCACACTGGGTGCATCTCCTTGTCAGTGCCGTAACTACGTCTTCGGGGGCCCCGGGGCAGAAAGTAAGTACATTGGGGGTAGTACAGTACATTTTTTGCTCGTCAGTCTCGTTTGCCGCCCAACAAAAAGAAGCGGTGACCTTTTTTTTCCTTGTCAGTCGTTTCCTGTCCAAATTTTACAGAAATACCGCCAAGAAATAATTATTGTATTCTTTTGGTGGCCCCCTTCTATTCTCTTAGGGGCCTCCCTTTGGTTCGGGACCCTAGGGCAATGCCCCGGCTGCCCCAGCCTAGTTATGGCCCTGCTCCGCTTTCATAAGTATAGGTAGATGAAATTAGTATATAAGGCACGTATCGAATGTAATTTTTATTCTGTTTGAAAATGAACTGATGATTCGAAACAAGATTGTCACAGTTTGAAAAATAAAAGTGGTATTTTGTGAAGGAATTACTAAATTACCATTAGAAAGGAAATTAAATATTTGCAAATGGACACAGTGATATTTCTCATGCATTTTGTTAACCACTAAAATACTTTCATATCAATTTCTTATTCATAAAAAGAGGTAACGTCGTCATACTATACATTGTATTAAGAAATGGAAAATAATATTTTCATCTTAAATTTATTACGGTTCAGGTATTAAAAGGAAATCACGTGTGTCTGAGAGAGTGCACACTATATCTTTCAATTATAATATTTATTTTACACATCGTTGCATCATTCTCTAACATGACCATCTCTATAACATCTAAAATATTTCATCACTGTATAAATATTACAGTTGACATATTCACATTTATTATTCGGGATATTATTATCATTATATAAGAGAGCTAGATGAGTAGCTACCCATTATAATATTATGTAAAATATTATATTGTAATACTTTAATAAAATTATATAACTATTCTGGTGAATAAATATCAGGGGTTTTATTATATTTATACTGTTTATGATACACCTAATCAAAAACTGATTGTAAAAACTAAAAACTGTAAAAATTATTTTTAAAAGATTGAAAATTATCTGGTTTAAATTCTTTGCCTCTAAAGATAAACGAAAAATGTAAATTCTTGTCTGTTTCGTTAATCTTTCAATCGTTTGATATCCCTCGAGGACCCTTCCCCCCTCTAAGAGGTACCTAATATTTACTAGAAAATTAACAATAATTCGCCTGTCACCAATTTAATGTACTTCCCAGTAAATACTCGATATTTTTTCTCTATATGGTGGCTTCCACAACTAAAAATATATGTATATTCATAAAAAATTAAAAATTATCCCCCCACAACTGGAACAATTGAGGCTATTATTTACTGATTTATTATAAATTATTTGGCTAGCAAAAAAATAATTTTTCTCATGAGGGTTACTATGATAGTATATAGGGTAAATGGTATAGTTATTGGGCAGTTAAGAAAAATTTTCAAAACAAACTACAGAAAAAGTACGTGTTGTAGTTTGATTTTTAACGAAAAAATTCATAAACAAAGTAAGACCTGTCTATTTAAATGTACCATATAAAACTATCATATTACATATTGGTATAAGTTCCTGAAAAAAAAATATTAAAGTTGTGCGTCTAGAAAAATACAGTTATTGGACAAAAATTTCATTTATTAATTTCTGGCGTATATCCACAATCCACAAGTTCTGTAGATATTAGAAGGTTCTGTTTAACTAAAAAATCAGGAAGTTTGCTTTACTAGTCTATAAGCCTTATAATCTTCAAAAGAGAGTGTCTTGTCCAATAACTGTCAACGTCCAATAACTATACCGTTTACCCTACTATGAGACTGCAAATCTAAAAGCCCTTATAAATTTTATTAATTATTCTAAATAGACAAGGATTCATTAACAAAGAATCTGCTAAACAAGTCGAATCTTCTTTTTAATATTGGCGAAAAATTTTAACTCGTGTCATCAATATTTGAGTAAACGTGTTTTAATTTTCAGGGAAAGTAACGAAACATTGGAATCCTTAAATCCTAGTAATTTTTTAGTTTGGATGAAGTTTTGAGCAAAATATAATTCTTTACTGAAATTTGGCAATATACTTTCTAATTTTCTCCCAATTTGGCTGCGTCTCAAACGGCCACCACACGGAGAGAAAAAATATCGAATATTTAGTGTGTAGGACACTAAAGTGATCACAGAACAAATATTCTAAAATATGTTCTCAAAGTGATTTTACTGAAAATAATCTAAAAACTAGATTCTTGCACATTAACCGAATCCAGCTTTCTATAAAAAAAAAAAAAAAAAAAAAAATTTCAAAAAACGTAGTCTTTCACGCAATAATGAGTATTAAATATAAAATTTTGAAAATACGTTTGTTTATATATATTTTATAATATCTCGGAACTACATTTTTGGAACTGGTGGACACGATAACTCAAAAACTATTCGATGGATCCTTTTTTTAAATTTTTATTTTAAAGATAATTCAATTCTTCGGCACCTATACCTAAGTTCGATACACTTTCAATATTTTTTTTATTTTTAAATTTACTTTAAAGAGCGAAAAATAAGACAAAAATCGTAATCAAAAGTTCAAACATCCGCCATTTTTTTTTCTTTCAGCGATTTATTGATATTATAGGTAGAGGTGCCGGTACTCTTCATATATTTTATAAATCTTTTTTTTTGGGGGGATTTCGGTGGTTTATTACCGGCGCTAGGATGTCCACCAACAAGGCATTGGATTTTCGGATCGTCACACTGCACTATCTATAAAATGGACACTTTTTTATATTTTTCCTTTTTTTTGTGTAGTCTAATACTTAGTAAATATGTGCACAAAATTTGAAATTGATATTTACTTCCGTTCTTGAGAAAAAAATTCTAGAAAAATACATAATTTTTAAGGACTCTCGAGTAAACCTCCCCTTAATTAATAGTGCTGGCACTTTAATCTTTACTATGTAAGTCAATAATAATTTTAGAATATTTGTTCTGTGATCACTTTAGTGTAGTACACACTAAATATTCGATATTTTTTCTCTCCGTGAATATGAAATGTGCCCAGGCGCCTCTCAATATTAAATCCAGCCCTGCTTATTGATGTGAAAATAATTTACTTATTCCATTTCCTTCGATAAAATCAATCTTTATTCCAATCAAAACAGATTTTCTAATTGCATAGCAGTTGCGTAGCTATACGCTAGCAAGTAAGAAATTAATTTTATTGATTTCTTTCTTATAATTTTAAAACTAAAGATAATTAAAGTTGAAGCACATTTCATTCATATAGATGTCGAATTCAAACACTACACTGCACTGTTTGTAAACTTATACTCGAACTTATATACATAATTTTACTCTACATTATAATGTTTATAATTAAAAACTAATTAAACTTTAATTGACATTAACTCTATTTGGAGCATATGTCAGCTGCATATACAGTTTAGAAACCTTTTTTTGCTATAAAACTATTGGCAATGTTATTAAATGCAAACTTTAATTATACGTATACATGAGTCGATGTAGGGTTGTGTTTAAATCAATATACATAAACGAAAAAAGAAAATACATGTGAATAATCAAGAATATTATTACAAAATAAAGCTTTTTATTTAATAATAAAGAACTCTGGCTGACGAGTACCAACCAGGAGATTTTCTAACTAACTTAGTATTTTACTAAAAGACTGAAAAATTGACGACTTCAATTACTTTCTATACTAATGTAGTATTTTCAGTTGTGGAGTATTTTACTAAAGAATTATTGAAAATATTCTCTTGAGAGTGAACAATCGCTGGTGTGCACCACTCTGGAGTATAATACTAAAGTAGTAAGTAAGAGAGTATACAAAGCCAAAATATACTCCTACCGACTAGCAGGAGTATGTAAAAGAGTATCTTTAAAAAACATTGATGGCCTGCATTTTTGTGTCTTCTTTTCGGTTTATTTTCGTAATTGAACATTTTTGGGGTTTTTTTAATTACATGTGGTAATATGGTAATAAAATGGTATTAAATCTTACAGTCAGTTTCCGATTATTTGGGGGCAAATTAATCAGGCTGAATGTGAAAACCCACCCGCTGCATGCGTACCTATATATTTTTTCTTCTAAATAATTTTTAAACACAATTCAAGTAGAGAAAAAGAAAAATGATTAAAAAGTAAAGTGGTCAGAGGCATCAGACATTTTTATTTAACTTGGTACAATTAGGCCCGATTTACATTATCATTCCACTCTCACTCCGATATCATTACGCTCCCGATTCGATATAATATTGTTGTATTCACATTACAGTGCTGATATCATGCTGGTACCCATTCGTTCTCTATTCACATTATAATGCCACTCTGGGTACACTCCCAGTTCGGTCTGAGTTTGATACAAATATCTTTTCATAACAACTGAATGCAAGCGGAGTGGAGTGGAGTCAAAAAAGTGTTTACACTATAGGTACAAGCTATAACAAGTCTGATATCGCTCCAATAAAATATTACCTGAGTGGTATTGATATTGGAGTGGCACTGAAACGGGAGCGAACCGCGACTGATATCGTACCGATATCAGAGCGATGATGTGAATATACTCATTGTTTATTGTGTAAGAATATTTTATCGAACCTGGAGCGGAGTGATATCGGAGTGAGAACAGAGCGTTAATGTAAATCGGACCTTATTACTTATGTACACTTATGTACAATTATGTACATGTCTGGTTTTTTGATTTTTTTAATTAACTTTTTTATGACTAAATTTTTTTCAGTTTAATCTTGAATTAACCATGATTTTGATTTGTCCGTCCTTGTTCCCTCATTACTGCACCGAGTAATCGGTGTTGACTGTATTTTGACAATATGAATGGTGTTTTTAATGAAGATAATACGTTTAAGTCTATAGTTCAAACTGCTCAAGTTAGAAAAAAACAGGCGTGTAAGAAATCAAGCTTTTTATTTGAGAATGGGGGGGGGATGCGCACCATATAGAAAAAATGAAGGAGATAAAATTTTTTTATTAATTTTCAAAATTTTCAGAAACAAAAGAAGCTAAGAAACCAAAAATTTGTTCTCTAAAGATTTTTTGTTTATAGTGGATGCCACCCAAATCATTATTTCCATCTTTTTCTGATAAAATTTTTATGTTATATCACACATTTCTAATAACTAAAAGAGTATTTGGAGAAAACTAAAGTAGTTGAAACTAAAGAAGTATTTTGTGAATGAGTTCTCCAAGTAAAACTAATGTAGTAAAATACTAAAGTAGTATAATACTTCTTAAGTTCTAACTAAGTAGTTTACAAAACTAAAGTAGTAAATTTCTCTGATTTGGTGCTCGTCAGCCTTAATATTAACAAACCTTTATATATATATACAGGGTGCAATTTTATCAAGTCTGATGAATTAAAGTTCGTATTACAGGCTTATGAGGCAACACGATAGTACCGAAAAGGAAAATCAACGGTAATTTTAAATGATAAACGTTTTTAAAAACTTAATAATTCATTTGCTAAGCAGTTTCTATTGCTATAAGAAATGAAAATTTTTTAAATCATTTTTCGTATACTGAATCCTTTAAACAAAGTTTATCGTTTAAAAAACCGTTAATTTCTCTTCTTATCCACGACGGAACGGAGAAGGTATATGCGTTTGAGCTACGAGATGTGTATGTTGCCATTTATCTCCAAAACGCCTTTACCAATTTTAATGCGGTTTTTTTTTTTATTTAAGAGCTGGTAATCGAGGGATAGTTCTTAGTCTGATTTGATGAAAATTGGTTTTCCGTTTCTAGGATATTTCAGGAAATCCAGGATAAAAAAAAAATAAAAAATTTAGATCGGTATAATCATTTCCAGGATATTTCAGCATTTCCAGGATATTCCAGGATTTCCAGGATAAAAGGAAATTGAAAAATTGTTATAAGGCTCTCTGAAGGCTGGTAATTGCGAGATGATTCTCAGCCGGGTTTGAGAAAAAACGGTCAAGTGCAAGTTGTACTTACGCAAATGGTGTTCCGTGTAATAAAACTTTTTTCTGTAAACGTGGATTTAAAGTAATTTTTTTTTAAACTCACGACAAAAAGCTGTAAAATATTTCAAATAAAAAAGTTTTAAAAAACCCACGACGAAAAGTCTAAAAAGTTACAAATAAAAAATTTCTGCAATTCTAAATATCATTATAATTTAGAATCAGCTAATTTTCATTCGTCGTGTGTGACATTTAACTACAAAATACACGGTAAGAGATGTCACACACGACGAATGAAAATTAGCTGATTCTAAATTATAATGATATTTAGAATTGCAGGAATTTTTATTTGTAACTTTTTAGACTTTTCGTCGTGGGTTTTTAAAACTTTTTATCGGTACTATCATGGTATCTCATAAACCTGTCGACAAGAATTGATAAAATTACACCCTTTGGAAACGCAGTCTTTCAAATATTTACAGGACCTATCTAAAGGTGAATATGGTGATTATTTTATTCAAAATAATCACCATAATCACCTTTCAATTTTCTGCACACGAGATAAAATGTGAAGTTGTTCGTAAACTTTTCAAACCCTCATTCACATATACGAGGTTCGTACTTGTTTTCCAACTATATAGTAATTTAGTCCAGAAAAAATTAATTTACCCAAACACTTGAAGACGAAAGTTTATTATTATATTCTAATATGCAAATTAAAATCATCATCCGTTATAAAACATAATAATATTACACTATAATGATAGTAATAACAGTAAACTCAAACACTTGAAAACTCATTGGAGAATTTGATAAATACAACACACAACACATAACATAACATAACGTCGAGTTTACCAATTAAAGCTCAACCAATTCTATAATGTAAATTAAAGTCAACAACATACACACACACATACAAACATTATAATAACCCAAGCATATCTACAAACATTCATCCCTTGTACGACCCACACAATTTTTACCTCAACCCGACGAAATAACACATTGTATACCATTATCACATTTCATATTCCTTCAAAATCTCTTTCTCAATTTTCAGTTGCCTCATCTCTATGTCAGAGTCGTAGGTAGGCACCTACATGGATGGAGTTGAGTTCCTTTGTTAAATTAGTGCTCATCAGTTCCCCCTTTTCCTCGTACGCCATTTTAAACAATTATATTTGCGAGTGCAAATAAAGCGACGAAATAAAATGTTTAATATTCTCACTTTATTTTTTAATGTAAACACTTATTTATACTGATGATTGTTCATAAATTTAAAAGGCCTTTAGTCGAACTAATTGAAGCATGAATATGGAGATATTATCGATTTTTTTTTTTGCGTTTCTTCACTATAATCATGTGAGTTGTTGAGCGACTAAAAATAATTTGAGCGAGGTTGGAGACGGAAAGGGAAAATAATTTTAAGGGGTTACATATCTACTTTTGTAAACTGGGAAAACATTACTCTACGAAAATATCAGACTGAAAAATTCAGCAATAAGAAAGTTATACATCAAAGAAAGCAAAGGTTTTGCTTTTGATTTGATGAATACATTTCACGCAATACATACATTTCAGTATATAAAACAAGAGAGATAGGTTATAAACAACAGTTCTCGTTACACTTTTGACCTTTTTTAAAAATGTAGCGAGATTACTGCGGAAGTGAGGTAGCGTGAAAAGACTGCGGTTAATAAAATTCTTATCTAAACAGGATAATTCATGGAAAGTGTTTATAACGGTAAACAATAATTAGTTACAATGAGTAATTCATTTAGAAAATTACCTGTCTGTAGCAATAAAATAAAGTGGCCAGGATGTGCTTAAATTTTCCAAATAAACCAACTTCACTTTTCGTAAATTTACTTGTTAATTTCGGAAATTTTTTAAGTGGGAACTTTGTAAACACAGTACAATAAATTCATAACAACATTGCATAAACTTGCTTCATTTTTTCCACATTTTATTAAATCACCAGCTGAGAAAATTCTTTTAGCATTTAGATAAACTTCTTTTAAACTGAATTCTAACTAAATCAATTAAATAATTCACTTGAATATAATTTAATTTAAATAAATAGGGTTGACCAGGGTAATTGTGAATTGGGGCAATTGTGAACGGCGCCTATAATTTATGATTTTGTGGGATTTTTTAAATCAGTTTTAATTAAGATCGTTATAATCATTTTCATTGAAAACGTCATTCACAAATGCCCCCATTCGGTCAAAAATTTCAGTAGTGTCCTTTTCAGAGTTGAAAATGTTGATGAAGGTGCTGGTGACCTTATTGTACAAGTTTCCGTTGTACAAACAATACAAAAAAAATTGTTGTTTTTTATTCATGTAAACTAAATGTATTTTCTTGAAAAAATCTTATTTTCCTTGTTTTTGTGTGAATACATGTAATTTTTTGATTTTTTATATGATAAAATGACAAAATATCATCAAAATATCATTTTTAGCTTGTAATAAATTTGTTCCTACAATTTTTGTTATTTTTCTTTAACCTTGATTTTTTGTAGAAATTTGAGGTATGCGTAACTTGCATTAAACAAAGAGAAATTGTGACCGCTAAAGTATGATGAAAAATTTGAAAGTGGAGTAAATGTCAAGAATTTGAGTTGGGCTTTATTCTGACGTACCACACTTCTCTTGTAATCCATTCTAAATAATTTTTCTGATGTCATTCACTTTTACCACGAAATTCATAAGAACCGCACCAGGGAAATGTGAATGGCTTTGGTGCATCCTGAATAATGTAGAATTAAAAATAAATCAACCATAATGTGATATATATATATATATATATATATATATATATATATATATATATATATATATATATATATATATATATATATACATAAAATAAAAAATACTTGAAACAACGCTTTTATCTCAACTCATGAAAATCCATTCACAATTACCCCCGTCAACCCTAAGCATTGACAGCAGTATATGTCTGCTTGTACACGATAGTCAGCCTTATTTTTTACTCCCACCTCCAAGTCAGTTAAATTATGCAAAATTTACTTTTTTTTAAATGAAACAGTCTACATAATTTGAGACAGCCAAATCAAGTTTTTGAGGAATATTAGTCAATAGTTACCTGAATATTAGAATTTCATGGTTCATAAAGGAATATAGCCCCTTAATAAAAACATAAATTTTGTGTATACTTGATACAGTATGAAACATTTAAAAATTGTCATCGCTATCGTCAATAAAAGATTTCTTTGAACAAAATTCCTTGTAAACATTGCATTACATTTCTTGCTGTTCGAAAAAGAAGTAAATCATATACGACTGAGTACCGTACCTTCTACCCATCTGTCTTACGTCGTCTATAAGACGAAAAGTATACCTAAGATGCATAGTACAAGCAAACAGACAGAAATCAAAAAAGTTATTCTCAAAGGATTGCTGCAATGTACTTTGTATAGTCTTAATTTCTTTTCTTTTTTTTGTTATATTTTCTTTTCTTCATCTTGTGTCGTTTTTGTAAATAAGAACAAAATTAAGAAAATGTACATAGAAAATAAATTTAAAGTACTTTTATAAGAAAAAGAAAAAATGTAGGTACAGTAGTGAGAGATTATTTCAGCAAGGTAGCTGGTTTTATACCAGCAGTTCATAATATTTTTTTACGTAAAGTGAGTCTAGTTATGTTTTATTTCGAAATATGAAGATCTAAAATGTATTAATTTGGTTCAATGTCTGGTTAAATGTTGTTTAAACTGTAGAGCATAAATAAAGCTTCAACTTGAGATGTGTTGTATATAGCTACAGTTAAGCCTACTTTGGAAGTAAGACACTTTCCTCAAATCCAATTCACTACAGCCTTTGAAAAGTCCTTTCAGTTCATCTGAAATCGCGTTTTTAGTCTACATTTGGGTTGTGGACAAAGAATTTGTTAACACAGGAAATTTTGACCTAAAAAACAACAATATCGATAAACAACAAGCCCCGTTAACCTGGGCCTGGTTTAGACTACGACACAAATTACGACACAAATGTCAGACATACCCAAATTTCTTTACTGTTCAAACTTTAACATATTTTTTGTGTCTGGATAGCGTCTGTACATAAATGTACGGAATTTATGTCCGAACTATTCACATGTAAAAAAATTTTAAGAACGAAACAGCTCTCTTCTGTGAGTGTAAAAAAAAGTGACGAACTTGTTTGAAAACTTATTAGCCACGAGAGACACTTGAACACAATGTGTTCACACAGCCACTGATTCGACACTAATTTATTATGGTGTCTGCAATAAATGACGCAGTTAGAGACACTCGTATGCACACATAGACAATCGGTGTATACACCGAGTGTATGGTTATAGTGTCGTAGTCTAAACACACCCTAAAAGAGGTGTATATTAGTGATGTTTCTTATAAATATTTCTTAAGGTTCTGATTGATAATTTGAATATGAATACAATTTAGTGAATTTTTCAAAAGTTACTAACTAAAAAATTGACGTAGAAGGTGTAAACTTCCTGTGTAAAAAAAAAAAAAACATATGGAAAGAATTGAGGCTTAAGTTTTGGTACTGACCGTTCTTCAATTTAGGTGAGCCTCGCAGACAGAAATTCTGATTTGGATATTATAAAATTTCTAATATTCGGCGATAACATTTACATACCATAGTTTGTATTTCTTATATAACCTAATATCAATGCAATAATTCTTCCATTTCACTTAAGTGTTCGATTATTGAACCTGTGGGACGTTATTATGATTTCATTTCAATCAAATAATACAATAATAAATTAAATTTTTGCAATTTACATTGCATTTTCAATTTTCAATTCGTTTCCCCGTACTCCCCCCGCTCCCCCATTTAGCATCATTTTACTTACTACGATATAACTACAGTACAATCGATAGAGTCAGATTGACGATATCTTATTACAAAAATTTAATATCTTATAACGTAGAAAAATACTTACTTCATTCAATCGTCTCCACAATTTTTTTTTCCAAATAAATAAAAATAAATAATTGAATTTAATGAATGTAAGAGAAGAAAAGCAATATCAGAATCGATGGTATAGAATTATAGATAATTTCATCAAGTGTATATAATATTGTCGGCATGTACCTACGTATCTTGTGAATGGTTTTTCTTGTAGTTGGTTGATGATGGATGTAGTATAAAATGGTGGGGGGAAACTCATAACTTGTTCACTATCTTTTTTTTATTACTGTCTGATCTATTATGTTTATGTCAATCGATCCTTTCATTCTTTTATATTTTGCCTTTTCTTTTTTCACCTTTAAATAGATCGTACATCAATCAATCTAAAAGTCTAGGTACCTGACGTATTCTTCTTTGTGCTCGGTACACAATTACGAATTTACTTTATCAAAAAAATTCTTCTGACTTCATATTTCTTTCTTTGTTTGCAAGAGTGATTAAATTAATAAATTATATAATAGCTTGTTAGTTGTTTAAAGGAATTTGTAAGCATTTTAATTGTCTTAAATAAAGGACGATGACATAAATTTAACTGAAAAAAGAAAACGTTTATGTAGATAGGTCTTTAATAGTACAGCAATCCCCCGAAGAACACGATTAATTGGTTCCGTGTTCTTTGAAACCGTGTTGTTCGAGACCACAAAAGATAGACATTTTCTATTACAAGTATGGAAATAAGAAAATATAAAAAAATTTCAAAGAAATAACGTAAGGAAATTTGAATTACATACTTACATACACATTTGTATGTAATGCGTATTTATTTCGATTAAAATAGAATGGAATTGAGCATTCGTTAGTTCTGAAGTCGGTCTATCATAAAAATTTATTGAAAACTTTGATCGTAAATATTTCGTAAACGGTGCATCGTAGCTCAAAAATAACGAAATTCTTGAAGAACCAAAACTTGCTTCGCTTAAGCAAGCTTTGGGTATTCCAAACATATTGCGACTGTTAAAACCTACTTTTCCTTATTGAAAATTATCGATAACGAACTACTTATCATAAATTCGTTATAATTGTTTAATTTAAGCTCTATTAGTCCCTCTGATTTGGCCACCAATAGAATATTTTTGAAAAAATTAGTTTTCGATACTTTTCGTAAACGTAAATTTTTGATCGTAAATATCTTGTAAACGGTGCGTCGTAGCGAAAAAATAACGAAATTTTTGAAGGCTTAAGCGAAGCAAGTTATGGGTATTCCAAACATCAGAATTACTTAAAAATCGTCTTGTTTGAAACCGTGTAATTCGGGGAAAGGGTACCCGTGTTCGTCGAGTCCCGTGTTCTTCGGGGGTTACCTGTATGTTACTTACCGAAGATCGTAAGTGTTATTTTTGTGGCTTCGGATGCAGTTTGAGAAACGAAGGTTGAAAACCGTGGATTCTTAAACATCCATAGCCATAAGAACAAATTAAAGAGCCGAATACGAATAAATTACTTTTATCTACGACTAGCATGATACTGCTTATTTATTGTACAAATTACTATCTAGGTAAGCTATGTTTTACATCCAGTTGTACAGAAAATTGAATTTTACACACGCCTATGCGTAAAGAGTAAAAAAACAGAAAACTGCTCTCAATACTATTAGAAAAGGATTTATTAGATAAGGATAATTAGAGACTACTACGTGGAACGTGGAATTACTCTGAGTTCAGGGGCGTGGCAACTACAAATTGACCAACAACCCAATTTTTTGATAACGGAATTCTCCTATGTTATCGAAAAAATATCAGCAGACCATTAAAAATTTTATTTTTTAATATAAATAAAATAAATTGAAGAAATATTTACGTAATTTTGAGGGGTCTACGTAATTCTAGGGAGGTCCGGATCCCTTGGACCCCTTCGGTTGTTGCACCCCTGACTCTGACCACAAAAAGAGTCGATAACTTTTGCAAATATCTTGAACAGCATTGTCTTTTCAATAAAATAGAGTAATACTAAATTTATATTTTAATATGATAAAACTCATTAAAACATAATTTAAAAAGCTGCCAATCTATCAGTTTATTTCTTAACTCACTGTTCTAAAATATTTATATTCTTAATAATATTTGAGAAGAGCTTGCTATAAAAAAAATTTCTCCAATTTGTTAAATTTTTTCCATCTTTTTTAGTTTCGTTTTTTTATTGAGTTGTGAATTTTGTATTGCAACGTTAGAGTGTTAATGAATGTAACAAAATTCATTTAAAACATTTAAAAGAGATAAAAAATAAAAAAGTCAAACTCATTACTCACTAGATTAAAAACACAGTTTTAAAAATGTTAAATGTTCCAATTTATTTACAATGAACTTTTTCAATAAATTGTTTTACAATCTTTTTTTGCATATATCTATCTACATAGTTCCAACCAACTGCAACATATAAAAGAATCTTGAAAATTAAGTTTTAGTTTGCAATATTAGAATCATCTTACTAGACACAGATATAGAATGTAAGACATAGTACTGCATATAAAAGTATAAATAAAAGTACTCAGTTTAGAAAAGGGAAAAAACCAAGTATTTGTTGTATATATGTACGTATAACTTTGCTTAAAAACGAAAAATTGAAAGAGAAAAAGAGAAAAGATGTTTTCTTCCGGTGGAGAAAAAATACGGTAAAATCAAAGAAAAAACTAAATGAAAAGTTTTCCTCGCAGTACATTAGTACATATATGTTACGCTGATTTCATTTTTATTTTTCGAAACGGAACTAGACAACGCTTATATGAGATTGTAACATACACCGGTTTGGGTAATATTGATAAAGTGTATTTCACACAAGTTTATTTTAGTCTAACTCTTTATGGGGTATTGTGGTAAGCCTTACATACATGTCTTTTCAGAAATCACAACCGAACTGATATCTATGTAATCAGGAAGAAGTCACAGTGAAAGCAATGCGTCCAAATTCAACATAGAGGAAGAGAGAAAAACAGATTCTTATGGAAGTAACTAAATGTTCTTAAAGAAGTTAAGTTTCCGGAGTAGCTAGTCCCATTAAGGCGAGTTCAATTATTTCAACCATTTCAAGAGAGAATTAGTCACTTTCCGTAGCGGACCATCGGACTGGTTAATTAGATTCTCTATGTAATTAATTCCACTAATTGTATGATTTCTAAAATTTAAAGTTAATTATAAATTTTGACTTTATGGTTTTGTGTTTTGTAGCCCATAAATCTATTCACTGGATTAATTACTTCATTGTTAAATCAAATACCCTGTAGGATTTTCTGATTTCCTGCATTGTTCTTACTTTCCTTGCGTTCAATGCGTACCTAATGTGAACATAATTTTTAAATAGTCTATAACAATCGTTTATTTACGAATTTTTTGTTTATTGATTTATGTTTTGTGAAAATTTTAAAAGGAGATATTTAAAAAGTTTAAAAAAAATGCGTTAACTCTAAACTGAGGACAGAAGAGAATATTGAAAAAAAATTAATAGATCTAAAAACACTAAATTTAATTTCCTTTAAAATTGGGGACATTTGGCAATATTTAAACTTTTCAAGCCATTACTAATTTTTTATTTAAATTTTATCAAGATCAACTGATTCAACAAGTGAGGGTCGACTTACTTCTATATATCAAAAGTAGTAAAAATAATAACAGTTCTATATCAAAAGTGGCAAAGTTACACCGGTTCTACACCTACAGTAGTAATATCACAGCAGTTCTGTACAAAAAAAAAAAAATAAGATCACAACAGTTCTATACCGACAATAGTGAGGTCATAGTAGTTCTAAACCAAAAGTAGTAAGGTTACAATGGTTTTACACCAAAAGTAGTAAGTTTACAGTGGTTCTACACTAAAAGTAGTAAGGTTACATTGGTTCGACACCAAAAGTAGTAAGGTTACTTTTCTACATAATTATGATCAAAAATATAGGTGAATAAACAAAAAATATTTTAAAAAAATGCTTTATGTGACCAGCCTGTATCAAGTCAAAAAGCTGAAATGTCACTGTCACCTAGAATATTAGTAACAATTTCCAACGAATCGAAATCTGCTGTCAAAAACACTTCAAATAACAAATTTGATGTCTACTTCCGGTATAACCGGAAATGGCACCAAGTTAAAAACATTTTAATTAAAATCTTCATAATTGAAAACTCCTAAAACCAAATTTACAAAAATCTGCTTTATTTAGAAGACCATAAAATTTTATTTGAATCATTTTGTACATAACCATTTGGGAGATCATATTAAAATGTGGCTAAGATTGATCGGGAGGTTAATATCTATATTTCCTATAAACTTCAATTCAATAACTTTAATAGTTTCTGAGTTAAATCGGTTCCTACAAACAGACAGACAGACAGACAAAAATTGTTTTAAAGTTATATTTGGTATATATGTCGAATTTGCTAACTAAAAAACATACTAATACTTAAAAATTCGAAAATCACAGACAGACCCTTCTATTTTATTTATAGGTATTGATTGAAATTTTATGTGTAAGAATTTTCTATATGTCGAAAACATATTATGCCGGTAACATTGTTCAGTAACCACACTAACATAACCAGCCACGAAACTAAAATTTCTAAAACGTCCTATTTTACCCACGATTACATGATTTATAAACCTTGGTCTTAAAATTTCCGACGGCAGTGTATTATTAGTTTAGCACAATAAATGTATAATTTTAACATCATCTAGGAATTGTAAAGTTCATAGCATCACTTTAAACAAGATAGAACGAATAAAAAAAAGAAAAACAGATACGATAACACTAAATTACAAACTTGCAGTAAAACATTTAATAAAAACAGTAGCGGCATTAAGGAAAGTGCTTTTATATTTTGTATTATGTTGTTCGGAAAACTGTAAAAACATCGAAAATGTTTAACTTTTAAATGCATTTTACAGTAGTAACAGATATATTTTTAAATGTAATATATCGTTCGTCTGCTTACATTTCTTCGACGTAGATATTTGTTTCGAATGGACAATGGTACTTCGGGCAATTCTGAATAATGATACAGCTCTGAATATTGATGAAATTGTGAAGCTCGTATAGCATGTTTCATATAATTGTTTAGTTTACTAGTCTAACCATTTCTTTATGTTTTTCCAAGAGCAAGGAAATTTTAATATCTATTAGTGTTGATCGTAAAACTGACCAGTATCGAATATGCCGTAAATCATCAAAAAAAAAAAAAAAAAAAAAAACAGATCCAGAAGGTTCTACATATATGATTTTACAAGGTCTCTAGAAAAAAATCTAAACAAAAAAGAATCATTATCAGTTTCAATGCTATCCTGGTCAGAGTGCTAAACTAACCATTTTCAGGATAACTTTACAGTATTCCTCCTTCAGCATCGAATTTTTTTTTTAAACTAAAATTTAAGCCATCCAGATCAGTGTTTCCCAACCGCTAATCCGCAAAACATATTTATAATTTTTATTTTTGCTTCAAAATAAAAAAAAATGTCGGGATTAGTTCCATGAAAAAAAAGTTTTTGACGATAAAACTCGCACGTTTTAGAATTTCGTTTTTTTTATTTACGGTTCATAATACCAAAAGTCTAGCACAATAAAACATCACCTTTTTTTTTTAAAAAAAAAAAACGAAACGGCAGAGCTAACTTTAGGGTCAAACTATTGGGGTTTAGCTATTTATGGTATATGATACGGCAGAATACGGCATAGCCGTTTTGTTGAAACAAGAAGAAATGATTGGGCTAACCTGGTGGGAACATACGATCGACCAAATGGTCGGAAAACGACATTTCATATTAGTAGTAGGTTTTGGGGGCTTCTAGACCCACCATCCCACCATCCAACTTTTTGAGCGACCTCGGATGGAGGCAAAACTACCGAGGCGGTTCTAGAAGCCTCCGGCGGTGGGTGGAGCAAAATTTTTTTCTAGCCTAGTGGAACTTGATCCAACCTAAGAGAACCTAAGGAAATTTGGTGTAACCTAACAAAATTTTTCTAACCTAAGAATTTCCCTAATAGATGGCGCAACCACCTTCGAGCTTTGTAAATTCACTGCTAGATGGCGCAGCCACCTTTGATAGCGTTGCTAGTCTGGATTCCTGTGTGTAAGTTTGAAAAATTGTCAATAGATGGTGCTGAAAATCCTTTTTGATAGTTAAAAGATGGCGTTGCTAGTCGGAACCACCGCGAATTCTGTACCTAGATTCAAAATTTTATCATATTTTTATCTAAAAACAGGTTTAAACTGTTTATTCTAGTTTTGATTATGCCAGATTAATAAATAAACATTATTTGGTGTTTAATAAAAAATTTAAAAAATCGATTTTTCAATTCAGGTCTCGTCTCTAAATCACAATTTTTGAACTAAGTATAAATCAATAATACATATGAGTAATATTTGATATGCATTGTATTGTTAGGTTTTATGGTGAATAATTATAAAACAAAAAAAAAAAAGATTTAATATCCCCTGAAAACGAAAAATTTAATTTTTCACATGCTTAATAAAAATTATTTTTCAAGTTTAATAAAAATTATTCTTTATAAAATTGTCTATCAAATATTAGCCTTGCGCATAATATAAGAAATGCTGATTTGCTAAAATATAAATCTTGGAATGTGGATACATAATGTTATAAGTCCAATACGTTCATACATATGTATATATGAATATTACATTGTAATACAGGTATTCGCTATATCTATATGAATCGTGTTTAAAAGCCAAATTTATTTTCCTGAATTTTTTAAAATATATATAGTAATATAATATTTCGCATATATACAGTACTCTGTTAAAAGTACGGGTTTCTACACCGTTAAAAACATATATTTTACAATATCAATATATTGTAAAAAATCATATTTCTTAATATTTTTAAAACTGAATATGTAATATCAAGAATTTAAAACAGTTTTGAAACATTAATTTCTCCTCATAATATTTTTTAGTCTTAAATTAATAGCATAATGTTCCATATATTTTAAGAAAATTTTTCTTTTAATATTTTATAACTTATCTAAAAAATTTATAGCTATTTTTATCAAAAAATTTATTACTTGCTATTGTTAAAAAATTAGTTAAATATATCCATAGGTATTAAGTGACCCCTAGTTTTTGTGAAAGACGGTAGTAATAGCAATTCATCTTAAATACGAAATTATTTTATCAATGCTAAATAAGCGTTTTTTTTTCTCATATTATCATACTCCAATATATTGTATATTATTATAATTTATAAAAATGTTTTATTTATTAAAAAATTTAGCAAAATTTTAAATAATATCGCGTCAAAATAATATTCCGAAGTCAATAAAAGACAATAGCAGTAAATTTATTAAGATAACTATAAATAAATATTAATCTAATGTTGAAATATTTATTAAAAAATAGTACTGCTTAGTAGAAAATTAGGTACCTATTGTTTTGTTTTAAAATTTACCTTTTTGCAATTAAAGAAAATTTTAGTAACTATCGATACCTATATAAAACGATACCCATAAAAGACAAGCATGCTCTGATCTCAACAATTTTTCCCCATGTTAAATTCGTATGTTCTTACTTCGCTGAAAATTATTATGTTTATATATTCCCCCAATATTTTCTACCATAAACAATAGTTATAGTAAGCTAGGTAGGTATTGAATAAGTATTTTTTGTTTGTTAATTTATTGATGATAGAGAAAAAAATTTATGTTTTTATAGACAGTGAAATACTTTTAAACTATTTTTTGCAGTTTAATTTTGTAAAATCACCTAAAAATTATCAGTCACAAACAAATATTTCTAAGCAAACGAATTGAAAATGTAGTTTTATATCATAAGAATAAATGCGTATATATAGGGTGGACAGTAAATAACTCTCATAATTTTTAAAGAGCGGATGAAAACTTTAATTTTGGATTACGAAATTTTATTTTTTTTTCCGGAGTTAAGCTGCATTCAATTAATTAACCCTTTCCTGCGCAGCAGTTTTACATCATTACTGTTCAAACTATACTTCAAATTAACAAATCATTAATAACATGGGTAAATACTTATTAGCAAGAATTACATAGTTTACACATATGTTCTATCGCACCAGAATGTTAATAGGACAATGCGATTTAATTGCCTATATTCAGGAGCAAGCAAAAACATTACCTATTTTAATAGCTTAGAAAATACACATTACTTTTTTTTTTCGTTGTAAGAACAATCATTTCGGTGATCTTTTCTAACGAATTACTAAAATTGCTTAAGGACTATGGTATGTAAGAAATAACAACACTCACATAATTTTAAAATAATTAACGTACAGCTATTGGAAAAGTTACAAAGATTTTTTTAACAACTTATTAAATGTTGATAGCTTATTTTAATATCTTCTATAGGGTCGTAAGTATAACCCTAAACCCGAAATTTTTTCATTACCATCGTTGACGACTGTATTCTCGTCATCATCAGCTTCTCCTTCGCTCGCAGTATCTTCGTTGTCGCTAGCAGATGTTTTTTCATCGCTGTCTTCGTCATCATTTGATATATACTTTAGCACTGGTTCAATAATATCATGCTTTTCCAATTCCCTGGTTATTGAGATAATCCGCTTTCCAATGTCACTTTCCTTTAAATTATTAAAATGGCTTCGTTTTTTCTTGTTTTCGATATAATCCGCAAAGCTGGGATTTATAATATGACTCCTTTCCATTAAATTACATATAGTATTAACCATTTCTTCTCCAATTTGCGTCTGAGTCGCTAAACTTCTTAGTTCATCAACTAAATGGTTCGGGTCATCAAAATATTCTTCATCATCAACAGGTTTCGAATGGCCATTATGAAGGTTAATATTTTCATCATCATATTTGAAACGTTTAGCTTCTCCATTTATTGAATCAGATGTTGAAGGTTGGTCCTTTTCTTCCGAATTTTTATCTTCTTGTTCTTCATCCTTTGCGCATGCGTTCTGAAGCTCTTTGACCGTTAATATGTCTAGAGCAGTTTGTAAGAGACCAGCTATCTTTGGAGTAAAACTTGTTTCTTTGTAGTTATCAGGCGATGGTAAATGCTTTTGTTCATCAGATCCATTATCTTCGACATTTACCGATTGTAGAATATTATGCGAGTTTTTTAAAGCGTGGAATTTACTTCTGATTGCTTCTGCTGCAGCCATCATACTTTCATCAAAAGTATTCAAGTTTCTTGTAGATAGATCTGTATCATTTTCGTGTTGATTTTGAAATACTGGTGCTTTATCTTCCTTTTCTTCATTTCTTGCTTCAAAACTATATTCGGTTTCATTATCATCATTTTCATCATTAGATTTTGACGATTCACTTTGTCTCCTGTTCTCCGCGCTGTTCACTTGTGTCCCATTATTTACCGTGGTATATTCAAACTGATTATTTGCGATCTGGTCATTATTGTTTGTTTGATGTTCCTGAGCATGCACTCTTCTTTTCATATGACGTAAAAGAGAACTTCTCCGCGAAAATGTCTTGTCACAACGTATACAATTAAACATTTTGATAGATGTGAATAGTTCGATTTATAACATAACACTGATTAGTTTTTTATATCGACATGATCTTATATAGTACAACCAGAGCAGAATTGACGTAAAGTAATGACACCAAAATGCACCAAACTGCACCAAATGACACCAAAATGCACCAAAGGTGCACCAAATGACACCAAACTGCACCAAATGACACCAAAATGCACCAAAGGTGCACCAAATGACACCAAACTGCACCAAAGGTGCACCAAATGACACCAAACTGCACCAAATGACACCAAAATGCACCGAAGCGAAGATTTCTCTCTAATATTCAAAAATGAATTTTATCATATGATTGTATATTTTTATCTGAAAACAGGTTTAAACTTGTATAAATTGCCAGCTGACGTCACTAAAGGTAAACTGATATCAAATAGCGAAGATTTCTGTCTAATATGTGAAAATGAAGCAGCAGGTTTTAACCTGTATGGCTACATAAAGTGTGACAGCTGACGTCACCATACTATTTTTTCTGCTATAAAAAGGGCGCGACAGAATTTCATCAGTTACAATTTTGTTCGAAACTTTAGTGAAAAAAACATTAAACCTTATTGTTGTGAATTTTCAATTGTTGTGTGTTAAGAGTTAATTGTTGCCAACAATGGAATCCATTACTGCTGGTGCTTCATCTGGAAACAGAGACTTAATTCAAAAAATGGCTGGAAATTTTGTGGATGAATTGAATCATCTTGGCGCTGTTAAACGATGGATTAAACTTTCTGATATGGAAATTGGAAAAGTATATAAAATAATGGGAGCCAGTCAACTACCATCGAAATTCGATTCATCGAAAATGAAGACAATATTGGAATTGGAAATTGGATACATTTCGTTACCAGCGAGATTTGACAATTTGAACGAGCAGATGCTGGCATGGTTGCAAAGCAATCCAAAACTGGGTATTATGAATAATGGACCCATTGGACTAACTCATAAATTGCAATTCAAAACGTTGGATCTTCTTGAAATCGTGGAGGATGCTGAATGGCGAATTCTGTAATTTACTCTCTTCAAAATGTATTATTTAATTGTACTATGGATTTTAAAAATTTCAATATTGTATCAATTTTTACATATATTTAATAAAAATTATAAAAAACAAAAAAAGACCAAAAAAACAAACAAAAAACCAAAAAAAAACAAAAACAAAAAAAAACAAAAAACAAAAAAAAAAACAAAAACAAAAACAAAAAAAAAAAAATTCGATTTTTTTTCAATACCCATCGCTAGACATTGATTTATATTCTAGTTTTGATTATGCCAGATTATATTACATTATTTGGTGTTCAATAAAAAAATTTAAAAATCGATTTTTCAGTTCATGTCTCGTCCCTAAATCACAATTTTGAACTAAGTATAAATCATACATAATACATATTAGTAATATATGTAATAATACATATTAGTAATATTTGATATGCATCGTAGGTACTGTAGAGTTTTATGGTGAATAATTATAAAACAAAAAAAGATTTAATATCCCCTGAAAACGAAAAATTTAATTTTCATAATAATTTCAAAACTCTATATTTTATAATGTTATAACCAACTATGCCTTTTAATAGCACAAAAATTCCAGTTGCATACAGCAAAACAGCTGACGAATTAAAATTTCACATGTCGCTGTATCGCATATGTAAATCTCATATGTGTACATACATACATGTGACTTGTTGTAATTTTTATACACGAGTATAATACCAATTGAAAAATTTGCTTGTGAAAAATAGGAAAATCTTCTTCCTCAGCAATTGAAAATTCTATTAATATTAGAAAATTTATTTCTGGTAATAGTATTGTTAGATACTAGAACAACTGAAAACTTTTAAAACAAAAATTTTGTTCTATTTGAAAACCATAGTTTTTGTTTGTTTTCGCGCGAATTGTGTACAAAGCGAAATTTATTAGACTGTTTTTGTGAATTTTCAAAGTTAATTTTCATTTTTAGCTATATTTTAGTCATTAATATTTGCCAAATTTATTTTCCTGAATTTTTTAAAATATATATAGTAATATAATATTTCGCATATATACAGTACTCTGTTAAAAGTACGGGTTTCTACACCGTTAAAAACATATATTTTACAATATCAATATATTGTAAAAAATCATATTTCTTAATATTTTTAAAACTGAATATGTAATATCAAGAATTTAAAACAGTTTTGAAACATTAATTTCTCCTCATAATATTTTTTTAGTCTTAAATTAATAGCACAATGTTCCATATATTTTAAGAAAATTTTTCTTTTAATATTTTATAACTTATCTAAAAAATTTATAGCTATTTTTTATCCAAAAATTTATTACTTGCTATTGTTAAAAAATTAGTTAAATATATCTATAGGTATTAAGTGACCCCTAGTTTTGTGAAAGACGGTAGTAAGAGCAATTCATCTTAAATACGAAATTATTTTATCAATGCTAAATAAGCGTTTTTTTTCTCATATTATCATACTCCAATATATTGTATATTATTATAATTTATAAAAATGTGTTTTATTTATTAAAAAATTTAGCAAAATTTTAAATAATATCGCGTCAAAATAATATTCAGAAGTCAATAAAAGACAATAGCAGTAAATTTATTAAGATAAGTTATAAAATATTAAAAGAAAAATTTTCTTAAAATATATGGAACATTGTGCTATTAATTTAAGACAAAAAAATATTATGAGGAGAAATTAATGTTTCAAAACTGTTTTAAATTATTGATATTACATATTCAGTTTTAAAAATATTAAGAAATATGATTTTTTTACAATATATTGATATTGTAAAATATATGTTTTTAACGGTGTAGAAACCCGTACTTTTAACAGAGTACTGTATATATGCGAAATATTATATTACTATATATATTTAAAAAATTCGTTTTTATTTAATTGTTGATGACCAAATATTTTTACATTAAATGAGTAAATTCTTATGTATTTTATAACATGATATCGCGTAATTACAGTTATATAGTAAAGTAATCATGAGTATTTATAAGTTATATATTTAAAAGAAAAATACACACTTAGATATTTATAACGTAAATATGTAACAATTTTAGCTGATTTAGTTGATTAAAGATTTAGCTGATTAAATAACATCAAAGAATATGCACACAGATTTAAAAAAAAAAATGTACAGAGTGATACATTTTTGTAAAATTTACGAGTATATATGGTGTACCATAATTGTAAATGGAATCTTTATATATACATCAAGTTTAAGGTATAATATCAAAAATTAGTTTGATTTCTTTTTAGGGGATCGGTGTAAATCAAAAGATCGGTTTTTTTTCTTTAAATTTATTTTATTAAGTATAGTTTTAAACAAAAATAGGTACACAATGATCACTTTTTTAACTTGTAAAATTTATAATTATATTAAAAATTTGTGCATATGCAAGAAAGTGCTCTGTGAGGAATCAAAGATCACAAATTGACCGACTTGTGTATTAAAATAGTGAAAAATTATCCAACAAACACCATTGAATTTATAGAGGTGGTTTGTAGACTTTTAAAGCGCAATTATAGACGAAATATTGGGAATATTGAGATATCGGAATATTTCTGTTGTATGGAATTTACGGATCATTACATCAATTTTCTTCAATGTTCTTCAATGCAGTTTTCTTCAATGCAGAATTAAGAGAACTAAGTAAAGCGAAGCGTCGAGAGGAAATTATTAAACAAATTATCGACAACTCTGAAATGCTATGTGATGAATACGAACGATTTCCACAATACATGGATTCCATTGTTGGCAATAATTAATTGTTAACACAACAATTGAAAATTTACAAATTTCAAGAAGATCCAACGTTTTGAATTGCGATTTCAAGAAGATCCAACGTTTTTCTGAATTCCAGTTTATGAGTTAGTCCGATTGGTCCATTATTTATGATACCCAATTTTGGATTGCTTTGCAGCCATGCCAGCATCTGCTCGTTCAAATTGTCAAATCTCGCTGGTAACGAAATGTATCCAATTTCCAATTCCAATATTGTCTTCATTTTCGATGAATCGAATTTCGATGGTAGTTGACTGGCTCCCATTATTTTATATACTTTTCCAATTTCCATATCAGAAAGTTTAATCCATCGTTTAACAGCGCCAAGATGATTCAATTCACCCACAAAATTTCCAGCCATTTTTTGAATTAAGTCTCTGTTTCCAAATGAAGCACCAGCAGTAATGGATTCCATTGTTGGCAACAATTAACTCTTAACACACAACAATTGAAAATTCACAACAATAAGGTTTAATGTTTTTTTTCACTAAAGTTTCGAACAAAATTGTAACTGATGAAATTCTGTCGCGCCCTTTTTATAGCAGAAAAAATAGTATGGTGACGTCAGCTGTCACACTTTATGTAGCCATACAGGTTAAAACCTGCTGCTTCATTTTCGCATATTAGACAGAAATCTTCGCTATTTGATATCAGTTTACCTTTAGTGACGTCAGCTGGCAATTTATACAAGTTTAAACCTGTTTTTAGATAAAAATATACAATCATATGATAAAATTCATTTTCGCATATTAGAGAGAAATCTTCGCTGTTTGATATCAGTTTACCTTTAGTGACGTCAGCTGTCAGTTTAAGCCTGTTTTCAGATAAAAATATTATAAAATTATGAAAGCAAGGCCATCTTTTAATGGCTAGTTTAACTATCAAAAAAAAAGGTTTTCGATGCCATCTATTGACAATTTTTCAAACTTACACACAGGAATCCAGACTAGCAACGCCATCTAGTAGCGAATTTACAGGCTCGAAGGTGGCCGCGCCATCTAGTAGCGAATTCACAGGGCTCGAAGGTGGCTGCGCCATCTATTACGGAATTTTTAAATTCTTAGGTTAAAAAAAATTTTGTTAGGTTACACCAAATTTCCTTAGGTTCTCTTAGGTTGGATCAAGTTCCACTAGGCTAGAAAAAAATTTTGCTCCACCCACCGCCGCAGGCTTCTAGAACCCACATAGGTTACCTACCTCCTGCCGAGGTCGCTCAAAAAGTCGGCAGGTGGGAAGGTGGGCCCAGAACCGCTATATTCCTACTACTCATATTACATGTGTAAATGTTATTTCAACTAGTGACGAAAATGATACTGAGCTACAGGAAATCTATTCAAAATTAAAGAATTGGTCTTAAGCATTTCTGAAATGGTTAAGATAGTGTCGATATTTATCGGAATTAGGTGGTAGACTAAATGGTCGGAAAACGACATTTCATGGTACACGACAATGTTATTCGAACGAATAGTGGAAATGATCCTAAGATGCAATAATTTTATTTAAGATTAAAGAGTGATATTTAAACATTTCTCTAATGCTTAAGAAAGTGTTAATATTTATCTGAATTACATTGTGAACCAGGTGGTCGAAAAAAGATATTTTTCTACTCCTGTTGAAGAACTTAGTCATTACATATCCGTAAATTGTTGAGAAAGTTAGGCATTATTCAAAGGTGTGGAAGAATGGCCATTACTCACTACCTTTTTGACCAATGAAATCAACGTATTAACCATTATTCAACGGGTCGGCATTTGTTTTGTGTATGATATATGTATCAAATTTTAATTTCATATATGTTGCGTAGTAACGTCAAAGTAAACAAAGTAGTTTGTATTTTGTATTCATCGTTTGTACATATATAAACATTTAATGAAATTAGAGATAGATTAAAAATTGTATTCTTTTAATTTAAAATTTATATTCAATTTTATTTAAATCAAAAAGGAAAAAAGTCGTAGAAAAAATATCGTATTCAACTCGCTTGCAATGGCTATTACTCACTCTAATGCATTACGACATTCGCCTCGTAAACTCGATTTGTATCGCAATTTCATCTTCGTGAGTAATAGCTATCATTTCCAGCTTGTTGAATAATATACTGTTCTTATTTGAGGCCTTAACACAATTTCAACTTATGACGAAAATGATTCCAAGCTACAGGAATTCCATTTAAGAATATAGAATTGTTTTTAGACGGTTCTCTAATGCTTCATAGAAAAAATTTGTTCCTTCGAATATCAACAAACTTATATACCCAATGACGATAGCGAAAAATAACCTTAAAACTACCGTGTTTATTGGATTTAAAAGATTATTTGTTAACAAAAACGGAAATCGTTAAACAGATTTTTAATAAAATTTGCTACTGATTTCCCGTCTCTAACATATGTAGGTACATACCTATATAAAATGTGCTAGAATTCTTATAAATGGCCACATAAAATATCTTGTATATGAGGTGATACAGTTACTATAATGTACCTTCCACATTCACCGATGTAAGCTACAGATACTCGCAACATGAATGTATACTATATCTTTCAAGTTACCCTCACACCTCAGCTCTCCCGGCCATGCTGTTTGAATTTTGTTCGACTGCTCTTAATCAGGCACGTTTATCACCACAATATTGAACCTTTTCGTTTTACGTATCTGTGAAGGTTTAACTCAACTGAAACTCCGTTTTATTTACTTTTTCCCCGGTTTAATAGATAGAATATATCCAATGTATATTATGTTACATACTGTACATTCAATTACCAAATATCGAATTTCTAATTTCAATAATGTTACATTTGCAATGATACTTTTTCAAAAATTAAATTATGCACTAGAATTATCTAAGCATCGTGTGTGGTATCCAGTGCTGGATTTACACGAGGGGCATGCGGGGCTAATGCCTAGGGTGGCAAATTTTTAGGTGGGCCGCAAAATTTGGAACACAATGTGGCAATTCGGCGTTTTTTTTGCTCATCACTTTTACATTTTTAGATGAACTAAACAACAGGAAAAAGTTCTTGGCACTAACTTTCATTTGTTTTTGTTTTTTTAACAATAAAAGCGAGAAGAAAGATTCTTTTTTTAGAAAAGGAAAAGTTTATCTAATAAAATCGGTCAAACCATTAACGTGGTTGGAGCGCTAGAACCTTGGAAAAATAAAAGAATGATCTTTGAATATGTTACGTTTCAATACCTAATACACAAAATACTAAAACTTAAACCAATTTCTGACGTCCAGTCTGTGAGATAAAAACTTTTAAAAAATATTTTTTTAATACACAAGTAATAGGGTTATCCTTCAAAATATACCGGAAACAGTCACTTAATCAAATGAATTAATACTTTCTGCAATTGAAAAAATTAAAAAAAAACTTATTTTAAAAAAATGTAATCCTTGACGAACATTCCAAAAATACAATTAACAAATTCTAACGTCCAGTATCTTAGTAATCTAATTTTAAAAACCGAGAAATGGATGGACATTTATATTTGTCACACTGGAAATTCGTCAATTAAATACTCTGACAATCTTGCACGTAAAAATCAAACCATACATGCATACATAAACATACATACTTACAATCAGTCATTATATTGTTGATATAACCGATTTCTATCTACTGTTGACATAAATATATATTAGTTGGTGTCACATACCATAGATGGCATAGATTAATACAATTCCGTAGTAATACAAACTGATCTTACTTATTGTTTTGCCAAATGATTTTCACATTGTAATCTATTTTGTTAATTTATAATCGAAGTGATTAAAATATTAATATTCATGAAACTATAATTTACAAATACTATAACATTTTTATCGACTGTGTATCTAAGAGAGGTAACAATTTCTATTATCAACATTGAACGGCAACTTTTGTAACTATATTTATTTATCTACACAATGTTATCAGATTTTATTTCTCTCAAAAATCTACTAATAAAATTTATATTATATTATGTTTTTTTATGATAAAATTGTTTTTTTATTAAAAATTAGCTTTTTCAATGGAATTCTAAATTAAGAAAAAGAAATTTAGTAATTAAATAATATTAAGTTTCGACAATAAATGACAGACTTTTTCGAACTTAGTAGTACTTAATCTCTAGCGCTCCATCCACCTTAATATCTACATTCTTCTTGTAATTTTTCCCTTATTGAAAAAAAAGAATGGTATGTAATCAAAAAAGGATTAAAAATAATTGCAGTGAAAGAACTTTTTTTTTAAATTTAGAACTATTTCTTAAAAAATGGCGACGGAATGCTCATTTACAGTACCTACAGTTCGAAGAGTAGGTGGTCGTGTACAAAATTGCCTGAAGGAATCCAGGAAGTAATGAATTCTCAAAGGGTGAGTGAAGAGATGGGATAAGATCGACAGAAGTAGCTTTTTAGTTTTTACACGATCGAAAACTACTAGTAAGAAAAAAAAAACAGTTATTGATTCAAGATAGTCTTATAAGAATACCATTAATAAATAAACTTCATTAACTTGTTCCTTTTATACGTTTATTTTGTTTTTTAATGTTTGGAATATAAAGGTAAACCTACACATAAACGTCTTGAAAGGTTTTACTGCAATATCTGATCAGTTTCAATTAGAAGTTTATATTTATTTTTCTAGGTGAAAATTCATTAGCGAAAAGAACATAGTTTATTACAACTGATCCTTTTTTTGTCTGGATAAATAAAATTTATTAATTTACTTTGTACTGAAGAAACTGGGAATATCTAATTCCTTTTTTTTTTTCATTACCAATATAACTAAATATATTGATTAATAAAAATCGTAATAGCTATGTTCTGCAATTCTGCTCACACACATATACATAGGTTTTATTTTATTAGTTTCGTCTAAATGTAATACAGAAAATCTAAAATAAGGATAGTGGAAAATCCATAGAATGTTCTTTTTATTTAGTTTGTATGAATATTTCTATACACCACTGATTTGTACCGAATAAACAGGATGAGTTTTTTGAGAGTTTTTAGTTTTATTGAGAGCCAAACTATTTGATTTAATCAAAAAACTCATTGTTAAAATAAGAGTAGTAAATGATAGATAGATAGATTATAAGTAGGGGTGGCCGATTGTTATATAGTGAGGAATTTGATAGCTCTTAGGTTTTCGAGCTGGATATATAAATTTATACTTCTTTAATTGGCATAAAATTGATTCAATGCATCAACTGAAAACCTAAATAGAGCAAAATTTTTTTACCGAAAGGTCGTAATTTTATAAAAACGGAGAAATCGGCCCCAGTGTGACATCGTGTCCTATTCAGTTTTGTTAGATTGCTACTAGCGAATGTAGTGATTTAGTCAAGTTTTAACCCCTATTTTAAGTCATTTTATAAGTACAAAAAATATTTCCCAAAAAAAATTTTTATCTTTTGAACAGCTTAATCGAGTATACTGAAATAAATATAGTTTCATTATAAGTATTTCATTATAAATGTGATAAATATTTTTTTTGTAAATAATAAACAAATATTTTACTTCGCAAAAATACCACTTTTATTTTAAAACTTTGACAATATTGTTTCGAACTGTCAGTTCATTTTCAAATCTGTTTCTGTTTGAAAATGAACTAACGGTTCGAAACAATATTGTCAAAGTTTCAAAAATAAAAGTGGTATTTTGCAAAGTAAAATATTTGTTTATTATTTACAAATATGGAATACCATAAAGTAACGCTCAAATCTATTAATATAATATTTTTTTTAAACATCTTAGTGGCCTTACACAATATGGAAAATTTTTTCGTAGAATCTTTGAATACTGTTCTACAAAAATTAGGGTTAAGTCGCTTGCCTATTATTTACGCGGTTGATTTGAATTTTTTGAGACAAGTTAACGTTCATCTGTAACGACAATTTGTTCCCAAGCAACGTAAGGGGAAGAGCTGTTAATTAGTAAAAACACTTAGCAAAGCTGGGATGTTTTAGCTAGTAGAGAGTTCTTCTCATTAGTTTGCTTTTAGGCAACAAATTTTAGTTGTAGAAAATTCATTAATTTAGAAAAGATGTAAAACTCGAATATAAAACGGTAAGACAATTTTACGAATGAAATAAGATTATCCTGTTGCTATGGTAATTAGGTGAGTTGAATTTACGAATGAAAACTTTCGCTTCATTTTTCTCGTGTTTATCTAGTAGTGAAACGATTAATGAAAATTTACGTACTTTTTTCTTACTAAAAAACTTCTAGCTAATTTTTTCCCACTGTAAAAGTGAGATAACGTGTATACACACACGTTAAATTTTTCTTAAAAAACAAAGAAATAGAAACAGAAAAGACAATATTTCTTTTTTAAAATTTATTTAGGTATAGAAAATATGTATGACTTCATTTTGGAATTCAAGGATTCCGGTTCATGACGTTGCTGTCCAATCTTCTTTATTTTGCAAATATGTATTTCTAAAGTGATACATTCAAATATTTAGAAATATTAATTATGACAGAAAAGAATAAGTAATACTAATTAACATATTTTGTCTGGGCTACATTCACTAGTTTTTTGTCACAATAATTAGGTATAAACGACATGTTTCCTATTGAATTCAGATAAAAAAAATCCAGCTTACCGTATTTCTCATTTTTTGGTCTACTGAGTATTTTTGTTCTTTATGTCATAGTCGACATTATCTACATTGTCTACTCATTATCGACGTGTCTATACGATGTTGACGTGCAAGTGTAAACTATGGTTATCTACGTGTAGGTAATTGAATAACACGGGTTCTGGCTCAAAAGGCAACAGACATCTAAAAAACGAAGTTCTTAGTACACTTAACAAATAATTATGAAAGTAATCACTAATCCTTAAATGTTATCCTGCGTATTATTATTAATCTGATATATTTTGAGCAAAAAAAAGATAACTAATTATCAGGATTTTAATAATTGAAATAAAAGATACGGAAATTTACGTTGTTACAATTTTCAAAAAAGGACATGAACGAAGGAAAGGAAAAACGGAAAATTACTACAAACAAAATAAACAGAAAAGTAACTATCAAGTACTGTAGTACCTACAGGGAAACAGACAGGAACGGAACATAACATTAAATAAATATTGTATCTATACAAATACAAAGACAAGGATAACGCAGTCATATTCAGGATTACAAAACAGGAATATCAAACAAGAATGGATCGTCATCATCTATACCTTCAACATAGACGACGAAGACGAATGACAGAATTTGAAAAAACCGTTCGTAAGAGCAAGTGAGATAGAGTGAATGATGATAATACTTCTTAATCTTATTTTAACGACTTGAAATTTATATAGCACATGTATGTATGTGAGTGTGTCTCATTCTAACTTACTCATTCCCTATAATCGGATTTCATTTTATCCCTGCCAACTATTATATTCTTGTTTTTCATTAGACACAACAATAGAACACCAATAGAAAGAACAACGCACTATTAAAGCTTGTCGCAGGGCCTTACGTCCTGGGCCTTGTTGTTTCAAAGCACGGCCAGGAAAAAAATGTACGCATAGAAACTGTTCAATTGTCTGTCAGACTTCTTGTTGTCCGTGTGTCTGTTTGTTTTTTATCTATTTAGTTGCTGCTATAGCAGCAGCTGTCGTGCCATATCAAAATAAGTCTATTCATCACTAAATCGCTTTTGTATTGTTCCCGAAAATTTCTCTTTTAATTGTGTGTGTTTTTCGTTTGTTGTTGTTTTGTTCCACAAATGATAGACATGTTTGATTCACAGGCAGTGAAGAATTTAGATTTTCATTAAATGAATGGAAAAAAACAGTTTTAATGTTTGTTGGTGATTGATGTAGGGGCATTACACAGTATTTCAAATCGTTCGTAATTATAGAAATTAATCAATAATGGTCTGGTGGCGGAATTATCGCAAAAATTCAAGTTAGTAACGATTTTTATTTGTTCTAGTTAGAAGGAAAATTAAAAAGAAAATATGTTGTTTATTTGTTTTTCGATCCCACAAAAATTGTCTCGACAAATTTAATTAAACTTATATTACGTCGTCGTGTAATTTGAAATGTTGCACATTTTTCCAATTTTCCATGTTCTTTACCGGTAGTTTCGTAAAAAGTGGCAGCATTTCTATTACTAATGATATGCGATGACTTTTGCTAGGACTGGTGATAGTAACGACCAGTCAGATAAGCTATCTGCGGGTGAGCTACAGGCAGAGCTGGCGTGAGGGGGTGTCATTTGGGACAATTGTCCGGGGATCCCGGTTTAAAAAGGCGCCCGGAGCCTTGGTTAGGAGCCTGGACAAAGTAAGAAGACTTGTTTTTTCTTTAATTGTATTTTTGAAGAAAAAAATAAGAAAAAATGTTTGAAAATTTTTGGTGTGTCCAGAGACCCATCATTTCTTTGGCCGGCCCTGGCTACAGGTCGTATTTTACCAAAATTTCACTCTAATAAAATGGAATATTAGTCAATAAACAGCTTTATAAATTGTGTTAATTTCTTTTCGGATTGTCTTATCATAATATAACACACGGATTACAAACGGTCCGGCGGCCCGGAACAGTTTGTTCCTGGGACCGTTATTTCCGCGGCCCTGCGATCACTTTCACACTATAATTATTGTTAAACCTATTAAGCCAGGATGAATTTTTTCTCTAGACAGTTCAATTATTAGCAGCAAAACTGTCACACACAACTTTTACATTGTGACGCTATGCTATGCTCAGAACGTTTGTTTGAATGACAATTAAATCAAAAACAATCATTCAACACTGCCAAAAATGTCCGACATTTTTTTATTACACAACCTGTATATTGCCACAAATATACTCGTGAACTATGAATTTTTATTCTGTGTATAAAAAATTAAAGAATCCCTAAATTTTTTTGTATTAATATGGGTATTGAAATTTTTTAAAATTAAAAGCTATTACCAAGCGTTACCTTTTTTTGGAAATTAGAGAATTTCATTTTCTTAAACGTAGCAGAAAGCGATGTAATACTTAAATAGTTTACCTGTAACAAAAGAAACAAACAATTTAATTAAAAAAGACAAAAACAAACGTATTTAAGTTTCAAACAAAAATCAAACAAAAAAATATCGGTATTGGGTTTTTATCGCTTTTAAATACGAATTTTATCATCCACAGCTGGTAGACAGACAATCAGACACAGTTTTTCCCAATTGAAAAGTTTAATTACTTTTCGTAATTATAAATTAATTCAACTTTTCCGTGAAAATATTGTTTTCGAATAAATGTACGGTACCTATAAAGGTATCTAAAGTTTTGCATCCACAAAAGTTGACGGTAGAAAAATGAATGCCGATAATTTAAATACAAAAGGTGAATAATTACACAAACTTTTCAAGTATAAAATTGTAAAAATATATGGTATTTATTGAGAACTTATTTCCAACAAAAGATTTGAAAAAGATTTGGTTTATATTTAGCCGTCGTCAAAAAAAGGGGTCCCAATCATATTTCTATTGTTACCTATGTAGTTTATTACCGCAATGCAAACTCAGGTAAGTTCCAACGTTTTCTTTAAAAGTTACGAAAGTAATTGGTTAACTTACATAGTGGCCACAGAAGACCAATAAATATTTATCAAGTATTTGAAATTAGATTAAAAAAAAAATCTAGGCTACATTCAGCATTGAACCAAAAGCCTTCTAAACACGGGCTCGACGCTCTACCAGTCAGGTCACATAACTCGGATTGAATTAAATACTAAATTGATTTATCAGGTACGTTAAAGAAAATTTGAAAGTTTAGATTATCTAAAGGCTTTTTTCCTTCGAAACGACTGGCTAGTACCTTTTACTATTTTGCTATGTTAACACGCTAAAGGTATATTATTAATATACCAATTTTTATCACAAAGTGAATTTACCAACCCGAAATCTCTCCTTGTTAGTGTTAGTACTGAATTTTCAAAAAGTACCCGAACTGTAAAAAATTAAAAATTTTAATTATATTAAGGTACCATCACAGTGTGATCGGCCGAAAAACAGTCAATTTTCGCGATTTTTTTTCGGATGGTTAGAATGGGGGAATTGAACAATAAGTGTCTGCTAGATATTGATTTTAACCGTCAGTACCTCGAAAATTCGAAGATAAATACATATGCGTTCGTAATAATTTAAGATAGGTATATAGGAATGAAATAACAGCATGATCTGCCGAAAAATAGTCAATTTCCACGATTTTTTTTCGGATGGATAGAATGGGGGAGTGGGGATGAATTTTTTTTACGATTACTACCACTTTTTAACAATACAAAAATATTCTTTTTATTCATTTTTATTTATTTGCCGTTATGTACCTATGGAACCTTTTTTTGAAATCTTCCTATTTTTCCACACGGAAAACTATAAAGAAATTTGTAATTTTTATTCAAACTGCCGTCATTTTTTCAAATTAAAAAAAGCTCCCATAGGTACCTACATAGCGGCTTACGTACAGATTGATAATTTATTTGATTTTTTTTTTCCAAATGAAAACTGCGACTGCAATCGTGGGCACCAGCATTCGCTCTTTTTTAAAGACACTTCTTCAAAAAATTATAATAATTATAAAAAACAAATAAAAGTGAATTAAAAAAATATTTTTGTATTTCTAAATAGTGGTATTAATTGTAAAAAAGTTCATCCCCATTCCCCCATCCTATCTATCCGAAAAAATCGCGAAAATTGACTATTTTTAAAATCGCGAAAATTGACTATTTTTCGGCAGATCATGCTTGTTATTTTATTCCTTTATACCTATCTTAAATTATTACGAACACGTATGTATTTATCTTCGAATTTTCGAGGTACTGACGCTTAAAATCAATATCTAGCATACACTTATTGTTCTGACATATCAAAAATGATATATGGGTAGTTATACAAACAAAAGAAGAAAGTGGACTTAATTCCGGCCCGACATTTTTTTCATGAATAAGCTTTGGCAAGTAGTTTTATTTCAAGTTGATGACATTTTTCACACTATTTCACAGTGGCCAGTCAAAAAATTATAAATTATAAATTTTATGGCCATTATTAAAAAAAGAGACATCCAGGAAAGTGAAAAATGAGTAAAAAACTAGAATTAACACAAGAGAATTTTTATATTCATTTTTATTATTAAGCACAATTTAACAATTTTTACTATTATTATTATTAAACAATTGCAATAAGCAATTGACTATTTATTTAATATATATTATATATTATATTAGTAGTTATATAGTATATATATATATATATATATATATATATATATATATATATATATATATATATATATATATTAAAAAGAAAAAAATTTAAAAAAAATATAACTAAATAAGTAAAGAAAAAAATTGCGAATTTATTATTTATTAAAAAATATCCAAAGTCATTTATTTACGACAGTTTAATACATATTATATATTATATTAGTAGTATATGTATCAGTAGTTATATTATTTATATAGCATATATTATACAAAAAAAAATGGGAATTTATTTTTTATTAAAAAATATACGGAGTCATTTATTACAGTATTCTAATGATATTTACTTAATTTATTTACATTGTTTAAGTTTAATCCCGTTTTTGGAGCTGCCAGGAGACTGAGAATTCTTCAATATTCTTTAAAAATCGGCTAAATATCGTTTTATATAAAAAAAAATCCGCTATTCCAATAAAACATATTTACAACTCATATAACTGACAAATTTCTTATATCCACAGTATTTTTCACAAAAATGCTGACCAGGATACTGAGAACAATGATTTAATCGGAATATAAATTTTTTATATTTTTTAATTGTTTTGGTTTGATGGGAGAATGATGCAAAGTTCGGGAGACAAAATTCAATAGAATATTTCTTAAAGAAAATACAAAAAAAAAATCAAAAATTATTTATACAATAAAAAAGTATCAATATTATAGATTACTACAGCAGTGTAAATTTTTTTTTATACATTCAGAAAAAATAATTATTTAGTCTGCTATGTTTTACTTTGGAGAGGAGACATACCAGGAGACTGAGAATGTTAGATTTTAAGTGTTATTTTTTATAAAAAATATATTACGAAATCGGGTTATTTTGAGTGACCAGTCAGATGCAGTAATGGTTTACAGTTTCCATCTAGAAAAAATGTATTTTTCAAAATATTAATATACAAAATGAGTTGGGCCGTCCAAAATTCCCTCGTTTGTAGAACTACCCATATATCGTTCTACAAATTAAATATAATTTTGAATTTAAATTACAAAAATTTCATGTATATGTACGTTATATATTTATATTATTTTGAACTGTTCGAGACTTGGGTTAGTTTTTTTTTTCCATATTGAAAAAATTGTTTTGTAATTTATCCAAACATGAGACAAACTTGACATATTAGAAAAAAATATTAAAAAACTTTTGAAAAAAGTCTTCCATACATATATTTTCTTGAGTACAGTCAGTTATAACATATACAGAAAGTTTTACTAACAAACAAGATTTTTTTTTCATTATTATTTTTTTTTTTTTTGTTTATTGTAGTATATTTTACATCGACATTTTGCGCTGCATAATATTCAGTCAAGTACAATGTATTTCGAAAGTGTCAAACGTTTACTAAAACAGAAAAATATAATGTGTTTCGTTGTTCATTAACTTAACCCTTACACTACCAAACCTTTTTTCCTTCCGAAATATAATAATAATTTATTTAGCCAATTATTTATGGCCAAAAGAACCATAATAACAATATGGTAGACCAAGGTCAAGAGCTGATTTTACGTCATTAAATATACCTTTCGCTACCACTGAGATACATCGCAAGGCTGTTTAAAGCAACTTTTGTCCCATTGGTACTAAATATTTTCTGTGGGACGCATTATCCCAATGGTAGTCAAAGGGTTAAATCAGCAATGATTTTTGTAATAATTCGTCCATCAGCTCAGTAGTTATTATTTTGTAGCTAGTTTCAGTATAAGTTTGGATATTTGGAATTGATCCGACGATTCCTCCAAAAATTCCTTTTTTTTGTAAGAAAATAATCGCGAAGAGAAAAAAGTATTTTGATAATTTTTTTTAAGGTATTAGTCTGGTAACTCGCGCTGTTTTTCATGCCTATTTTTAGGGGCATTTTTTTGAGAAAGAACAAATGAAAAGTATTTAATTTTTAATATGTTTTTAATTACATCTTAAGGTAACAAAAAAAATTTTTTTTGAATAAATTAAATTTTGTTTTATTATTATTATTATTATCACTTGTAGTTGGCGCCTAAAAAAAAACGCACTTTGATGGGTGATTTTGACTCTTGGGGACATCTAAAATCAAAAATTCTTAATTAGTCTTAATTTATAGAAAAAAAAACTTTTTTTTCGAAATCTGCCATTTTGTTATTTTTCAATAAAATTTCATAATTCTAGTTCCGACTAGAATGACATCTATAGATTAAGATGTCCCCAAGAGTCAAAATCACCCGGGCCTCAAGGTGTGTGTTTTTTTGAGGCGCCAACTTCAAGTAATAGGTAATAATAATAATAAAACAAAATTTAATTTATTCAAAAAATTTTTTTTCTATTTATGACCTTAAGATGTAAATAAAAACATTAAAAATTCAAAATTTTTCATTTGTTCTTTCTCAAAAAAAAAAAAAAAAAAAAAAAAAAACAATGCCCCTAAAAATAGGCGTGAAAAACAAGGCGAGTTACCAGACTACTACATTAACGTAGTCTTTTACTTGGTTATTTATAAGTACAGTATGACTAACTAAATGAAATAACTGTTCTTATGTTTTTGCCTATCTAGGAAATTGAAGACAGTTGCCAATAAGACACCAGTGATGGTCTGTTCCCGGTCACACTTAGGTTCAACGAGAGGGTGGGGTCGTTGAGGTTATAGCTCCGGGCCCGGTCTAGAAAAAGGGGCTCGGGAAAAAGTAAAAACTTTTTTTTTCATTAGTCACTTACTTTTTCTGGGAGAAATTTTTAAGAGATGTGTTTTATTCCCAGGGCCCGCCATTTCTCTCCATGGCTCTGCTCACACTAGACAGAAGAATTAGAAGACATGAAAAATTATCCCAAAAAATGACAGTCATTAAAAGAAAAAAACTGTTATACATATTTTTTACTTTTTGGTAATTATAATGTTTCGAAATACTTTATACACAGCAAACGTCTTAGTAATGGAAAATAAGTCTAAAAATTTTGAATATGATTGTTTTACCGCATTTTGAAATATCCTACTTAAACCAATTGCTTCTGGATTAGTAATTGTTTTCCGTTATTTATTAATATTTTTTTTTTTATAAAATTTGCTTCCAACTAGCTAAGTACACTCACTTTTAAATAAATAAGTTGTCAAAAATAAAAGATTCTTTTCAGACCTTGCTCTCTTGAATTAACCTCTAAGAACCTACTTAAGTTTAAATATACTGAATTAAATGCATGCATGAGATTTTTGGATATTTGGAATAACAGTTTTTGAAAATAGACATTAGGAATAACAATTTTTTATAGTAGACCAATAATCAGTGTAAACAATAACGCGTTGGCAGTGTCTTTATTATAACAAGAACCCTTTAAATTATGGCCTAGTAATCTAGAATAAATGACCAAAGAATATATGAATTAATTTAAACGATTAATGACGATAATTAATCAATGTTGAATTACGGACAGTATAAAACGTAAATCAAACATAATGTTGGTCACATGATTATTATTAGAAGCTAAGAATATACAAGACGAATGCTAACACTTCTATGTTAAAGTGGTGTCAAGTCAAAATGTTATTTTGTATCCGCCCTCATAATCAATTTTATTAATTAAAAAATTTTATCTAGATTGAGAATTATCAGTTTCTTTCTTAAAAATTTTCGAAAATCATGAAATATTTTTCTTCGTATTTTGAAAAAAAATCATGATTTTGAGTAATTTCATTACGTACAGTCTTCCTTCTCAATAGTTCCGCAGAATGAAATGAGGGGAATAGGTTTTCCAGGAAATGTTGTTCTCCCACCAAAGGCCAATCGCTCGCTGGGAAGGTACAAGAATTTTTTTATGTCTAGATTTAAAATTTATAGTTCAATAATTTATGACCCTGTCAAAATTAAAAACTTTTCAGGAGCGTCAAAACAAGTAGGTGGATACAACCATTCCATACGATAAAGCTCTAGTGGTTTATGTTTAAATAAAATGCATATACAATACATAATAGATACGCATAATTAGACTAAATACATATTACGTATAACGTATGTGCGTTTAGTATAATGTACCTGTACATACACAGTATTGGATCTGGATTATAATATAATCTAATGATATCATTTTTATTGTAATATGCATGTTATATGCATGTAATATTTATTGTAATATGCATGTTAACCTATTTATGCATGTGTTGACAAAATTCTGTTTCTTTATTATTATTAAAAATCGAATTAAAAAGTATTGACTATTGTGTAACATTTTTCGTTTACTGATAAAATAAAATATGTATCTCCTCACAAAATTTTGTAAAACTATACGCTCGCTTCTCTAAATGTTTTTACTTAAATTTTATTTTGTATAAACAAATCAATTTTTGAGTGGTGTTAACGCTCGAGTCTCAAACTGGGGAAGCGGAACTACTGAGAGCGGAAATATTCAGAATGTGCACTGTAGTATGTTAGTATTTTTAAATTCTTTTTAAAACACACTGTATTTGGTAATAATATACATACGTATTTACTGTATATATTTCGATCCCTTGTGATGTTGTCAAAACAATGTTTATTAAAAGTTTGCAAACATAAAAGTATGACGATGGTCGAACACCGGGGTATCCTACGCTCTTACGCCACACCATGCTGTGTTACGCCATACGCCATACTCACACAACAACATATTGTGCTGTGTAGTCTAGATACCGATTTAACTAACTAATAACTGATACTGGTATAAAAGCTCTATAGTATGGACAATATACTCATGTTATAAAAAAATATTTCATTTATATTTACATTTTACATAAATACATACTGTTTTGTAAAAATGTACCGGTTAAATTTTTGTGATGATGGACATACCATCAGAAAAATACATGATTTACAATACAGAAGAATATATTATCAATTATTCCCCATTTTGTTGAAAATCTATTTATTTATTTATTTTTTTATCAATTTGTTTAATTTTTCATTTTAATTAATTAACAAAAAATTCAGAATATTTTGTGCGGACCGGTCACATGTGAGATCGCATACGACAATTATACATTACTAGTTTTCTAAATTATATTTATACTAGCTGTTACCCGCGGCTTCGCTCGCGTGGAATTTGAAATTATGGCATCTAGTTAAAACATATAAAGTGTACTTTCATCACGTTGCTATTACGCGTTGAGTAGGTATTATTACTTTTTTCTTTGGAATTTTCACACAGAAATACAATATTCTTTTTTATACTGTTTTAAATATACATTTTCCCACGGGAATAAGACTTTCCACGGGAGTTAGATACTTTTCCGGGATAGAAAGTAGTCTGTGCTCTTTCTCATCGCCTCTGTAAACAATATGCAAAGTTTAAAATCAATCATACTTTTTCTTAATAGTCAGTTGTTATTTTATTGTTTCATTTTAAATACATTTTCCCTCGGGAATGAGATATTTTATCGGGATAAAAAATAACCTATGTTTATCGCTGTATATCGTCATATTTGTCTATCATCATTTTTTGTTTCATTTAAAATATATTTTTCCTCAGGAATGAAATTTCCCACGGGAAATTTCCCGGGGTATAAAGTAGTTTGTGTCCTTTCTCATCCCTTCTGTTAGCAATATATAAAGTTTGAAATCATTTACCAGTTTTTAATAGTCAGCTGTTGTAATTTAATGCATTTTCGCTCGGGAATGAAATATTTTCCCGAAATAAAAAGTAGGCTATAACCGTCTCTAGTCCGCAAGCAACGTCTGTGCAAAGTTTCAAGTTGACTGATTAAGCTGTTGAGGCGTGAAAGCCAGTCAGACAAACAAACAAACAAACAAATAAACTCACTTTCGCATTTATAATATTAGTAAGGAAGTAAGGATTTAATACGAAATGGGATTTTCGGATTACTTTGCCGAACATATGATTTAGTAAATATATCGACAGCTTTCTAAGCAGTGGAGAAATATTTGAAAGAAATTATTTAATTTTAAATAAAATTCCGGCAACCTGGAATCATTTCCATCGTTGGATCGAATAACATTAGGTTGTGTAACATGGAATGTCGTATTCCAACCACTTGGTCTACAATGAAATTCAGGTAAATATCGATAATTTCCTAAGTATTAAAGCAAAATATTTAACGGGAATTTATTTAATTTTAAATAGAATTCTGGCAACCTGGAATCATTTCCACTATTAGTGAGAACAAAATTATGTCCAATAATATGAAATGTCGTTTTCCGACCACCTAGTCTACACATGTAATTCATTTAAACATCGGCACTTTCTTAAGCACGGGGGAAATGTTTAAGAGAAATTTTTTAATTGAGGCATCGAGAGCAAGAATGGACTAACTACAAATTACTCATATCGAGATAACGACAGTTAGTTATGCAAAAAAATATTTTTGTTTTTCCATCAAAGTTAATAAAATTTTGGACGTTTACTTATGTATTATATTTTGAAAACAATGTCAAATGCATGAATGGGTAAAATTCGAAGGTCTAGCATCTTATTGCTCTTCTTTTTGTCACTTAGGCCATTTTTACACTCGTAAGAATACCAAATTCCAAAGAATAATTTTTTGCCGTCCAAATACCCTTTTTTTGCATAAAGCTAGCGCCTCTATTTTCTTTTTTTTAAAGCACCAATACATGTTAAAGCACACATGTTTATGCGCATCGAGATATTTTCACGAATCAGCCGTTGGGAAACATTGGCTGCTGCGTAGAATAAGGTAATATAGGATTCAATCTAAGGTTTACTGAACAGTTTGTATTTATGTAAACAAATATGTATTATATCTAGAATATATTAAAATAAACTTAGTTATTTATATGAAAAATTATAAATAAATGTAAGTATAAAATATATAATATAGCACAATATACTGAAATATATATTTCAGTATATTGTGATGATAATAGCTAGTTTCGAAACTACAGAAAAAAATACTGTGAAACCAATTTATTACATACAATATAACTTTTAACGATATCCTGGATTTTTAAATGCTATTTTAATTTTAAACGAAATTTATAATTAAAATTGTAAACTTTTTTATAATTATTAACTAACAATAAGTTGTAAATATTATTCATTTAATCGTAACATTACGTTCAGACGAAGGAAGATAGGGGTCGGGTAGTTGGTGAATTTTTAAAATTATGCAAGTTTATATTAGGGTAACAGAAAGTAATCTTGAAGAATTGTTTTTTATTAGGCATGTATGTATGTACGAAAAACATAACATAAAAATTATTATTGAATTTAACTAAGTTATCTATTTGACTTGATGCAATAACACATATAGTAAAATTAGACGTACCTATTCTTTTTTGTCTCTTCCTATAATGTTTTTATATTAGAGAAACTATAGTTATTTATGACTGTATGTTTAATGTTGCTTCATTTTTTAATGACGTCAGACTATTTTTATTCGATTTGACCTATAGCTGTCAAGTTATAAGCATGTGAATGAATACGGTTATGTATTTCAGGGCTATTAACTCATTTTAAATTTTAATTTTGTAAATAATATACGAAAAACTTTATTAATTATAAATCATCAAAATTTTATAAAATCGTATATTTAAAATTCATTATTAGTCGAATTTTCTCCGAAAAATTAGACTTATACAGTCTATACGATAAGAGCTGCGAGAGGCGAGAGTAGGGGCGCTATCCGTTTTCGGACCCGTAGAACACGAATATGTAGAAAAAAAAATGTCTGATATATATATATATATATATATATATATATATATATATATATATATATATATTTTCCCGCCACCTTTTAATTTGTGTAGGGCCCCCCTATGGAAGTTTAGAGATGAAATTTGGTAAATGGGGCTCATTTTCGAGGCACCTCATACTATCAAAGTGGGGTCAAATTTTGGGCAAATTTTTTTTCTGACCCGACCTTTAAGGGGGTGGTGGGGGGCGGAAAAGCAATAAAACTTTTCCAAACCGGTTTTAAATAATGTTTCGGTCAATTATCTACAACA
Organism: Brachynemurus nebulosus; assembly: GCA_035578155.1. Taxonomy (NCBI): domain Eukaryota; kingdom Metazoa; phylum Arthropoda; class Insecta; order Neuroptera; family Myrmeleontidae; genus Brachynemurus; species Brachynemurus nebulosus. The sequence goes on along the minus strand of JAPWDM010000008.1, from coordinate 36,392,016 downwards.
TATCCAAAATGCAGCTTCCTAGGATGATATGGTGGGAGTAGAGGGGGGAAAAACGATTTTCGCTGGATCTAACAGGCCCCCAGCCCCCCCAGAATTAACGTAGAGGGTTGAAATTTGGTGTGTTGATAAAGTTCGTACCTAGGTTGTGCTTTTTGGAGGTTTTAATATTTTACCTCCACCCACCTCATTTTTAAGCTACAATTTCATGCATTTTCGACGTTTTCGAAGTTTGTACCACTCGCACAGGTCACCCGAATAAACCTAGAGGGCTGAAATTTTGTATTCGGATTGAGTTAGTATCAAGGGGGTGCCTTTTGGGGGTCTCGACTTTTAACCCCTACCCCCACCATTTTTATACCCAAAAGAACATGATTTTTCTTGTTTTTTAACAGTTTCGTTCGGGTCAAAATCTCCCCAAATAAACCTAGAGGGCTGAAATTTGGTGTACAGGTTAAGCTAATAGCCAGACACTGTTTTTTGGAGGTTTCAACTTTTAACCCTTACCCCCACGATTTTGACGCCAATATTTCCTTAATTTTTTTGCTTGTTTTCTAACACGTCTAGAGACTCCATAAGGAAACCTAGAGGGCTGAAATTTTGTACGTGTATTCAGTTAGTATCCAGCTAGTACCTTGTAGGGAGTCCGCATCACTTTTCCCCCCACTTCTTCCATTTTTACATCGGAATTGAATGCTATTGTTAAATGTGGTTTAAAAGCATTATGTTTATTCTAAATACAAGTAGGCGAATAGTAATTTTAAAAAATTTAAAAAAAAGTGAACTTACTTTTATGACAAATGAAATACATACATATTAAGTAATTTAAAAATGTTATTAAAGTCACTGTTTATTTATAAATTAGGAATTTTGGATTTTTAGTATTTATAAAATAGAAATTTTGGATTTTTTTGAAAAGAAAAAATATCTTTATAAAGGCCTTCCAGTTTACTATTTAAGGTCCTTTTTTAATTTTTAAAACTAAAACATAAAGGCAATTAGCGGATAAACATGGGCAGGAATGTCCTCGTACGAATTGTGTTGGCTTTTTTTCTGCTACCTGTTTTCGGCACAAAATTGAAATTTACTGAGATACAGCCCTTAAATACTTAAAACCTTTTTTTAAAGCCTCGATCAGCCGAACACTCATCACCAGTTTTGAAACCAACAAAATGACAATTCGGTTGTAGACTTTCAATCACATTTCGCTTGTAGACATTCAATACCGAAGATGAAGGGGAAAATTCGACTACCGTGATGGGGCCCCGCTGCTCACGGCGTTTTTTTTTTTTTTTATACTGTGAATCACATTTAGTACTCGTTATAATTATGTATATGGTATAAATTTTGTTCTTTTGTAAAGTTGGAAACATGTATGGGGATTCATTTCAAATTTCAGATATACTTAATCATATCATTAGTGTCCTTTTCATTTAATTTCCTAAAAGAGCAAAATAAAAATAAAATACTAAGGTAACTGCGGGTAAAAAGGTCTAGCTAAGGGGGATCGTAAATAAAATGAAAAATACTGCAGATAATCAACTTTATTATTAATAAATCAACTCCAAAAGTGTCAATCAACCAACAAAAAAATTTAAATTGAGAATTAAAATGTTGGATTAGAAAATATTTAACATTTTTTAAAACTCTGTTCTTAGGCCTTATTTACTATGGTAGGATATTAAGGCCTATTATAAAAAATCAACAAAAAATGACAGAAAACAACAAAAACTAAAATTCTAAACAGTATTTGGTAAGAATCTTCATCACTGTCATCAGAATCCAAGGAATAAATCGTGCGTTAGCAGTTTCGCTAATTGGTATTTGATCAGTATGAAGTTTGCTTCAGATGTTGATACCACACGTGGTGAATGCGGCTTTTCATCCTTAATTCAGGGAACTTCGGACAATGTTGAGGATGTAAAATAGTTTCAGGTATTAGGAGCATTATAAAACTTATGTGTAATTTTGATAGGCCTTATTGGCCGCCGATAACCAAGTAAATAAAAAAAAAATTTAATTATTTTGAGAGGTGTAAAATAATTTAATGAACTGAATTAACAAAAAGAAAGAACTGAAGAACAAAATTAGGTAAACAGAAAATTAGTAAACAGCATTAATATTATAATTATAACTTAAGATAGTTTTCGTTGAAATTTTATTATTCAAGCGACAAAATCTCTTCTTATGACATAGGGGAGAGGCTTAATGAATGGGACGATTATTGAATGGGACAAATGAGTTTTAGCTAACAAGGAACCTTTAATGGAAATTTGTATTACAGTCATTAGGTGTCTTTTATATAATTATTTTTATATGCGATATATGTGCTAACGATTTTCCGTTTGTTTCAACAAAAATTAGGAAATACGATTTTAAATAGAAAAACGTAACTTTTATTTCTTTATAAATTACTGAATATTCTATGGTAACTATTATGCTTAGATTAATTGTATTAGTTGATTATTAAACTTAGTATAGTCTATAATTAAATAAGTATTGTTTGCGCATTGAGGCTATGTATACATTTTATTTCTTGACTTTAACTTGTTACTTGACAAGGAATATTGAATGGGGCATTATGAATATGACCTTGAATTTTGATCTTGACCTCAAAGTCAAGGTCGCCATCGGATGCGTCGTGAAAAATGTTGAAACTTTTGTCCTCATCATTTATCCCAAAAATGCTTGCCCGCTGAGATTTTTGACCATTTTCATATTTTTACTAATCTTTATAAACCGCATGAATTTACATTGTATTACATATGTCCCATTCAATATTCTTTTTGTCCCATTCAATGAGAATAAAATTACTGAATGGGACAAAAATCTCATTTTTTTCAAACAAAAAAATTTACTATTATTAAAAAAAAAACGCCGTGAGCAGCGGGGCCCCATCACGGTAGTCGAATTTTCCCCTTCATCTTCGGTATTGAATGTTTACAAGCGAAATGTGATTGAAAGTCTACAACCGCATTGTCATTTTGTTGGTTTCAAAACTGGTGATGAGTGTTCGGCTGATCGAGGCTTTAAGAAAAGGTTTTAAGTATTTAAGGGCTGTATCTCAGTAAATTTCAATTTTGTGCCGAAAACAGGTAGCAGAAAAAAAACCAACACAATTCGTACGAGGGCATTCCTGCCCATGTTTATCCGCTAATTGCCTTTATGTTTTAGTTTTAAATATTAAAAAAGGACCTTAAATAGTAAACTGGACGGCCTTTATAAAGATATTTTTTCTTTCAAAAAGAAAAAAAATAATAAAAAATAAAAAAACTAAAAAAAAAAAATTATTTCTTCGGTATTGAGTGTCTACAAGCGAAATATAATTGAAAGTCCACAAGCGATTTGTAATTTTGGTGGTTTCAAAACTGATAATGAGTGTCCGGTTGATCGGGGCTTTAAAAAAAGATTTTAAGTTTTTAAGGGCTGAATCTCAGTAAATTTCAATTTTGTGCCGATAGAAGTTAACAGGGAAAAAGCCAACACAATTCGTACGAGGGCATTTCTATCCATGCTTATCCGCCAATTGCCTTTGTGTTTTATTTTTAAATATTAAAAAAGGAACTTAAATAGTAAACTGGAAGGCTTTTATGAAGATATTTTTTCTTTCCAAAAAAATCCAAAATTTCTATTTTATAAATAATAAAAATCCAAAATTCCTAAATAATAATTAAATAAATAAATAAACAGTGACTTTAATAACATTTTCAAATTACTTAATATGTATGTATTTCATTTGTTAAAAAATTGTATTCACTTTTTTTTAAATTTTTTAAAATTACTATTCGCCTACTTGTATTTACAATAAAAGTAATGCATTTAAAACACATTTAACAATAGCATTCAATTCCGATGTAAAAATGGGAGAAGTGGGGGGAAAAGTGATGCGGAGTCCCTACAAGGTACTAGCTGGATACTAACTGAATACACGTACAAAATTTCAGCCCTCTAGGTTTCCTTATGGAGTCTCTAGACGTGTTAGAAAACAAGCAAAAAAATTAAGGAAATATTGGCGTAAAAATCGTGGGGGTAAGGATTAAAAGTTGAAACCTCCAAAAAACAGTGTCTGGCTATTAGCTTAACCTGTACACCAAATTTCAGCCCTCTAGGTTTATTTGGGGAGATTTTGACCCGAACGAAACTGTTAAAAAACAAGAAAAATCATGTTCTTTTGGGTATAAAAATGGTGGGGATAGGGGTTAAAAGTCAAGACCCCCAAAAGGCACCCCCTTGATACTAACTCAATCCGAATACAAAATTTCAGCCCTCTAGGTTTATTCGGGTGACCTGTGCGAGTGGTACAAACTTCGAAAACGTCGAAAATGCATGAAATTGTAGCTTAAAAATGAGGGGGGTGGGGGTAAAATATTAAAACCTCCAAAAAGCACAACCTAGGTACGAACTTTATCAACACACCAAATTTCAACCCTCTACGTTAATTCTGGGGGGCTGGGGGCCTGTTAGATCCAGCGAAAATCGTTTTTCCCCCCTCTACTCCCACCATATCATCCTAGGAAGCTGAATTTTGGATATGTTGTAGATAATTGACCGAAACATTATTTAAAACCGGTTTGAAAAAGTTTTATTGCTTTTCCGCCCCCCACCACCCCCTTAAAGGTCGGGTCAGAAAAAAAATTTGCCCAAAATTTGACCCCACTTTGATAGTATGAGGTGCCTCGAAAATGAGCCCCATTTACCAAATTTCATCTCTTAACTTCCATAGGGGGGCCCTACACAAATTAAAAGGTGGCGGGAAAATATATATATATATATATATATATCAGACATTTTTTTTTTCTACATATTCGTGTTCTACGGGTCCGAAAACGGATAGCGCCCCTACTCTCGCCTCTCGCAGCTCTTATCGTATAGACTGTATAAGTCTAATTTTTCGGAGAAAATTCGACTAAAAATAAGAAAAATTCTTTTAGTTTAGAATATAAAGTAATGTTTGAAGTATCTTATGCCGCAAGAATTAAAATATTTGATTACTAGGTTTTGAAGTTAAGACGATTTTTGAGAAAAATGTCCCATTCATTAAGCCTTCCCCCTACCTACTTATATGGCTCGTTACTGGAGACAAGGCGCGGGATGGCGACAAGTTGCGCATGCGTGGCAACACGATTTATGAATTTTAGGCCTTATTACCAGCAGCTACCTTATATACAGTATATAATTTTTTGAACAGAGATATTTTTATTTTAATGTTTATTCACAAATGTTCTTAAAATTATGAACTAACAGATATACACAGCATTAATGTTGCACACCACGTCAACCTTATAGTTACAGATATACTACTATTACAGAGTATTATGTTGTTTCATTTTTCCAAAGATGTGGTTTTCATATGACTTTGCTTACGCCCCGAGTCTCAGTGATGTAAAAGACATATATGCCAAATTTCAAGAAAATTGGATAATATTTAGGGGTTGCACACATTAATCACTTTTTTCTCTAACTAATGAAATTGCTAATATTGCAGTACTTTGTACTAATAGAATTCTCATGTACTAATATATAAATAATATTGAAAGGAGTGTCCGAGAAGTGTGCTGTAGCATAGAATCAAGTGGTCCTAACTTTTGGGAAGTTCCAAAGTCTGTGGGCTTCATTTGACAAGGAGTCATATACGACAATGCTGGATGAGGAAAATCGCATTCAAGGTTTTCTAGAAGAATAACAAGTCGAAATGTTTAACTGCTAAGATCTTATTACTTTTGCTTTTGATACAGAACCGCTGTAACCTTACTACTTTTGATACAGAACCGCTGTAACTTTACTACTTTTGGTACAGAATTACTGTAATTTTACTACTTTTGGTATAGAACCGCTGTAAACTTACTACTAATATTTTATTACACTCAGTCTTCGAAACACCTTTCTGTAGATACAGTGCTAATATTGATAAAACTAACATAATGTTTGTAAAATTGTGATTCTGAAACGCGAAACTCCACGATAAGTTTTGATTTCATTACGTAAATCAATACTGCTTTTCAAAGGTCTCATTTAAATTTTTGACTTTGCAAAGTCAGTAAGTCGGTAAGAAACACGGAGTCTAGTATGGTACACCGTTTACATGGCCTTGTATGAAACAGAGAACTAATGAGAAAGAATTATGTTTAGTATTTATTTTATTAGCACAGTATAGTAACAACATATATTTATAATTCACCTGCTTAATTGTTTTTTATTATTGAACTTTAGGATGGACTACAGTTCTTTGTTCGTTGCATTAAACAGGATTCGAAATGCTTTGCTGAGCCGCAGCCGTTTTGCATACATGGCCAATGGCAAAGTAATGATGTTTTTATGGATAGCAAGACATGTTCATTTTTTGAATAATTACAAATTTTACTGCATGGCAAAAAAAACGAAAATTTATGTTCAAACGTCTTTTTACAGGAAACTGTAATGTAACTGAGAGAATATACTTTGACAAAACTAGCCACATTGTTTAAGTTTGATGGCAGTTATAAGGTTATATTTTTAACTGGTGCTACGTGGTTTAACTGGTGAAAAAATAACAACAACCTTCTTGTAAGGTGTTTGAATAGTTCCTGTACTATGAAATGTCGTTTTCCGACCATTTGGTCGACTACATGCTCCCTCCAAGCTAGCTCCGTCACTTTTTCCCGAAAAAAAAGGTTGTGCTGTATTGTGCCAATCGTGTGCCATCATGGACCATAAATAAAAAAAAACTAAATTTTTTTCCATAAAGCTAGCCCGGTCATTTTCTTGTTTTTAAAGCAAAAATTATCTAATTCATTTTATTTCATACATCTTTCTGCCGACCGGTGACATACTTTCGCAGTCCGGGGACCGATGGTTGGGAAACACTGGTCTAGACGCCAGGTCATCTGTCTGTGTATACATGAAATACTTTTGAAAATGTTGCGTCCAATCAGGGTATGGTTTTGTTACGTTATGTTCAATGTCGACAGATGTGAACGAACCTTTAAGTGGATTTCGATTTTATAAAATAGTTTATATTCTTTTTCTAACTATATAGCGAGTTAAATGTAAATAAATTTTGAAGTATACAGTCACATTAAAAAGAATTTAATAAATTTAAATTTTCCAATAAAATCAAATAGTTTATAAATCTCTCATTCTCCATACAAAAAGATCTAATACATTGTAGAAAATTTCTTATATTTACACATGAAACAAACGATTTACATCTATTTACGACTTTTATTTGTTTTGTTAAAGTACAAAAGTTGCCAAAAATCTGTAACATGATATGGATAGTCAAATTACTGATAAAGGTATTCAAGTAATTAAATTTGGATGAAAATTTACAATAATTTAAAAAGATGCTACGTCTTACAAAAGTTTCGATAAGGTATTATTTATACAAAATTAATTTTACCATTGCCTAGTGTGGAGTGATGGATTTAGCGTGTTAAGTCTGGACCTAATTAGTACAGGCGCTCGGATCGTCGCCTGCACTAGTTACAAAATTTAATTATACTACTTAATCCAAACCCAAACTCAAATGGTTGTAACTTTTGAACAACAAAAAAAAAGTAGATATTGGTTTTGTAAAAAAGACCAATCTTCAGGTGAAACAATTAAATGTTATTTTATAGTATAAAATTTATACTATAAAATAGTTATTGCTCAAATAAATAACTTTTAAATAATTAATATTGGAAAGGCTTGCTTTGTGAAAATCCATATTAAAAAACATGCGATCGTTGCTTTGTCACTTTTCACAACAAAAAATCGTATAAACACGAGTCGACTTTCGGCCATTACGCCATCGTCAGGTGAAAAACACAACTAAAAAAGTTGTGTTTTTCACCTGAGGATGGCGTAATGGCCGAAAGTCGACTCGTGTTTATACGATTTTTGTTGTGAAAAGTGACAAGGCAACGATCCCATGTTTTTTAAATAACTTTTAATTACGTTTCACCTGAAGATGATTTAAAAATCGAAAGTTGGATCGTGTTGATGCCATATATGTTTTATATTGAAAAATAACAAAGCAAACGATCTGATAATGTTGATCATATTCATTATAGTTTTTGAAATCTTGTCTCCTTTCCAAAACACAGTCATATTATTTGTGAAAACTGTGATTGTGTTTCTTGTATGAATTCATTCAGACATATTATTACTCTGTTAAATAATTTTTATACACTACTGTATATACAAATTGTATGTACCAACGCCACTTCAACACTGTTCCAATACTGAAACAAATTATACAATTGGAACAAACCAAAAACAATTGCCATCAGCGATTTTATGTGTATACCCTATACATACATACAAATATACATACATATACAAATGTATATGTGTACATAAAACTTTATAATAGTTTATCAACTATTAGCAAGCGAATAAAGACAGAAATAAAGTGGTGGCACTATGTAAAGTCGTGGGTACCTATATGATGTAATGCCAAAGCAATGGCGTAATGTGACACACACCGGGACGTGAGTGACACACAACACACACAAACAGAGAAATAATGTGACGAAACAAACAGACTCCTTTATTTTCAGCTACCTTTAGCTCCATTTTGGCTTACACAGAGAAACAACCCCAAACAATGTTGTGATGTACATAGAAGAAATATGTAGGTATTATACCGAAGAAATGACAGACAGAGATGACATCAACGTACAAACATATTTGTGTCTTTGTATATGTACTTTTTGAGGTTATGTTGTACGTGTGTGTATGTATATGTGTGTGGTTGTTCTTTTATGCCTATTATGTTTGTGACTTTAGGGTACATTTGTAACAAATACATGTATGTATGTAGAATGTTTGCATATTTTGGGATCTTTACCTTATTATTCTATTGTAAAGGGTGAGTATATTTAGAATAATTTTTCATTTGTCGCATGCGGTTGAGATATAAATGGTCATTATAAAAGAAAGGTAAATATTATAACTAAATATGGGCAATTAGAAGTAAGTATATTAATAAATATTTAAAGTTGTTGTCGTATTTCTAAAAATTAATGAATGATTTTTGAATGTTATTTTTTAGTATTTCATACAGGCCCGACGAGAAGGTGGGGTAGTCAGGGTTGCAGCCCTGGGGCCCGTGTTTGTAAAGGGGGCCCGTAGCTGTCGATAGAGGACCCAGGAAAAAAGTTAAGTTTTTTTTTGCTCACCACTAATTTTTTGGGGAGGAAATTTAAAAAAAAAATGCGGTTTATTTCCCGGGCCCGCCATTTCTTTCCACGGCCCTGATTTCATACACACAAACAATCAAAATTTAAACCAATTGTGGGGTATAGTTGGTGAGACAGACATAATTTTTAACTTGACTAAATAAATATCTTCTGCTAAAGATTAAATAATGAAAAACTCATTAAGAAAAACATTGACTACGAATTTTGAAAAAATGGACTCAATAACATATGATGCTGTATTTTAGTAATTTATTTATGATTTCTTATTACGAAATTATTTTTTAATTACAAAATGAGGTTTCACAATGGAATTTTAAACGAAAAAGAACAAAAAGTTTTAACAAAGAAAATTAAAAATAAAGGAAATAAAAAAAATTTCGAAAAAAATTCAAAATTAATCAGTTTTTATTTGCAACAATAACTGAAATTAAAAATTACTTAATTTTTATTTAGTAGCCACTTTAAATACAAGATTTAGAATTAATAAAAGGTATATAACGCCAGGCCCAACGAGAGGGTGGGATAGTACAGGGCTTGAAAGGGGCTACTGGTAGGTGGTCAATATTAAATGAATTTATTCCCCAGGACCCACCATTTCTCTTCACGGCCTTGTTTAACGCTAATTAAAAATGAGAACAAGAAACAACATAAACGTATGTATTATAACATAAATAATGTTATAAAAGTTATTAAAAAAAAATAAACAAGTAGCGAATTTATTTCCTTTTGATGTTTCCTTTAGTTAAAATACGATCCATAATTAATGTTTGAAATCTTGCGGTGCTGACAGGACCGTACTTATATTTTCAAAACTTAAAACGTTAATAAATCGGGGTAAATACATTTTTTAAAAAAAATTGTATCGGTATATTCTCTATTAACCATTAGCTGTTAATAAAAATTAGTTTCAAGTTACAAAAAAACGTTATTTTAAAAAGTACAAAAACTTTAAAATTTTTTTTAATTGTTGAAAATGTGACTGACTGACTGTGACTTGTTAACAAAAAAGCAACCTGTCATTTAAAAAAATATTTTTACGAAAACAATGTGTTGTCTCTCTCACATGTTGCTGGGAGAAAAAAGACAAAATATACCGATATAAAAGGGTATTACCCGTATATAGGTATCCAAAATTACCTATTGTTTATATCTAAAATCGCATCAAAATGTTTTATCTAAAAAATAAACAATTTTTAATACCTAAAAAAAAACGCCGTGAGCAGCGGGGCCCCATCACGGTAGTCGAATTTTCCCCTTCATCTTCGGTATTGAATGTTTACAAGCGAAATGTGATTGAAAGTCTACAACCGAATTGTCATTTTGTTGGTTTCAAAACTGGTGATGAGTGTTCGGCTGATCGAGGCTTTAAAAAAAGGTTTTAAGTATTTAAGGGCTGTATCTCAGTAAATTTCAATTTTGTGCCGAAAACAGGTAGCAGAAAAAAAACCAACACAATTCGTACGAGGGCATTCCTGCCCATGTTTATCCGCTAATTGCCTTTATGTTTTAGTTTTAAATATTAAAAAAGGACCTTAAATAGTAAACTGGAAGGCCTTTATAAAGATATTTTTTCTTTCAAAAAAAAAAAAATAAATAAATAAATAAATAAATAAAAAATAAAAAAAATAAAAAATAAAAAATTATTTCTTCGGTATTGAGTGTCTACAAGCGAAATATAATTGAAAGTCCACAAGCGATTTGTAATTTTGGTGGTTTCACAACTGATAATGAGTGTCCGGTTGATCGGGGCTTTAAAAAAAGATTTTAATTTTTTAAGGGCTGAATCTCAGTAAATTTCAATTTTGTGCCGATAGAAGTTAACAGGGAAAAAGCCAACACAATTCGTACGAGGGCATTTCTATCCATGCTTATCCGCCAATTGCCTTTGTGTTTTACTTTTAAATATTAAAAAAGGAACTTAAATAGTAAACTGGAAGGCTTTTATGAAGATATTTTTTCTTTCCAAAAAAATCCAAAATTTCTATTTTATAAATAATAAAAATCCAAAATTCCTAAATAATAATTAAATAAATAAATAAACAGTGACTTTAATAACATTTTCAAATTACTTAATATGTATGTATTTCATTTGTTAAAAAATTGTATTCACTTTTTTTTAAATTTTTTAAAATTACTATTCGCCTACTTGTATTTAGAATAAAAGTAACGCATTTAAAACACATTTAACAATAGCATTCAATTCCGATGAAAAATGGAAGAAGTGGGGGGAAAAGTAATGTGGACTCCCTAAAAGGTACTAGCTGGATACTAACTGAATACACGTACAAAATTTCAGCCCTCTAGGTTTCCTTAGAGAGTCTCTAGATGTGTTAGAAAACAAGCAAAAAAATTAAGGAAATATTGGCGTAAAAATCGTGGGGGTAAGGGTTAAAAGTTGAAACCCCAAAAAACAGTGTCTGGCTATTAGCTTAACCTGTATACAAAATTTCAGCCCTCTAGGTTTATTTGGGGAGATTTTGACCCGAACGAAACTGTTAAAAAACAAGAAAAATCATGTTCTTTTGGGTATAAAAATGGTGGGGGTAGGGGTTAAAAGTCGAGACCCCCAAAAGGCCCCCCCTTGATACTAACTCAACCCGAATACACAATTTCGGCCCTTTAGGTTTATTTGGGTGACCTGTGCGAGTGGTACAAACTTCGAAAACGTCGAAAATGCATGAAATTGTAGCTTAAAACTGAGGGGGGTGGGGGTAAAATATTAAAACCTCCAAAAAGCACAACCTAGGTACGAACTTTATCAACACACCAAATTTCAACCCTCTACGTTAATTCTGGGGGGCTGGGGGCCTGTTAGATCCAGCGAAAATCGTTTTTCCCCCCCTCTACTCCAACCAAATCATCCTAGGAAGCTGAATTTTGGCTATGTTGTAGATAATTGACCGAAACATTATTTAAAACCGGTTTGGAAAAGTTTTATTGCTTTTCCACCACCCCCTTAAAGGTCGGGTCAGAAAAAAAATTTGCCCAAAATTTGACCCTACTTTGATAGTATGAGGTGCCTCGAAAATGAGCCCCATTTACCAAATTTCATCTCTTAACTTCCATAGGGGGGCCCTACACAAATTAAAAGGTGGCGGGAATATATATATATATATATATATATATATATATATATATATATATATATATATATATATATATATATATATATATCAGACATTTTTTTTTCTACATATTCGTGTTCTACGGGTCCGAAAACGGATAGCGCCCCTACTCTCGCCTCTCGCAGCTCTTATCGTATAGACTGTATAAGTCTAATTTTCGAAGAAAATTCGACTAAAAATAAAGACAATACTGTCAGCCCCGCAACCTTTTCGATCAGTGTACCATAATTGAAACAAAATATAACGTTATAATATAAATTCAATGATTCATGGTAAATAAAGATGTATGTTAATAAGTAAATGTCTTAATTAAACGAGTTAACATAATATTTAATAAATGAAATAAGTATTCTATCAGATTGTGTAAACCAAAATAAAATATCAATATTAAAACGAAATTGTATTATTAATTCATTAAAAATTGATTTAAACTGAGCAATAATATTTTTATTGTATTTATTTTGCGTGTAAAACGATAATTTTCTCTCCTGTATCGTCTTTTGGAAACTGTAATCTCCACCGTAACCCGAATGCAGTGTTGATTACGAATTTGATTACCAATTTCAATGCCTTTGAAGTTTCCAAAATATAACCTAACACATTCTCACGTATAACTCGATGAAAATTTCATCCTGTATATCGTGATAATATTTACTAATTTGACTACTAACTATCCTCTAAAAGTAACCCTTTTCTCATTTATTTGTACATAAACCAAGTACACATACACACACCGACAAGAGTTTGTAGTACCTTAACATGGTACGAACAAAACTATTATGAATGTGTGTATACGCTTACTGAATATTTCCCTTTGAACTAAAATGGTATGTTATTAATTCCTTACGGCATCCTGTATGTTACTTCGTGCACTCACACTACAGGCTTACAGGCCACCTGAAAACTAGGATGCGGAGGATGAAAAGAAACACTAAGTCGAGGTACGTATATTAACCAAGTATGCGAGTAATGTTTTGAACGAAACGGTATTTTATAACAAAATAAATTTTCAAAACATTTCAAAAATGACAAAATAAAAATTTAACACACTTTGTGACTTAGGAAATTTTCGAGTGAATATATTTATGTTATTTTAATGGGTAAATAATAATCTACGGTACAAGTAAATATTTTCGAAATATTTTGGGTACCTAATTCCGTTTCTATATAATAACAGTGCAAAAATATGTAGATTTGGTTTTTGCGTCTTTGACTGCCGGGACATTTTCTAACACTATCGAGATAAAAATTGGACTCGAGTGAAAATTTAAATCAAGTATATTTAGTTTCATATAAATATTGTAATTGTTTCAGCAATTTTGTCGGGAAAAAAAATTTAAAACAATTTATTAGAACTTATTTTATTTGATAAGGTACCATCACAGTGTGACAGGCCGAAAAATAGTCAATTTTCAGAATTTTTTCTTCGGATGGATAGGATGGGGCAATGGGGATGAATTTTTTTTACGATTAATACCACTACCCCGCTTAACAATACAAAAATATTTTTTTATTATAAATTTTTGAAAAAAGTGTCCTTAAAAAAATCCAAAATTCGGTGCCCACGATTGCGGCCGCGGTTTTTCTTTGAAAAAAAAAAATCAAATGGATTATCAATTTGTAGGTAAGCCGCTATGTTTCTATATGGGAGCTTTTTTTTGAAATTTGAAAAAATGGCATTTTTAATAAAAAATACAAAATCTTTTACAGTTTTCCGGGTGAAAAAAGAGTAAAATTTCAAAAAAACAGTGCTGCCATAGAAACGCATAGCGGTTTACCTACAGATTAATAATACATTTAATTTTTTTTTTCAGATAAAACTGCGGGCGCAATCGTGGGCACCGAATTTCGGCCTTTTTTAAAGACACTTTTTTCAGAAAATAACAATAATTACAAAAAACAAATAAAAAAATATTTTTGTATTGTTAAATAGTGATGTTAATCGTAAAAAAAATTGTGAAAATTGACTATTTTTCGATCAATTACACTGTGATGGTACCTTAAGATACCTTACCGTATTACACTCAAATTTTACATTTTTTCTGAATTTTGTGTTTTCTACAATTCAAATTTTTGCCTAAAGCAATTTAACTCGAAGGACTGTCAACCCAAAAATGTTTCAAGTTTCTGGGCGACAAATTCATATTTTATATATTAAACACCAATTTATTGGGAAAAATACAAACTTCTCGTGAATAAGTGAAATAATTTTGAAAAAATAATAATTTTCGAGATCTTTAATTATTTTTTATTAAAAAACAAACTACCTCAAAATTTAAAAAAAAAATCTACTTAAATCTGAATGGCTACTTGTTCTTTAAACTGAATTTTTTTAAAAGTTTTCTCGGCTTTCCAGACAAAATTTAAGTTTTTCTCCGAATTTAAAGTCAAAACTCAGATTTTTTATTTTCGAAAAAACCTTCAGTGCATTCGAAGCACTAGTATCAAAACTATCACTGTCATCTTTTCAACAGAACCCAAAATTTTTCGAGTTTTTTATTTAGCTATTTTGGCTTATAAGACGTAAGCTAAAATTTTTTTCAATTTTCAATAAAGTTTTTAAGGTGGAACGGACGTTAGTGCTTAGTTGATCATTTCTACGTGATTAGTATCTAATTTTTAATGAATTTTTACTTAACAAAATAATTTTTAGGTGTTATCCACCAATTCTACAAACATGTTTGTTTCAATAGTTTTATAAATTCAGCTTCAGTGAAACTTGAAAAAAATGTTAAGAATTTTTAAATAGATTTGTAAATAAAGTAACCAAATACAGTGTAAACTCAATATAATGAAACTGAAAGGACCGGGTATTTTATTACGTTATAAAGAGTTTTCGTTATACGGAGAGTAAAAGAAAACAATATAATTTTACGAATACAACTTACGAATTTAGTAAGTGGTTTTAATTTTGACTGAACTAAATGACACTTTTGGTCAATACACAAACTCTTTCTTTTACTCGACAATAATACGGAAGTACAGTAGGCAAAAACATGTGCTAGACAATTACAACAAACAAATAAACGGATTTCTAAGAATCCCTTTATGCGTACGAAATATTCACAACTCTGTATCACTATTGTGTTTGAAAGTCAGTGTTATAAAATTTTTTTTTTGGTTTTAACAATGACGTATTTTTCGCTATTGAGAGTGGCTGTTACGTTATAAAGAGTGTTTCAATATACGGATGATAATGTAAACCAAACAAACCTTAGCAATTTCTACGTTTTAAGGAGTTTTTTCGTTAAATAGAAGTTCACTATATAGAGTTTACACTGTATAATGTTAACGTGACAAAATTAGGCAACAGACTCTTGCCGAAATTGAAGTTTCGAACTTCAATTAACAAAATGACGGTAGCGTTTGGTCGAATTAATTATTATTATAAAATAAATTTCAAATATGTAAGTAGTAAAACATTCCAGCACTGTTGATGAAACGCCATTTGGAATTATTTCAATATTTATATTTATTTAAATGTAGTGTCGTGTAGTTGTAGTTTACTCTAGTTTAGTTCCATTATCTAGAAACGCGGCAATCAACACAGAACGTTGAATGTATAAACAACTACTAAATGAACTAACAATAAAACAAGCATCAACTTTGACTTTACCTCGAGCGAGTAAGTAACTCTAACTAAACCGGGTAAAAACATCAAATACAATATTATATTGAAATAAATACAAAACACAGGCGCGGGGTGTTAGACTGTGTGCTTAGCGGAACGATCTCCGTCTCTGGTATTTATATTTACTTTTAAAATCGAGTAACGTTTTATACGAAAGTTTCTCAACTAGTACCTAGAAAGATACACATTAGGATATATGTATACTTACCCGTAGAGTACAAGTAGATGAGGATATATCGAGTTAGTGTATACTTAATAAGTTTATTTCATCAGACTTGAAAACTGAGACACTGTTAAATTTATCCAAAATTTTAAAACTTACAAAACACACACACACAAAGTTCATTTAGGTTACATATAATATCCTTCCTATTCGGTACTGATGTTAAGTAAACTCTAGTAGGATTATTTAAATAAGTCCTGACATGTTTTTGTTATAGTTTATTAGTTTTAAAAATAAAGAGTGAAACAGAAAGGTCTAAACGTAAGTTTAATAACTATTTTTTTTTTTAAATTACTAATATTGAACTACTGCATATTTAACAAATATTTGTCAGTAATGAAATTATTTATCGTCTATTAAAAATATGAAACACTGTACAAATCAAAAGAAAATTAGAGCGGTTGCAATTACTGGTGGATAAGGAAAAGTTTTTTTTTTGACTTTTCTGTTCAGTATGTGCTAGTTAAACAAGAAAATGCATTATGCCGTACAGAATTATTTTTAAACAAATTTTTAAAATTAAACAAATCGTTCCGGAAAAAATTTATTGGTATACTTTATTGCAAAACAAACAAAAAAATGTTCCTAGGCATTTTGCTTTAAATCCTTTAAATTCAAACCCAGTTCAAGTTTTCTGGTATAAAATTTGTGAAATTTAAAAAAAAAAAAAGAAAAAAAATGTCTCTATATTTTAAAGTAAAATAAATAAAAATTTTGCTAGATATTTTCCTCTAAAATTAATAGTTTTCGAGCATCAAAAATCGAAATTTTCACAACTAATGATTTTGAAAAAAAATATCTATACGATCATTTTTTTTTATTTAATTGTAGCAATTTTGTTTAAATTGAGGATACTCAATTTTAAACACACATTTAAATTAGAATTCATTTCAAATGGATTTAACTACCGTTACTATTGAATTTACATAAGAAAAGTTGTAAAGTTATTTGAAATGAATTCTACTTACATTATACAGTTAGCAACAAAAGTATTTGGACACAATTAGGAAAAAAAAATTGTAATTTCCCTTGAAAACTATTATTGGTGTTATGAGTTATTAAAATAAACGTAAGAATGTATGTTAAATACGTTCATATTAAAACGACAAATTGAAGAATTATTCAGTTAGTTATTTTTATTAAGGTGTCCTATGATGTTTTGATAAGGGCGGTATATTGGAAACCATTTGGAGGATAAACTCGAAATTTAGTGAGCTCTTATGTTCAAAGTAGTAGAAGCTTTTATGGACTTAGATTTGATTCCTGGCTTTCAGATGCAACATGGTATTTAAAATGTAATAAATATTACTTGTATATTTTATCTAAATAAAAATAAAGACGAGATTCACTTTCTTCGTCATTTTAGTATAAAGGTATAAGATAAATAGCAGCATTTACTTTAATACATAATTAATAACGTTAGTAGTAATATTTAAGGTATATACTTTTGTTGCTAACTGTATGTATATATTAAAAAAATCTTTTATACCAGCTTTCTATATAAACTATACAGATCATTTTCAGATATAATTATTGTACAATAATCGAATAAAATTCGCATGTTTTAATAGTTTTTCCAAGCTCAATCTTTCAAACATTTCATTACAAATTTCGACTTGAGCTTTTAATACCCAATTAAGTGAGTTTGAAACCCTAATGAAAACTTTTGACTGGAAATGTAAATATTTTAGTCATTTGTGAGAAAAGAACTTTTTACTCTTAAATAACCACTAAAAAACTGAACATACAAAAAAAAACATTTTCGGGAATAAAAACTTTCTTCATACATTTAAAAAAAGTCAGTCGTTATGTGAAAATAATGAATGTTCTTTTCTCTCTCCTCTCTCCCAACACGTATAGAATAGAGTAGCAATTCACCAAGCGAATGCAGTTGGCAAGAGAAGAGTAACATTGTCGCTGGTACACATACATTGATACATACATATATATCAATATCAACACAATACCGTATATACATATATACGTGGCGGTACAATAGAGTCTGTCAATTGACCGGACATGTTATTTAAACTTATTATAAACGTATCACGAGTAGACTTCTTGTCTAGACGGATTTAGATATTAAAACGGAAGTTGACTTATATTTTATTAAAATAACTTGGCTCTGTAAATGTATTTGAACAAGTAGATGCCATGGTTAGTTATGTCTGAACATGTATTACGTAGAAATGTATGTAATTATTATATTTTATTATGTTATTGGGACATACAAGTTTGTTAAACTTTTCCACAAAACCGTACTATGTGTATTATTTGTATGTAAAAATTATATCAAATTTTGTTTCGCATTCGTCGTTGGGTTATAAAGGTTAGTTTGCATAGTGATATTAATTTATTAGAGTGATGACAGAGAAAACGGCATGTAAAAACAATATCTGACTTGCAGGAACCCGACAAAAGTATTCATATTCAAAAATTTGTTTAAACTAGGTAATTAGTTATCGGTTAAATATTATATGTAGGTACATATAAAACGCAATCATATGTAGACTCTACAAGTTTGCGGAATTAGTAGCGAATCAAATCACTTTTAGAATAGACCTTTTTAGATGAAATCAATAAAGGCTACAATTTAGACTACTATAAAATTGTATGAAATTTAAAGATTAACTTCATTCTAGAAAAAAGTTTTAATTTTTTTATTTTTTAGGGCTTTGAAGAAAAATTTTCGCCATTCGTCCATTGGCTACTTCACCATAATTTTTAGACCTTTCAGTTTATAAACATAAAACTTTGCATGTTCATACTCTAGATGTTAATTAATATAGACAATTTAACTCATGTGTATCAAGTCCCATAAGAATATTGTGGTTTTTTTACTTTTACCATGGAAAAAAAGTTGGGACAGATTTTTACAGCGAAAAGAATGGTACCAAACATTTAATTTGTCATTTAATTTTAGGTAAACAGGATAAAAATGAAACAAAAATTCGTATTGGTAAATGTAACTGATTTCAGAACCATAATAACAACGTATTAAGGGGTTAGAAGGGTTTGAAAATTTCAAAAAATCCATTTTTTTGTCTCATTAAATAGTACAATACGTTTAAAATATTCTCCTAAAATTTCAAATCGATCCAAGTAAAATTCTAAGAGATAGACCCTTCGGAAGTTCTGCCCATCAGGCCACGTCAGTGCAGCGTAGTAAACTTAAAACGCGTTTATCTCAAAACTTAATTTTTTAAGTCGGTTGATTTCTCGAAAAATTATGAAGTGATTTTGTTCAAATTTTGCACACATCTTTGAAATAACATTATCTAGTCATTGAACGAAGGATTTTTTTTAATTTTTATTACAACTAATTTTTTCGAGCCAATACATGGCGAAAATTTGACCAAAAAATGTGTTTTTTTGTTCAGTCTGTGAAAAATTCAAATTTTATTTTTTTTCCTTCGTCCAATAACGAGATTTATCCATGTACTAACGAAATATTTTTTGTTTTTTGATTTTAAATGAACCAATGATGAGTTATGCTGTCCACGGCAAGAGCATTTTTTTTTTTGAGACGTCAAGGGAGATGAGGTACCAACGGCTGAGTTTTCGGAATTTTTAAATAAAAATTTCACAAAATACTATTTAAATATGTATCTTTGATATGCTGAATTGTTTAAATAAAATATATGATTATATATATTTTAAAAAAAATAGTAAAAATACCCTTTTTTGAACCTCTGAAACCCACCTAACCCCTTAAATAATAATAGGAATTATATTAATTTATTTCATTCGTTAAATTGTCTTACCGTATTACACTTGAGTTTTATACTTTTTCTGAATAAATTTATGTTTTCTACAACTCAAATTTTTTGCCCAAAAGCAAGGCAAAAAATTTTCATTAGACAAACCAAAATTTATTCGAAAAAATACAAACCTCTCCTGTATTAATAAGTGAGTAAATTCTTTAATTTTATAATTTGACTTTATGAACTTTTTTTACTGGGTTCGCTCGGAAGCTCGTTAGTCCACAAACGCGGCTCATACATAAAGACCTTCATTATGTATTTGTTGTATAAATAGCTATTACTTAATTAACTAGAAATAAAGTAATATTTTTTGAGACGTTATTGAAAAAATCAAAAAACTTCTTTCTCAGTGGCCAGGAATTCAGTCAGTGTTATCCCGTTGTAATTTAGTTCCCTTTGTTAATGCCTAACAGACTTACTCCCGTTTTTTATTAATTAATTTTTCAATTAACACAAAAAAATATGGTAATTCCCTTTTTTTCAGAAAAAGGAAAATCAATTAAAAATTTTCCATTTTTATCGTTTTAAATAAAACAATAATTTTTTCAATTATATACATATTTTCATATACACACCCTTCGTCATCCTCCCTGGTCAAAACAAACAAAGCACATCATCGGTAAAATGGAAAAAGGCAAATGTCACTTTTTGATCTCTCGCTGATATGAAATTATTTGACCTCAGAAATATTTCAATGAATTATTTCGCATCAAAACAAAATTTAATTGCATGTCATCTATCGAAGACGACATTTATATGAAAACAAAAAAAGCATAAAAAAAATTATTTATTCATTCCGTTGTTCCCTTCCCGGTTTTTCCGGTTTTATTTCCTGTCTATACCTCATCTTCTTCTAACAATATTATCCCCTTCTGTATTTATATGTATATTATATACGTAAACAGAAACATTTTGATATTGTATTGTTTTATTGATGTGCCGCCACTGTCTGATATGAATATGACTGATTTTTATTAGTATTTCATTCAACAGTGTATACGACATTATAGTGACAGTACCTATGGTTGTCATCTCTCATTGTTGTTAATATGTTACATTATGATTGTCAGTTAGTCAACGTACGTATTCGTCAATAGATGACAGACTATCTATATATGTATGTATGTATGTGTGTGTGTCTGTCAGTTCGATTGTAGTCGTGTTGATTGTTTCACTGTAATTTTTGAAGATAA
This sequence comes from Brachynemurus nebulosus, assembly GCA_035578155.1. Lineage (NCBI taxonomy): Eukaryota > Metazoa > Arthropoda > Insecta > Neuroptera > Myrmeleontidae > Brachynemurus > Brachynemurus nebulosus. Next base: position 36,370,919 of record JAPWDM010000008.1, on the reverse strand, counting down.
ATCATATTTATACAATAAATACAATAAAATATTATGATTTAATGTGACAGCCGCATATGTGTTGATATTTTCTTTTGATCGAAATAAATGGAAATAATAAACGAGATAGATTTGATTGAAAAGAAATGACAATTGGTGGAAAACTAATAATAACTACCGAAATTAGTTTTACTTTATTTTAATCAAATGTTTGATTAGAATAATCAGTGCCTTAACCCTTTATAGGACATAACATTTTATTTTTGATTTTTAAGAAAAACTTAATTTAATTAAATTAACGTCAGTCTATGGAGCTAGGAAAAAATACTAAAAAAATTGTAATTACTTGTAATATGGCTCTAAGGGATGGCCAATTATAATGCCACTAACGTTTAAGAAAACAACTGTGTGTGCATGCATGGTGGTAAATATATTGGCCACTTAATTAGTGAACTTTGTAGATGATTTCTACCAACTTAAAATTAAATAAAATCAATTTATTATTAAAATGTTGTATTGTATTATAATTTGTATAGAAATAATACAAATGCCGGTGGTAAATATGCTTACCACTTTTATTGGTTTTTGTCGTAATGCACGCGACAAGTTTTAACTTGAATGCAAGTGTTATACATATTGATCACTGTTTACATACGTAATGAAATAAGTCCATAAAGATTAATTTAAATCGAAATTAAGAAAGAAAATGATCTTTATTTGTTGTGGCATTAATATTTGCCACTGTCCTATAAAGGGTTAAAGCAGTATTCTAACCAGTCTAAAGTTCTTTGAAATAGGATTTTTTTGTTTCGTTTTCTGAAACTCTAGACTTTTATAATTACGTTCTCAAAAGGAAATTTAAAAATTTTGAAAATTTATGAAGTTATAGCCATTTTAATACGGTAGGTTCCGGTATCAGGTACCCATAGTTCAAAACTTTAAATGCATTTTTCTTGAAACTACATTTTTCAAGCTAGTCGACTAGAAATCTCGAGTTTTATTTATCCAATTGACTTCGAATTTGGCACGTACCTTCAATACATGTTGTTTTATGGCAGGGATTACGGATTTTGCGAAATTTTAATTTTTGCTATTTTTGAAAAATAAAAAACTGAAAAAAAGTTTCAAAAAAATAATTTTTTTCAAACAATTTCAATTTTTAGATTTCTTAAAATGCTTTTTATTGTAGTTCCTGCTAAAATCACAACCATACCTTTCTGAACCAGAATGGTTTTTTTTTGTTGCAGAGGAATTCAAATCTCAAAATCATGTCAACCAGCACCTCACTTTTTTGCATTGCTGCATTTAAATCGGTATCAGCACTTGAATTTTCCTTCTTTTTGTATGGATTTTTTTTTTAGGTTCTTACAATCTTTAAACAAATGGATAGTAAAAATGTTAACAGTTTTTTTTATTAATTCTTAAAAAAGCCGAAATTTTAGCTCTTTAGACTGAAAGCCCTCTTAAGTTTAAAAGCTGAAATGTATCATTTATAATACCTACTATCACAATTCACAAAAATACTATTATCTTGTAAATGAGGTTTTAACTTGCGTCGATACTTGAATTTACCAAGGTATAAATACGGAAGAATATAATAACGGAGGATTTGGCCGATAGGCAAAAAAAGGCCGGTCTTTACCCATTTCTTTTGACAGTAAAACCAAAACATTAATAATACCTTAAAAGAACAATTATTGTATAATAAGAAACCGTTTGCTGAATATTTTTAACCCTAGAATCATACATACTCGTTAAAACGACGAACGAATTTCTCTATCTGCTCCAATACTACAACTTGTTGGTGCCTGCTTGCTGTGAAACTTCTGTTATCTAATTTATTTGTTATTATAACACATAAGACGCATAAATTTTGTTTATAGCTATTGTCGTTTTTTTTATACCGAAATTGTGTGCGTCAAAAGGACGACGATGTATGATTAACCCATATTTTTTTTAAAGATTTTGTACTCCACATATAAAAGTTTTCCTAATTTTTCTAAAATTTATTAAAGATATGGATGTTATAATTAATTTATTCAATGATTATGATAATGTGAAAGATGATTACAGCTGTTTGAATTATAGAGACGACATAATACTGAAGTCTTAATATATTGAATCGAAAACTAAAGAATGCGTTTCGAATGACTAAATAAAAGATTAACAATTTATTTTGTGGAAAATACTTTAATTTTTATTATTTTTTGAGATCTTATTCGAAAAATTACTAACAAATTTTAGAAAATTTACAAATGTGCCTAATGGGGAAATAACTACATATCTATAGGAATATTTATGACTGAGAAATTTCACATTCTGTAAAGTCACACATGTCCACTGACTCATAATAGTTCATAAATTTATTATTTGAAAGACATGTTTTATGATACAATTGATGTATTTATCTATTTTTTAATTTTTATAGTGAAAATATGCTTTGATAAAAAGATTAAAAAAATTAATAAATATTTATATTAAGAAATTTTTCCGAATCCAATTTTTTTAAATATTTTGTTCGCTTTTGTAGTATTGTTATGTAAAAAAAATGTTTTTTGCAAATAAACTCTAAAACTCCCCGTAAAAAGTCCATTCGTCGAAACGACGCCGATGTATGATTAACTTGACTCGTAGACCAACGTATGATTCTAGGGTTAAATTTATTATCTTTTTTTTCAATCTTTGGCCAACACTCAAAATACTATTTTACTAAAATAAATTTCCACTAACACGAGTGGGTGAAAAGTCGAAAAACAAAAAATTTAATTTAGAAATTCTAAAGCTTTAATAGAGTAATAAAACAAATTATTAACGGATATAGTAAAGACATTAAATTCGTGCTATAATAAAATGTTAGACTACCGTAAAAATTACGGTGAACGTCAAAGCCGGTACCTACATAAAATAAATTTAAAAACTTTTAAACGTTTATTATGATTAAAATATTATAAAAATGAGCAGCTGGCTATATTTTATTCTATTAAAGTATATTAGAATACCACAATTTGCTAAGCCAGGGTTTCCCAAATTTTGAGACTTGTGGCGTCTTTAAGGTACAAATCATGTCCGACAGCGGGTCTCCGACCGAATTTCTAATTTTCATCCATTAATAAAAGAAAAAACGCTCAGTCCCTCAGTCGCTCATTTTCTATTATTTCCTTATTTTTCCCGGAAAAATTATAATTGACGAGCAAAAAAAAAAAAAAAAACATTAATTAATTACTTCCCCATTTTTGGGAAAGTGGTTGCGCCCCGATGGTGTGTCACGGTGCTCCGGGCTGACTCGGATCACAGTTTTCGAAACTTTGTATAATGTTTTGACAAAATTCAAGAAGTTATCACTGTTTTTATTTAACGTACCGTAAAATCGTCTAGACCCGGATACTTTTTTACATTTTTGGTATAGTTTTATGTTTATACATGTTTCCTTCATAGATATCATCAATAAAAGTATTACCATTAGAAAGAGCGTATATTATTTGTTATATCCTTGACCCATTTGTTTCATTATAAGTAAAAATAAAAATAATAAAAAATAATTAGTAAGTGTCCGGGTCTACAGCCCAAATCCGTCTTGACCCGGACACTTACTTAAATAATGTAATAACATGCAAACTAACCTCTCCCATCGGGGTTAGGACAGTGTTTTATATCGTCTGATGTCTCTGAACCTGTCAAAGATTTCAAAATATTTTGTGGGAAGGGAGAGGGGGCAATGCATAGTATGCCTCTCTATAAACATACGATATGACACCAGAAGGAGGCATAGACCGTGTAATTCTGGGGGGAATATTAACGTATGGACAGTGGGAGTTACAACTGGTGCGAATCGCGGCAATAGTGTAATAAACTGATGTGTCCGGGTCTAAACGGATATACATACATAGCATGTACTTTTTTATATATACATCGAATATAACTTCAAACATCATTAAATGATGCCCGATAAAATTCTGAACACATACATGTCAAAATTAAAACAATATAACAATTATGACGAAAATTACATGCCTAAGTTAGACACACATTTTATTTCTTTGAAAAACTGTAGGATAGTAATCCTGTAAAATGAGATAGTAAATGTTGAAATCCGTAGTTTTTATTGGTACAGCTGTTTAGAGGATGTTTTTCTTTCTCTAATGACGTCAAGAACAAATGTTTATTGTTGCAGGTTAATGTAGAAATTATTTAATTTGAAGATTGGTGCAAAGTGTCCGGGTCTAGACCCCCTGTCCGGGTCTTAACGGTTTTACGGTAACACTGTTATTTAACATTTAACTGTCAAGCAAAAGTTTACCGTAAGTTTTACATTATGTAAAAATTTTCAATGAAGGCTTTAGAAGAAAATTTTTCCGAAAGACTGTTTAGTTTTGTTTCAGTTACCTGTATCAATGATATATATTTTTTGAATTTTGGAAGAACTATGGGTAGATCACCTAATATGATCACAAACATCACGAGTCTATAAGGATATCGTGGTTATAACTACGATATCCTATAAACTATGTTTAACAATATTGTTGCAACAAATACACTAGAATTGAGAAGTATTAAAACCATAAATTTTGTTACATCTTGTTCTCACATTCATAATATTTTCGCTCATAAATAAAAAATTAAAATAAGTAAAAATAATAGATCGTTAATAAATCGATAGATGTCAGCATATAAATTTTAATGAAAAAAAAAGAACACAAAACTCACAACGAAAAATTTTCATGAAAAACTTTTTGTCGCATACACCATTATCCAACATTCTCTCCCAGTCGCCGTTGAAAAACGAGAAAAGTTAGATGCGGCTTGACGAAAAAACAAAAGAATTGCGAGTATGAGTTAAGAGTGGCGGGTGCCGATCCAATCGTATGGGGGCGGGGAGGAGCGGTATGGGTGACATTTTTAAGGGGAGTTGTTGATTAGATTGCTGGCAAGATTCCGTGATCAGAATTAGAGATACATATCCCTGTAATATTGGAGATATAAAGGCTTTTCAGTTGTATTATTTGACTGCATTATCACTATATGTATAGCTAACAGGTGTAACAGAGATGGAAGATATCCTGTATGAAGATATTGTGAACTAATCGAAGTTAAATTAAGGTTTTAGAATATGGCCAACTTGTGTATACTTTAATATATGTAATATTTATCCCCATGGATTTTCACTTATAGCGTAACAGCCATGACGAGATTACTGCTTACTTGCGCTAGTGCTGGAGATGGCCATATCTATACTACTATATGGTTCAATACACTGGCACTTCTTCTGCTATAGCAGTCAGCCGATGGTTTTCTTCTTCTCGACTACGACGTCAACGACATTATTACATGGTGGTGTGGTGAAGAGCACCCTCCCGCCCGCCAGCTATATGGGAAGTATGTAATGCAGTTAAAGCGCTTATTAGTAGCCGTTTGCCATTCTATAAAATTATGTTAGCAGCATAATACAGTTTGCTTGGTTTGTATAATTCTTAATGAAATTTATTGGAATTAAGTTCGAGATAAAATGTAATACAACTAAGTACGTCCGCCGTATTGCTGCAATATTATGTTTTTTCTTCTTGAAAATTTAATCATCTATCGATCGATTTTCGAATATAAAATAATTCATAAAATTGAAAATATGGGTAATATAATTATTATAACCTACACTGAGAAAAAAATGCGGTAATTTTTACGGAAATTTCTAGTAAAAAATTACGGAGCTCTCTGGTAATGGGTGCATAAGTGATAGGCAAAAGAGAAAGTACGATGAGTATAGTAAAAATTATTTTATGGCTCTGTAAAATTTGACTGCACAGTAAACACTACACTGTGACTCCGTGAAAATTTCGGCGCTGTACAGGAAAAATTCTACTCTCTTACCGTATTATTTATAAGGTTTCTTTTTTTATTTATTAATAAATAATTGAATTAAAATAGTTTAAAAAGATATTGATAGAAGGGTAAGGATTAAAATCAAATTATTAATACTGAAAAAATGTTCTGTGGTTTTTTATTATTTGTGGAAAAACATGTTTCAATAAATATCAATACATATAAATATCTTAATTGTTATATCTTAATTATTAGTTTTCAGTAGAAGCTGTATTCAAAAAGACCTTGGTTTGGTGCGGACCTCGGTTTACACGTGCCAGAGCAGTTAGAAGCAGACAAGCACATAGTCTTCTAGCGTTACGTTGGTGCGATGCTTGTGTGAGAGAGATGCCGAAAGACAGGTTTCAAGTGGAAAATAGAGATAACAAATAGCGCCTACCCTCTACTTTTCCTATCAGCTTAGTAAAAATTACACTGTGCCTCTGTAAAAATTCTTCTATCTCTAGTATAATTTTACAAAAATTAAGTAAATTTTCCTGGTATCCACTTGAAATTTTACTAGCCCATCGAATTTTACGGAGCAGTATAGGAAAAATTCTCAAGGTGTACAGGAAAAATTTTCAAATGAATCGTAAAAAATAATGTTTGAAAGACATTTTTTTATATTTTTGCTTGATAATTTCCTACCGACTGGTCACTTGAGCAGAATACCGGAGGCAGCTCCGTAACTTTTACTGTAATTTTTTCTCAGGGTAGATTCGTGCATAATATGACGGTAAAGGTGTCTCAATAACTTTAATATTTCCGGACTAAATTCAAGTGTTAATTGGATCGTTGGATCGCATACCTGTTTATCACAACCATAGAAAGGCATAAAGTTAATAAGATTCTTTGCAAGAATAGGGTCGACCGGGTCAGATTTGAATTTGAATTTGAATCGGTTCGACTGGAAGTTTTGAGAGAAATTAATCTGGCATGATGCTAACCCTTTCAGATATTTCGTCTAAGATACGTTTTATCAGTCTTAATAAAATTCCTTATTTATATACAAATTGTATAAAAATATTTTATGGGTATTTCGGATACTATTTCCAATCTTTTTCGAATTCATGAGGATCAGGTTATTAGACTGAATTTAACAAAAACGGAAATGTTGCAACTTGCAAAATTAATTTAGGTAATATTTAATGTTTCGATCATTCATTAACACAAGCACACCAGAGAACTTTAATTTTCGCAGAAATATGTATAAAAAACATCGAATATGAGTAACCAAATATACACATGGCTAAATTATCAATTAAGTAAGTACTGAAAAATACATGAATCATTATGAGAAAGTAAAAATTTACATTTTCATGATGAAAATAAACATAAAAATAACAAAATATAGAACGTATTTGCAATCAATAATAATGCAATATAATCTACCCTATTTTTTTCTTCCTTATATGGCTTGGATACCACACATATTTCGAAAAAACGCAAAAACACGGATCCCCTAATCTTTGGTGCTCTTTCTATCTATGGTGGCAAAAATTTAATACATTGAACCATTCAGGCTGTACAAGAAAATTTACCGCCATTTTCACCCCTCCAGCCTCTCTTACGAACCCGGCCCTGGTTTAACTTATACAGGTGAATAGATCTTTCAAAGAGTAACATTACGTCAATTTAAAGTTTTCCTCTTTCTTTTATAGTTTTCGAGATATCTTAAGAAATACGATTTGAACCCCCGTAAATTCGACATACCAGCGAACTTTCATCAAAATCCCGAATTTAACTCTGGGTGCATCTTCTTGTAAGTGGCGTTCGGGGCATTGTGACCCGGACCAGTGAAAAACCACCCCGGTTTTTCCCTAAAATCGATTTCATTTTTCCTCTATAAAAAATAAGTGACGAGTGCCTAAAAAAAAAACACCAAATTCAACATTTTGGCGCCCTCGAACTAAAACTTTTGGCGCCTCCAAAACCTGGCGCCTGGGGCACGTGCCCCCGCTATCCTCCCCTCGATCCGGCCTTGTTGTGAGATGACTTATTTTACCCACTCTACCCGCAGAAACTGCGATAGCAGTTGAAATTCGGTTTCGTTTTTGATTTCGATTGTAAAAACTAGTTTTGATCGGACTCTATGAAAAAACTAGATTATTATTTAAAAGAAAAAAAAAATAGTTTAGCACACAGTATCCATTTTTCAATTTTTACGCTCCCCTATAAATATATATTCTATATGAAACTAACCACGTGGTAACATTGAGTTAAAAACCAATACATCTATATGTATCTATCTACTGTCTGTACCAATATCAACATATTATATATATAGGTACTTTGTTGTTTTTTTCTCGTGAAAAAAAAACACTTATTCAATATTCATAATACGTAGCTGTGCCACGTATTGTATTTAATTAGTGCCTCTGCGAGTGTTTGAAGTTGATGTCACATTGACAGAGTGACACACCACCTAATCTATCCATTCGATGGTGTCGACAGACAGAGACCACCGTACCAGAGGCAAAGTGAGGTGAACAGAGAATGAATTATAATTAAATTTCACTCACAAGATTCTCACTTTCACTGATGAAACATGGAACTAATTTTATTAGTTGTTCGTTTCACTCTTTTTTTTCATCATGTCTTTGTTTATGATTACGTTCGGTTTTGGATTTTAAGTTCTCTCCTAATTAAATATACATGGAGCGTTATCTGCGTATTAAAAAATAATTCAATTATGTATTTTATATCCAAGTGAACTTTATAGCGAACGGTGACAAAATTTTGAAAAAAGAAAATTTATTTTACATGAGTTAATAAGGAAAGAATTGTTGGTATTTTCACGTAACTACACATCTTTTTGATAAAATGTACACTGGTGGTGTCAGCGCTGGCACATGGGCTGGAACATTAATTATTTATCCTTGTTTTTTTCGGTATAAAATAGTACAAAAAAGAGACCAAGAGCTTGGTATACGTCCACAGTCACTTTTAATGTTAATGACATAGAAAAAGGTGTACCGAAATTACCCCACTCACTTAACTGTAATTTATTTTTCAGCTCTTTTTGATACATCAGTAAACTTTTTAAAATATGTTTCAGAATTATGTAATGTACACATATCTTAATTTGGTAGGTACCTTTTCCGTTGCTTCTTTGCAAATTGCAAACTCTTAAAAATGACGAATCATTTGATTAAATTTTTGAGTAAAGTTTATTTATGTAATTTTATCTAAGACTACCATGAAATTGCTTGTTCATTGTACAAAATACTATCGAATTTATCGGATTGTACAAAATACTATAATATAAAATACCAAATACCACAGCTAACTACACTTTTATTAAATCTAATATTGTATATTACATTAAAATCTGTACAAAAAATTTACCTAGCAATTAAATTGTTTACATTTGTTTTGAATAAATTTCAAATTCTACATAATGTTAATGTATTGGATGTCAATGTATGTAAATTTACGCACAATGTATGTTACGCATATAGTGCGTAACTCGATTGTACTAGCATATTATACACTCGTGTAATTACGCACTCACCGGTACGCGGCTCTTGCGCAATTTTTTCGGTGGCCTAATTGGTAAGGCGCTTGGCTAGCAACCACGAGATCCGGGTTCGAGTCCCAGCCGATCCAAATTGATAATTTTTCACAGTAAAAAAATTTGTCTTCTGCGTAAAAAAATTTTTGTGTTAAATAAGTAACACAAACCCTGCGTTAATGTAACATTTCGTGTTTATTGAAAATGTTAACACAAATTTCGATTTAACAGAATAAAAATGTTAACCTGTTTTGAACAACAAGGAAGTAACACAACATTTGTGTAAAGCAAAAGAATGCTATAAGTACCTAACTTACATAGAATATATATATATATATATATATATATATATATATATATATATATATATATATATATATATATATATAAATATATATACCAAAATATATATAATAAAAAAGATGAGAGTAGTTCTTATTATTAAACAAAACCGAAAAATTATAAGTTTTTTCAGTTATTGACGCATATAGTTTTATTAAGCGTTTAAAAATGAAACAATTTTCTTACATTTTAAGGTTATTTTGTTACATATTCAGTTACAAAAAATCATGTAAGCTTACTTGAGATTGTATTATATAATATACAATCTCGTAAGCTTACATGATTTTTTTAACTTAGTATATTTTAAAACTTTGGCCAATGAAATGAAAATAATGTTATTGTCTTAGATTGTATATTACATAATTTCAGTGGTTTTTCTTTTAGTTACAGAACTATGTATAATAGTTATTTTCGATACGCATGTGTAAAGTGAGGTATTCGAGTAGGCTTAAATTGATTACGAGTCTAAGGGACTGATACATACACAACGAGATCTCGTGCGCTTACCACCAGCCGTCAGGCGAGTGGGGGTACACAGCACACTCGATTTGAAAAAACAGAAAGTAAAAAACATGTGTCGTCGTCAAATTTACGAAGGTTTACTAACAATGTGACTATAAAATAGTTTTAGTTATCCAGGATTAATTAACAGAGAATTTAGTATTAAATTTATAAAAATAAATAGAATTTATATTCAAATTACCCCACTATATCCAACTTGCCCATACCGTTTTTATTTTTACACTTAAGTGCGTTACATTTTCGTTAATTTAGTTGTTTTAAAAATTGTCACGGCATTATTTTGCCATAAAATTGAATTATTTAGATTACCTATTATTTTATTATTTTTAATATTTTTTTTTTTATAAAAATGTAATTTAACTAAAAATAACGGAGGGTAAACAATACAAAATGTATGCAATTAATCAGAAACAAAATAATACACGTCTGTAAAAATAATAAAAATAATAATCGAAATTACACATAATTAATATAAAACAGACATAATTTAAATCTGTTGTTTCAATTCAACATAACTAACACATAAGTACCTATGAAAATGAACTCTCCCAATAACATAATTACAAATAATACCTGCCTACAATAGTTCTGTTATGATATAGCTACTGTTTAGTTAGAGCTTTACTATACATAGTAAAACAACAAATATTATGACCTAAATAAATTATGAACTTTTATCTCATTATGAAATGGTAACTTGCAAGTGAAAAGAAAATGCGTTGTTACTTCCGCTACAAAATAAATTTCGTTCTTCATACCTGCATACACTACACAAAACATGAACAACATTTGATATTGTACAGTTGCTGACATAATTATGTACACAGATAATAGCAAATATTACAGTATTGATTTTTATCGAATATTGATTTTTAAAAATTCATAATTAGGTATATTTTTTGATGTCTTACCGATGTGAAATTTCAGGTTTCAAACTTTCTATGGATTCCCAACTCTTCCACAATTATACACTTACAAAATTTCGGTTTTTTACACTAAACATTTACCTAACATCGTTACTTGGTTGTATTATATGTTTTTAATGTAATAACTGAAACTTTTTAAACAATGAAATACCTACTCTATGATATGTTTGAGGAAATGTTTAATTTGTGGTAAAGAAGCCCCTTTTATTTCTTTTAATTAATTAATTTATCTATTTTTTTTGAGCTGTATGGTCCACTGTTTTATGGTCCACGCGGGAGATTCCGTTCTCAAATTAAGAGGGGGTCACCATTTTGTAAAGGCCTGAATAGTTTATTGACATTGCAAATTAAAAGAAAAAAATACATTAGTTAGCATTAAAAGAACGACTTTAAAAAACAACAATATTCTTTTCCAGTGTCATTATTCTGTTATTTCATTAACGATTTTTTGCGGTATTGAAAAATTTTAGTAAACGTGATGACGTCACCAAATTAAAAAATTCCCTTTTTCTCAAAGTAAGTCTTATTGAAGTGATGTTAGGGTGGCTGGTTGAATTAGGGTAATTTGTGTGTGAACTTTTTACTTTTGCTATAAAAATAACGAAATTCCTTTTAAAAAGATAACTGACTTCACAGAGATATTTTTGATAGTTACTTCTATGTGTCTCCTTTTGGTAAAAATGAAAATAACGGATTCGAAAACCTATACCCTTGCAATTCGTTTCTAATCACTCTGTCATTATATTTATGATTTTGACCCAATTTCTTTTATAGATAATATATGTGACGGATCCCAGAGAAGCCTTCAGCAAACTTTATGTTGCAAATTAACTCTGTTCAGGAAGCAGGGGGATTATGACCCCCTTCCTACTTGTATTCGCACTTGTATACTTACAATACCGAACTGAACTGGTAACTAAAAATTTTTATCTTAGCGTGCCATAAAAAGTGTCTTTTAATGGCCAAAAATGACTCATCTTTGGTTAGTGTTTTATTTTGCTTTGTTGGGATAGCTGAGAAAACAAGCATCAACTTTTACCCTTGAATTTTTCTATCCATTATAGTACACTGTATTACTTTTAGCGAATTTCCAGAATTGAATTCAGCTATTACAGCCATTGTCATGAAGCGACTGGAACCCGGGACCATGGCAGAAATTTGTTGGGCCCATACAGGTGGGCCATTTTAATCTATGCATCTAAATATCTCGTCAGAGGTGCCACCTATCAAAAAATTACCTTTAAAAAAGTTGTTATGTACGAACGGGGACATTAAATGCTGGCCTTAAATTTGACCTTGACCTTCATTCTCAAGGTCATTTTGAGGTCAAGTCGTATTTTTCAAATGAAAAGACGTACATTTTATTTCGAATTCTGAAAGAGCGTGAAATTTCACGTCGAAAATGCTATGAACGAATTTTTTTTATTGACCTTTAATTTTTTAGTTTTTAGTTATGAAATTTATTAGTTATAAAAAATTAATTTTTCAGAATTTTTTAGAGTAATTTTTTTCTGGATTTTGAGCTTAAAATGACCTTTAAAAGTCATTAAAACGAACAGAAGCTTCTATTTTACGTCTCCAAAAGATGCCGACACTTCAAAGTTAGGTTTTTCCTTTAAAATCTAATTTTTTATTGTTCTTTGTTGACCTTTACACCTATTAAGGTCAATAATAAAAAAAATTCGTGTGTAGCATTTTCGACGTGAAATTTCACGCTCTTTGAGAATCTGAAATAAAAAATAGGCCTTGCCATTTGAAAAATACGACTTGACCTCAAAATGACCTTGAAAATGAAGGTCAAGGTCAAATTTAAGGTCACCATTTAATGTCCCCCTACTTTTGTAAAGGTCATTTTTTGATAGGTGGCACCTCTGGCGAGATATTGAGATGCATAGATTAAAATGGCCCACCTGTATATATTATATATATATATATATATATATATATATATATATATATATATATATATATATATATATATATATATATATATATATATATATATATATATATATGTTTGTGTGTGTCCGCCCGATAACTCTCGAACGAAGTATCCAATTTTTACGAAATTGTGAAAACATTGGAAGACCCAAACCCTTGGATGAGTTTGTCAGCCAGACACGTCGGATGCCAGGAACATGGTTTTTATTCTTGCAAAAAATTAGTTTTTTGCCAAAATTTCGACTTATTCAAAAATTTTTGCGAAATTTCACACCATTTAAAAGAGGAGAAAAAATTACATAAAAAAGGTCTTTAAACTTTATTTCTTAACTAGCTTCCGAGAAAAACTATTTTTTATAAACGGAAATTTGCTATGTTATGCAAGTTCCTGCGACAGCGGTATTTAATATTACCACACATTCTGTTGGTCTTGGCATTGACAGTAAGCAATACCGTATGATGTAAACGAACAAGCAGTACCTGTATAATTATATACTTAATAGAAAATTACAAAAAGCATAAGTTGCAGCGTACCTATACAGTAGTTAACGTTATATTATGAATATTATTTTCATATGCTCTTTATAATTAATTTAATGTTTAAACTCTGTATTTGCTTTTGATATAAATAGATGTTGAACGCTATGTAAATACGTGTAGTTTGCTATACCTGTACGTCTGTACGTCTGTACGTCTGTACGCCTGTCTGTCTGGTCTGGGTTCATATGTAAGTATGTATGTACAATATGTGTGTTTAATACGTATGTAAATATTATTTGTTATATTTTACGATTATATTTTAATGTTTACATTGTTGAAAGTTACTAATTAGAAATTATGAAGAATATGAGAAAACCAAGAAAACAAAAACTTTAAAAAATGTTCTCATGTTAATTATTTATGTATAATATGTTAGGTAGAAGTTGTTATTAGCGATTAAGAAAAACAAGAGAACAGTAGTTCGAGAGAGGTTTGTTTAACCCTTTGCACTCGAACCATTTTTAGTATGGGTACTCAGCTACTCGACAGTAGTTTTAAAACGCTGCAAACACTATTGTATTAGGAGAACATAATATCCATAATACAATATATCTATTAGTTAATTTCAGTAGTATGTATCACAATGTATTGTAGCAAGACGTCGCGTCGTTGTGTTGTATCATGTTTTCCTAATATAATAATTTTCAAATAAATCAAGAAGGCTGAGAAACGGAGCGAAGTGGAATCAAAAACGTGTTCACTATCATCGATATTAGGTCTCTGATATCGCTCCCATAAAATATTATCTCAGTGGTATTGGTATTGGAGCGGTATTGAAGCGAGAGCGAACCATGACTGATATCGGACCGATATCAGAGCGATGATGTGAATACACTCATTATTTATTATGTAAGAATATTTTATCAAACCGGGAGCGGAGTGATATTGCACTGAGAGCGGAGCGTTAATGTAAATCAGGCCTTAGGTCCCCTAGCGTGTTGTAAATAATAAAATACGTACCTATTGTTTATGGCGCCGCTGCGGCGCCTAACGAGTGGAATTAATATCTATTGTGTCGCCGTGGCGGCGCCCATCGAGTGCAAAGGGTTAAGAGTGTTAAACATTTAAAACTTCAAAAAGCACCCCCTGGATACTAACTCAATTTGTGTACAAAATTTCAGCCCTATAGGAAGTGAGAAGGAAATGAAAAATCATGAAATTTTGGCGTAAAAGTGGTGGGAACGAAGGCTAAAAACTAAAACCTCTAATAGGCACACGCAGCACGCTGGATATAAACTTAATTCATATACAAAATTTTAGCCCGCTGCGCTGGGTGTACTTAAGGCTCTGTAGACGTGTCGGATTCTTTAAAAAAATATGAAAAAATATAAAATTTTGGCATAAAAATACAGGGAGTGCGTGAAATACAGGGGTAGGAGGACTGCAAAACAAAAATGTGGTGTTTTGAAAGGTGTAGGTGAAGGCTAAAAATAGTGTGTATGAGGGTTAAAATTCAGACTCTCAAAAGACTCTAAAAACTAACCTAATCAATATGCAAAATTTCAATCCCTTAGGTTTATTCTGGGAGGCTGTGGTAGTGCCAAAAATTACTCCGAAATTACACCGTCCGAAAAATATGAATAAATCACTTTTTCCTCTCTCTTTTCTTTTTCTTCTCCTCCAACTTGTACGGCATTCTTGTATTCAATTCTTAATTTATATTCCCAATTAAGCAACATTACTTGTTAGCAACGTTGTCACTACTTAATCTCTAATGCAGGGGTCGGCAACCTGCGGCCCGCGGGCCGCATACGGCCCCTTGGAAGCTTTCAGACGGCTCACCAAGCAATACAACTTTTCAATTTGCTCTGTCTTTGCAGAGTTGAGCATGCTTTAGACCTTTTTTGTTCTCCGATGTTTTATAACATGTAAATAAAATTGTTACAAAAAATTTTTTCTCATGTTGATTTTTAATAATATTTATATTAATTTGTGTTAAAAAAAGAAAATACCTCTGTTGCAGTATCCTGCATAATATAGTGAATGCCCGTTTACAAAAATTAATTTTTCTCGGAAACTACTTGACATAGAATTATTTTTCAAAAATCCTTTTTATGTGATTATTTTCTGCTCTTTCCAACGGTGTAAGAAAATATGGCAAAAACTTGAGGAAATTTGGGCAAAAAACTCACTTTTTCCACAAAAATTTTTTAGGCAAAAATGCCTAAAAATCCATTCCGGGCATCGGACGTGTCTGACTTTTTGGACTTCCAATATTTTTACCAAATTTCGTAAAATCAGGATTTTTCGTTCGAGAGTTATATAAATTTTAGTGAATGTAATTTTTGGCTTCTAGAGACTTCAAAATAAATTATTTCTATCATAGTTCCGGGCTCAAGTAGCATCAAGATAATGACCCTAATAGCTGAATTTTTGATTCGAAAATTCGTTAAAAAAACCTACTTAAGCCACATACTGCATTGAAAAATATTTGACTGTGCGGCCCACTAAAAATTATTTTTTTTTAAAAATGGCCCGCCATCCAAAAAAGGTTGCCGACCCTTGCTCTAATGGACTAATTACGTATAATTTAACATGTATTAATTTTATTAATTGCCAATATGAAAGTATATACGCTCTTGGAACGTCCTTCAACTCGGGGAAATCAACGAGCGTAAAAAAATTAGTATGATAATAACTCAATTACTTAAAATTTTCTGTTAATGTGAGTTAAGTCCCAAAAAGGCACAACATTCTTTCTTTACATCTCTCAACTGAATTTTACAATACTGTCAGTACTATTTGACCAAACAGAATAATTTGACAATCTATGTGAAATATTTTCTACATTTCGTCGATTTTGAATTCAACTATGCTCACAATTTACTTCTCAAATTCAATTTAAACTTCATTTTATAAATTAATCGAATCGATATCGAATAACTTCGACAATTTCGATTACAACAACACAAAGAATTCTCTAGTAAATTTATTTTTTTTGGTTTGAATAATGTTGAAAAATACAGAAAAAATGCATAGTGTACTACCGGTTGATTTAATTTGAAAGAATATGCAAAGGAATGAGAATTTACGTTGGATTGGAATTTATTTGGAATATCGTGAAACATTGAGAACGACACATTGGAATGTCGCGTATGTAACTGCTGGGCACTACGGCTGTCAGAATATTTTCACCAACGTATAGCACCAGGAAAAGGAATCGAACGTAATTTTATCGTTGAGTAACGTTATCGAAAAATAGTTGATATTCATGAATGATTATAAATAAGGGTGTATACGGACGGAATGAAGCAATGATGTCCACGTTACAAACTGGGGTTGAATTTTAATAGATTGTAATTTACCCTTTACACGAGGATCAAGAACAACAGTTATAAATGCGATGTCACGATTAATTACCCTTGACATGAGATGAGACACGAAAAAATATCTGGCAGTCAAATATGGTTAATGATGTTTACAAGCTATAATTAGAGTCTAGTTAGGAATTATCTGTAAATATCTTAATAAGTGTTAGACTCACCAAATCAAGAACTGAACTCATTTCCTATTTTAAGAACCCTTTCTCACGGTATCCCACACGATATGCTACATGAGAGAAAAGTTTTCACTTCCATTTTGCAACACGAAAACATACTTGAAAAATTTAAGAGTTTTTTTTGTTATTTATTAATTTATCTATACTAAAGAGATATCTAGAGAGCTACTGTTATAGCATTAAGCATATACATTAAAAATTTGATGAAACTATATAACTAAATGTAAAAATATGGTGTAAAAAAAATTTCGATAAATATTTGAATTTTAGTGAATTTGGAAAAATTTTTTTGACGTACATTGCTTTTACTGAATTTCGTAAAAATAGAATGCTTTGTTCGAGAGTTATTGTGGGAATGTGTTGTTGACGTAAATTAAAGTTAAAACACGCAGTAAAAAAAAATTGTGTTAAAATTAACACATTTCACATTTCCAGAACGGTCCACTCAATTTTTTGTGCTATTTTAACACAAAGCATATGTGTCAAATCTATACACAAGATTTGTGTCAATGATTTAACACAAAAGAGGACATAGATTTTGTGTTAATTTTTCAGATTTACCAGCGTTAATTATTAAAATATTTTATTCAATATTTTAATTCCACTGAAACTTAAGATATTTGAAAGTCCTCAAAAATTATAATGATTTTGTTCATATATTATTATAAATGAGACTCAAAGAACGTAAGTCAGTTCTTTATAGCAATTCTTACTTGTGTCCATATATATCTACGAAAATATATATAATAAAAAAGATGAGAGCAGTTCTTATTATTAAACAAAATCGAAAAATTGTAAGTTTTTTCAGTTATTGATGAATATACTTTTATTAAACGTTTAAAAATGAAACAATTTTTTTACATTTATAGTTATTTCGCTGTAGATTCAGTTAAAAAAAATCATGTACCTAAGCTTATTTGAAATTGTATTATATAATATACAATCTTACATGTAAATAAGCTTACATGATTTTTTGTAACTGAATCTGTAACAAAATAACCTTAAAATGTAAGAAAATTGTTTAATTTTTAAACGTTTAATAAAGCATATTTGTTAATAACTGAAAAACTTATAATTTTTCAGTTTTGTTTAATAATAAGAACCATGGGCGCCCATCCCTATGGGCAGGGAAGGGCCATGGCCCCCCTCTAGCCAGCCAGGATTGGAAGAAAATTAGAAAAAAGGAGTTGAAGA
Source organism: Brachynemurus nebulosus (assembly GCA_035578155.1). Classification (NCBI taxonomy): domain Eukaryota; kingdom Metazoa; phylum Arthropoda; class Insecta; order Neuroptera; family Myrmeleontidae; genus Brachynemurus; species Brachynemurus nebulosus. The sequence continues at coordinate 36,352,609 of JAPWDM010000008.1, read as the reverse complement.
AAGCAAAACGACGTTGTTAATGGTGTTTTTTGTAGGTTATATATAGTATTTCAGAATCGTGGCCGTCCCTAATCTACAACCGTGCTTTATACGAAAAAAGGAAAAAAAAAGCAAAAAAAGGTCGCCAGGCTAATTTTGTGTGGGGGGGGGGGAATTTACGAAGGAAAATATAAAAAAAAGATAAAAAAATCCGAAATTTTCTCCGGAAGTTCACTTTCCACCCTTCGGGCCCCTCCCTGGAATCCATCATATGGGCGCCCATGATAAGAACTACTCTCATCTTTTTTATTATATATATTTTGGTAGATATAGTCCTTTTCACTTAAATTTAACCATGCTTCATCACTTATAAATTTAAATAATTTCCGTTTTCTGGGCTTTATCCCTTTCATTATTGCACTTACGTAAATTTTAAAATTGCAGTTTGTTTTTAGAAAAGAATAGAAGATTGATTTGTTTTAAATATAATAATTATTTAATTTTTTAACTTTGACTCATGATCAATTGTATCTGAAACGAGGTATATATATTCTAATCTAATTTATATACTTATAACATTCATTTGCTCTACACAAATATTATGTTACTTCTTTGTTGTTCAAAACAGGTTAACATTTTTATTCTGTTAAATCGAAATTTGTATTAATATTTTCATTTAACACAAACACGAAATGTTACATTAACGCAGGGTTGTGTTACTTATTTAACACAAAAAATTTAACCACTAGTTTTATTTTTACGCAGAACACAAATTTCTACTGTGCAAATTTTTACTGTGCACTTGGCAGCATCGCATTAAATGAAGCTTCGAAAATAAAATAAAGCCAGATATTATAACTTATAAAATTACAGTTCAGCACCAAAAACTTCTTAAAATGTGAGAGATATTTTCAAACTCTACAAATCCAACATCTCTAACACTAAAAAAGTTTTATTTGTAAAAAATATTTTTAAAAGCCAACGAATAGCCAGGAAAATAGTAACCAAGTGACCTAGTTGTTGAAAATATACTATAAACACCGGAAAGAAACTTAATGGACCAGATTTCGGTCTTCAGCTATCTTGTAAAGTATCTTCAAATTTTATTATCATGTGGAACCATTTCATATATGCCTTAGACATACCATATTAAAAGAATTCAATTTACGTAACCAATTTGACATATTATTCGCAAACATATTGCTTCGCAGTTTGTTTGTTGACTGGACTTCAACACAAACGTCGCCAATACATACATACGAAAATGGATTTGCAATTTAAAACGACATTCGAAATGTTTGTGCCGGGAGACACAGAAGAAGAACACAGTACACGCGACTCTCTTATAACACGGTACATATAGAACGTGGTTTCGATAACCAGTATTTGGTACTTACTTATGTTTAGGTTATATATATATATATATATATATATATATATATATATATATATATATATATTGGTTTCGATATATAAGGGTACATTTCCACTGCGCGCGATGCAATGCGAAACTTTACTATGTGATGCTGGGCTATGCTATTAACTTTTGCTATGTTTCAAGATGTGTTTACACTGCTTGCCCAATCTAGCATTGTACTTCATAGCGAGTGATCATGAGAATTAGGAATGGGCGACGTCGGTAAAAAAACATCGAAATCAAAATATCGATTCTTTTAATTTTTCGCCATCAAACCATCAATGTTCTTATAAAAATATGGAAACATCGATTGTTGACGTCGATATTGAAAATGAGCGAGAAAATTTGGAAAAGTTATAGTTACATTTAAAATAGATACCTATAGAACAGCAATAATTCAAAATTTTCAATTTCGATTTTCTATTATCAATAATAAATTTAATTTAGCATTGAAATTTTTAATGTCGATTAAAAATGCAACGGTAAGCAAAAAAACTTTATAAATTACCAACAGTTAGAAATAAAAAAAATTTAATTTCTTTCGGGCTAGACGATGTCGATGGTACAATAAATACCATCGACTATCGATGTTTCGACTTTAAAAAAAAATCGACCAAAAGCATCGATGTTTCTTCAAAAAAATACTGATAATCGAAACGTCGATGTATGTCGCCCATCCCTAATGAGAATTACTATAAAGTGTGTTTTTATGGAAAATCCTGCGTTAAGATATATGATTATATAGAAAAATCACATTAACACTTTCAGTCCCGTGGCTTCGGCATCCGAAACCAAACAAAACATCCTCAGAGGCCGACCGCGATCAATATTTAGAATAATAAACAAAACACTTAAAAATACATATAAAAAAGATTTTATATTATTCTAATAAAAATAATTTATTACTACGTACCGGACACTTTTCATTTTTTGTACATATAAATATACATAATATGTTTTATCATCAATTCATCAAAATATCTAGGCTTGTTTATACAATAAAATTTTTATCACATACATATGTATGTATGTGTGTGTTGTATGCTTATATGTATATGTGTGTTACTCATCTTTTGACCTGCATAGGTAACACATACATACATGTTGAATCCTTTAGTGTTTTGTGGAATCATTTTATGTACTTGTTTACATAAAATTTGCTTAAAAATATTGTCGGCTTCCGGGGAAGTTTATTGTGAAAGTGCTCGGGCCTCATAGTGTTAAAAAGAAAACTTTCGGTCAACAAAATTAACTACGGCAGATCTAAATATGGGCAATTTCAGCACCTATTTAAAGAACTTCGAAGAGATCCTCAGAATTTTCATGAGTATTTTCGTATGTCATTTGATACATTGGAATATAATATACTCCATGGCATAACACCATTGGTAGAAAAAAAAGAACAAACTTTAGAAAACCAATAACAGCAAAGGAGAAACTTGCTGTTACATTAAGGTAAGTGAAGCTAAAATAAAAGTTGTATTTCTTTTTTCATCTTTTCTATTTTATTGTTTTGTATAGTTTTGCCCGTTGATCCCATACTGGCGAACGACATCGAATGACTTCAATAAGTTTTACCACACCCATCACTGATGACTGAATAGCACAATACTGGCGAGTTTAGGCGATAAAATCAAACATGTTTGAATTGTTGCGTATAAAAGCGGCTACAAGCATAGCATCGCATCGCTGTTCATAGCGTGCAATGTACACATTCAAATATGTTCTTGAATGTTTGTTTTCATAGCATTGCATCGCGCGCAGTGGAAATGTACCCTAATGCGGTAAGTTAAGTTGCATTGATTGTAAACCTCTTATAACGGCGGGTTTTCCATATAACGCAATACAAAACAATTTTATTTTTACTAATTAACTATGATAAACGCGGTACGAATTATTCGTGTTACAGGAGAGTTGACTGTATCATCAAACTGTATAAAAATAGTATAAGTTTTTATTCTTTTTTTTTAAATTTTATTTGTTGAATTGAATGAGGCGTAGCTATGTGGACTGGTACGACATTTTTATTGAAATCGATAAAGAATTTAATGGTTATGTAATGTCACACGGTTGTCTGTCTGTTTGTCTGTCTATCACGGTGTTGGGACGCGTGGAGGTGATACACATATATACATACGGCAATACGGTACAATTGGATCTTCGATGTACACTCGATGATAAAAGTAAAATATTATTATCAAAATCAACAATTAGTACGAATCAAGTGTTTTTCGAAATAAAAAACTAGATATAATATATTGGGTACTTTGAATCTGGATTTCTGATTTTCGGTAATAAAATGAGAAATAGATGCTAATGACGTATGGAAAAGTAGTAGTATTATTGTTCCAAACACGTTTAAAACCATTAAAAGTATTTATTTAGTATGTGATATCGGGGAATCAAATTTAGATACGAATTTAGAATTTACCAGTTCTTAATAATACCAGGATTTAATAATTTTTTCAGTACACGTATACGAAAAAACATTATAACCTTTATGGTTTTAAAACTTTAGTATTTCAAAAAGTTATCAACTAATTTCGAATGAAATTGTTAAAAATTATTATCTGTCCTTTATTAATAACAGTAGCGTAGCTGACGTGATTGGCGCCCGTGGCCAGAATTGAAAGTGGCGCCACCTCTTTTATAAAAAGAGGGGGGTGGTTTAGTAACTTAAAAATATCGGCCCCCTACTTACAATCACTTCATACGTCTTCTCTCTTCTTTTGTACAAACTACAGCCATCAGGGCTTTTGTGTATGACTCATCGAACTTGACGGAATTACGCGACAATGACGCTCAGTTTCTTTGTTTTCCAGACTTGCAGAAATGCTAAAAAAAATCTTTTTACATTCAACTTGTAGCCTAGTTTAAGACTAGCCAGTGTATCCGTATATCTTAATTAATTTTATCTTAGTCTATGTTTTTGAATAATTTTTTCAATGTTCTTATTGTTAGTATCAAAATCAAATGATATCTATACCTTGACGACTAAGCGAAAAACGTGGCGGTGGCGCCACCCTGCTCCAGCGCCCTCGGCGGAGGCCATCCCTGCCACACGCTTGCTACGCTACTGATTAATAACTGCATTATTTTACGTTGACCTAAGACCCCGGCAGACCTGTGCAGTCTTTTTATGATCTGCTATGAGAAAAAGTTTTCGAATATGTTACAAATTATTTATATTTTTTATTTATTTTCAGTCATATTTGGACTAAAAGTCTTTGAATCGAATAAAACTTCAAAAGAATTCCGTTGTGTTTTTCTACTCACAAAAAAAACTGAGTGAAACTTCTGTGGACAAACAAGCTATGTTGAATTCTTTTTAATATCAAAAATTTTTTCGTTTGAATTCATTTGTCATTTTGACTTGATACTATTAATAAAAAGTATTTCATTTTATTTTGTTATTTTAAAATATTGTCTGTATTTAATTTTAATTTTAACAAATTGACTAAAAAACTTAAGTGTTTAGTTTTATAAATGTTTAATTTAATTTTATATTTTAATACCTTATTGTGATTCGATTCAACTTACTACTGTTTAAAAAAAAAATTGTCAGTAATTTATTGTTGTTCGAAAAATGTATGTTCCTGTTTTTAAGTTTTAATATTTTTAATATTTTTAAGAATATGGCCTGAAGAAGAGTTTTTCACTCGAAACGTACGTAGCCAAATAAAGAACTTTTTCAATAGAATACGGTGATCATTTATTCCAAAATTCCCTATTTTAATAATTCAAAATCACTAAAACTCTCCCTATATTAATATCAAAAACTTAACCTTCTAAAATTTATATAATACAATTTTTTTCTTTAAATTATTTTCAACGACTCGATATAAATATGGCATTCAAATATCTATACTCTGTCAACCAAATTAAAAAAAAAAAAAAAAGAAAAAACATCCAAATGCGAAACTCTTTGTTGACACAAAACTGACATTACTATTAAATGATTACACTATTATTACTCCATTATTTTCATGATACATTAAGGCACTTGTACTATATGTTCGTGACCCAAAATTTCTCAACTGCAATCAGTCGGAAAATTTTTCGGCAACTTTTTCCTTTTTGTAATTCACTGTACTTATGTATACGTTTTAAATGAAATGGTTTAGTGAATAACTACTTACATACATATATAAAGTCGACCACAACACACACAATCGGGTGGCCGGAAATAACATTCGTGACTATCTTTATAATAAATCTAAAGGAGTGCTGCCGCTGATCGATTCTTATTCTTGAACGAGCGGAGATGTGTTTATATATGTACGTATGTGTGTGTGCGAGAGTACAATTTACTCGATAGACTACTCATCGAACGGTTAGTTGATGGTTCGTTGAAGTCTCTTTTTTTCCCATCCGTGATATTTTGACCTAACAATATTGAGATTTCCACTAGTGTAATATTTATTTGGTGCGATTCCGTGCTGTACGATTGTGTGCGATATCTTTTATGTTACTGACTTATCGACATACATGCATGCATGTATGTATCCGTATGTTATTCGTGACATTACCAAATGAGTTTACTACCAACTACTGTTACTGATGATTACTACCAGAGACGGTTATTGTATCGAGGACCATAAAACAGGATATTGATGATAAAATATTACATTTCCGGTAATGCAATTTAGACATTTTTCAATTTAATTTTTGTATTAAAATGATAAAAGAGTATTTACGATTAAAAAAGGTTTGAATGGAAATGTCTTTGAAAATTGATCTTGATGTAACTAACTGAAAGACATGAAAAGAAGGATAAGGTTTTTCAGTGCTTCGGTAGCAATGCGACAGTTCTTTCTATTGGCGACAAATTATAAAATATATATATTTGTGGATTTTCTGTGATTTTGAAGGTAATCTGATTCAATACTTAATAAATAGCAAGACCGATTAAGGGAGTACCTAAAAGATAATTTTCTTCAAATGGTTAATCTTCCTCTTCAAATGATTTATTTTACGTTTAACAAATACTTACGATTTCGAAAGTCATACTTTTCTTTTCCTTGTACATGTAAAATAAGTAAAAGGAAAATGTGAACTAGTGTAGTAAGGGGTCAATTGTAGCATTAAGAGTATGGACTAAACTATAACTAAAAAATTTCCTCAGGTGCACTACGTAAGTATCTTAGATTTCTATTTCAAAAGCTTTACTTTTTCTGTAAAATAATTAATTACAAAGGATTCTTAATGAATGCTTTTCTTTTAGCGAATTTCCAGAGTGGAATTCAGCTATTACAGCCTCTGTCATGACGCGACTTGAGCCCGGGACTATGGCAGAAATTTGTTTTGAGGTCATAAGAAATTGAAATAATACTCACTAAAATTTATATATATATATATATATATATATATATATATATATATATATTTATATATATTATATATATATATTATATACTATATATATATATATATATATATGTATATATATATATGTGTGTGTGTGTGTGTGTGTCCGCGCGATAACTCTCGAACGAAATATTCAATTTTTACGACATTTGCTGAAAACATTGGATGTTCCAAACCCTTGACGGGTTCGTCAGCCAGACACGTCGGATGCCAGAAACATGAATTTTGTTCTTGCAAAAAATTAGTTTTTTGCCAGTTTCCACTTATTCAAAAATTTTTGCGAAAATTGTTTACACCATTTAAAAAAGGAGAAAAAGTACATAAAAAGGTCTTTAAACTAGTTTTCTATGTCAACTAGTTTCCGAGAAAAACTGTTTTTTATAAACGGAAATTCGCTATGTTGTGCAGGATGCTGCGACAGGGGTATTTAAAATTATTCTTGTTTCTTAGTTAATAGCTTCTAAACGTAAACTAACCTAGTTTGTACACTAGCAAGTTCTTTATTTGATTCATATTGTTTTGCTAATGGTATCGGGTATAACATTAAATATTTTTTTAAAAAATAATGAAAATTTTGGAAACGGTTTTATACTTCTACTGTGTTTGTATTTTTTAAGACAATCAAATTGAGTAAGTTTATGTAAAAATTCAAGTTCTCAACTACGGCTGGATTTTTTATCTTCCTACTATTTGTTCAAATATAAAAATTAAATATACCAATCAAAAAGAGTCGCAATTTGATAATTATAGTTACAATACAAAAAGCTAAACTCCGAGAACGGTTTTAGATGCAAATAATCTATTCCTTTATCATAGCAATTTATGCTTGGTAAAATACATTTCATCTCAATATTCCACCCTACTCTGAAATTTAGGTATATATTCTTTCAACCATGATAAATTTAAATATAATCGTTTTTCCTAGTATTTGATAAGTTAAATTGTACGAATAACTTGTTAAGGGGGGAGTTCACGCCAGAAAAGCGCTAATAAACTAAGATTTTTTCGAATCTCGTTTTTTTGTTTTTATTTTGTTCTGTGGTTTTTTACAAACACGGTGATATATAAAACATGGCCAAAAAAATTTTTTTTCAAGTAGAAAAATATTTATTTGTGAGCCGCCGCATAGCCAAGTTGCTGCTCCTTTGCAGACAAAGCTCGCCCCCCCCCCTCCTTCGCGATTTGTTCAGTAATATTTAATTTTGGTGTGTACATGAGTTATAGTATGCACTAAGATAATGTTCTTTTATGTGTATGCCTTTGTAGACGTTTTAATAAACAGTGAGTAAATCGCTTCTTTTGTTATTATTTTTGTTTTTTACTGTTTCCCAAAAGTTGTGTTTTTCTCGAAAAGGAAAATCAGATTTCAAGTTCTAGAAAAGATAGAGACTTAATTTTTTTTTAAATCTTATTCATAAACATATTGCGCATAAAGTGGAGTATGCTTTTTCCATTTGAACAATTGTAACTATTTTTAAACATTTTTTTTTTTTAAATAAAAATTGGGTTTTATATTTTTTAGAAGTTTGGGATTACAATTTTATAGTTAATTTTCAAAATTACCTGAAACCCATACTCAGCTTTATGGACAGGTCTTTTAGGAATGAAACAATGAAAAAATATTTAAAAAATATTCATTACTTTTTGAGATATGGCGTTCCTTGTACATGCTTAAAAACTTATGAAAAAGGGCCCCCTTCCTTCACAGGGAAGAGTAATGAATGTTTCAAAAACAAAATTTTCTATTTGAAACCCTCCCTAATTTGAAAAAAAAATTCAAAAAGCAAAATAATCATAAATATAAAAGTTGCTTTTTTATTTGAACTCCCTCCTTAACATTACTTAACGAAATCTTTTCCTTGGTTCATAATACAAATATGTTAAAAACTAATTTTAGAAAAATATAATTCCAGACTATATCACACAAGATAGCATATGCATACCACAATCCAGGAACGAAAATCATAACAAAATATCTGCGCCAGTATATACGTATAATCGCCTGCATACATTCTGTTAAGGAATTTATTTAACGTATACGTTAAAGCATAAAGCTTAAAAGTTATACACCAAGACATTATTTAGCAACGACGCGGCGATAGCTTCATGTAAGCACAAAATTATTTATGTCGCTTATTATAATATTCTGTGAAAAACTTGACGAGATTAAAGCTCGAATAATTATTGAAGAATCTCTGTTCCCGAAAAGTTTCCCACACAATAATATACATATATACAGTTACGTAATGACGCCAACGTTTAAATATTTTAAAACAATTTTACACGGATCATCCTTCTTTTTTGAACTCACATATTCCACACTGTGTTAAACAAAGACAATCGAAATATGTTATACTACTTAACTATTTTAATAATTTCATCTATGTTCTGTTTCTGATTTGATGTTTGACGAAGAATATATATGTAGACGGAACGAAGATAGAACATACATGGGTCTCTACAGCATAAAAGATGTTAAAGTAAGATAGCTATAATTATAATATGTACCTGTAGTATGATGTACGGAATATTATAATAATATGTTAAAAATTAAATTATAGGAATACCAACCGTTGATAAACGGGTAGGTTATCACAGTGTGTTTTGTTTTACACAGTTGGCAGCAATTATAAAACCAACACATTTCTGTGGAGTTTAAAGTTTAACAGTGAGTCTGTTCAGTGATGCTACGTAATATATCGGATGAAAATTTTCTGTCGGTTTTATAATTTCTTAACACGGTTAAGGAGTTAAATTTGTATAAAACTGATGTCGATGATATCATGGCATTGATTTTTGAGAGTTATTTATGCACCCGAATTGCATACTCCTATTTTAGGGCGTTTATGACTTAGAATGAAAAATACGATTTTTGGTGATTTTAATGATCGTTATTCAGCTAATGATACCAAAATTCAAAGATCTCCGAAAGTAGCATCTATCAGCGTATATAACATACCACTGAAAAGTAGTGTCCGGTCGAAGATCAATTTGACCAAAACCGAAGATGGTAAACTGTCACTTTTATATTTGGAATTCAAAAAAAATTATGCATTAATTATTTTGAAAAGATATTTGAAAAATTATCAAGGTATAGAATTAAATCTGATTTATCTAGAATTATTAAAGTAATTAAGGGTAAAAAGGAATAAATTAATAATTGGCTTCGGCCAAACCTTCAGCTTTTTGGGCCGAAGCCGAATGTGTAACCGAATGTGAAAATTTCGACAGAAACTTCGGTTAGGCACTACTGTATTTATAGGTTTTCATAAAAAAACTCCAAATTGTCAAAGATTTTTGAAAATTTTTTATTTTTACGGATCCTTGCTATTTTTACATTTTTTTTATTCTAGTATTCTACTAATATGTTTAAGTTTTTTAAAATGGCGAAGTTTTTTAAGATATCGAATTTCTCGTTTCGGCTCGTATACAGATGATTGGGGGTAGATATGCAAGTTTGCGATTAGGCCACATTAATTAAGGAGGGAGTTCAAATAAAAAAGCAACTTTTTTATTTATGATTACTTTGCATGTTGAAATTTTTTTTCAAGTTAGGGAGGGTTTCAAATAGAAAATTTTGTTTTTGAAACATTCATTACTCTTCCCTGTGGGGGCGGGGGGCCTTTTTCACAAGTTTTTAAGCGTTTACAAGGAACGCCATATCTCAAAACGTAATGAATATTTTTTAAATATTTTTTCATTATTTTATTCCTAAAGAAACTGTCCATAAAGCTGAGTATGGGTTTCAGGTAATTTTAAAAATTAACTATAAAATTGTAAGCCCAAACTTCTAAAAATTATAAAACCCAATTTTTTATTTAATTTTTTTTTTAAATAGCTCAATTGTTCAAATGGAAAAAGCATACTCCACTTTATGCGCAATATGTTTATGAACAAAATTTAAAAAAAATTAAGTCTATATCTTTTCTAGAACTTGAGATATGATTTTCCTTGTCGGGAAAAACACAACTTTCGGGAAACGGTAAAATGACATACAAAGCAGATGTTGAAAAAAACAAATCAACTTTGAGAAAATACGTCTACAAGGGCATACAAATAAAAGAACATTATCTCAGTGCATACTATAACTCATGTACACAGCAAAACTAAATATTACTGATCAAATCGCGAGAGGTGGGGGGCGAGCGTTGTCTGCAAAGGAGCAGCAACTTGGCTGTGCAGCGGCTCACAAATAAATATTTTTCTACTCGAAAAAAAATTTTTTTGGCCATGTTTTATATATCACCGTGTTTGTAAAAAACCACAGAACAAAATAAAAACAAAAAACGAGATTCGAAAAAAATTAGTTTATTAGCCGTTTCTGGCGTGAACTCTCCCCTTAATAAAAATCTACAAAAAATTTTACCTTGTACATACTATATCATTATAATTAATTATATAAATAGCTAAATAATTTTTGAAATTGCAAGTCTAAAAATTTTTATTATTGTCGGAAAAAGCAAGAATAAAAGTTGAATATCATAAATGAAACAACACTATTACGAAACTTCTTTTTGAAATAAATTTATTGTGGCAGGAGCGCTGTGAAACTAAATTGAATTATTATCCATTCTACAGTATTTTTGTATCATATTTTTCTGAATAAAATCAGTAATTCGATTGCAATTTTAAACACTGTTCCAATATTATTATATTCCATACTATTACAGTTTGTAATAGTTAAGGTAAGTCCTTGATTAGAGAATGATATTAACTGAAACTTTTCGAATTGAGGGCACGGTATTTGATTTATTTTTATAGTTTAAAAATATATTGTACCAATTATATTATCGTCAACTCAATCCGGTTATAAAAACTTAAATGTAACATTTGTACTTCAAACATCCAATTGTTCTTATATTAAATTTTAACTGTAGAAAGTTATTTTTCGTTTACAACTAACCACATTATACAAAGTGTTTTTAACTACTTAGAAGATATAGTTTTTGATACAAGATAAATATAATAATGATAATCAAAACGTGTTCTATGATTTATAGGATATTAAACATAATATACAGAAAAGTACCCGATTAATTTACACTGTTGACTATGGAAGAAGTTATGGTTGTATGTATATGTATTTATATCTACATAATAAATACATATACATACAATGTCCCCCAATTTAAATTGAGACCCTTACATATGATAAAAAGAGAGCCCATATAGAGAAGAATATGGACGCAACTACGGGAAATGAGTTTCTTATTTATGGGGAAGTAGTTCTATCCATTACTCGCCATCGGAAAGAGGTTTTTTTTCTATTCATCAGCAGGAAAATAGACTTTCGAGGCGTTTGAGTCAAAAATTGTTCCAAGCCACAAAAACTTTTGTTACGTCTCTAATCGAAAGTCAACATCAATTTCCCTATTTTAGATGAAACATGGTGCTTCTCAAAGCATCGGCACTTGAAATGTATACTGAACTCGTTCTTTGTGAAATTCAAATTTATCTATTTTAAATTTTTTGAGAAATTTTGTCATTACTACCATATTTTTGAGAATTATATCTTTAAATCTATATTGAAGATTGGAAATGAAATTAAATTCGCCGAAAACTATTGTTAATGTCCTGGCCGATAAAAGTATCTCAACTTTATAAGAGTGATCTCGCACAAAGTATTTTAAAAGAAAATCTTTTTGTACAGAAAGCAGGAACATAATAGTTTATTTAAGATAAAAATTGGGCTTGTGTCTCTCATCTGGCTTCACATTTCAAAAGTGTAATAAAAAAAAAAAAATTGACCTTTATCGAGACCGTAATAAATTTTATGACTTATTTTGGTAAAAATATTTTATCGTTTTAAATTTTTCAATATTTTTAAATTAAGTTAAAAAAGTTTAACTTCAATATGGATTTATATGTAACGCAGCAAAAAATCATAGATCCTTGATATTGCTTGCTGTCAATTCTTGACAATTGCAAATCCTTAAAAACTAAGTATATATGTATAGTTTCAGGTAATATTTTTCTGGGAATTTGAATATAGCGGAAAAATCCAATTTTAATCCAGTTATAGGACAGTAAATAATTACTACATTCATTCTTAGGGAATTAAATTAACTATATAATTACGAAAATATCAAATATTATTAATTAAATTTTGCCCCACCCCCGTTTTGAAAATATGGCTATGTAAATTGTTCAAAAATGGTTTAAAATCGCACTACAAGTTTTTCAGATTTTCAAAGGATCAAAGGATCTGTGATTTTTTGCTGTTACTATAATTAAATAATATTGAATACCACAGGAACATTTAATCGGGATAAGATTACACCATGTGTTAGATCAGGGTAAATAGTGTCTCTGTGTGTACTAAATTTCATCGACTTCGATTTAGTTAGTTGGATGTTCCATCGGGAACCTTCAATCGGGATAAAACTATTCTATGTATTATTATTGCTATTGCATTCACTATGAATTTCCATAACCATTTCAACACATTTTTATAATATAACTAAGTCTGACCCGCGGCTTGACCCGCATTGAATTAACCCCTCCCCCCCTTTTGCGTCTCCCCTTCTTCCCCCGGAAACCTTCAATCGGGATTAAACTATCCCGACTAAAACTATTTCAAAATTATTACTATATGTGTTCATAGTAAATAACGTTTGTATATTAAATTTTATCAAATTCGATTCAGTCATCCTACAGGATCCTTTAATCAGGATAAGATTAGCCTATGCATTAATTCAGGATTAATCATGTCTGTGTACCAAATTTTATCAAATTCGGTTTAATTATTTGGACATGATTTTGGAATTTCTTTTGCATCCCTTGGGAACATTCAATCGGGATAAAACTATTCTACGTGTTATTAAAATTCTAGCTACATGTGCTCATAGTAAATAGTATCTCTATATTTTATTTAATCGAATTCGGTTCAGTCATCCTACAGGAACCTTTAGTCGGAATAAGATTATCCTATTTGTTAACTCAGGATAAATAATGCCAGTGTACCAAATTTCATCGAATTGAGTTTTGTTTTTTGGGGCGTGTTTGAATAATTGTTTTTGTATCCCTCAAGAACTTGCAACCGGGATAAAATTTAAACATCGAACAAATTTAAACATCTAAACATCCAAACTTTCACATTTATAATATTATAAAGATATTAATTTTTAGTTAAGTTACATATAAACCCATATATAACTTAAACTTTTTTTTAACACAATTTAAAAATACTGAAAAATTTAAAAGGATAAAATATTTTTACCAAAATAAGTCATAAAATTTATTACGGTCTCGAAAAAGGTCAATTTTTTTTTTATTACACTTTTGAAATGTGAAGCCACACGAGAGACAGAAACCTAAAAATTGTACGTTTGAAGTAGCCTAAAACACTGCGTATCAGCATCTACGTACTTAGTTTAAAAGCTCAAAATAAAAATACTTTTTAAAATAGAAATTTTCGTAAAACTTTCTTTCGTAATGTGTTAACAAGAGTTTACGGTACATTTGATACTTTCTACGTACATACATATGTATGTACATACTTGCATACAAAATTGTCATTGTGTAAGCAAGCGGCAAAAGCGCAGAATGCACTTAACGTTCATATATCATTCAAACGTTGACGTAAGATAACGTATTACGTCATTTCGTATATTGCGTTATAAATTTAAATTAACTGGACAAGAAATAAAATAAACTTGAACAACAAATGCGCTCCAACTTTACGATAAACGACAAGTAAAATAGTGGAAGAATTTTTTAACTTTTTTTTTTTAACTTAAGTTTTTATTTTTTCAATACTTTTTAAATAGTGTTTATGTTGTATGAACATCTGTGTACAGGGGCAAACGTTCACGAACTGAGTTAAAAGTCAAAAAGTTATATTCAACTTACATAGTTACTGTGTCGTCTACTAGGTAGGTATTGTATAACATCGAATTATATCGGTGTTTAATCTTTAAATAACACTACATTGTAAGATACACAAATTTTCAATCCATCTGTTTGAAGCACTTATTGTATAAAAAAATTTCTTTAAAAAAATAAATAAAAATACATTAAAAAATTATTTTATCTTTACCTAACCTTAACGTTGACATCTTTCTCTCTTTTTTTTACCCTATTATTAAAATTTTCCCAGATATAAACAGACTTAAGAGCCAGCTTTAATTAAAAATAAAATTAGAAAGATACTATGTTCTGATTATTTAACAAGAAATTTGTGAGCAATAAATCGGCCAATTTTAATTTATTTATTTATGTATCTCTAAATCTACTTCTTATAACTGAAGAATTCCACATTGTACTGAAACATTAGTAATAATAATTGTCTATTGTCTATTATTGTGTTTCCCCTTGTTATTAAATTTTTTTTAGCAACAATTATACTATCGAACAAACGCGTAATTCCCCGGTAGTCTATATGACTCAAAATTTAGTAACTCTATTAAAATCAAAATTTTAGCTTTAGAAACTTAGTAGATCACACGATATATTAATTCAATTTTTTTTTTCTGATAGACAAAACTGAACCCTCCTCTCCTGTTTTACTCTAAAATATTTTTTTTTCTAATCGTTGACAGGCGATATATAGGTATGTGCGCGTCATCAAGACCTAACATTATGCTAAATTTCATGTTTCGTTGATAAACGGACCGACGTCCAAGATCGTGATGCCGTGTTTCCTTTTAAGTGCGGGGTAAGGGATCAAAATAATTTTTTTTATTTATTTTTTTTATTTTTTTAACTGAATGCCTAATATCTCAAGAATATTGTAAAATTTCAAGTTGATTGGAGCAAAATTGACGAAGTTTGAAGCATTTTGGTTGTTACCTGGCAGATATTTCGCTCTCTATATATCTCTCTCTCTGTCAGTTATATTATAGAAATTTCAATGCAAGTACAAACGTGTTTATACCTGTACTGTATATTTTGTCAGTGTAGAGTACAAAATTTAGTTTAGCAGTAAGTATTCTATATCAGTTTTATACAAGAGTTTTTAAGTGTTCAAAACTTTAAAGCGTTTTCTTTAAAGCGTTATATATATATATATATATATATATATATATATATATATATATATATATATATATATATATATATATATATATATATATATATATTAGGGAATATTACTTATTTTCGGTTTCTAGGGACCTCAAAACAAATTTCTGCCATGGTTCCGGACTCAGGTCGCGTTATGACAGTGGCTGGAATAGCTGAATTCCATTCTGGAAATTCGCTAAAACCAAACAAAAAACTGCCACTACACTCCAGCAACCACGGTAGCAGTATCGAAAAGTTGGTCATCGACACAATTCACAATTAATTTATATTTATACATTCAACTGATCGAGTGAGCTTGAGTTCTAAGCGCCACTCCTTTATTCCAACACACACACACACACACACCCACACACATACACCGCTTCATACCTTAGCTTTACAAATATACCACAGATGACAATAACAGATGGTAGTCCATATTCGTATTAACATGTTTGGACACCTATACCACCTAGTTCAAACGATTACCGCGTTACAAAACATAATCTAATGAAACAATATTTGACACCGTACATAAATCTACGTTTGAAGTATCATTAAATAACGACAAAAACTGCGGAACGAGTCAGAATTTCATGGTGGCGGATGGCAAGACGGAAGGGTTGGATATTTAATTTGATGCAAGAAGTTGACACTTTTGTTAGTAATTAACTTTTACTGGTTTTGGTATACATCAACCATATGTATATGTTGGTCGATATACACATATGGTGGTGGTAGCGGGAGGGATGCGAGGGAAATTTGTGTGAATAGCGTTGGAAAATGTCAGTTTTTCGGTTACTATAATGTAGATATACACGATGGATATTGTTTCAACAACAAATCACAATCAGTCAGTTTGTCTGTTTTTACATCAGTGACGGATTTAGAAAATTTCCGGTTTAAAGCATTGGTATTTGATGTGACGTTACCACAAAATGGAAACGGGGAAAAATTTATTCAGTTGTTTGGAGATAAATTATGGAAATAAATATTATCATGACCAATAAATAAATAATTATTTTAAAAACGATTCTTTTTGAATTGTATTTCGAGGAAAGATCTTCCCATTGAAGCTTTTATTTAAGACTAAGGGAAAAAATATCTTGATTTGAAGAATTTATTGGGGAAAAATATACACTGCAAAGTATATATACGTTTGCAAGTACTTCTGAACTTTAGTAATAAAAAATTAAAAATTAGTGAGGTTGTAATGTTGATAAACTTCTTGTAAAATTCCACGGAACACTTGGACTATGCTTCACAAAGAATACAAAGTTTTAATTTATCATTTCATATAAATAATTTTTAAGCCTTCCTCACTTAAAATATTTAAAACTATTGATAATTCATCGAACCGAATTATATGCTTAGAATTATAAATAAAGAGTGTAAGAGATGGGCATAACTATAATGGAGCTGATGGAGCAGTCGTTCCAGGGCGTACTATCAAAAAGGGCGCAACAGAAAAAAAGTTATTTTCATTTGAGAAGCTTTTTTTGCTCGTTTACTATACTTTTGGAGGAAATTGACTTTTAGGGAGGAGCCCTTAAGTTAAAATTGCTCCAGAGCAATAGTTGCGCCACTGGTGTAAAAGTGAATTAAACAAAAAAAAAAAGAAAAACAGTTTTTCTAATAATTATACGTGACATTTAATAAATCCTGTTTCAAAAGACGAAAATACCAAGCGGAATAAAATCAGGCCCCAGGGCTCGGGTTGGTGGAGCCCGTAGCGGTCGGTAGGAACCCGGGAAAAAATAAACTGTTTTTTTCTGGTCACTTCTTTTCTCGGGAGAAATTTTTAAGAGATGTGTTTATCTCCATAGCCCTGACTGAAATCGATATTTTTCCGTGATATAAATAAAGGATTATAAAAATAATAACCATACGAAACAGAAGTTATAAGTTACAATCAAAACGCTTATAGTTTATTCTTTTTTGGATTTCTGAGTCAAGGGTGTATGATATCCAGTGATTTCAGTTACATACAGCCTCTATATTAACACTTTCAAAAAAAGTTCTTATACTTAAATAAATGAATTTTTGCAATAGGTCTAGTTGTAAACAAACAAAAAAAAATATTTTAAACTAGCTGTACCCGCGACGTCGTCCGCGTGACTCATTGTTATAAAATCAATGAGAAGTAGGTATATAAGTGTAATAATTATACAGAACTTGCATAGAACAATAGTTTTGCGTAATGCGTGCATATGGTCACTGTTTTTTTTATTACTTTCCCGTGAAAATGGGACATTTTCTCGGAGTAAAAAGTATGTTAGATGTTGATCCAGGCAATAAGTTATCACCATACCAAATTTCATCAAAATCCGTTCAACAGTTTTGCGTAATGTGTCCACATGCTCAAAATGGGTTTTCTATTTTTCTGTGGGAATGAGACATTTTTCCGGAGTAAGTAGTATCTTACAAAAATAGTTGTTTTGATAACCACTTACAGTAGCAGTACATTTTTCAAAAAATATTTCATGTACAGAAACGGTCTCGTTACAGTTTTATTATATGTATAGATAAATACTTTATTTCTTGAAATTTAACAAGCAACATTCAACATTCAAAAAATTTTACCAACAGCATCTTGATGCAAGTTTTAATTTAATACTCATAGTATGTAGTTGCTGACACTAACCATTTTCGCTCATATTACATTAACTGTTCCAAATCACACACAAACATACAATTTTTGTTCTATTTCACGAAATCTAATTAAATCCATCTCTGTCTATCTCTTTATGTAAATGTAGAACGATCGTGTTAATGGAACTAACTGTGTATGTTGTACACGAAACTAGGGGATTCATGTTTCACAAAAGAATACGACCAACAATCTCGAAAAGGTGCGGTGTGTCGGGGAAGGTGTGAGTGGTGTAAAACACACACCGGATGTGAATAAAGAATTAACAAACACAACTTTTTTTTACTCAACTTGTTGGAATAAAAATTAAAAAGTTGTACGACGAAATTTCGTTGCTCGTTACTTGTGTTCGTTCGCCTCATTTTATCTGCGATGTAATAGTGTGTATTAGGCGAACATAACGAAATGTAACGTAGCATAGAGGAGTAGTGAGTAATATGTGTATATACATATGAGTATTTGAGTCTCTACTGCAATCTACTATGAAATAATAACGTTTACGAAATTAGATTGCGTTTTACACATTTGTGAATACCGGTATGTATTTTTGTAATCATTTCAAAATGTTGGCTACAGAAAGTTTCAGAAACGGTACGAAATTTGACTCAAAATTATGAGTTGGAATTCGATTCAAGAACATCTGTTTCAAGAAAAATCACTTTGCAAAAATGTTTAGAAGGCAGAACTTTCAAAAAAAAAAAAAAAAAAAACAGTCTCAATGATGACAGAATGTAAGTGTACTCTGTATGTATTAATATGATGTCATAATCTCAAACACCACGTTAGTAACTTAGGCTAAATGACGTCTTAAGTCAATGGGCTAAGTAGACAAGCGTTCGTTATCACTAAAATGCATGACTAAACCGATTTAGATACGTTTTAGAATCCTTATGTTATCCTGACAAGTATAGGTTAGCAACATGTTTTTGCGACAACGATAAAAATTTAGCAATAACTTTTAGTGATGATGTCCTTGTTTTTTAATTATTTATTTTTTATCAATTAATTATTTTTTGTTATAAACTAAGTGATGATGGTGATGAATCATACTGTAGAGTGAACCTTTTTGGGTGTGGAGTGATATTCGATTGTTAATTTATCCAGTTAGATCCATTTGATTGGGATGTTATGGATATGAAATTTCGGATACGGATACGGATATTTAAAAAAATTTTGCTTTTTAGTTTCGGTTTTGGTTACGAATATGTAATAATATCGGATAAAGTTTCGGTTACGATTACGGTTATGGGTAATTGTTTTCTGTGAACATATTTTTAGAAAAAAGGGGAAATTTTTACCAAAAAGAGTGAACGCCAAACACGAATCAACGAAAATCTATCAAAAGAAATACAAACCGGAAAAACATTCTTCGATTTAAACTCAGTTTCCCAACGGCGCGGTAGTTGTCATGTTTTGGATATTTAATTATTTCGGATAACCGGTAATTTCGGTTACGGTTACGGTTATAGATATCCATAATATCCTAGTCTAAACCACTAAAAACTTGTTCTTATATACTGAATACCTATAAAAGCGAAGAATAAAAGGGAAAATTTTAAAATATTTTTAAAAAAAATGAAAAGGTCGACTAATATAGAAAATAGGTGGTGTGATCACGAGGAGACTGAATCTCTCATATTCAGAATAACTTCTGAGGGAATAACCGTAGTAACTCAATAAAAAACGTAGACAAATTCAATGTATCTATTTGGCTTGTTTAATTACAATAACCAATCAAAAATTAGACCTACCAATGGCCACACTGTTTGTTTATCAAGTATGTTATAAAATCACAGTACAAATCACGTAATATTTATTAATTAACATCTTTCAAGGATTTAGTTAACAAAAAAGTAAAAAAAGGACTTTAGTGAACTTCCAATTTGTTTAAATTGAAAAGAAACAAAAAGTTACGTTAACAAATTTTAAAATTACAGCAAGAAAATTCTTAACTTAATGCAATGAAAGAATGAAATAGTAAATAGAAATAATGATATTTCAAGATTCTTCTCGGTTTATTGTTTTTACCAACACTGAAATCATAAAATTAAATTACAGTGTAGAATTCTCTACTTGAAAACTAACTAAGCGCCACAAATATATAGGTATATATACTTTTATCTTACATGTATTCCTATATAGACAAACTATGTTGTATTCTGTGCCTAATTCTAATTTTTTACGAGTTTACCACGTTCTATGTATGTGATGTAATGAGAAAAACTTTTGTAAAACAAATTTTATTTTAGCTTTTCTTTTTTCAACATCTAAATTGTTAGTATCCATTTCGTTTTAGTTTGTTAATTTCGGTATGTAACCGTTTCGTTCTATCAAGTACAAAATGCTGGTAATGTGGATAATTCTGTAGAGTAAATAGAAGATGGTTGGTTTATTTTTCTAGTTTACTTGGTTAGTAAATTAAGATTTTTTAAAAAGTATTTCTGAGGAATTTTTTAATTTAAATGATAATTACATTGAGATTACTGGCGATGCTCTGCGGTAGTGTGTTTATTTAATATGTGACAAAATTCCTATATTGACTAATTTATAATTGTACTTAAATATAAAACTGAGGTTATTCTAATTCAGTTTAGCAGATAGTAAAAATGAGGTCGAGTTTTTATTAATTACTTATAAGAAAACAAAACTGATTATCTAAGCTGCTTCGAACAATTTATTAAATTTAATAGTTGTTTTTAAAGGAGAGAAAATTCATTTAAAGAAAATTCGTTTTCGATGGTTTTGTAAGTAAACGTAAACTGAAAGAGCTAAGTCAGTAAACTACAGCTAGTCTTGAAGTGACGTCAAGCATTATTGCGAGACGATTCGTCAATTATATTTTTTAGCAAAACAAACATAGATAATTAAAAATGTCTAAATGTAATTTTAAGCAAATTAATTTAAAGAGCCCCTGTAAATGATAGGGATAGTAAAAGGATAGGAACAGTATAAAAATAGATAGAAAACGCAGGAAAAAAGTATTATATACTAGTGTACCTAAATACCTATAAAAAGTTTTTTGGATCAGGACCGCAAAAAAACAAAATTTGTAGAAAATAGGTACATATAACGTAAAAACCCACGACCTGCCAAGAAATTGATTTTCTGAACAAGATAAAGAATTAATTTACACATCGGAATCTTTTTAACCCCTTTAGCGGCTATCCTGAGCACAGCTCGTCATATGAATTATACAACTTGAATGACTCTCCCGACCTGAACTCGCCTCGTGTTGGTAAAAGCATTACTAAAGCAAAAATTATCGAATGGGTACACCATATAATTATGCAATTTAATTAAGTATTTTCAAAGATCATTTTATTTGGTTAGTTTTACATGAGCCGCTAAAGGGGTTAAATATTTCATTTCACTTTTATAATATTGCAAAAATTGCAGTACATACATATGTTATCTAAAGAAACCTATTGATGCAATAATTTATATATACTTGTCATGTCTATCTAATGTACTTATTTGGATAAAAAAAATGTTCCGCATCTAACATTACCGAACATAAATATTTTCATTTCTTACCTTTTATTAACACTGTGCACTTTGATGAGCATTTTTGAAAAGACCGTATATAGTATTTCTATCTGTAGACATGCAAATTTAACCAATGTTTTTAACCTTCAAAATTTGGATTACTATTTTTACTCAAAAAACTGATGCTATAGAATTTTTTTACTGGATCCAAACCCGGGCCGAGAGACGACGGAATGCACCTTTTAGGGGCAAAGTCATGAGTGCGTATTTTACCTGTAATACCTACGAATTGATAAACGCAATAAGTACGGTACATTACATTACCAATAAATTGATAATAGATTTATTTGGTAACAGTGCAAAAAATAATTTTCTTCTTCACAATGTTATCAGGATGTATTGGCAATTTATTTCTATTTTATTTTTTTCGTGCGATGGCACGGCGGTTCCGTGTGGCCGTTATCTGTATTTAATGTAAAAAGATAAATACACATATTGTTTACTTCGGTCTACATACACGTGCGTACCTAATGGATGGAATTTTTTCCACATAACTTCGTATGACTGTGTATGTCGGCCACTGTAATGGCATTATATCTCGATTAAATATATATTTATTGCGAATATTTTTCTTTTAAAGAAATGAAAGCAACCGAATACCAAACTGTCCATGTTTTGGGTCTTTTTAGCGAATTTTCAGAATGAAAATTCAGCTATTACAGCAGCTCTTATGGTAAGACCTAAGCCCGGGACTATGGCAGAAATTTGTTTTGGAGCCTCTAGAACCCGAAAATCTACTTCACTAAAATTTATATATATATAGATATATATATATGTATTTATGTGTGTACACGATAACTCTCGAACAAAACGTTTAATGCTTATGAAATTTGGTGTGTAGGTTTGAATTCAATTTCGCTCGCCTAAGTTCGTTAGCCAGACACATCCGATGCCACAGACCGGATATTTTGGGCTTTAAAGTCTTTTTTTGTGTTTTTTGATCAGAATTTATAACTTTTTCAAAAATTTTGTTATACTATCAAAAAAATTGTAAGAAGTTATATTAGCGAGCTTTTTAAACTTTTCCTCTGTATAAACTGGTTTTCAAGAAAAATCAAAAATAATTTTTATATAGAGTCTCTTTTTATCGTATTATCTCTTTCTGTTATATTGGAAAAATCCTATTTTTATTTATTTTGATTATACACGTATTTTAAGGGTATTACTACACTTAGTACTTCTACTACCTATCATATTTCAAATTTCTTTGGATAAATATTCAGAATAATGCCTTAATAAATTTCTACGGTTATATAAATGTAATATTATTAAATTTAATTAATTAAACTATAATATTTCTTTGATTAAATAAAATTTTAAAATTATATTTTTGGTAGTGCACAAATAGCCTTATGCATTTGTAAACATAATATATCTCTAGTATAAGTAGATTAGATCTGTTATTTTGTTTTCGAAAATTTATTTTTGCTTTCAAATTCAAATTGTAGTAGAATTGATTCTTTTTTCCTAAATACTGCACATTATTTTAATCTCTTTATTTAACACATTACGTTAAAAAATTATAATAATATTTTTAAAATTATTAATATTTTTAATAATTTAATTATTTAAACAAATTCTTTAAATATATTTAATAATTTTTTATTTTAAAAATTCTATTGTGTCAGCGTTTTTAACCAGATAGCACCACAGGTATGTACAATACTGCCAAATTAGCTTGAATTTAAACTAATATTTCAACAATCAGAATTTCAAATTCAAATCAACTCGTCTTTGTGTTGAAATGTTGACATATAGATTCGGTGCTGATATTTGACTGATATTTGAGAAAAATAGGTAATAATTCATGTTAATTTATATATTACATTTTTAAAATCAAATAGTAATTAATATTTGTCCTATTATTTGTTTTTTGTTTTGTTTTATATAGGTAAAAAATTTAAAACCACATTAAAAATTACATGAAACCGTGAAGCAAATGTTATTTATATACGAGAAGAATATAGCTAAAATAAAAAAGAAAATATAAATTCTAAACAGGCAATTATTAATAGAATTTGTCAACATAATAAGGTAAATACATATCTATTAAAAACTGTGGATTTTGTGATTGAATTTTTTCTAATAATTTGAATGTACATGTTAAAAGGTTAAAATCAACAGCAATAAATTCTAAACAGGCAATTATTAATAGAATTTGTCAACATAATAAGGTAAATACATATCTATTAAAAACTGTGGATTTTGTGATTGAATTTTTTCTAATAATTTGAATGTACATGTTAAAAGGTTAAAATCAACAGCAATACTTTTATGTATTATAAATTCCTATTTAAAACATGGATGGTGAATTTAAAGATATAATAAGAAGAAAAAGAGAACACACAGTAAACTAAAAACTTGGATTAAGAAGGAAAACATCAACTAAGTACATGCCGGATAAGCCCTTGAATAAAGGTCCAACTTTAGTTTTGTTTCCGTGTCGAATGGTTATTTTCTTCAGCAAGAGAATTTAAAAAGGTAAAATCGTCGGTACACAGAAAGAGTGACACAGTTCAAAAAAAAAAAACAGCTACTTCAATATCTCTATTCAAAAGTTTTATTATTTACTTCAAAAGTTATCATAGTTTCGGATTTCTAAAATTTTCAAAATTTTTTTGGAGATAACCCGTTGATACTCACCTTGTATTCCAACAATAAAAATAACAAGTTAATTTTGATAACATTAAAGATTTTGATAAAAAAAATTCGCTACTTTGAAGTAAGGAAAAAACGACAAAACCGCCTTCTAGCGGTTAATTTTGGAAGTAGCAATATGTCGTTCTGGGACATAAAAATATGCAAATTTTGCTATACATTTACACAATAAACTCGAAAATGTAAATTTTTGAGTTGTGTCACTCTTTCGGTGTACCGTCGAAATGTTTTGTTACGTTTGGAAAATAAATTCCGTTCTAAATTTTTTTTCGTAACCGTTAAAAAATTTAGCTCAAAATATTAAATTCAGTATTGGTAAGGCAAAGATTCTCAGTTGCGCCTCTGGTGGTAAAATTAGACCTAGTGTCAAGTAAAAATACGTATATGTTTAATTGGTGATAAAAATACACATAATTTGTATAATAGATATTTCACCGGGCAGTTCTCTCACCGGCCCTGTACATAAACGCATCTGTTATTAAAATACCCCTGTCGCAGCATCCTGCATAACATAGCGAATTTCCATTTACAAAAGTACGTTTTCTTGGAAACTAGTTGATATAGAGTAATTGTAAATAAAAAAAACTTTATGTGATTTTTCCGCCTCATTCCGCCAAATTTTTTTCACGAAACGTTTTCACGATATTTTTTAAAAATAAGATGTTTCGTTTTTGAGTTATCGTGCGGACACACACACGTATATATATATATATATATATATATATATATATATATATATATATATATATATATATATATATATATATATATAAGTTTACTAACAAGTAAAGGTCCCGAGGCCGGACCTATCGATTTTGATTAAACTTAAATATGTTGTAGAACACTAAAAACTAAGGGACACGTATTTTTTTTTATCTGCGGAAAAACGGTTTGAAGGGGTGAAATCGCCTTCCAAAAATTAGGGTAATAATTTAATTTTTTAAATATCTCGAAAACAGTAAGAGATAGAGCAAAAGTTTAAATTGGCGATATTACTCTTTTTTAAAGGGCTATCTATTGATATGCAATTTGTTCAAATTACATTAACAGGGGTGGTTGGAGGTTAAAATTTGGGAGTTAATTTTGCAAAAAGGAGGTGAAAAATAAACAATATAAAAATTTTGTTTACAGATTTGAAATCTACGTCAAAAAATCTAATTGACCTGTTTTTGCTCAATATCCTTATATTAAGTCTAGGGGTAGTTAACTAGAGGGTGACTATGTCGAATAATCGTACTATTTGGGTATTTCAAGAAGTTCTTCTTCATGGAAAATAGCTTAAGACAATTAGAATAAGGTAGAAATGAAATTCTCGAATTCAAAATTGATTTTGAGCAACATTGGAGAGGGGGTGAGTCACCCTCTTAAATTACATACTAGTTTACATACACTAATTTTTGCAATTAACACACTGACAGGGGGTAATAATGTCACAATAGATGGTTCTGAAGTTAGACTATCGTATGTAAGGTTTTTATTAGGTTTCGTTATTTTAGGTTAGGTTATGTAATTTTCGGTATCGATAATTTTCGATAAGGAAAACTATAATATCCATTAAAAACAAACCTAATAAAGACCTTACATATGATAGTCCAACTCCAGAACCACTTATTGTGACATTATTTTACCCACTATCAGTGTGTTAATAGCAAAAATTAGTGTATATAAACTAGTATGTAATTTAAGAGGGTGACTCACGCCCTCTCCAGTGTTGCTCAAACCCAATTTTGAATTCGAGAATTTCATTTCTACGTTATTCTAATTGTCTTAAGCTATTTTCCATGAAGGAGAACTTCTTGAAATACCCAAATTGTACGACTATTCGACATAGTCACCCTCTAGTTAACTACCCCTAGACTTAATATTAGGGAATTGAGCAAAAATAGGTCAATTAGATTTTTTGACGTAGATTTCAAATCAGTAAACAAAATTTTTATATTGTTTATTTTTCACCCCCTTTTTGCAAAATTAACCTCAAAATTTTAACCCCCAACCACCCCTGTTGATATAATATGAACAAATTGCATATCAATAGATAGCTCTTTAAAAAAAAGCAATATCGCCAATTTAAACTTTTGCTCTATCTCTTACTGTTTTCGAGATATTTGAAAAATTAAATTTTTACCCCAATTTTTGGAGGGCGATTTCACCCGTTCAAACCGTTTTTCCGCAGATAAAAAAAAATACGTGTCCCTTAGTTTTTAGTGTTCTACAACATATTTAAGTTTCATCAAAATCGATAGGTCCGGCCTCGGGACCTTTACTTGTAAGTGTCCGCACGATAACTCAAGAACGAAACATCTTATTTTTAAGAAATTTTGTGAAAACGTCTACGGTTTTTTGGACATTTTTTTTGAAAAAATTTGGCGGAATGAGGCGGGAAAATCACATAAAGAAAGTTTTTTTTTATTTACAATTACTCTATATCAACTAGTTTCCGAGAAAAACGTACTTTTGTAAATGAAAATTCGCTATGTTATGCAGGATGCTGCGACAGGGGTATTTTTCATTTTGTATGGAGAAAATAAGTCAGTGAATTTAAAGATCGTTGGCTTGCATGTAAATAATGAAATATGGATCATATATTTCTTTTATAGGATATAAAATTATTTTAAGTGGAAATACGTATGTATGTATGTGCGCTGTATCGGTACGGTAAAGAAATATATGTTACAAAAAAAGAGGAATTATAATAAACAGAAAGAACATTTTATATTTCTATAGTGTACCGATGCGATTGAATTGTGACGTGTAAACTCACCTTTATGCAATTACTTTTAATGGCGATGGCTTGAACGACATTAGCTTAAATTAAGTGTTGGTAATTATAAAATTTCTAATATGCATATTAATGGCTGTCTGGATAATATTTTAGAGACAATAGGAACGATTGTAAGAGATACTGGAACTGACCAACACCATAGCCACCATTTTCAATCGACAGCTATAACAATTATATTTATTGCACTTTATATTGCCGCATATTCTTGTGCTAAAATTACAGTGTGTTTTATGAAAATTTGGAAAAACCGTTTGTCAAATTATGAATGACAATTTTCGATTTTGAGATTTGTAAAACTACTTTTCGGGAAATTTACATCTAGATTTAATATTCGAAGAGTCGACAACTTGATTGTTTGTTGATCAATGCGTGCGTGAAATACAATGAAGAAACATTTTCTCCGTAATCGGGTAATAAAACTCAATACTGGAAAAAGTGACACACTTTAAACGGGTTGTGTTATCAAAAATTAGGATAGGTATAATCGATTTTTGGATACCGGAAGTTGCTCGTCGACTGTATTATTGTTTTTTTTCTTTTTTCTAAATTTTATTTGTCCGTCATTTCTTTTGCTGCTCCTATTGGAAGGTTTATTTTTTGAATGACCTTTGCAGTCCCAGGCCCAAGCTAGAGGCGCGGGGCCGTAGCTGTCAGTGAAAAAAGTTGAGAGTTTTATTTGCTCATCACTTACTTTTTTGGAGAAAATTTTAAAAAAATACAGTTTATCCCCAAGGTCCGCCATTTCTCTCCACTCTAGTAATTTTCTAAAATTTCTGACACTGTATAACAAGTAATTGAAGTCATGAGTGGATGACGGTGTTATGTAACATTTTTATAATTTTTGCAATAGAAGCGTTTGAAAGTTTTTATTTACATATACTTCCTATGCAATAGCTCATGTTTATTACAGAATTTCTACAAAACTATTAAACGTAATGAAACCAAATTTTAGTATATGATACTTCAGCATATAGGATACTTCAAAATTTTGCAAAAAATGAATGTTTGAAAAAATGTTAGATAATACCTTTATCCACTTATGTCTTCAATTCAAAAATTATTTTGTATGTTCGATTTGCCTTAATAGTGCATTTAACTAATTAATTAAGTAACTCCAATATTAAATATCCATATTAGTTAATTTTGGAAATATACAGAATATCCCCCCCCCCCCAGAGTATTCCCCCTTTTATCTCTTTCGATGATTATGCAACTTCAAATAACGAGGAATCATTCGAGTTTAGAATCGAGAAATATCAACGCTAGCACCGACCAAATTAAGTTCAATGAAACGAGCGGTTTTAATCTATTCTGATGTCCTATATCGTTAGTTTAGAATACAGACTAGGATCAATTTTTCGTTTCGAATTTAGGACTAGCGTCAACATAGATATTGAATAAAAAAATACACACGGTAGCAAAAATAAATATGATAACAATTTCTACTACGCAGATATAATCTCCGTCAGGATTTAATATAGAATACAAATATTTATAGATACCAACAAAGTGTCGTAATTCTATGAGTGTAAACCCAACAATTTGTTGCCTATTACCTTTTCCATACAAATTTAAGCAAACCCTACAAATTAATCCTACAAATTGATTCCATTTGTTTGATATCAGTGTATTATATTTCATTCTCCGTTGTTAAAGCTTCCCACAATAAATTAATTAAAACAGAATATTAGTAACTTTTTAAACACCATCCAATAATATTTGTGGTGAAAATAATATGTTTTTAAACAAAAAGACCAGAAAAGTAATTTACAAAAGTGTAAAATTACACCCACAAAAAATTAACAAAACACCGACGAACAACAATGCGGGCTATACAAAACCTTCCAAACTTTTCAATTACATGAAAATATTTTTGAGGAAATTAAAAGGAAAAGATCACTAGGAGAAATTGGTTTAACAAACTCGCTGTATATTTACTTACGGATAAATTCATTTTCATAATACCTGGAACAGACATAAAATACTAACGTATATGTACCCACAACAACGATACCTATATGAACTACATTTTATAATATATCTAGAAATGGTCTTTAGGTTTTGTTACATTGTGTAAGTTCATTGAAGCTGATAGAAACACTAAATAAGCGGAAGTCCCATCTCTAACGCCAATAACATCAAGTTATTATAAACTCTTGTTTACATCGGCATTGTAATTTGAGATAGAATCTAAATTTTAAGCAAATATGTAATTAGTCAGATAATATTGCAGCTAGGGATGTTGAAGATTTCCAGATTAGTCTTGTGGTTGACAATTCTGCTTTGTAACACTAAAATGTTAAGTTCAATTTTTGGCTGCCCTAATAATTTCTTGATTGTCTTACAATTTTTATGTTATTATGATAAGAGAAATTTTTTTGGCAAAGAAAATAATAAAAATTGTTAAAAACTAAAACCTTTTATGTTTTGCTATAATGTCTCAATCAGTACATTGTTAGGTTATAGTTTTATTTTTGGGGTAATAGGATTTACTACTTTAAAAGTTTTTATTGTTTGAGAGAACCATACCTCGACTTCTGTGAAATTTGCGCCATGTGTGACTTGAGATCGAAAGTTGTATACTAACAATAAGAATTTTTATATAAATTTGTGTATTATTAGAAAAAGGTAAATTTTGGAATCCTCAAGGTATTTGAACATTCAGGACACTTTTAGAAGTAACGATGTTGACGGAAGAAACATCCTTTTCATTTGAGTAGAATCCTAAGCGTATTATGCTGGCATGACAAAAATATTGTGGTCGACAAGCAATTCTGGAGTCCTGGAAGAGGTGAAGTGCTGCAAACAGCGGATGTATCGGAAAGAAAAAACCATATGTCGATACAGAGTCATCCTGAAAATGCTATTGGTTCGAGCAGAGTCGGCGAAAGGGGAGGAGGGTCAGGTAGGACAATTGCCCGGCGGCCCGGGTTTCAAATGGGGTCCGAAGCCTTTACTAAGAGCCCAAATAAGGTGAAAAAAGGTTTTTTTGGTCAACTGTATTTGTGGAGAAAAAATTTTTGAAAATTTTTTGTTGTGCTCTGAGGCTCGTTATTTCTTTTTTCGACCCTGAGTTTGAGTTACAAAATCGAAATATGTACCTATATCTGTTGATATTCCTTCGCACGAATTAAATATTTCAAATCCATCATAAAACAAAATACTATTTACGCACAATTAGCGAGAAGGGAGAATCGTGATGGAAAAGACTCTTTAGGAGCGCACTACTGCACTTTCAAAAGTGGTGTTTGAATACGCTAGGCACCAGGACGAACAGATTAAGAAGCCTTCTTTAGTTACAAAATTTTCATAAAGTAAAATATCTCTGATAAAGAGCTTGCGTCTTATTAAAAGACTTATTTTAATCTTTACCGGATGCAAAGTTTGAATTCAAAGTGGACTACACTTTAAAAATTTTGTACTGGTACATAAAAAAAGTCTCTCTAAATGCTCTTTGGAATTAATTTTAAAATTTTTTGGAAAATTATTGAAGAAGTGCTATAGAAAAAAGAGAATAGTAATATCCCATTATGCTTATACTATTACGGTAAAATTTTAAAAAATTCGAGCTCTAAAGCTTGCTTTTTCCAAACTAGCAAAATAATTTTTTGTCTGCATATCTTTATACCTATTAGATTCTTTAAATCAATAAAACAAATTAAATATTGACTTGCTGATTTTCTACAAATATCATTTTCAACTTGAATCAGCTAGATGCCAGTCATCAAAATCGAAACGTGTAAATGTCACTCTTATTAAATACAGCAATAAAACTGATGAGACCAATACAATGAAAATTGAACAGAAAGATAATATATTCGGAACATTTTATACGAGGTAGGTAGAACATTACATTACACAAGTCTATATGCTGTAAGTACAGTCCATACGTCTGTTCATACATACATAGATAGTTTATGTAACTGGCAAGATATAAAGACCGGAAATACTGTTATTATATTTAACATTATTTTAGGATTTTAACTCATCATTGTAGTAGCATTGTCGTTATTATTATCGTCATTATTCTCCGAGCTTGAGTTTGTTAGTGAATCACTTTAGTACAGTCACTTCGTTGTCTTCCATTTATGTACATTTAGTAAATGTAAGTATCAGTTATTTTATACTGTTACTGTTTGTCCATTTGTAAAGGGGGGAATAGAATAATACATGCGTACCGATGAAAAAGAGATAGACTGTGATATGTTTAGTTAAAGAATAAAGACAATGAATAGGGTAAAAGACTGAGATTGACTAGGTAATAAAAAGATGAATGTTTAATATAAATGTTACGGTATAATTAAAAAATATGGGTCAATAAATGAAATATTTAATGACAATCTGCAATTATCTAAACACTGCAGCTGGTTATTCTTTTTTTAAAATAAATATGCAACCGAAAAATCATCCAATATCAACAGACTTGATTATCAGAAATTCTGTAATTCTGAGAAGTTACCAATTAATTATTAATTATAAGGAATATTTTTGGAATAAATGATCACCAAGTTACATCAAAAAGTTTTCTTTATTTTTATTGGCTACGTACGTTTCGAGAATAAATCTCTTCTTCAGGCCGTAATCTTAAAATACTAGAAACAAACATATTAAAATACTAAATGGTAATACAATAAATCAAATACTTAATATGTGTCTTTCTAGTATTTTAATATGTTTGTTTCTAGTATTTTAAGATTATGGCCTGAAGAAGAGATTTATTCTCGAAACATACGTAGCCAATAAAAAACAAAGAAAACTTTTTGATGTAACTTGGTGATCATTTATTCCAAAAATATTCCTTATAATTATTATTCAAAAATCACCTAAACCTTCCTCATATCAATTAATTATTCTTAATTACTATTTATTTCCTATTATTACCCAACGAGGTGAGAAATATCCATATGAGGATTTCGATTCAATTTCTGATCTTACCATTTTACAATTTTTTTTTTTTAATATATAAACTAAAAATGAATTTAGTTTATACTTACGGGATAAATTTAAAGTAAATCTAACGTTACAAAAATAAAGACTTTTTGTATCATTATGTATTGATCATATATTGATCATGTATGGAATATCATAAAGTAACACTCAAATCTATTAATATTAAAAAGTTTTTTCTTAATTAAATTTCATTTCACTCTTTCTAAATGTCCTTAATTTTTTTTAAAAAAAAGTTGTTTAATTTTGCAATTGTATAATTTTTATTGCTTGGGAACTGGCATTATTCAAATGGAGCAATTCAAAATCTTGTTCGAAACAAAACGGTTTAGCGGAGGGGGTAAGACTAGTGAAATAATGTTGTAGTGGAAGAACATTTTTGACAATTTGCTCTGTATCTATCGCTAAAATTCATATTTCTACCATCCTCTCTCTCACTTGCCCCTCTCAAGCCAATTGGCTGGCGATGGCTGAATAATCTACTTTTCGTATCGTACTGTATTTGAAGCTATAAATGTGGGTATGAAATGAAATAATTTTCTATTATCTTAGCTTGTAAATCTTTATTGTTCTAATAATTTTAGCTTTTAACCTGTACATACACATCCAGAGATACATATATCTACATATATCTAAGTATATGTTGATTATATAACTTAATTGCACAAGTGAGATAGAAAATTATATCTGTAGTGATAGAATAAGGTGGTGGATATTATATGAACAAAAAGACGGGCCGGGCCGAACAATATGTAGATGGGACAAAGGCCGGGAAGTAAGGGGAATCGGTGTGTGTTGATAATTGTTGTACAAAGTATCTTTTGAGTCGTAATTTATTGTCATTTCAGTTTTGCTTTGTGCGTACGACTTTATATAGTCTGCGATAAGATATTTGAAATTATCAAATAATGGATTGAAATTAACCTTTTGCAACCGGTGTTGTTTACCGAAAATGTTAAATTACAAAAACTGATGGGAATGTTTAAGCGATATAATTTCAGTGTCATTCACTTTTATCGGATTTTTGTACTCGGACGTTTCCGTAAATGATGTCTTTAATATGATTCTATAATTCGGTAATATATGAGCATCATCAGTCGTTCGATTACCACTAATAGTTGCTTTTTTGACATACCTAGAATATTTCATAATACCAGAATTCGAAGTTAGTATTTTCAGTGATTCTGAAATGGTCACCGCAGTTAGGTCATTACAATTTCAGATTTTTGAAAATATTCTTTCATATTACAGACAATCATAAATTTCCGATACAGATGTAAATTCTTGTGAAGATTACCTTAATGGACAGTGCCATCGTTCTAAAATTTGGATTAGATGCATTTTGTTAAGCTTCGTATTGAAAATAATTCGCAAACCGAATTGAAAAAAAAAAACGATGGATCAGGTTTGACTCGCGGGCTATAGTTTATTAATGCCTGCAATAGAACATGGCGCCTGTAACTATTCAAAAATTATATTGGGATACGAAAATATCGCATTATTAGGTTGTTGCTCACTTTTAAGAATAGGTATATGTATATAGTATGTTTCATGAATTTCTATCAATATGAGTCGTAACATATATATTGATTAGAAATATAATTTTCAGTTTTCAAATATAGAATTTTTTACCGGTAAGTATTATATCTAATCTAAATTTAGATTAAACTGAAAAAGATGAAAATCTGTTTGGAAAACCGAATAAAAGACTATTCAAATTAGGAAGGGATCACATTTTTTCATAGGCTTTTTATAGGCTTCATAATATTTTTGTGACATTGCAAATTTTTAAAAAAATGTACATAAGCTAGCATTAACAGAACGACTTTGGAAACCAATAATTTTATTCCAGTTTGATCATTCTGTAGTTTCATTAAGGATTCTTAAGGCACTGAAAAATTTTAGTAAACTAGTGAGCGTCATCACATTAAATTTTTTTTCTCAAATCAAGCTTTATGGGACTGTGTTAAATTAAGGTGACTGACTGAATTAGGATAATTTAAATATTAAATTTTCATTTTTTACTATTAAAATGACGTCTTTTTTCTAGTAGTTCTACGTGCCTAATTTTAGTAAAAATGACAAGAATGACTTTTAAAACCTATAATTTGTTTGCACTTTCATTATTCTGTCATTTTATTTACGGTTGTTAAATCGCATTGAAAATTTTAGAAAACTTTATGATATCATATCAGATAAACCACGATAAAATTTGAATCAACCTTTGTCCTCTAGGGGGTCATGACGTCTACGACTAATCCTCTACATCCGCACTTGATAACGTACCCGTATTGGTGGAATAAATGACTGTATATTTTTGCTCTATACCACTTACCTGTGTGTGTTCGTTGATGTGCTTTCAAATGTGAACTTTTCGTGTAGACTTTTTTACATCCGAGAAATTGGCATTTGTGTATCCTTCGCTTTGAGTCCGGCGAGTGATCGTGCGATCGCGATGTGGTCGTGTGATGTTTGGATGTGTTGTTTGTGATGGAGGCGGCCGTTGACGTGGTGATGGCAGCACCGCCCAGTATACCTGGCGTAGTGCCCGATGTGGGCTGCTGATGAAAATGACCACCCTGTGCTGTTGTGACGGATATTAACCGTGTCACCGCAGTGGCACCTGTCCGCTGTTGGCCGGGCGCAGTGGTCAAACGTACAATTGTGCCGCGCGGCACGCCCGACGACACCCGCAATATGCCGGCGGTGGCCGGATGGTGATGTGAATGATGAATATGTTGGTGGAGTTCTTGTGCCTGATGATTGTTACCGGTTGTTGTGGTGGTCGTTAGACTACTCGATTCCGGACTCGAGGGTGGCGTGAGTGTGCCGGTGGTTGTGGATGTGCTTCGCGTTACCAGTCTTAATTCAATTGGTGTTGTGGTCGTACTACTGTTTGTGGACTCTTCGCCACCAGATTGTACGAAATCCTCGTCGAATTCGTCGTCCATCGGTTCCTGTTTCACCGTAAGTACCGCACAACTTAATGAACTGTCCCAGGAGCACGCCGAACTTGCCGAACTCATACTTAACGAGTCTAAATGTTTATCGCTTATGTTTAAATCGTCCAAACACAATGGATCAACTTCCACTTTCCAAGCGCCGGCCGCGGCACTCAGCGCCATTGCTGCCGTTTTGGCCGCGGGACTTGGTGCCGTAAACAGGTCCCACGCCGTATCCAGTTCTGTTGGTATTTTTTTATACGATTGTAATTTTGGTTCGTCTTTGAGGTAGCGTTCCATCTCGTAACATGTCTGAAACAAATGGAGAGAAAAACTTATTAAAATAATATCATTCATAACGGCGATGGTCGTAAAAATCAAATCAGAGAGATAAAAATGAATTATGTGGCAATTGAAACGTGCGTCCGGGATTTTTAGCGAATTTTCAGAATGGAATTCAGTTATTACAGCCACTGTCATGACTCGACTTGAGCCCGGGACTATGGCAGAAATTTGTTTTAAGGTCCCTAGAAACCGAAAATAATTTTCACTAAAATTTATATATATATATATATATATATATATATATATATATATATATATATATATATATATATATATATATATATATATATGTCTGCGCGACAACTCTCGAACGAAATGTCTTAGGTTTATGAAATTTAGTGAAAATATTGGAAGTCCCAAACCGTTGAACTAGTTCGTTAACCAGACACGTCCGATGCCCAGAACATGTTTTTTTTGGCAATCTTCGTGAAAAAAATTAGTTTTTTGCCAAAATTTCCCCTTATTCAAAATTTTTTGTGAAATTTTTTTTACAGCATTGGAAAGAGGATAAATAATCACATAAAAAAGGTCTTCCAAAACTATTATTCTACGTCAACTAGTTTCTAAGAACAACAAACTTTTATAAACGGGAATTCGCTATGTTATGCAGGATGCTGCGACAGCGGTATTATTATTTTAAATGGTCGAAGTAGTTTCGTTCGATCTGTTACAAGCCAACAGCAGCATCCAACATCTAATTTCACTCAAATTTATGTTGAATAAAATTATTTTTTTATTGAACTGAAGTGAACGTACTCGACGAGTAAGATTGGTTGGTGGTGCTGCCATGATGGTACGTGTATCGATTTCCACAGAAAACTTTATAGCCATACATTAAGTTCGAGATTTATAAGTACGGAAATTTGATTGTCATTTAAAACGACACGAAGGAAAAAAAAATTCACATATATTTTCAAATACTAGTATAGTACGTGTAAGATTTTCTTAAACAAATTCATGACATGAATACGAAAATAGCAAGAAAATTTTTTTTTATCCGACAGATAATATTTTTTTTTTTGCTTAATATTTGCTAACCACTTTACACATAATATCAAAACATTTTTGATACTTATCTCAGAGTGTTCAACTAATATAAATATAATAGGAGCAGATATAATTTGTAATTTTCATCTGGAACATGTACCTTTATACTTTTATTCATAATAGTGTGCACAAGTTGTAACTTTTCCCATAAATTTATATAGAAATAATCTAAAATGTTCCAACATTCTTTCCATTACAAACAGGTGTTTCAAGGTTAAGGGAAAAATACCTTTAAACAGGTGAAAATAAAGACAGTTTTCGGGATTTTTTAACAAGGAGAAAATTATTCTATCCGTATTTTTGAGTTCTATGATCAAAGTGTTACAATATTTTTGTTAATATGTATAAAAATGGCGGCTACAGAAGCCTTTCATTAGAGCGTATTATTCCACAAGTTTCTACATAAATAGCTGGTACTCTAGTCGGCATAATTATTATCTGAAAAATTGAAAAAAATTTTGGAATGTCAGTGAATTAAAAAAATATCAAAAAAGTAAAAATGAAAAATTTGTATTTTTTTTTAAATAAAAATTATATGAAATTTTTGTTTATTTTTGCATTAAAAAATATTTTTTGCACGGATATTGACACGTAAAGGTTCAGATAGAAGGTAATAATATAAATTATAAATTATATTTGGTATAAATTTTAGTACTAATATTTAGTATTAATTGTAATCAATTGTAATCATATTGAAATCATATTGTAATCGCAAATGACCTGAGAAGTCGAGCGACTTAAAATAAAAGTAATAAAAAAAAAATTAAAATATAGGTAAGTTGGCTAATTTTTCAGTGAGAACACTAGTCAATTATAAAAATGTTGTTTCAAGAAAATCTTGCATCTTTTAATAATACTAACTATTATAGAATATCTTAATATAATCTTTTTATGTTACATAGCAATTTCCTTTACAGTTTTCCAGATTTCCATAAGTTTTGTATCAGGAATTCAGATAATTCTGGGGCAACTGTAGAGATCACCACAGTAGGTATCTTCAAAAGTAACTGAACAAAATCTCCTAACACAAATTTGATCAAAAAAATATTGCAATATTTTTTAGAATGTTTTAAACCTAAGTTCCTAAATATTTGACCAGCTTTCACAGAAAATGAAGGATTAAAAATAATTCAACATTCTTCCATGTAAAATATTGCTTCTTTATAATTTTTCCAAAAATTTTTCGGTATTTTTAATACCTTCTTCAGTCGCTACAAACATTATCCCCAAAATATATACTGAATATTCCTTGAATTATTACTCAATTAAAGTTTTGATAGACAACTATAGCTACAGCAATTATTCCTACTGCTATATTTTGACAGGACAACATTAATCTAAATTTAGAAAAACTAAAACTTGCTCTAAAAATAACATTGAATTACACAAGATAAAAATGTTATAATGTGTTAAAATTCCTGACACAAAATTGCGAACTTATTTAACACTGAGTAATTAATTTTAATCTTCCGGTTTTCCGTTTGTTCTTACGGGAACACAAAGGTAATATTAGCTGCCGGGATTCGGTGTAATTTGACACAGACACAAATATAAACACAGGCTCTCCCACACACATATACAGATAGGCTCGGCTTGGCGCGTATCAGTGCTTGCTTTTCTTTTGTTATTGTTGTAACATTATTAAATTTTGGTGGTTAGTGTCACGTAGTGTACGCACGTTATCTGTTAGGTGTATCTATCTCTCTATGTATCTATGTAGGTACATTTTGTTCACATGATAAACTCCAGAAAACCCCTTTAAATATTTTGTATTCATACAGCAGTTATATAGAAAGGTGTATGTACCTACAGACAGAAGGAAATGTAATAAACACAGGTGTATCGCACAGGTGGTTATAAAGTAATTATATCTACAATTTTACATTGTAGAGGTAGGGGAGAAAAAAATCGAAGTACAGGTAGCACAAGCAAGATATAACGGGTCAAACTTGCGCATTTCAGTATGTTTGATCTAGCGATAGGAATAATAACTGAATGATTTTAATAATTACTACTTCAGTGATTTGAATGTTCATTCGGTTTATTTTCAATCGAAAATTTTCAATCGGAAGAAGAAAATTAATTATAAAAACTTAAAAAACATAAAAACATAAGAAAATGTTATTTTTTATTTCATTGACGTTTATTAAATTAAATAACTGGTTAACAGTAGTCTTAAATTTCTTTTCCTAAAAGAAATTCAATTGAAAACTAACATTTATGGTATAGAGCACAAAATATATCCGAAGGAACACTACTATCTCTTTTCTGTAATTAGCAGTGTGCACTTCTGAGCACGTTAGGCTACTTAGTAGTCACTTGTTCGGTGGCAGTGGATGAGAGTAGGACAATTGTTTTGATCGCGTTTTGATTATTATCGTCATTATTACCACTACCGCACGAAACCACATACATGCGTATGTAGTATTATATATACGTATGCGACACTATGCAACACACCTCAGATCACTCACACATAGAACATAGATCACACAAACATAAACTATACTGAGTGCACATATATAAGATATTGGTGGGATACTTTCCATCTTTGTTTGGTTACACTGGTTTCAGTAGTATAGAGATAGCAGTGTTACCTCTGTACTCTGTGGTATAGACAGTCGGTTCTTTTATAACCGTTTGCTGTGTCCCTTACATAAATATCACACACACAAGTTAGAAACATAGCTTCTAAAGCTTTTTCAAATTGTCAAATATTCTTTAGATAAAATTGTTTTTATCTAAATAATATGTGACCTTTCTTCTTCTGTAATTGAATGAAGAACTGACTATTTATAATGGCAAACAATTCAATAAAGTCTTTATATCACAACTTTTGAAAAAAAATTACGAAAAGTTTAGTTTAGGGTATGAATAAATTCCAAACAATAACACATCCATCTCTGAAATTATAGCAACTTGAAGTCAGGATCAAATACGTGTCCCTTTTATGTTACCTCTCTGCCCCCTCCTTTAAAGCCCCTTATCAATAAATAAAATAAAACTAAATAATGTGAAAAACTAAAACAAATCCCAAAA
Source organism: Brachynemurus nebulosus (assembly GCA_035578155.1). NCBI lineage: Eukaryota > Metazoa > Arthropoda > Insecta > Neuroptera > Myrmeleontidae > Brachynemurus > Brachynemurus nebulosus. The sequence continues at coordinate 36,312,887 of JAPWDM010000008.1, read as the reverse complement.
AATATTCAATAGCTTGACCGGATCTGTGAAAAAATTGGGGCCTAACTATTTGTCTCATGTGTCTATGCGATGATCCAGTTCTGACTTTTGATATTTATCTGAATTATATTCTCGACCAAGTGGTCGAAAAACGACATTTCATATTACACAATCTAATGTTATGCCAATTAACTCTTTTAAACAAATCATATGGGAAATAATTATTTTTGTCTCAAAATGCCGAACTTTTTACTGCCAAGTGGTAAGAACAATAGATAAGGCTACAAAAAAAGAAAAAGAAAAAAATCAAAGATCCCAACATTAAAAAATTGAACCCTAAGAATTTACAAAAAATAAATTCTACTAAACTATGTTGATAAAATTGAACATTATTTAGAATTATACCGTATTATCACAGATGGCGGTACCTGTACTAATGAATATATACATATGACAGCATTTTGAGCCGCCATATTGCAGTACGAGTTAACTCGTCTTAATAATTTAAACAGTTAATGGTGAAAATGATTGTCGGCTACAAGAAATCTATTCAAAGTTAAAAAGTTGCTTTGAAATATTTTTCTAATGCTTAAAAAATGTCGACAGAGCGGATTAACCCACTTTGGGGCGATAACAAATTTCCTCTCACCGGGCCCCTCCCCCTTCCGCATGATACAGAGCACACAAAAAATATAAAACAAAACTAAAAATTTGAAAAATTAAAACAAATCTCAAATATTGATTCAAATAAATAATCAATCTAGACACTGACGGGGCCCTTTAAAAAATCGGGTCCTAGCCATTAGTTTCATTTGTCTATACAATGATTTGGCCCTGCCTACAAACATAAGTAAACTTGAAAAGGCAACTAAAATAGATTAAAATACGCCATACTAAAATTTAAACGTAAGCAACACAAGTAGTTTTTATAGCCATATAGATTTTGTTTCCTCTCACGTGGTCTACATTCGTTCTTCGTGAGGCAATTGTACGAAAACCTTCAGCACTGTGGATCAGTTTCCACCGAATACATTATGCAAAATTCAAATGCCGTAAAAATAGTCTGTTATGGTAAAGTGACTGTCAGCTTAAACCGAAAAAATCATCTATATATTTATTTTTATATATACAACATAGACGATTACGTTCAGAAAGGCTATATCACCCCGAATGGCAAAGAAAGGCATACACATATAATCCGTTCGTTGTTCTAACTAATCTAAATGTTTTGCTCCCTTGAAACAAGTTGCAAGTATACCTACCTACATAGAGACATGGTTGGCTGTTTTTTTTTTCATAAACTCACCGACAAATTTAGAAAGAAAATTGTTAAATAGAATATATGTATCTGTATGGGGAAATGTCTATGTATGTTTCAGGTAGATAAATGGAAAAAGATAGTAACAAAAAGTAAACTTTGTAATTTGAAAATTATCTTTTAAAATGGTATAAAAGATAAAGGAAATTACCTTTTTTTCCTACTTTTAGTGTATCTTGGTATGTACGTTGCTCGTCTACAATGCTATTATAGTAAAATGATTTGTGTTGTACGGTTTGGAAAATAAATGGAGGACAAAAAAATATCTACTGAACTTTCAACAAAATTTTTAAAGTATATTATTGCCAACTTTTTTTGGTATTCCGTAACAAAAATGGTAAAACGGGACATTTATGGAATCAATTCAGGAACTTTCCATCATATTAGGCGATTTTTCAAAAATAGTTCAACGTGAAAATTTGAAATTTAGCATAAATTGTGGTGGACCAATTATAGATGTGAAGCTGAATTTCGAGTCTGGGGGTTAATTTCAAGGGATAACCTGAGAAGAGAATAATATTTCCCTTAGAGTATTGAGTAAGATGCCAAAAGAAGCTTGTTAAAGCATGATATTTGTAACTGCATTTTTTGGGAGGCGGCGGGGTAAACCTATTAAAAATTGCTGTTGTCTATTCGTATCACCGATGACTTTTTTTGAGTACAGTTTAACAAATTTTGGAAAGAATATTCATTATCATAAATAGCTAATAATTTTTACCTAGCGATTGTTGGACAAAAATTTGTACCTTTTTTATATTCATTTAATTTTTAACTGCTAATTGAAATTTTTTAGTTTAAGGTTAAAATTCTAAAAATAATAACAGTTTGATAGATCAAGCAGTACCTACCTATAAATGTTAATCAAAAGTACTTAACTATTTAGCCACGAACGTCCCAGTGAAATCGAATAACCTATTCCGAAATAATAAAATAAAATAAAGTAATAGTAGGTTAAGATATTTTTACCTATTACCTTATAAAATAAAGTAGTACCCCTTACCAGTGTATCAGCATTACATTAAAACGCCAAACTTTATTTTTTTTAAGTTTTGCTTTATTTTGTAATTTCATGTAGGAATATGCTTAAATTATTTTTAATTCAAATAGAAAAAAAAAAATAAAAATTAAATTCTCTCTTTAATATTAAAATAATAAAATTAGCTACTGAATTATTTCTCAAATACCCCTGTCGCAGCATCTGCATAACATAGCGAATTTCCAAATCTTGGGCACTGGCGGATCTCATCTAAGACCTGTACCTATTTAAAATAGTTTAGCTTTCTAAGAGTAAAAGAATTTTTAAAATCGGTTGGGTAATTAGTTTTGGTTCGATAGCTTATTACTAGCGTTTTCGGATCTGCAAGATCCCGGTGGACCTCATTAAAAAATCAGCTCGACCGTATATTCTAGGCGGACTTTATGTAATATATATATATATATATATATATATATATATATATATATATATATATATATATATATATATTCAAAACCCGTTGTGTAGCATTCTACGCCGCATTTGCATCCGCAGGACAGTTGTGGATCTCAGATAACACAACCTGTACCTATCTAAAATAGTTTACCTTGGTAATAGTAAAAAGGTTTCAAAATCGGTCAGTTATTTTATTTTTGACACTTTTAGGTCCTACTGACACTTCAGACCTTACATAACGCAATCTATATGTATCTAAAATAGCTTAGCTCCCCAACAGTGAAAAAATTTTCAAAATCGGTCGGCTAGTTTATTTTTGACGCTTTTGGATCCGATGGACCCTGGCAGACTTTACATAACGTAATCTATATTTATCTAAAATAGTTTAGCTCTGTAAGAGTGAAAAAATTTTCAAAATCGGTCGGCTAGTTTATTTTTACCACTTTTGGGTCCCATGGACCCTGGCGGACCCTAAATAACGTAATGTATGTCTATCTAAAATAGTTAGTTCCCCAACACTGAAAAAATTTTCAAAATCGGTCGGTTAGTTTATTTTTGACACTTTTGGACCCATGGACCCTGGCAGACCTTACATAACGTAATCTATATTTATCTAAAATAGTTTAGCTCTGTAACAGTGAAAAAATTTTCAAAATCGGTCGGTTAGTTTATTTTTGACACTTTTGGATCCCATGGACCCTGGCAGACCTTACATAACGGAATCTATATTTATCTAAAACAGTTTAGCTCTGTAACAGTGAAAAAATTTTCAAAATCGATCAGGCAGTTTATTTTTGACACTTTTGGGTCCTATGGACCGAGGCGGACCTTACATAACGTAATTTATATTTATCTAAAATAGTTTAGCTCTGTAACAGTGAAAAAATTTTCAAAATCGGTCAGTTAGTTTATTTTTGACACTTCTGGATCCTATGGACTCTGGCAGACCTTACATAAAGGAATCTATATTTATCTAAAACAGTTTAGCTCTGTAACAGTGAAAAAATTTTCAAAATCGATCAGGCAGTTTATTTTTGACACTTTTGGGTCCTATGGACCGAGGCGGACCTTACATAACGGAATCTATATTTATCTAAAACAGTTTAGCTCTGTAGCAGTGAAAAAATTTTCAAAATCGGTCAGTTAGTTTATTTTTGACACTTTTGGGTCCTGTGGACCCTGGCGGACCTTACATAATGTATTCTAAATCTATCTAAAATAGTTTAGCTCTGTAACAGTGAAGAAATTTTTAAAATTGGTCGTTTAGTTTATTTTTTACAATTATGGGATCAGTAAATCCTGACGAAACTCATACAAGTCTAGTACTCTAACAGTAGGAAAAGGGTTCTAAGGATCTCATATAATTTATGGCAGTCCGTAAGCTTCTTGCGGATATCATTTAATTAATTAATTCAAATACTTTAACTTACTAACTGTGAAAAAATTTTTAAAATCGATTGGTTAATTAATTTCTGGCCTTTTTAGGTCCCGAAAACCTTGACCTCACATAAAATACCTTAAATCCATTTGAAATGGTTTAATTTTTTAACATTATTAATTATTAGTGGAAAAATTTTCAAAATCGATTCAAAATATTTTTCCGTACATACATATGTACATTGTACATATTTTGTTTTGTTTCATATTTAATAATATTTATATCATAACATAATCTTCAATTTCTTGTTTACTTAAAAATTCAATAAAAAAAAAAAAAATTCTTCATTACATTAGCTTAGAAAATCTGTTTAATTTACTTTTTTTAACATGGGATAGAACCATGCTAATTATAATGCAATAAATGAGAAACAAAGCTCTATACATGTATGTGTGTTATATCACATATATGTGAATAGTTTTCACTTGTTCTCACAAAATTCTTTAATAAAAAAGTGAAATATTTTTATACTTCATAAAGAACTGAGATATAAATATAAATTACTTATTAGACTAACAAAGAAAGAATAAAAGTGAAAATTTACATTTTCTCGAAAAATACTTAAAATAGAAAGAAAATTATAAGAATATTTTCTTCATAATTTTTTTTTTCCTTTTCAACGATGTAAAAATTGAACTGCCTTATGATAAGATCGAATGATAAAAAATGGCCAGAAAACCTACTTCTGGGCATCCGACGTGTCTGGCTAACGAACTTAGCCAAGCCAATTCAGAATCCAGTCCGCACACAAAATTTCATAAGCGTTAGACGTTTCGTTCGAGAGTTATCGTGGGAACACATAAATATATATATATATATATATATATATATATATATATATATATATATATATATATATATAAATTTTAGTGAATATCATTTTCGTATTCTAGGGACCTCAAAACAGATTTCTGCCATAGTCCCGGACTCAGATTGCGTCATGACACCTACTGTAATAGCTGAATTTCGAGTTTTCGAAATTCGCTAAAAGAGAAAAACATTTCAAATTAAATAAACCTAATAAACTTCCAATTATTTATAATGAGACATCAAGCATAAAAACGAGAGCTTTAGGTGGATTTGTAGGTGTAGTGAGTGTGTTTTGTTTGTTGTTCGAAACTGACGAATTCGATCACTATCAAAAATTCTTACCAACACTTTAAACGTTTAAACAAAACTACTTTTATTCAATAGTACATTTCTAAAATTATAGATAAAAATTCGAAATGTTTCAAATAGGGACATTGTGGGGTATTCATAAACGATTTAAGATAAAGCTAAGATCAATCTTAGCTAAGATAAAACTTATTCATAGACGACTAGGTTGGATTTAACGCTAAGTTCAATTTTATCTCTTACTTAAATTTAAAATAAGCAAATGGCTTACTTAAGTCCATCTTAAATATATTTTTATATTAAATTTTTTGACATTTGGAGATTTTATCAAATTTGAAAGAACTTTTTCGAATAAAAATACCGCAAATTTTTACCCCAATTTTTGAAGGGCGATTTCAACCCTTCAAACCGTTTTTCCGCCGATAAAAAAAATATATATCCCTTAGTTTTTAGTGTTCTACAACATATTTAAGTTTCATCAAAATCGATAGGTCCGGCCTCGGGACCTTTACTTGTAGGTTAATAACATTTTAGAATAATCCAAAAAATTCAGTTCTTCTTTAACTGATAGAGCGCAAAATTTCATGAGGGTTAAAAATCTTCGTTGTATTAATTCTAGACCAAGAACTAGCCCCAACAGTCTGTACACAGACACAAAACTCGCTTTACAAAATTCGATCGAAAACTACAAATAAAAAGTTAAAATGAAAATATTTCAATGAAATTTTTTTCCGTGTATTCTTGCTTAGTGTTTTATTCAAGTATATTCAATAAGTAAAAGTCGGGTACCTGATTCGATCTCTTGCATACGTTTCTAATACTCCCAAAACAATAACTGTTTATTAACTGATTACGAATAAACTATCGTCCAATGATCGCATACAGTTATTATAAAATTTTTCTATGGCAAAATATTTTTACTGGAAAGAATAATACAGCATATATAAACGAATTTTATAATGTTTTCTCTATCCAGTATCATTCACCTCTTCATCCCATCAAGTTTCCGTATGTTCCCATTTCGTCAGATTTCATCAAACAGATATATCAGATAACAGTCCTCTTGTAAGTTATAATAGTAAGTACGTACGTATATACATATATATGTATATTCCGTATAAGAGTGAAACTGAAGAGGTACCTCTCCTCTATGTATACGTCATCATTATACTCTTCTAAAGTACCATTTATTTCACTCAAAGAACAATTTAATATTAAATATTTTCTATACTATTTAATATTTTTCTTGAATTTTATTTCTTTTTATTGCAAAACAACTTGGTAGAATGGAACACAATATTTTTTTTATTTTTTTATTGTTTTTACATTGTTTATTTTTTGTTTTTTTGTTCATTTATGAATATTTGTAGTTACAGTCACTCCCAAAATTATTTGGACAGCAAATGAAAATATATAATTTTTTCATAAATTTATTTTGATTATAAAACAATAAACCGATTTCATAGATACATTCATAAAATGTATGAATATACACCATTAATATATATTTATTACTTTCACAATCCAAAAGGAAATTTAAAATATTTAAAAAAAATTAAATGCATGTGATAATCATCAAGTCACAAAATTATCTGAACACTAATTAACTATATAAAAAAAAAACAGCTCATTCAAGTAAAATTAATAGTTTTAGTATTTTGTGACATGTTCTTTAGCCTTAATTACGGCTTCCAAACGTCTTGGTATTGATTTAATTAAATTTTCGGTTACAACCGGGCTTATCTTCTCCCATTCTCACCTTACATAAGTAATTAATTGGTTCACATTCGAAATATTATTTCTTCTGACTTTAATCTTTAAATAATGCCATAGATGCTCTATGGGATTTAAGTCAAGGGACTATGGAGGTGTCTGAAGCAAATGAGGTACATTATATGTTATCCATTGTCTTACCACGTAGGAGATATGTTTTGGATCATTATCATGTTGGAACATGTAATTATCCTGTATTCCTAGTTTTTGTACAATAGCAAGTAAATGCTGCTTCAGAATGTTTAAATATATAAACCTGTCCATGATACGATCTAAAACGTGCATGTTCGCCACCCCATTTGCCACCATACATCACCAAATCATTACGGAGCCATCTCCATACTTAACAGTTGAAAGTTTAAAACCACGTTTTTTGGATTCAGCGCAGCTTTTCGTTTTCTCCACACAAACTGGGAGTTTCTTGTGTTGATCACTTCAAATTTAGTTTCATCGGAGAAAAGAACTCTCTCCTCCAATGTAATAATTTGTTTTTAAATAATTTTTTCGTTATTTTTATGTTGTCCAAATAATTTTGGGAGTGACTGTATGTGTATGTAATAATTTTTCGTTGGTATTTTCTTTTTTTGAAAAGAAGTAACAAATCAAAAAAAAAAAAAAAAAAATACACTTGCACGGAGAGAAAAAATATCGAATATTTAGTGTGTAGCACATTAAAGTGATCACAAATATTCTAAGACTATTGTTGACTTACACAGTAAAGATTAGAGGGCCAGCACTAAAAAAAGAATAACTAATTTAATTAGTATTAGTGCTGATACACTAGTCTTTACTAAGTAAGTCAACAATAATTTTAAAATATTTGGTCTGTGATCACTTTAATGTGCTACACACTAAATATTCGATATTTTTTCTATCCGTGTCCAGCATAGCAGTGTTTCCCAAACTTATCTTATCGGAGAATACTTTTCAAGCACTAAAATTTAGTGTAATTCAAGTTTTCACAAAATTTATTAGACAGGTGCGATTTAAACAAATATGTTTTGTAATAATAACTGAAAATTGTTGTTAATAACAGACCTATCTATACCTTTATTTTTTACACTTTTCTTCGATTTCTTTTAATTTCAATATTGTCGAAGTCGCTTGGAAACATTATCAACGTACGGAGAACTTTTGTTCGCATTTACACATACGTTAATATTAATAAATGATAACTATAATGTCCAGCTAAACTTAACTTGAACACAAAACTCATTTTAGGACTCGAACCCAAGATCCCCTGATAACCAGTCAGGTTCTTTGCCACTAAGCCCATCGATCCTTGTTCGAGAGCCACTCCAGTTTGACAACGTATCAATCACAATATATTTTTACTTTCTTGGTTGCGAGAACAGTTATTTTAATTTAAATATTGACTATGTGGTTGTGAATACTATCAACGTATGACGATTTCTTTGTTTAAAGATAAAAAATTTCTTTGAATTTTTTTATCTTTGAGTTTAAAAATATTTATTTTAAATTCATGGAAAAAAAATCATTTAAAAAATATACAACTGTAGTATATGTACCGAGAAAAATAACCACGAATAAAATTTTTCTGACTTTTCTATTTTTCACTTTGGATGTTTTGAAATAAACAAGTATCCCCCAATTTCCCGCTAATATTCGGGGAATTTTCTTATAATTTCATAAATACCTTGAAGGCTATTTACTCTGTCAGTGTTTTCATTCCATTCTATTTTATAAATTCGTATCACATAAACTCATCTTAAAAAAAATTGAATACCGAATTACTTGTGTACTTACTGTGATCCCCTTAAGTTATGCAAACATTTCAGCAGCAGCAATGTCTGCATAAAAATTCATAACAAAACATACACATATAAGTAGTATCAAGTCAGATAAAAATAACAGGACAATGAACCAACCGTATGGTGAATGTAAAATAAAAATAAAGTAAAAAGACAAAATGTAAACTACAGGGATTTGTGTGAATATAATAAATAATTTGTTTTTTGCTGACAAATGTAATAGGCGTACTATATAGGTAAAATTTACATCTACATGTATGTTAGGTAGAAATATATTTTAATTTTTAGGGTGCCGAAGGAACATCTCGGAACTCTTACAGCTCTGCCAAATTCGCCTGTCTGTCCGTTGCTCCTGCATCTCTTTCGGTTTATGGGCATGAAGTTTTGTATGTATGTACATGCTAGAGGTGAAGATATCAGTTAATTAATTAGCTGTAAAATTTTTTTCCAAATACCACATCGTCTAGGTGTTAGAAATGGCTTATAAAACGAAATTGAAATTTCTTTAACAATTTTTAAATTTTTAACTCCGTCTGCGAAATATTGAGCTTCAACCTGGTGAACAGCGTGTCCCCGCTTCGTAATTTTTAAATTAGCAATCAAAAAAATCTGAAAAAATTAATGACACCTAGCATTTGCAATAAAAATTATTTAAATTGTGTTCAATAACTTTCGGATATATAGGCAAACAAATTTTTGAATATTCACAAACTAGTTTGCCGTAGAGAAAGAAAATGATTCCCAATAAATGGACTTTTGCATCGCGGCATCATCAGTATTAAAAAATATCCTCCAAAAATTCAGATCTAAATCAATAAGGGAAATGAACATTTTAGTTTTCCGTAAAAGTTGAGGTTCTTTAAACCACTTTTCATTTTTAAGCTTTCATTGCAAAATACTGAATTTCAAAATTTATAAGTTTCCTACCATAAAAGCTAGGGGACAGTTAAATTGAGGCTCTTGTCGAATATATTTACTAATTTCTAGATAAACAGTAAAAAATGTACTTAGATGCTCAAATCCTAACTCAATGTGGGCTCGACACGCACATGGCGAATTTTTTCGTAAATGCATATATAAAAAATCTGATTTGTTTTTATATGTAAAAAAATAAAAATTTTTTGACATATTTGGTATTAAGTATTTTATGTCACATACAACGATATGAATCAAGTTAACTGCCATTTTTCCGTTGTTGGTAAATGTGACAATCAAAATAACATGACAAAAAGAATCGGTCAAGTGCAAGTCGCAGATAGCGCGTGGATAGTCTTCCGTATAATAATTTGTTTTTAAACACGAATTTAATGTAGGTAATAGAATATGAGGCCAGTCAAGTTTTATCTCTAATGAATAATATAATAATAATAATAAATTAATATAACCTTGTCGCTGCCGATGTAAAACTATATATTGCCCATCAAATTTAGGTTATGTTAACATGATTTTTTAATGGAGAAATAATTAGAAACTTCTTAATACTATTTAAAATTACTACATTACGCTTATTTAAAGACATAAGATTAGAAATTTTAATCAAAATAAACGCTTGTTTAAATCTTTGTCTAGTACGCTGAACAAAAGAATACTCACTGACATTTAAAAATTTTTAAAAATTAGTAGGGAAGAAGATAAATAATAAGCTATAATTCTCGAATTTAAAACGATGATATTTTTATTTTAACCTAGTAACGTTTATCTATCAAAAAAAAAACAAGTAACAACAGTTGCCTATATTTTTTGACAGCACGAAATAGCCGCGAAAATATAGTGTAAGTCATTTTTCTAAAATCCGGAAATGAGATAGCTCACTTTTTGACCTAAAACAATATTCTCCGATTTTTCGGAAAACTATAAGCTTTGGAAAAATTTGAAAAGCAGTTATATTTGAAAAGCAGTTAAGATTCTGTCGTGCTCACTTTTTTCCTGTAAGCGAGTCAAATAGAGTTTTTTGATTTTCCGTTTTTCTACTGAATTTTTGAACAGCGCGAAATTACTGTTCGACAACGCGAAATTACACTACATTTTCTATTAAAAAATTTTCACAGCGCTCCGACAATAATATTTCTTAATGTATTTTTGTTGATATTTTAGAATCTACATTTTTATTACGTTTGTATTTAGATTTTTGATAAGGACCGTATCGTTAATTATGGGTACACTTATAGCACAGTCTACTTTCAAATATTGTATTTATTTTTCAATTCTGATAACAAAATAAAATTTCTTAGGAATACGGAAAACAAGTAACATTATAAATTATTTAGGTTTCCGTAAGTTTGGCCAATGATCGTAAGCTTTTGCTCACATTTATTCAGTTCTTTTTGAAATGCTCAAGGTCATCAGCTCCCTCCTGGTCCTTCTTCCGCAGTCGTCCTTTCATCAAAGTCCATTGTCTTATTTGTGTCTAAAAAATAAAATGAGTCTTATTTGCGGACAATTCGGAGAATTTATCTCTTTTTCCACAAAATCGACATTGTTCTCGCGATACCAGTCCAAGGTATCGCGTCTATATCGTGTATCCAAAATAGTGTCCGATCTGCGTGCTTTCGGATGAGTGGTAACACACGCTTTTGGAGACATTCCTTCCGGTAAATTTCGCCATTCATATTCCCGAGAGTGAAAAAAGTAGGTGATTTCACGCCACATTGGCCTTTCTGCCACGATCGAGTAGATCCTTCAATGTGTTATGTGAACCAAATCGATTGATCGCGTTTTGGACCGAATGGACGCTTACTCCTTTCGCCTTCGCTAATTTTTTGCACTGATATTCCAGTTTCAGTCCAGTATCTGGTTACAATGGATTTACGCATTTCTTCTGTCAGCCCTTTCATCTTATAGATAAAAACGAACTTTTAACGATGGTACCTGAACACTAACTATGTAAACAACACGAGAAAAATAAACAGCTGTCACAACAAGCTATAGTCCTTTTCAAACAGAGACGCTGAGGTATGTAAGACTGAGGTGGAGAAGACTGAGGTGAGAGAGACTCTGAGGTGTATAAGACTGACAATGAGGTGTAAAAGGCGATACGGTCCTTATATGTATAACGTTCAAGGAACGTTTTTATTGAAATAAAGGATTCATTTTTTCGAGTTCTTTCAAATTTTTAGGTGTACTTTAAAACATTAATATTACTATTTCATACGATCAACCTTATCGAACGATATTTTCCATAATTGAGGGGCTCAGAACTATAGTGGTGTAAGTCAGAATATGTTATTTTAAGTTATTTAACGTTAAAGTAAGAGTGAAACATAATAAGTATACGGAGCTAAAGTAAAGTAATGGTTTATAGGTACCGGATTTATTGTATAAATAATGACTTATGTCGTTTTGGCACTGAATAAAGATCGGGTTAAATAACAATATCTTCACAATATCTCTAATCTTAAAAAAATTGACTTACACCATTTTAGTTCTGAACCCCTCAATTATTGAAGTTATTATTTTAAATAAATTTCCCAGTAGCAGTACTTTAAAGACCACTGTATTGTTATTCGATATTAAAATAATATTTTAACAAAACGAAAATGTACCCATACTCATAATGTTCGATCGAAAACCAATATAGAAGTTAAATATTAAAAGCTCGCCCTATTGTTATAACCACCACGATTGCGATAATCACTTTAAACTGATCGCTAGAATATTACTAGATACGAAAATGGCAGATGCAAGTATTTAACTGTATAAATACAGTGATGACAGTAAGTTATGAACAGTTGTAAACACGATATTGCCTCATTCTATGATTACTGGATTTGAGAAGAGGTTCGTCAATTTTGATAACTGAGTGTACATTTATATATGTATGTATATGTAATTATTTTAATTATTGGAAAGTGGTTTAATATCAATTCGAATCGTTGCCAACTAAGATACAATATTATATTGTCGATACGCGATAGAATGAGCAATGCAATTTCATATTTGACTATAGACATATATCTTCATACTGAGGCTTATCATACTTTAGCTGTTATATATATATGCAAGTAATTACAACATCAATTAATATAGATTATTCGTGGTTAGATACAGTATTGGCAACATTTAATACAAAAAAAAAAAAGCCGACAACGCAGTTGTTGGACTTTCCCGTCACATTTTTTTTTTAACTTGCTGAGGGGAAGATGTTGGGATTAGTAATTGATAAAGATTTGATATATAATCATTTATGAATAGCAGCTAAGGAAGGCTCAATGAAAAAGACCATTTCTTTCAAAGGTTACAAAGAATCAAAATTTAGTTATCGAAAACAAAGTTGTTTTAAATTGAGGTTTTTGCGAACTATATTTTATAAAATTTTGCTATTTGCTGCAAAATTTCAAAAATTTTCCAGTTCTGATAAAAAAGATAATGGTCTATGAAAAAAAAAAATACAAGAAAATGAAAATTCCCCTAAGTTTGTGACTTATGAAAGAAATTTTGTCCTTATAGAAATTGGGACCTAAATTTCATGGATTTTCATATCAAAGTCCGGAAAAAATTTGAAGAAACCAAAATTTTTCCGATTTTTCGAATGGTAATGTTATGCTGTAATAAAATCTGTAATGGTTATGAGGTGAGACAAACGCTAGTGATTAGTTGACAATTGCTATATCTAGATAATTAATATTTTATACTTTATTCACATTTCTAATGTCATATTATTTCAAATTATTTAAAACGATATTTAAATATTTCTAATCTTATTGATCAGTTGCTATGGTGATTTTGAAATGACAACTTCTATAGTAAGAACGAACAACTGTTTGAGAATGTAAAGAAATCTGTAACGGTTGGAAGGATAACGAATCATGAACTATAATAGTGGTACAAATTTTTATTTCAGTCGCATAACTTTCATGCACTGTCAGATTCAAATGATTATACAAACATTTTTACGTGTTATCTGAATTTTTTATTTAAAAGCAATTGTCTACATAATTTTATTCTTACTGTGGTTACTTAAGTTTAGATTTTAGAGTTATTAATAATCTAATTTCTTTCCATACCCTGACATATTCTTACTCGAGATTCCACTTGACTGAGTTAATCTTTTTATAGTACCTATTTTCTTTTACATTTAGATACCCAAAGTCATACCTAAATGAGAAATCTGTATTTGATCTGATACTCTGAAATTATCAAGATAACAAAATTGTTTTAGTTCTAGAAAAATATTCGCTCAATTAAATTACGTATGTATATCAATTACATATATTATCATACAAGTTTTACGACAACATTAAGTCTATGTAGATAGTCTTACCACAAGTCTAATGTAACTGAATGTTACATTTTAAATTATATAATATACTCCGTACATGCATTAAGTAACTATATATTTAGAAACGAGTTCAGAATATATGGTCTCGTGGAGAATTTAAGGCGTTACCATACAGTGAGAAATTTTTACTTTAAAAAATAGTTTAAATATTTTTGATTAGCGTCTAAAAATTTCATACATTTATTTGAAGAATTTCAGGCAGGATAACAGGCAGAATTTCAGTGTACTAACGTCTGTGCAAACATAAATATGTGAGCGAAAACTGGATTGAATGATGAAAAAAGCAACTATGCTGTGAAGATACTTTCATCATAAAGAGGATATATTGTACGGTAAAGAAATCGCAAATTAACCATCAGGTATGAAAATTTATGTTTCATTGAAAAAATTTATCTTCAAATTTCAAACACGTTTTTCGCGATATTCACTTTTAAAACTCGATATGATATCTCTGGACATAACTGACAAATACACTTGAAATTTTAAACACACGTTCACAAAAACAGTAGTTTTGGTCTTATTAATATCATATTTATTTTAAAATTATAAATAAACATGATGAAAAATTCTTTGTGTAAAATTTATTTTTCTGTAACTGTACGTAGAAAGAAAAATGGCGAGTCAAACCACAGCCAGTACCTACTTAACTGATGGTAGCCAGTACTTATCTAGTAATAATATTTTTTTTCTTTCTTTTTTAAATTCAACTTTTTAAGCTGATATGAGGATGCTAGAGAATGTTGAATAATCTCGCGTCTCGGTACCAAATGACTCTTTTTTTGGGTCTGAGGATATCGGGGTTTCGACGGAAATAAAATAACAGATTAGTTGGCTAGGGCAGGCGCTGTGTCGGGAAATAGCTGCATAATCGACATGACTCTATTTGGGAAATCTATATTGGGGCTAGGCAGGCTCATGATTTTATAAACGGGCCGTGCAAGTTGCCAAAATACGGTATGAACCATTTACTTAGGAAACTACTATAAAAAATGACTCGTATCATTCGTACGTAATATTTAAAGAGATATATATGTATACATTAGATATCTGTATAATATCGACCCAGTAATTTGATCTTTTACTTTACGATTTAACAATAGCGACATCTCTCATTAACATACGAATTACATTTGATTCTAAATTTGTAATGTGGTATGTTGGTATGTACGTATGTCGTAGATAAGATATATTTTATACAAGTATGAAGAAGTATCTACCTATCTAGTACTCACGGAGTGTTGTGGGTGAATGGGGAATAAGGTGAGTAATGTGAACATTACTCACTCAGTATCAAGTGATCTTATAAAATGAAATGATTTTATATAATGTCATATGCAAAGGGACCTCCGATTCAAGTGAGGCAGAGATGCTGTAGGTGAAAAAGATTTTGTACAGATAAGTTGTTATGTAAAAGAGTACACGGAGAGAAAATTCATAGAAAAATTACTGTGCTCAGCACTACAATCGACGTGTAAAAGGGGAACATATTCAATTTTGTACGGTAAAAATATAAAAATTATAATTAATCATAGAAAATTTAAAGGATAGAATGTTCTTTCCCTAACATTAGCTTCGTAAAATTTGTAAAACAGCACAGTAAAAAGTTCCATTCCCGACAAAAAAAAATATTTTTTAATTGTTTTTCTTACAAAAATTACCATGCTGTCTTATAATATTTCAAATGCCATCTGCTAATAGTAGAAAGAAAGAAAGAGAATGTATCAACGCTGTCACATAGCGAGGCAGGCTGCAGAAGGTATCAACACAATAATACATGAAGGTCACATAGCCAGGCTGGTGTGGCAAGTAACATAGCCAGGCTGGTCACTGCTGGTGTGGTGTTGTGTGGTAACACTATTCATTAGAATGTCTTACAGGACGGTCACCGTTTAATTCATCATTTTCTTACTTCACTATATTCAGTATTAGAATATATTGTTGCCAATCATTTTGTATGCATCATAAAGAATCGAAGGTCGGGAAAGATCGATTGCTCCTCAGTGTATACAGCCCAAGCAACATAAGGTTGCGGGTTAGATGCGCAAATGAAAGAGTACGACAACAAGAATTAAACTATAACATATATGCATAAGAGTGTGATAGAAGTTGTGTTAGCACATTAAATTTTACCATGCTAGCACAACAATTTTTATGAAACCATGACTAATATATATTTTTTACGTTTCAATTTAATAATATTTACATGATCGTAAAATATTTTTTACTTTGGTCGTCGATCGCGCACGCATTATAAGAGAGCATGGTAATTTTTCTGAAATTTTATCTACAAAAATTATATGATTTTTCTCTCCGTGTAGGTACCACCTGTGTTTATTACATGACGAGCAAAAGTTAAAGATGTTCGATGTTTTAACGACTACGCGATAAAGTCCTTAGTTTCAGCGTTAGTAAAAACAGAAGCTTCTTAACATTGTAGGTCAATCAATAGTATTGAGAATTATTGATTTCAAAATCTTGATTGTCAACTCGAATTCTTGTCTATTTAAATGAAAATTCTCTCTATAACGAGAGTAAGTTTGTTTGAGAGTGTAACGAAATTTGCAATGAATATTGAATTGGGAATGTAACAGAAACATTAAGGAAATAAAAATGCTTTGAGTCTATTATTCTGGTCTTCTCAAATGCAGATGGTAGCCATAACATTAACATATACAGAAGTTTCACTTAAATCGCATGACTTTCACAAATCTGCGCACATTTCTTGCTGGTTAGATGGAAAGCTGAATGTCTTTTATTAGAGTTGTTGCAGATCCTGTCACAATTAAAAGAAATTTTGGGTATCATTACGATAGCAGTTTGTCATATTCTTCAGACAAGTTGTTATGATGATCTTCACCGGGTCAAATTTTTTACGTTAGATAATTTCCGATATTCAGCATGGTTAGACCTTTTTCGACGTTTTACATCTCAGCTTCCAAACTTTTCTCAGACATACGGATTGTTCTGTTAAGTCACAAATGTGTTCTATCTTATGTAGTTAAAATTTAACCAAAATCGTTAGAGCTGTTTTTATTCAAATGGCCAATTTGTCCACTTTCGCGGTGTTTTCAAAATTCAAGTATGGCTAGGCCCTGCCCGCAACAACTTTTGGGTGTATTCAACTTTCGGTTGTGTAACTTTGTGAAGTTTATCCCCATACCAAATTTCATCCAAATCTTTTAAATGATTTCATAATTAGAAATCAAAATAGCTTTTCTAACAGACAGACGTATACTTTCGCTAAAAACCCAACATCTGATTTTTAACGATCACATAATTTAGTCTATAGACGTAATGTATAAGACTAAGTAAAAAGAGACCCCAAAAAGAGTTTTTTATACAACCAGGAATCTTGGAACAGCTTGAGAGTAGTTTGTAAATTACTGAGTTATGAGATCAATTAACAACTTTGAAAATGGAAAATTCAGTCAAATGCAAGGAATATTTTTAAGTAGAAAATTCAAATTAGGTAAATCTAATTAGGATTTCTAAAAACTTCAACCAACTTGCACTTCAGAATAATTCTTTTCGAAACATTTTAAAACACAGAAGAAATACAACCAACGGTATAACACTTAACCATACCAAAATCTCTACATCGAGTGTAGAATTTTCGAAAAACTCGTTTTATAAAAGATACGTCGATTCTCTTTAAAATAATGTTTGTACATCTGTATGCGATTATGGTAACAGCACGGCATTTGGTTGGTTGCTGATGGTTTATACTATCATATGTAGGTACAAAGGAGGGTACGACTTGAATAGATAGTCCAGGTGGGATGCGAAAGCTGGGTAGGCATTCAAATTTCACCATATACAGGGTGAGTCGTGACGACGACCCCAAATTAAAACTGATGATAGGCCACAAAAAGTTGAATAAAAAATCCTTATACAATTTTTTTCTATGGTGTTTAGTTTTCGAAAAAATTAATTTCCAAAATTCGAGGCCATTGTTTGTTGGTCACTGGTCTAGTAGTTTTAGCATGCATAAAAACACATTGGTTTGTATGTGTATGTGTGATGAACTGATGACTACTAGAAGTCATTCGGACGACACAGCCGTGTTTTTTTAGGTACAAAGTATCAAACAGACATATAACCTTCAAATTTTTGGGAATACCCGAACGTAATGCATACTCATACGATATTACGACAGATACCATGATATGTACCATATGTATAATGTTGGGCTTATTATGTAGTTATTTTTATTCAAATGTTGACACGTGTTGTTTTCATTTTCTATTTAATTGTTAATTTTTTGCTGTTGAAGCGCAGTTAAAGTTTGATTGTAAATTTCTTTAATTTCATCTTGATTTATTTTGAATATTTTTGTTTTAACTTTTAACCTCAATAGTATTTTAATTGACAACTTTTATTTTACGTAGCTAAGTTTAGTGCTGTCTTTAGAAAGTCATTTATATTTTATTACGTATTAGTTTGTGCGTTTACGTGAAAATGAGTGATGTGATGTTGAAGATTTGGACAATTGAATACAGCAAGCCTTGAAAATAATACGAAATGACGTTGGCGTATATTTCAGCATATGCAATATGTATTATTATGGTAGGCAACCAGTGGTTCTCAAGATTTTTTTAAAAGTTATTTTCTTCGAAACTATACGTTCTAGCAAAAAGTGGTATTAAGGTTTTCTATTCAACTTTTTGTGGCCTATCATCAGTTTTAATTTGGGGCTGTCGTTATGACTCACCCTGTATTGTACTACGCGTACATGTAAAGAACGAACACAAAATAGAGAACAAGAAAAGATAATAAAATGATCAATGCTACACGGAGACTACGAGACTACGAAACGAGACGTCGTATTGCAAGTATGACATCTCTCGCACGCTGCCATGTCGTGCGTCTCTAGCAAAAAAAAAAAAAAAAAGGGAAGAAAAAATATGCTGGAGGAATTGTAATGGGCCAGATGTTTTTAACAATATTTTCACGATTTGATATGATAAAAAAAGAAATGCTTGCTATTGGTATTTTCTTCTTGCGTTTTTGTTAAATATTCATATTTTAAATATTCCACTCACTCAGTCTCATTCGATCGACTTTCGACAAGAAGTTTGAGTTAGATCGCGGGAGACAATGAAACAATAATATTATTCTTTTATTATTATTAGGAACATATTGAATTTCACGCTGTGTTTTTCTTTCCCAGCAATGTTTACATCAATTATACATTCTTGTACAAAAAATCAATTTTCAATAAAAAACAAAATGATTGAAAATTTTTCTTTATAGCAATCAGATGTCGTTCTATTTTTAGATGTTTGTGATATGATCATCATGGTCATCAATTATCAATTATATATGACAAACGCGTGGGTGTACAGGGCTGGCAAGAGGGGAGGTTAGGTGAGGCAATTATCCGTTGGCCTGAAGTCTCGGTTAGGAGTTCGGACAGAGTAAGAAGACGTTTTTTTTTCGTCAACTATATTTTTGGAGAAAAAAATGGAAAAAATGTCGAAAAAATGAAAATTTTTTGTCGTGTCCGGGGGCCCGTCAAGTCTCTTGCTGACCTTGGAGATGTATAAGAGCAGGAACTGTTGTAATTTACTACACCCAAATTATTAAAGTTCTAAGTGGAAATTAGTAGTTAGCGCATATTTTTTAATAGCAACATTTAGGACTATAAATTGAAATAGTAGGAATTGTCTTAAAAGACTAGTTTTAATGGCTTCAATGTGTATTATATTGTATTTTCTTTTTTGTAGTTCTTTCGTGAGTTCCAGTAAGTAAACATTGTTTGAAGACTAAGAAAATCGAAACCATATCAGTGAAGCTCATAAATAATTATTGTTTAACCATAAAGGTTAGTCTGATATTTTTATTTAAACAGTAGAAAGGCTGAGTCAATCTCAACTCAGCCCTCAATTAAGGATATTAAACTCTTGCTCAGTGTGACGAGCTCAAAATTTTTAATTTGCAAAGTATAAAAGCTTATAAACAGTTTATAATTTTACTCTATTTAGATTTCTGTTAGGTGAGTTGTTCAGTTCGAGATAGATTTAATATTTGCAGAATTTAGGAATCCAGTGATCTGACGTAACTTTATTAGGTTATCTCCTCATGAAATATTAACTTGAAGGAAAATACGCATAAAATCACTTTTGTAGACAATTTTACTTTATGAGCTTCAATTTTATACTGAACCGTTTTTTTCGTAAAACTGGGAAAAGCCAAGGAATTGGTTAGAAGGTAATATTTCACGTTTCCTCCCTCCTGAAAGAGAGGTACAAGGTGGTTTCTCGAAGCGAAAAATTTCATAATTTACTAATGACATTTAAATTAATAATCTTACAAAAAAAAAAAAAAAAACTTGCGTCGTAATTCTTTCCAAATTTTGTGTAAAATATGGATTTGTATGCTGATATTAATATTTTGACTGAGATCTCCTAAGATGTATTAATTAATAAAAAGTAGGTAAATAGCTATTGATAGTAAAAAACAAAAAACAAATCGTAAGTGTTCCTTTCTATAAACTTTAAAAATTATATGCGAAACAAAAAATGTAAACAAATAATAGAGAAGAAGGAAATTAACATATTTCCGCACAAACTATAAATAAAAAGGAAAAAAAAAATTACAATACCATTACGGTTTACCAACAGCTTGCTTTACCCGCATATAGGTATTGTGAACGATCAAACAAACGTTATATTGGTTTTGAATAGAAAAAGGAACAAGCAAAATAAGTGGTAGTGGCAATACAGTGGTGGGAGACTCGAGAGAGTGGGAGACTGTTGAGAGTGGTGGTAACTTAACTTATAAACCGCCTGTGAAATGAGAGTGTCGACACAATACAATCAAGTCAAGTTGTCAGTCAACTGGTGGTGTTGTATGTTCGTCACTCGTATAGACACACCGACGGATAGACGGACAGACGGACGGACGGACAGATAGACAGCAACACAATATTGCGCATAATAATAAAAAGGCATATTTGAATAAAACCACTACTACACCGTTGACATAAGTGTCATTTTACTTAACAAATTAAGTATTTTGTGTAAACTCATTTACACGTTGAAAATTAAATCGATACAAGTGGTGTATATATGCTGAACTGAAATGAAGATTGTGTTTAGTGTGATGGTGGTTTTGCCAAGTGGTGTAAAATTTGTTTAATATTATTTTTTGAGAAGAATTTTCATTTCAACATTTTTTATGTAGGTGTTGAAAAGCAAATGTTAGCTAAGGATTTATTTATTTTATTCAAGTACTTTACAATCGGATTAAATTATGCTAGATCGATGGTGTTTTGAAATTCATAGCCCTTGAGACAATTCATATTTGAATTTACGCTTATATTTAAGATGTCCGGAGACCAGAGCAACGACCTCAAAATGATGTAAAAGATTGTCATAAAAATTATTTGGCCTCTTTAATATTTTGGTTTGTCGTCCTCTTTGGACTCCTAATTTAATTAATATCGACTTAACAAAAAACAGGACAGTTACAGAGACTGGCGAAAATTTAATTTCAACCTTAATTTCGAAAATGTAACCGACGTATAACAGTACTGGTCCCGAGAATTATATTTAAGGAAAACTTCTCTATGCATCCGAGTAAAAAGCCCTCTATCTAAACTGCATCATAACTGGTCACTTTAAGACAAAACTTACAAACCCTATCGTTCCAGTCGCTACTGAAAAGAAAAATGATGTACTTTAGAAAGTAATAACAATAAGCAGTTTAAATTACTATATTGAGCCGTACTGTGGGCTGGATTATGCAAAATAATGCAAAGTTGTTCCCCTTAAGTAGCATAAAATACAAAAAAATATCTATGGTTCTTTTTTATTTTATATTTGTGCTACTGAAGAGGGCTACAAAAGTAGCCGAAACCGGTCTAGCAAATATTTTATATTTTATATTTTTTGTGGATCCTTATGGGAAAAACTTTATTATTATGAATAAGCCACCTAACAAACCGAAACAAACAATAATATTAAAAGAATTGATCGGGAAAACGAGTTGAAATCGGTACAAATCCGAGAAAACTAGGGCGGATGAAAAGCAGTTTTAAATTTTCAGGAAACATCTTATTCCCTTAACTGGAGACAGTGATGAATATAAAAAATTAAAGTGAAAAAAACTGAAGTATAGTAAACACGTCACTTAATCGATACTTTTGCTTAATGCACCTAACAAGAGGAGAACATGAAAAAGGTTGACATTATCATAACAATTTGTTCGTCTATTTGGTCGATGTATTATTAGGAGAATAAAATGGGGCATGATCTAAGTATATTTACCAACATCAAATGATATATCGAATTTTTATGCAAATTACCCGACCATAATTTACCAATGTACAATACTTTTAATATTCCATCAACATTATTTTCTACTTAATAATGATGATGGGTTGCTTGTCTTTGAGTACCTATTCTACCAACTACGTAACAAACTGATAAATATCTAACAAGATTCTTACATGTGGGAGGTATTTGTCCTCGAGTTACGTTCCACTTTATATACTCGTAAATGCGGTCGTGGGTTGATATCATTTTTCAACAGTAGAGATCGGAGTGGAAGAAAATTTGGTTAGTAATATTTTCCAAAGAATTTCTTCGGAAAGAAAGAAAACGTCAACGTATTTCAATGCCTGTTTACACTAAGTCCGTTCAAAGTGTAGTAATTTCCCTCTTGAAACTAAATGATTGATATTTTAACATTTTCGATTAAAAAAGTTTTATTCATAATTTTCAAGACAACAACATTATTTTTGTTAATACAGGATGAAAATAGGAGTTGAGCTTGATACCGGACTTTCAAAATAGTAGTTCAGAGAATCAGAGGAGCTAATCGAAAAGCTTCTCTTATTTTAAATCGTTCCAGTATTATTTTGAACGTTTTCTTCAAGTTTGGAGAAAAAACTCAAGAATTAGTCCTAGAGATTTATTTCAGTGACTACCGTACAAATTAATATATAGGTTAGTTCAGTACCTGCTCAGTATAGCTAAGCCTAATAAAGCTAGCTAATCGATATAAAAACAAAAATTTAAAACTTTGTCAAATTTACAGGTCTACGAATAGGAAAAAAATTCGATTAGTCCAGTAAAAAGAGAAAAGATAAAAAGATCGACTAGGTTTATGTAAAGTATTTCATAATCTAATCTCTTAATTTGGTCTCTAAACTACAAAATTTTGTTTGTGATAACTATTTTAAGAGAAAATTTGTCTTGGCTTGAGAAACACTTGAAATTTAGAAACGGAAAATGGGTGAATAGAGACAATACATGGATTAATAGGAACACCATATTAAGTGTAAAGAGATTAATATAGGGTGATTAGGGACGAATGAAAGATGTATTGGAACATAGGATAAGCAACTGTCATAGTTGTCAACTTATCCGAGATTTTTTTTATTTTATTAAATGATATTACGCTAATTTCAACATAAAATTATTAAATATTATTCCTTTTTTTTGGATGTATAAATGAAAAAAATTCTAAATTATACTTTAATATTAATTTTGGTCAGTTCTATTGCTGGTCCCAATTCACACCTATCGTCTTTTTCGACTTCGATTTACTAGAAAGTAAAAGTTACATAATTCTGCTTATTTTTTCAAAAACTATAGAATTAAGACTAATGATGCGGGAATCAATTTTTAATATATTAAAGAATATATTAGTATTCGTAAAAGAAATAAACAAAAATACGATGGGAATTTTCAATTCGTGCCGATTCACTTCTGTTTACAGTAAACAAAAGAAAGGCATTGCATCATGAGAAATGAATCTGATATTAAAGAAACCAACGAAAGGTTTGATATAACGCCAATAACCCTAACCCCTATATGATTCACTATTAGAGGATTAGGTATAAAATAAGCAAAAACCACTCAAAATAATTACACCTGTTTTTTCCCACGAGTTCCCTTTTCCCTAAAATCGGATCTTCACTCACCATTGACTGACTGATCACTGTAGTAAGTAAGTAAACTGATCGTATCGTGTGTTTCGTGTGGCTGATGTTAAAGGTTATTCGTCCCATCATATCTCATACTCATTATGATCCTTATCGTTTGCATACCACAATATAAAACCATCATTTAGAGACAACACAACGAAAAAGGACAACCAACCTTGTATAGCTCAGGTTCAGAAACGAGGTGAGTAGTTAAAATTATTCGTTCAAAATTTGTTTACATGCCTCGCGTTCGTCAGAAAATTTTGTTAGTCTAATGTTAGCTAATGGAGTTTGCACCGTTACAAACCAGAGGGCTCTGATTCAAAAAATTAATGCACGCTAATTATTTTTCCATTGTTTTTCGGGGTATAAATATACTTAACTTCTGAAGTACAACCATATTCAAAGACTATGGAATAAAAACAATCAGTCACCAAGTTAGAAACTGTTGTTTTAATATCTAATGCATGTTAATTTTTTAAATGTGAGCCCTCTGGTTTAGAACGGTGCAGGCTCCGTTAGCTAACGTTAGGCTAACAAAATTTTCTGGCGAACGCGAGCACTGTCTTGTTCGATACCATTCTCATGCGCAATGAATTGTAAATACTGTTAATATTAGAGATGTGAAAATTAAACTAGATATTTGTTTTAGAGATAATTCGTATATTTGGAAATACTGTACTGTAAAAATTATAAATTTCGGAAATGTCAGTTCTATTGTGGGCAAGTGAAGAGATCTTAAGGGCAGGGTAAGGTATTAAAATAATTTTTTTTGCATTTTTTTTTTAATTTTTTTAATTGAATGCATAATATCTCAAGAATATTGTCTCAAAATTTCAAGTTGATTGGAGCAAAACTGACGAAGTTATAAGCATTTTTGTTATTACCTGGCAGATGTTTCGCTCTCTCTCTCTCTCTATATATATATATATATATATATATATATATATATATATATATATATATATATATATATATATATATCTCAGTTATATTATAGAAATTTCGATGGAAGTACTAACGTGTTTATACCTGTACTGTATATTTTGTCAGTGTAGGGTACAAAATTTAGTTTAGCAGTAAGTATTCTATATCAGTTTTATACCAGAATTTTTAAGTGTTCAAAACTTTAAAGCGTTTTCCCCACAGCTCACGTTTTCAAAGTCGGTGCCCCTCTAACTTCAAAACTACGGTACCGATCCTTTTGAAATTTTGAACACTATTTCTATACATAATTTACGAGGTAACGCTGGAGAGTTTTTTTCAAATTTGTTAATAATATTTATTTTACAATAACAAAATAGCCGATTTTTTCGCAAAAATCGTGTTTTTAGCTTCTAAGTGTTCCAAAGAAGTGAAAAATTGAAATTTCGAAAGACCCTCCCTGCGTTATCTGAGGAAAACTATTATCTAACGAATGAACTCTAATTTTTTTATTTCGGATGATCCAGCACCAAGTTATGAGAGGCACCGCAATTCTACTTTTTTCCGGGACACGTTCGAATAGTTGCTGCCATTACTATATTTTTTAATATTTCTTCGTGAAAATTTTTCACAATATTCTTCGAATGTTATACTTTAATGTACTACTGGTTTTAATAAATAGATTTTAACTCTGTCGTCACAACAAAAACATGCCTTTTTTGTACGAATTAACCTTACCCTCTCCTTAATTGTTTGTATTGTAAACAAGATTTCATCAGGCTGTCAGGTGGCAACATGCGAACTTTATAATAACTACTGTGTGCAGAACAAGATTATGTAGAGTTCATTCCAAATGGGTTGGCCACTGTTGAATTTACATAAGAAAAGTGGCCAAGTTATTTGAAATGAATTCTAAACAAATTTCGGGTAAATAATTTTGACCACTCAACTCGTTTCTAAACCTGGACTAGTACTCTATTTACTCCATCTTTGTTTTTCTCATCGCAACAATACTTGGCGTCGCGGCGATATTCATAAAGAAGTATTGTTCACAATATTTTACGCGGTAGTACCAAATGACACGTAACTGTACGTAATACTTACTGTTGCTTCAATGGCGGCCGATGTGTACTGTATAGATAAAGATAGCGTCGCTTGTCGATCGATTTCATCAGTTTACCCACCATCTATCTAAGTTAAATAATGACAAAGTGGCTGTATATTGTACAATATTTTCTATATTACATATACTATTTACCAGTAAGATGTGCTATTACGATACACAGGTGATCGAAATTTTTATAGACATTGTTGTAAACTGTCGAAGAAATACTGTCAACCCATTTATTTCAGTTTAAAATGAACTTCAGTTGTAGATGTAAGGAAATTTTGATAATACAATAAATAACGATTGGAATTTAAAATAGTTTTGTGATAAATTATATTTAAAGCTATCAATTTTTCAAACACCGATGGGTAAGTTGAGTTTTTATTTATATCAATCAATTTTATCTGGCCTTGTATAAAATTGGTTTGCTTATAAATCGGCGATATTATATTAATTAAATTTAATAGATTTGAACGTTACTTTATGGTATTCCATATTTAATATTAGTAAATAAAAACACTTTACTTTGCAAAATACCACTTTTATTTAATAATAGAAAACTCTTATGACATGTTGCGGTCAACGTGACCATTCTTAAACACGTTTAAGAATGGTCATATTGACCGAAACATGAGTTTTCTATTTTATTAAATAAAAGTGGTATTCTGCAAAGTAAAGCGTTTTTATTTACAAATATTATTGTAATTTTTATTTTAATAATACAGTAGAACCTCTGTTAACCGGATATCTATTTTACCCAAACATTTATCTTAAATCAAACACTCCGAAATTTTACATATAGTAAGTTATTTATAGTGCTCCACTTCGTTCACTAAAGGACTCATACACCCGGTTCCTAATCTACTGTAATATTTCACCTGTACAAAACGTCTGCATGTCATTTAATATATATTTAAATACACCGAACACCACACATAAAGAAGACATTGTTGGATGTAGAAAAATTTATACTTTATACATTGAATAAATATTAACGGAACACCACGGGTGGAGGCGCGGGGTAGTACCAATGTACATTGAGAAAATCGATAGGTGTGTTTTTCTTGTTTTCTTTTTTTCTTCTTGCTTTCTTCGCTGCCATCATCTTCGTCTTCCATTAACTATGGTACAACGGCGAAGACAGCAAGCAGCAGACAATGAATCATCATTTATTGAAACACCTTTTTAATATTCTAAACCATTTAAAGTTAGTAATTTGACTTTATTAACGATAATGTGAGTCAATTTTTTATCATGAGACATTATTAGCAATTTACTTTAAAAATATACCTATAAATGGATGTAGGCGGGTATCTACTTGCAGGTATGTAATTTGTTTATATTGTAAGATGAAATTAAGGATGGAAAATATATTAAACAGTCTTAAATTTATAACAACTGATTTTGTAGTGCAATTTTCTATTCTCTAGTCATATTAGATGATAAAAAAATTACCTATATAAAGTGACACTATTGTCGAGTTGGTTATCTGAGAAATTTTTAAAAGACATATTTTGCCTTTTGAGAATTTTTTCAAATCCAATAATAAAACATTCTTACAAGAAATTTCTTTATTGCTATTAGACTTGGAGAATTTTATTTCAAACATATAGAACAATAAACACATTGTACCACAGACAGTTATAAACTGAAAGTATCAGAAGAATGAATACATAAAGCCACAAGATTTAAGTACCTGATTCTATGCGTGTTTGTACTAAGCACTCGCACTAATCAGTGTTTAAATGAACTCTAACCTTTAGATAAACCACCACACACAGAGTGTGTTACTGACCAATATCCGTCCGCGGTAGCACCACACGCATGTATAATCAACTTCTAAAGTTGTTCTGGTTATTAAACACATGTTGTGTGATCGGACTGTAAAGTGTTAATATTAATTTCATGTTGAAAATCACTAAAGCAATTTAAAGAAAAGACCTATGCACTTGTGTCGGAAGCTCACTGGCACATTAATTATTTTCTTCCTGCTTCTTGGAAGAAAGGGAAGTTTGTAAAATATAGAACAATTTAAGAAAAGGTTCTTGCGAGTCCGCTACAGTCCACCACTGTACATAACAGTTGCCAATAACGGTAATTCATATTTTTATGTCATCGAAGATGACATATTAATATCGTTGTGTGATTGAATAATTATTGAGTTGCACATCCATATTGAATAAACGCAAGAGGGCTGTAGAGTTAACAACCATAAAGTTAACAAAAAATCATAAATTAACACTTTCACTGAGGTGACATTACTTAGTGCGTGTCAAAAACACGTACTTAACGAATTTTTTAATATTTTTTAATAAAAACTGGCTTAAAAGAAAACTTTGAAATAAACAAATTATCAAAAATAAAATTTTATTATCCCAGTTAAAACAAATATTATAAGTATTTCCCCTGAACAAAAAAAAAAAAACAATTAATCAACCAAAATATTCCACACTCTCAAAACAATTTTCCTTGTTTAAAGATTAAAATTCTTTATTTTTTTTTTTTTTTTTTGAATCAAAAAAATATTTCTTTGATTCAAAAAAATATTTTCTAAAATTTTATTTTCAGTAACAAAAGGAAATTTTTTTGATGTTTGTTTCTTTGAATCATAGAAATAATATTTTGATTCAAAAAAATATTTCTTCGATTCAAAGAAAAAAATAAAAGGTATTTTTAATCTTTAAACAAAGAAATCGTTTTGGGAGTGTAAAAAAGGGACAATTCGATTATTATACTTTTGAAAAATATACAGTGGAACTCCAAAAAGTACAACGAAATGTTTCCTTGCCTTCGTGAGTTGCAATTCTTGGAGTTCCTATGACGACGGTCTAAAAACATATATTTTTTAGTAAAAATAGAATTTTTAGACCATCATGGCGTCGCAGATATTTCAAGAACTGCAACTCAAGGGAATATTTCGTTGCAACTGCAAGGGAACCTTCCGTTGCACTTCTTGAAGTTCCACTGTAACTCAAGTAAACAACGAAATTTTCCTAGTATTACAGATTACTTTGCTATCTTTTTATTGTATAACAGAGGGTAAAGTTAAGTTAAATATCTAAAAAAATAATACTGTTATAAGGTGTACAGTAGAATAGCTAGGACAGTTCTGGGCCACCGCAAAACGGAGTAACTTGAATCCCTTTGACGATGTTTGAAAGCGTGTGTCTTATGGGTCTATTGCACCCATTTTACGGTACTACACATTCCGAACTGATGAGTCATCAAACTGTATCGATGTGCAAACCTTGACCTTTGACCCGGCACGTACCAAGTACATGTATTTAAAATTTGTTGTTGACATTTGACCCCACACGCGCTCATACTGTTAGCCTTGAAATTCGTAAGAGATGAGTCATTACCCGCAACCAAATTAATTTATGTTAACCCATTATGCGTCATCACAATTTACTTATGACAATTTGGTTTTGTGTTAACCCATTATGCGCCGGCACTAATGTAATTTTTGAATGCAAACCTAACGCATGCGCAGACTGAATTTAAGTACACGACGCATGCGCAGAGTGAATTTTAGGTTACAATTTGATAGATGGGGTACACTACTGCGTCAAAAATGTGGGGTTACCCTAACTCGGGGGTGGCCCCAAACTTTTGACACCGTACTGTACTTAAATTTTTGGTACACTGCCGTGTCAAAAGTGTGGACCCCCCCTGGCCAAAAAGGTATCCTATCACTTTTTGAAGCGTACTGTACGTGCAAACCTTGACCACAACACGCGCTTGCCTTAATTGCGTCATCTTAAACGAACTATCACGTCAAAAAATGTGGGGAATACCCTAACCCAGGAGTAGCCCCAAACTTTTGACGCCGTACTGTACTTAAATTTTTGGTACACTGCCGTGTCAAAAGTGTGGACCCCCTGTCAAAAAAGCTATCCGATCACTTTTTGAAGCGTACAGTACTTATTTTGTGTACGTGAAAACCTTGACCCCAACACGCGCTTGCCTTAATTGCGTCATTTTAAACGAAAATCGGGGAGGCCGCTAAATTTTGTGGGGGCACTGTACCATGCGCTAGCCGCAATCATGACTTCAGACTCCAGACTCCAGAGTCCAGATTTCTGACCGCTACTGTACTGCCGGAAATTTGGGTGTCAATTGTACTTGAGGTTTTTTTTGTATATGAGTCAAGTCTTTATAAGATTAATTTGTTTATTTAATAAAAACTCGTGACTTTATACGGTTTGAGTTTGTTTATTTAAGATTTTTTTAGCTGACTTAGGATGATGTAATTTCATGATATGTTTGAATCATAGCCAGAGGGGAATTTTATTTAAAAGCAAGTCACAACTTGTCAGTTCCAGGAATTTGTTTACATTAATGTCATCGTAAATCATTAATTTTATTATCTTTATTTAAGATTTTGCTGACTCATACTCAGATATTTTTTTAATTTGTTTATTTATATAAGTTTTAGTTTAAAAAATGTTTATTTAAGATTTTGACAACACAGCAATTTCTTTGTTTGATTTCAAATATGAAATAGTTTTCTCGGAATTTTTAATTTATGGCCTAATAATAATCGGGGGTTTTTTCAATTTGTTTATTTATATAAGTTTTAATTTTAAAAAATGTTTGTTTAAAATTAGTCAGCAATTCTTTTATTAGGTTTCAAATGCGAAATAAATTTCTCGGAATTTGACATTTGACCTTCGGTTATTTGCGTTGTAAAAATTCTGAGTCAGCATTTTTTGTGATTCTCCTCCAGAATTTTTCGAGCAGTCAAAATCGTATAAATTGAGGTCTGCGTGTCGCCTCAAATCACTTCTTCAGCAAACTTTAAGCAGTTAATATTGTTATTGTTGCAAGAATTTGTATCGAGGTTTTTTTAAATTAAAATACAACAATGGCTTCATTAAACGACGTGGCAACTAGAATGGTGGAAAATGTACGAAACGCGCTATCATTACTGGAAATGGATACCCGGGATGCAGATGAATTGGAAAAATGGATGAAACATACAAATACCAATATAAGACTAATCAACAAGGCTATACGTGGAGCGGAAAATTTGGGACAACGCAAACATTTTGAATCATGTGCGGGAAAAATGAAAGGATTTCGAATCAGAATGAAGGCGCTACGAAAACATGGTAAGTTTTTTTCAAATATAAATTTATTTTTTAATAATTTTTTTTATAATTTTGATATATCAACATGGTAAGTTTTTTAAATATATATTTTTTTTTTTAATGATTTTTTATAAATTTGATAAATAATTTTTTTATGTTGATTGTTTCAGGTGCCGGCATGAATCGAAATCAACGTAAAAGATCTGATAGAATTCAATGGGCTGACGTGGAATCCGCATTTGCAAGTCGAATACGAACGGGAGTGGTTACCAACATAACACACATAGAACCAAAGGACTTTTTAGACGACGCTACATCGATGTTCACTCGGCGAATACAAAATATATTAAAAAAATACTTAACGATAAAAGTCAACACAACGTTTTGCGGGTTATTTGTGAAAACTGATGGTGACGAGGATAAATACGACATGAAACACTTCAATACACCGAATATCATAATAGATCGTGGAACAAACCTAAAACAGTGCTACATGGAACATGTACGGGAACCAATTTTGAGAAAATTGAGCGAGTTTACCGAGTCGGGGAGCGGATGGGCTTTATCAAGCATAATCAACCTAGCTGTGAACATCAACAAGTATACACCTTTCCGTGGATCAAGCTACATCGAATTACCTCAAGAAATACAAACGAAAAAAGCATGTATCAACATCCAAAACTTCAACGATGACGCCTGTTTCGCGTGGGCAGTGGTATCTGCACTTCATCCAGTTACACGGGGTAATCATCCATATCGAACCAGCTCTTACCCACACTACTCAACGGTGCTAAATTTAGACGGGATACAGTTCCCA
The DNA here is from genome assembly GCA_035578155.1 of Brachynemurus nebulosus. Taxonomy (NCBI): domain Eukaryota; kingdom Metazoa; phylum Arthropoda; class Insecta; order Neuroptera; family Myrmeleontidae; genus Brachynemurus; species Brachynemurus nebulosus. The sequence goes on along the minus strand of JAPWDM010000008.1, from coordinate 36,280,905 downwards.
ATGACGATTCAGCAAGTGAGCAAATTCGAGAAACAGAACCCAACAATATCAGTCAACGTGTTTATACTAAAAAAACAAAATGGACATTTCGAAACCGTACCTGCTGCGCTAACGAGAGAGAAGAAACAAAACCACATAAACCTTTTAATGATCCAGAACGAGTATTACGAGGATGAAGACAACGAACAGGACAACGATCAAGATTTACGCTACCATTTCTGCTGGATTAAGGACTTATCGCGACTCGTATCAAAACAACTATCAAAACGTGACGGGAAAAAATATATCTGCGATCGATGCTTAAATTACTTTCGTACGGAGGATAAACTGATAAAACATACAGAAGACTGCGTGAACATGAACAACTGTCGGGTGATAATGCCAGAAGGGAAAAGCAAATACATATTGTTCAAAAATTACAGTAACAAGAAACGTGTTCCATTTATAATTTACGCGGACGTCGAGTCATTCCTGCAACCTGTGACGGATAACGAAAATCGGAAAAACACGACAACGTATCAACAACATCGGGCATACAGTATCGGTTACTACTTTCACTGCTCCTACAACAACCAGTTAAGCTACTATCGATCATACCGCGGGCCGAATTGCGAAAAATGGTTCGCGGAAGAACTGGCAACGTTACGTGAAAATATCTTGGAACCCATATATGATAACATAATACCAATGAACGAGTTAACACCAGAGGAACAACAGCAACTTAAACAACGAAGTACCGGGTGCCACATTTGCGAGAAACCATTCAAACCTGAGGATATTGTGGTTCGTGATCATAACCACTTCACCGGCGAATACAATGGACCTGCGCACAAGGGATGCAACTTGAATTATAAGGATTTTCATATGATTCCTGTTGTATTCCACAACTTGAGTGGTTATGATGCACATTTCGTAATAAAGGATATAGCAACAGCATTCGAGGGACGTGTCGACTTACTACCAATCAACAAGGAACGATATATTGCATTCACTAAACATGTTACGGGCAGCGAAATTACATTTAGATTCATCGACTCTTTCCGATTTATGGCATCAAGTTTGGATAAATTATCTTCATATCTCAACGAGTTCAACATAGTTAAATCACAATTTCCGGATACCGACTACAAATTACTTACGCGCAAAGGTGTTTTTCCGTACGACTACATATCAGGCTGGGATAAATTGGAAGAAACATGTTTACCATCACGGGGGAAATTCTACAATCGACTCAACGATAACGATATCACCATGGATGACTATACACACGCACAAAAAGTTTGGGATACATTCAACATACAGACGCTTGGAGAATACTCGGATTTATATATAAAAACGGACATACTACTACTCGCGGATGTTTTCGAGAATTTTCGGGATACGTGCATGCGCACACACGGATTGGATCCAGCTCATTATTACACGACGCCGGGACTTACGTGGGATGCAGCCTTAAAATATACAAAAGTGGAGTTAGAACTGATATCTGATGTGGACCAATTATTATTCATTGAACGTGGTATTCGAGGTGGATTGAGCCAGTGTAGTAACCGATACGCGACAGCAAACAATAAATATATGAACACCTACGATCCGGACGAGGAATCAAAATACCTGATGTACTATGACGTGAACAACTTATATGGATGGGCAATGTCACAATACTTACCAACGGGAAATTTCAAATGGATGGAAAATACTGACATAGATGTTCAACAAATACCCGATGATTCACCTACAGGATACATACTTGAAGTGGATTTGGAATACCCGAGAGAACTGCACGATAAACACAACGATTTACCATTATGTCCAGAGAGAATGTGTGCACCCGGTACTAAACAGGAAATGTTATTGGCAACGCTATACAACAAACAGAAATACGTGATACACTATCGGAACCTGAAACAATGTCTACAACACGGGATGAAATTAAAGAAAATACATAGAGTGCTACAATTCGATCAATCACCATGGCTTAAATCCTACATAGATTTAAACACAGCTCTAAGACAAACGGCGGGAAACGAATTCGAGAAAAATCTCTACAAGCTACTCAACAACGCGGTCTTCGGGAAAACGATGGAAAACGTACGGAAACACTCGATCGTGAAATTGTTAACGAAATGGTATGGACGATATGGTGCGGAAGTTATGATAGCGAAACCGAATTTCCACAGCCGCACCATATTTGACGAGAATCTTATCGCAGTCGAACTACGGAAAACGGAAGTGTTTATGAACAAACCAATATATGTCGGGCAAGCAATTCTGGATATTTCGAAAACATGTGTCTACGATTTTCATTACAACTGCATACAGCCAACGTTCGGGAACAACAGCAAATTACTCTACACAGATACAGATTCGTTAATTTACGAGATAAAATGCCCAGATATTTACGAAATAATGAAACGAGATATTCAGTACTTTGATACGTCAGATTACAGCGCGGATAATCAATATAATATGCCAAGAGTTAATAAGAAAATACCCGGGTTAATGAAGGATGAGCTAAATGGACGAATATTTACAAAATTTGTGGGTTTAAGATCAAAAATGTATAGTTGTCAAGTGGACGGCGAGGATCACACGAAGAAAGCGAAAGGTGTAAAGAACTCTGTGGTTAAGAAAACGATAACTTTCAACGATTACGTGGACTGTCTAAAACACAATACAATCATAAACCGACAACAAAACCTGATACAATCGAAAAAACATAACGTGTATAGTGTAACTCAGAACAAGGTGGCGCTCAGCCCGTACGATACGAAACGATATATTGTGGAGGGGGAAACGGATACTTTAGCATGGGGACATTACTCGTTAAATTAGTACGCAAGTGGAAATGGCATCGTCATCATCGGCTTACTGGAAACGGCTACAAATATTTTCAAGTGAACTGGATAAACTACGTAAACGGGTTGATACCTATGAAAAAACAATTGATGCTATTGTAAAAATGCAAAATTTGAAATTGTCTGAACCGGAATCAATGGACTGGGATAAAATGGATGTTTCAATTGGTGAATTTTTCGAACGTGAACCAATGCTACTGAACGAACTGACTTTGGAAACATTTCTTCAAATCTACAAGTGGATCAGTTTGAATGTGTTGAAAAGTTATGGTGCGAAAATCATACAACGCGCTTGGATTTGGTTACCATCCGATTATCGAGCCATGTTTCAAGAATGTGAACCATGTTTTGAACATTATAATCGACCATGGCAACAAGATCATATTGATGGACCACCTGGTTTGAAAATACGCTGTGAAATGTGCAAGAATGGCGTGAAAATGGAGGAAAACTTTCAACCGCCTGTTGGTGAACCATTGACATTTGCAACACGGATTTCACACGTTGAAGACATATTTCTGACTCATCCTTATTTGTATACAAAAGTCAGAAATTTCGATATGTTATTATACTTAACAAAACAACTATTGAAATATGATATTTGGGTGCAACATCTGTATGCATATATGATACCCGAATATGCACAACGAATTTGTCAAGTATGGGATCAGTTACCTGAAAACATGAAACAATTACGTTCGGGTGTTATTGAATATATAAACAAATCATACAATTTTTAATATTTATTTATTGTAAAAAATATTTCATATACATTTATTGTAAAAAAATATTTCATATACAAAACATTTATTGTAAAAAATATTACATATACATTTATTGTGAAAATATTTTGTATTCATACTTATATTTTAAAAATAAAGAACAATAATTATTTACATATATGTGTTATTTATTTGAAAAAAAACTTTTTATCTTACAGGGTTAAAAAAATATAAAAATAAAATATACACTTCAATGAGGGATAACTGCTGCTTCTTATACGGTGGTGTTCTTCAAAATTCAGTAAATTCTTAGTGTGGATAATCAATTAATCATCATCATCATCATCATAATCGCTAGCATCTTCTTTATCAGTTTCATCCAGATAATCACCTAGTGGCTCAATAACATCAGCCTTTTGAAGTTCGCGAAGTATAGAGAATATTTCTCGACCAACAGTAGTTTCTTTTAAAGCATTTAACTCTTTGATTAAATCTTCTCGATCGTAAACGTTAAACAACAACATATTTTTATTTTCCTCTAAACTTCGAATAATATTGAGTATTTTTTCACCAGTCTCTGAAGTCTCGTATAAACGTTGTAATTCATCTATTAAAGTATTAGGATTATGCCAGTATTTTATTTTTTTCGATTGTATGTTAACATTTCTAGACTCTTTCAAGTTGTCTTGCTTAAAATGCTTAGCTAAGGCCCCGTTTTCGACATTTTCATTTGAAGCTATATGACGTTTTAAGCTTATTGGATTAACCTGATTGACAATTTTCGCTTCATTTTCCGAGTCAACGTTTCGAACCTCTTTTAACATTATAATATCTAAAGCAGTTCCTAAAAGTTTAGTTAGTTGTGAAGAGGAGGTTGTTTCATTGCAATTGTTATTAATTGCTGTTAAGTGATTTACTTGCTTACTTTCATTAGACCAACTATCTTTCTCGTTTTCAGATTGACGACGGTTTTCTCCTCTTTTCAAAGAGTTAAATTTGGCTTGAATGGCTTCAGTTGCAGCAGCTATCCTTTTTTGGTCAAACGGATTCAAGATTGCTTCAGAGTAATCAATATCATGCTGTAGTTGAGATGTATTTTCATCATCATTATCATCAAACCTAGATATAGAGATATCATCAGGTGTTTTATTATTAGCATCATATGGTATGAATTTGCTTGATGAGTTATCATTCTTTCCAATCGTACAATCATTAATATTGCTTAACGAATTATGTTGAGCATTTAAGTGTCTAGAAAGATTAGACTTTCGCGTAAATGCTTTAGCACAAAAATCACAATTATACATCGTTCAGCGGGAGGTCTGAAGCGTTCGCTAGTAAATGAATAACTGTTCAAAGATTTATTGCTTCTCTACTTATATATACTTAGCTCATTTGCTTCACCGAGCGACTCATTTGACTCCAACGAGTGACTCACATGCTCCCGGAGTGTCTCATTTTGTTCCCGGAGTGACCCATTGGGCTCCCGGAGTGACTCATTTTGCTCCCGGAGTGACTCATTGGGCTCCCGGAGTGACTCATTTTGCTCCCGGAGTGACTCATTTTGCTCACGGGGTGACTCATTTTGCTCACGGGGTGACTCATTTTGCTCCCGGAGTGACTCATTTTGCTCCCGGAGTGACTCATTTTGCTCCCAGAGTGACTCATTTTGCTCCCGGAGTGACTCATTTTGCTCCCGGAGTGACTCATTTTGCTCCCGGAGGACTCATTTTGCCCCCGGATTGACTCATTTTGCTCCCGGAGTGACTCATTTTGCTCCCGGAGTGACTCATTTTGCTCCCGGAGTGACTCATTTTGCTCCCGGAGGACTCATTTTGCTCCCGGATTGACTCATTTTGCTCCCGGAGTGACTCATTTTGCTCCCGGAGTAACTCATTTTGCTCCCGGAGTAACTCATACACCTTATCATCCTTAAAGAGCTCATACACCTTATCATGGTTAAAGAGCTCATACACCTTATCATGGTTAAAGAGCTCAGACACCTTATCATGGTTAAAGAGCTCATACACCTTATCATGGTTAAAGGGCTCATACACATTATCATGGTTAAAGGGTATAAAATAGTTAAACTTACACAAAATATTGTCAATTTACCGGTGGTTGTCAAAGAGTTAACATCTCTTTCGCTGAAAAAACAATTTCGTGGTATAACAATTGTATTTCGAACCATGATAATTTACAATTCAGAGCAGTCCACCACTAGACAACCTAGCAAAGGACTTTCGAAACCTAAGATCATTAAACGTAAAACTTTTAAGCGACAACACATTTCACCCGAAAATTTAGCATTCCTTAAATCACTAGGTCTTAAAGTGAAAAGAACATGGTACTCAGTAATGTGCTAAATATTATTAACAGTTTGTAATTTGATGGTCAACTAGCAATAGCTATTAGTATCCATTTTCGGATACATCCCATAAATTAACTAACTATCCTCACCAATTTTAATTATTTTATATAAAGTTGTGGATTGTGTGAGTAAATTCAGTTCTACGGCGGCGATAAAAAATGGCGTTTCTTGATATACAAGGTTATCAAGGAGCTAACAGCCAATTTTATTTTAAAGAAGTTGGTATCGTTGCGGAAAATTCGGATGAAATATTACATCTTATATTCGATGCACCGTTTGATTTCAACGAGTTGCCGAAGAAATATGAACGGGTTGCTGCACGTTGGCTTTGCCGAAATTGGCATGGGATACCTTGGTCGTATGGATTTATTCCGTACAAAAAAAACTTCATACCATATTGAAACCTATATTAAAGAAGTTTGATGTCATATACGTCAAGGGCAGTGAAAAAGGAAATGGATTTCAAATTTGTTTGATGACACCGAACACCGGTCGTGGATTTTGAATTTGGAGGAAATATTTGATGTATCGAAGATTTCCAATCTGCGAGATGAATATTATTCAAGACGTTGTATGCTTCATTCATACAAAATTTGTACATTAGAAAATTGTATTCTTTTAAAAAATTTTTATATGAAAAATAAATAGATTTTAAGTAATATATAGATTTAAGCAATTTAATTTTTTGTATACATATTCTATAAATAAAATTTAGAAAAAAAAAATATGTGCGTTTTATTTAATTATTACCCTGAATTCCCCTATTTTTTACAGGAAGAAGTTACTTTCGTTAATCTATAAAAGTATTGACAAAAAATCTTATGAATTTTTTTTATTCTAATTGAAAAGCATATTATTTCATGATACACCCTGTATAAGAATACACTCATGCATACATGCATTTATACCTGCACCCATGTATACATGCATTTGTATATTATAATTATATTATGTATGTGTGATGTAAGTTTTAAGTTAATTTTTTACCCCAAAACTACTAATTTATAAAAAAATTTAGCAAATCTTAATGCTGTTATAATTTTTATATTAAACAACATAGTTAAATTATAGTATACATATTAAGAAATAATCCAAGTATTTATTGTACAGTAATATATACGAATTTATTTGCAAACATATTACTTTTTTGCTAATTAAGCAAATATTTTTCCAATGTTGATAAAAGTGATAAATTATTTTAGTTAGATTTTGTTGACATAAAGACTACAATCATTTACTAGTATGTATTTATAAAATTAAAATTAAATAGCGATATACAGAGTGTATACATAACATATTCTTAATATACAACCGGTCAGAAATCTGGAGTCTGGACCCTGGAGTCTGAAATCTGGAGTCTGAAGTCATGATTGCGGCTAGCGCATGGTACAGTGCCCCCACAAAATTTAGCGGCCTCCCCGATTTTCGTTTAAAATGACGCAATTAAGGCAAGCGCGTGTTGGGGTCAAGGTTTGCACGTACACAAAATAAGTACTGTACGCTTCAAAAAGTGATCGGATAGCTTTTTTGACAGGGGGTCCACACTTTTGACACGGCAGTGTACCAAAAATTTAAGTACAGTACGGCGTCAAAAGTTTGGGGCTACTCCTGGGTTAGGGTATTCCCCACATTTTTTGACGTGATAGTTCGTTTAAGATGACGCAATTAAGGCAAGCGCGTGTTGTGGTCAAGGTTTGCACGTACAGTACGCTTCAAAAAGTGATAGGATACCTTTTTGGCCAGGGGGGGTCCACACTTTTGACACGGCAGTGTACCAAAAATTTAAGTACAGTACGGTGTCAAAAGTTTGGGGCCACCCCCGAGTTAGGGTAACCCCACATTTTTGACGCAGTAGTGTACCCCATCTATCAAATTGTAACCTAAAATTCACTCTGCGCATGCGTCGTGTACTTAAATTCAGTCTGCGCATGCGTTAGGTTTGCATTCAAAAATTACATTAGTGCCGGCGCATAATGGGTTAACACAAAACCAAATTGTCATAAGTAAATTGTGATGACGCATAATGGGTTAACATAAATTAATTTGGTTGCGGGTAATGACTCATCTCTTACGAATTTCAAGGCTAACAGTATGAGCGCGTGTGGGGTCAAATGTCAACAACAAATTTTAAATACATGTACTTGGTACGTGCCGGGTCAAAGGTCAAGGTTTGCACATCGATACAGTTTGATGACTCATCAGTTCGGAATGTGTAGTACCGTAAAATGGGTGCAATAGACCCATAAGACACACGCTTTCAAACATCGTCAAAGGGATTCAAGTTACTCCGTTTTGCGGTGGCCCAGAACTGTCCTAGCTATTCTACTGTGTACAAATCCAGTAGTTAGGTGTAACTTAATGTTACACCTAACTATACGTACATGGTATATCACCACACCACATTTAATATCATCAATCGCGCTCAACAATCATATAGCCTCATTGAGTAGGTAATTTTTCAATTTTATGGTACAACGCCACCAATAATCAATTGTCTGAGCAAGATGTGACATGACACGCGTGTAGTCGGGGAGCGGTAAATAACATTTTCTCTCATAGTTTTTAGCTAGCGCGACATATAAGTTGATGACACGCACAAGAGTTGACTCTGTATATGTGTGTGTGTGGGTGTAGGCTGAGTGGCAAGGCCACGTTCACATGTTGATGTAATATTACATATAGCAGTTTAAAGAAAAGCTAATGTTATATATATATATATATATATATATATATATATATATATATATATATATATATATACATATATATACATATATATATATATATATATATATACATATATATATATATACATATATATACATATATATATATATATATATATATACATATATATATATATACATATATACATATAAATATATACATATATATATATATATATACATATATACATATATATATATATATATATACATATATATATATATATATATATATATATATATATATATATATATATATATATATATATATATATATATATATATATATATATATATATATATATGAAATGGGAAATGTTTACTTTTATTCTTCAATATCATTTACTAGGTGTGTGTAATATTATACCGGAAAGTGGAAAAGAAAGGGGGTGGGGATGCTGTTGTCTACGTGTTATACGGTTTATGTAATGAAAGTTATTGTGAAAAATAGTTATATTTTTTTATTAGATGGTTATACGTCATCGATCATCTCGAAAAATTATTTTTCGATTAGATACATTAATAAAACATGTGATTATATTGTTAGATAAATGATATATTAACACAAAAATTTTTTTTGCACGACTGTATATTTTTATAAATTAACCGATGCTGCTGACAAGACTAGTAAGTTACATTTCCCGAACGTTTGTTCATATACATTACAACCAAGAAATAACAGTACGGTAAGTAAATAAGAGTGCAGGAAGTAAAATCAGCTTCAAAATGATTGTAATTATTTGTTTAAATTGTATCTACTGAAAGTTTTGTATAACCCTAGAATCATACGTTGGTCTACGAGAAACGTTAATCATACATCGACGTCGTTTTGACGGATGGACTTTTTACGGAGAGGCGTAGAGTTTATTTGCAAAAAACATTTTTTTTTTTGCATAACAATATTACAAAAGCGAACAAAATATTTAAAAAAATTGGATTTGGAAAAATTTCTTAATGTAAATATTTATTAATTTTTTTAATTTTTTTATCAAAGCATATTTTCATTATAAAAATTAAAAAATAGATAAATACATCAATTGTAATAATTAATTTATGAACTATTATGAGTCAGTGGACATGTGTGACTTTACAGAATGTGAAATTTCTCAGTCATAAATATTCCTATAGACATGTAGTTATTTCCCCATTAGGCACATTTGTAAATTTTCTAAAATTTGTTAGTAATTTTTCGAATAAGATCTCAAAAAATAGTAAAAATTAAAATATTTTCCACAAAATAAATTGTTAATCTTTTATTAAGTCATTCGAAATGCATTCTTTAGTTTTCGATTCAATATATTAAAACTTCAGTATTATGTCGTCTCTATAAGTTGAACAGCTGTAATCATCTTTCACATTATCATAATCATTGAATAAATTAATTATAACATCCATATCTTTAATAAATTTTAAAAAAAAAATTAGGAAAACTTTTATATGTAGTGTACAAAATCTTCAAAAAAAACATACGTTAATCATACATCGACGTCCTTTTGACGGACACTGTTTCAATACAAACAAAACGACAATGACTATAAACAAAATAAATATATGTGGTGTGTTATAATAACAAATAAATTAGATAACAAAAATCTCACAGCAAACAAGTAACAACAAGTCGTAGTATTGGAGCAGGTAGAGAAGTTCGTACGTCATTTTGACGTGTACGTATGATTCTAGGAATAACCAAACAATTTTGCAATGAGAAACCTTTCTTCGTTTGCGCAAGTGGACTGGGTAAAATAAATCAATCCCGTGGCCTATGATTCATAAGACACATCTATTTGACTGATATCGACCTTATTTTAAAAATTTTTTAGACTGATTCATTTTAAAATGCGTTTCTGCATATCTGTAAGTTCATTCTCTGACGAATCTACAATTGATTTTTAAAAAAATATTTTAGTGGAGGATTAGTTGGTACATCGGTTAAAATGAAAAACTAGCGAAATTTCAAAATTGCGGTTTATAAAAAATCGTAATAATTTGAAAATTACTGGTCACTTGCTCATGAAATTCTGATGTCTTATCTAAACTAAGTAAACATATTCTGATTGCTAAATACCATAATTTGGAAAAATAAAGCCCAAAAATTCACTGGAAGTGGTTTTAAATTCAAAATAATTTTATGAATTCTAGCAAAATAAAAATTATACCATTCTTTGATATCTGTTTAGTCATAAATCAAAATACTGCTTAATTTCATCATAATAAAACACACCTCTCTTTGGCGCGAACTTTATGAAAGACACTGTATCTACATTTGTCTCTCAGGAAAATACAAAACGAATAATTTAAACTATTTGTAATAAATAATTGAAAATTTGTATATTCATAATTAAGTATTAAGCTGCATATTAACAAACAAACTATTCGAATACATATGTACACATATAGGTACATATACCCTATTTACTATATCTATACATATACGTATAATATCTACGGCTAAAACTAAATAGATTGCGAGTAAAATGGGAGATCGAATTGTGTTATATGTATACGTACCTAGCGAGCATTTAAATCGGCTACGTAAATTAGATCATTAAAATGTTACATTGAAATCTGCCGAAACATTTTAACCGAAAATATAATGTACAGTTGTAATAGCCAATTCGATACTACACGGGTACAGTTTGACTAGAACTACATGAAATGACTTTAAGGGGGAAGTTCACGCCAGAAACGGCTAATAAACTAATTTTTTTCGAATCTCGTTTTTTGATTTTATTTTGTTCTGTGCTTCTTTACAAACGCTCCTTTGCAGACAACGCTTTTTAGTTTTGGTATGTACATGAGTTATAGTATGCACTGAGATAATGTTTTTTTATTTGTATGCCTTTGTAGACGTATTTGTTCAAGGTTGATTTGTTTTTTTCAACATCTGCTTTGTATGTCATTTGCTTATTTTTCCCGTTTCCCGAAAGTTGTGTTTCTCCTGACAAGGAAAATCATATCTTAAGTTTTAGAAAAGATAGAGACTTAATTTAAAATTCTGTTCATAAACATATTGCGCATAAAGTGGAGTATGCTTTTTCCATTTGAACAATTGTAACTATTTTTAAACATTTTTTTTTCTTTTAATAAAAAAATGGGTTTTATAATTTTTAGAAGTTTGGGATTACAATTTTATAGTTAATTTTTAAAATAACCTGGAACCCATAATCAGCTTTATGCACAGGTCCTTTAGGAATAAAATAATGAAAAAATATTTAAAAAATATTCATTACTTTTTGAGATAAGGCGTTCCTTGTAAACGCTTAAAAACTTGTGAAAATGGTCCCCCTCCACTCACAGGTAAGAGTAATGAATGTTTCAAAAACAAAATTCTCTATTTAAAACCCTCCCTAATTTGAAATAAAATTTCAACACGCAAAATAATCATAAATAAAAAAGTTGCCTTTTTATTTGAACTCCCCCCTTAAGTTCTCAGTAGGTTATCTACTTGAGTCTGTAAGTATTATAATGAGACAGTTTCAATTGTACTGAATACAGGGTGACATTTGTTGCGAGCGATAAGATAATTTCACTTATTTTTTTAAAAATTTCTGGTTACTAGTAGTTACTGTCACGGTTACGAGTTATTTCATTTATTTTTAGATGGCCTTTACCCATTTATATGTATGTATATGTAGCTTGCATATGAGTATTATTTTGGAAGCTGTTTTGCATTACGATTACTCTGTTATTACGCTGTTACATCGCTACTTTAGTAAGCGTTTACTATATCTGTTTTAATAAATGCACGATGCAATTTTCTAAATACAAGACGACACAAGAGTGGCACCGATATCACACTAGGTATATCTATATACATTTCAAGAAATTGTAAAGGAAATTCAAGGTTTGCAATCGAAATTCTACAGTAGAAGCTTAGGATGTTATGGATATCCGTAACCGTAACCGAAACTACCGGTTATCTGAAAAAATTACTTATCCGAAACCGAAACCGTATCCGAAAATAAAAGTTTCGGATTTGTTTTGGATAATAACAAACAACGGCCGTTGGAAAACTGAGATTAAATCGAAGCAAGTTTTTGGTGCATTTATTCCTCTTGATAGATTTCCATTGATTTGTGTTTGGCGTTCACTTTTTGGGGTAAAAGTGTACTACTTTCTTCAAAAAAAAAAAAAAAAAAAACTTTCACTGAAAGCAATTATCCGTAACCGCAACTGTATCGGAAACAATATCCGATATTATTACATATCTGTAACCGAAACCGAAACCGAAAAAAAATGTTGTTTTTGAATATCCTTATCCGTGTCCGTATCCGAAATTTCATATCCATAACATCCCTAGACTAGAAGCAATTATAATAATTTGCTATAAAATTGTCGAGAATTTTTTTGACGATACGGTCAATATATAAATTTATTTATGTAATTAGTACATAATAGAATGATATTTGAGGAATATTCTGTAAAAAATTCATTGAAAAAAATGCATAAATGAGCCAGTGGCGGTAGATTTTTGTAGACGCCTCAGAAAAAGAGGCGTCTACAAAAGAAAAAAAGACTTGCATTGCAGTGAACCGCATAACTCATCACCGGATCATCCGAAATAAAAAAAAAAAATAAAAATAAATAAAAAAGATTTCGTTCGTTTATAAATTTCACAAAATAACACCGTCAAGTATTATTTCATTAACTGATTGTATTTTTCCCTTAACGGTTCTTAATTGGTTAAAATTTTTTGAAAGTATTAGTGGATATTTTATATTTATTTAGTTTGTTAAAAGAAGGTATCCGGTGTGTTTAAGGGGACAATCAGGGCCATATTAATCCTAAGTGCCGCCCTAGGCATCGTGAAAAAAGCCGCTCCCACTTTTTGTTCAAAAATAAGAAAATTTAAAATATTTCTCATAACTTATGCCTCATAACTGATTTAAATTTCGACATTTTGTGTATTAAACATCGGTCTATAAAATAAATCACTTGCTCTAGGTTGCTCTAATGTAAAAACCATCTTAACCGAGCCCATCTGCCGTTTATTAAGATTCAAAGTACATGAGCTTGTATAATCGTGTAGATTCCAGCCTTCCTCACTGCATGTCTTCATTATTAAACTCAAATTTTAACCTAACACTGGCCAACAATTGCAATTACACCACTATTTTTGTAACATTTAGTACTGGGAGTGTCAATTCATACAATGTATTCTGTCATAATAACAATTCACTGTAAATTATTTTCACTAAAATAACATGTACCTATTTGTACGTCATTTCGTCCTCACACCGCACTCTATCTATTTCGTTCTCTCACTTACACATCCGATATGTCTATGTCTGTTTTAGTTATTTATTTGTAGTACAATGTCCGTATTTAATAGGACTAAAGATATAACATTAATTTACTGGTCCTCCAATTAACATAACAAAGCTGCTAGCGGCATCACATATAGATACCTACAAGCATATATTTGTTATACATAAAGGTAATTGTAGAGAGAAATGGTTGCATTGAGCCAATGACTGCGTATTCTATAATCGCGGTTTAACATAAACAGACATAATATTTGCCTAGATACATCTATGCCTGGTAAATTAAAATTAACTAATATTTTTAAAGTGAAAACTTCTATAGCGAGGGACACTCTGCATGGGGGTGTAATGAAGTCTGTAACGATTAAGAAACGTCTGTAACGAAATTTGTAATGGTTTTAAGGTGAAAATGGTTGTTCAAATTATTTAAAGCGGTATTTCTATGTGATGCGTAGAATTTAAAGTTAATTTTAGGATTTTTTTTCTGTATCAAAATAAAATACAATCTTTTCAGGTTTTTCATGTTTCTATTTGCATCTTAGATTGTACGAAAAAAATTTTCCTCTTTCAATTTAGAACTGTTTATGTTTTTTGAGCTTAAAATGGACTCCTCAAAAAATTACTATTAAAAATAAATGATTTTAGTTCGAACGATAACAACTAATATGTAGAACTGTAAAACAACGTACAGAAATTATATCCCAATCGGAATGAATTTTGTCTTTACTGCCCACCAGTCAAAAAAACGTAGTTTCTAGGAAAACTTGTTTAAAATTTTATTAACAAATTTTTCATAAAATATATCATAATTACGAAAAAATATTTCCCTAAAAAAAAATATACTTACTAGACATTGGACAAAATGATTCCTAACAGGGTTGGAGTGTACAATATTTTGATCTGGGGGCTATAAATTTTTTTAATTTTGTCATATAAACGAAAAAAATATTTTTAATTTTGTTTTAAAAGTCAATTTTATTGATATTTACATTTTATTTTATAACTTTATGTACACTGTGAAAAAATTTGTGTTAAAATTAACACATTTCACATGTCCAGAACGGTCCACTCAATTTTTTGTGTTATTTTAAAACAAAGCATATGTGTCAAATCCATACACAAGATTTGTGTCAATTTTTTAACACAGAAGAGGAGCAAGAAAGACATACATTTTGTGTTAATTTTTTAGATTTATCAGAGTTAGAGATGTTAAACTTTTATATTCAATATTTTACTTCCACTTAAGATATTTGAAAATCGTCAAAAATTATAACGATTTTGTTCAAATATTTTTATAAATGAGATTGAAAGAACTCAAAATAAGTCAGTCCTTTGAAAAAATTCTTATTTGTTTCCATGTATATATACCAACATATATATAATAAAAAAGATGAGAGTAGTTTTTATTATTAAACAAAACCGAAAAATTGTAAGTTTTTTCAGTTATTAACGAATATAGTTTTATTAAACGTTTAAAAATGAAACAATTTTTTTACATTTTAAGGTTATTTTACTCTACACAAATCTTGTGTCAGTTCTGTGTTGTTAAAAACAGGTTAACATTTTTATTCTGTTAAATCGAAGTTTGTGTTAATATTTTAATTTAACACAAACACGAAATGTTACATTAACACAGGGTTTTGTTACTTATTTGACACAAGGATTTTAACCACTGGTTTTTTTGTACGCAAACACAAATGTTTTTTACTGTGTATATTTAGGTGTACATATTTTCCATAAAACAGAAAAATTTTTGGTCTCCCCCCCTAAAAATATTATGTACTCCAGCACTCTTAGGGGTCAATATGTCCTGTTCCCTAATACTTACAGACATCAGCTACACCTGATCCATAGAATAACCCTTCCGCTTCTTCGTAAGTATCATTTTCTTGGAGCGCTAACATGCTATATGTTATACGCTTTTCTAAATGCTATAACTTCGTAAGTAATTTGAATTTCGGTCTACAATTTTTACAGTACACTCTCAATGTATGTATTTTACTTTTAAAATAAATATTTTAAAAGTAATAAAATTCGAAGATTTTTAATCGCCACACGGAAATACCGCCTTAATTTATTTGCAACATTCTTGATATTCTATATTATGTATATACCCTATTTCAAATACAATTGATCATGAGTGGAAGTTAAAAAATTAAATAATTCTTATATTCAAAACAAATCAATATTCTATTATTTTCTAAAAACAAACTGCAATTTTAAAATTTACGTAAGTGCAATAGTGAAAGAGATAAAGCCAGGAAAACGGAAATTATTTAAATTCATAAGTGATGAAGAATGGTTAAATTTAACTGAAATGGACCATAAATTCACTTTACGTTCAACCGGATATGTAGTAAGGGTACAGCAGCATATGACTATTGAAAAATCTTTAATAATAACAAAAAAAAAAGAATGTATAAAAAAATTTATTTCACTGGAAAAGAGCAAATTACATTTAAATTAATAAAAATATAATGAAATTATCATCATAAAATCATTCAAAGCTAGTAATTTTAAGTATGCAAGATTCACAAGTTATTCGAGAAGTTGAAGAAAAAAGTTAATCAAAGCTTTACGAAGTGACAACGCACAAAGTAAACAAAATTAGCTCTACCATAATTTTTAATGAGAATACTAACAATTTTAATAAAAACAGTACGGTGTTCAGTAGCGTAGATAATGGTTATTTTAAACAAATATAAAACAGACTTATGTAATTTCTTTTGGGTGCTTAAGGTGACATGCTAGTAGAAAAAATTGCAAACCAAAATTACTTTATGTCATTATTGTCTGTATTAGTGGATAGATGTTGATACGTACTAGTTTTCGTACCAACATGTATATGCATACTTTCAAACAGCCTATGTATACACACTTATACTATCAAAGTTTTTTATTATAAATGCTTTAACATCATTATTAATTTACTCAACAAACATATTAAGTGGTATGTATAAGCGTTTGAAGCGCTTTATTTGTTCACCTGTACGAGATAGACAGGTGCTCTCGCGGACATTTTTGTAGAGAATCCGATTCTCTATAAAAAAAGGTCTTAACACTTTTGAATGTATCTATCACTGTTTTCGCTACATAAGCAGTGAAAGGTCAAAAAACGCTATTTTTCAATATATCAATTTTCAATATTGTTTAAACAATAAATACGAAAAAACCAGTTATTTAATATACAGAGTTGCCAGACTGCTTCGGTTCAGTTGCTTGAAATTGGTGTATTTATTAAAATACTATAATTTCTCTGATGATATCTTCAATTCAAAATGATCAACAACTAATTCAATTTTTTCTTTACATTCAGAACTTACTAATCTTTCTCTCCCTGGTTTTTTATTGAATTATGTCGAGACATTATATTGTTAAATACAAAATAAGGGTACGTAGTCAGAATTTTGAGATCTAATACATGGAGTAGATACAAACTTTAACCCTAATTATCTTCACTCAGAAGCGATCAATCTTTCCCAAATTACAAGGACAATCAGATATAGTATTCTTCTTTATACTATTAAAATTTGAAACTATTCTGTCGAAAAGTTGAATGTCGAGGTAACTACCTTAACGAATATTGTATTAATTTCAATTTTGAATTATTAACCCAAAACTTTGTAAATACGTATTTGTAATAATGTGACCCCGCTGGAACGCAAAACTCTACAATATCTTCTGATTTTGATAAATAAATCACGTGACATTTAAGTTTTTGATTTTGCAAAATTATTCAATTGTGTGTGAGGTCTAGTACGCTCACATTGTCCACATCGCTCTCGGACTGGTTTTAGATCCGACGTTAAAATAAGAGAATAAACATTTTTAAATACAAAGTAAAATGAAAAAAAAAAATCGTTACGTCACTGTCTAACGATTATAATTATATAAAAGAAAACAAAATGTATAAATTTTAATTAGTGTAAATGTCCATTTGAATATTTAATAAATATTAAATATAAAAGAAAAACTTTTCGAGATTTATAGCTGTTTTTATTACGTATATTTTCTTCTTCATCGAATATCATCTTCCATATCCTCTGAATATTTTTCTTTTAACGAAGGGAACATCGTACATTTTTGAACTGAATTTAGTTTGAAAAGAACAGTAAAAAAATAAGATAAATTATTTTACAAAAAGGAACTTCAATATCTTCTATCTACCCTATAAAAGGATGACCTCTATCGGATAGTTCACTTATCATTTTTTTCATAAAATGATTTTTAATATTTTCGCTTATGTTTATAAAAGTGGAATAATATCTGTAGAGAACGTATTTTTTTTGTTCATTATAAAAGCCGTTGAATTAGTATCTACAAAAAAGTTGTGTAAGTTATTTTACTATCTTGCTGTTTCTTCATAAAAAATTATCTTTCGATTTTATGAGGTTGTGCTCGTATTCGTGAATACCATTTTATGAGGTTTCGTGAATCTTGTAGTCTCAAAATGTATGCATACTCGCATATTAAGGTACCATCACAGTGTAGAATTTTGAAAGGATTAATTTTTTTGGTCTTATCTTAAAGTAACAGTTATGCATGTTCTCTCAAAATTTCAAATTGAAATTCGAATTATTACGGTCACTATGATCACGGATCAATGGATTCAGTCAAAATACAAAATTCTGTGGATCGAGTGGCGTCTTTTGGCGGGATGTTATACCACTTTACATTCAGTCTTTCCACAACCAGTGAACGTATAAGATCAACTGTTATCACCACAGTATCACATTGTTGTTGGAACAATGATTTGAAACAATTTCGAGACAAACTTGAAACGCGTTTGTCTCGAAATGGCCTTTTTCCAAGCTATTAGTTTGAAATTTTGACAGAATATTCTCTATTCCATTCTTCATGTATCTACCTTCCTGTTTTTTCACACGAAATACTGTTGAAAAAAAGGTCAAATTTTGTACTTTTTATTTAAATTTTGCACTATTTGAATTTAAAAAAAAAGAAACCTCCATAGAAACGCACCAGCTTACGTACAGATTGACAATCTATTTGATTTTTTTTCTCAGATGAAAACTGCGACCCCAATCGTGGACACCAATAGCCGTCCTTCTTTAAAGACACTTTGTTCAAAAAATTATAATAATTATAAAAATAAATAAAAATATATTTTTGTATCGTTAAATAGTGGTATTAATCATAAAAAAAAAAATTCAACCACATTCCCCCATACTATCCACCCGAAAAAACATTTCGAAAATTGACTATTTTTCGGCCGGTTACACTGTGATGGTAACTTGAAAAAAAATTCAAGAAGAATGAAATTATCAATTCTAACAATAATACGTCAGAAAAACGATCGATCTAGGGTATAGCTATTTTATGCATCAATCTAGCGGCATATATTGTAATAAACTAGTTGAAGGGCACAGGGGAAAAACAATCATAGTCAAAAAAAAGTAAAAAATGCCAAAATTCATGCTGTTATGTTGGCAGTATGCAAAATATTGACCCCGTGCTAATATTACACGTTAAAATCAAACATAATCCGTGATATGCAGGGGAAGAACAAATTTTTTTGCTGGAAAATGCGCATATAATACATGATTCAATGTCAAATTTCGCGAAAACGGCTAGCCGTTTATTTTCTGCTGGCATGGCGTCTTCCGAGTAATAACCACCGAAAGTTTGAACCAGATCCTATGCGTGGTTTTCAGGCAAAAAAATTTTATGTTGAAAAATGCGCGATTCACACTTTAAAGTTTAAAAACACTCCCCTGAAAAATTTACTTTTTGTGACTATGATTGTTTCTCCCCTGTACCCTTCAGTTGTCAATATAGAGAAACATGTAATATACACTTAATTAACTGAAATGTTACTCGGAATTTAATTTAAAATAAAAACTGATACATTTTATGAAGACTATAAATTTTATAACATGTCTAATGTTATACGTAATGTAACGAATGAATCAATTGGAAAATCGTCATAAATTTCGAAATATTTGAAAATTTTAATTAAAATTCAATGTACTAAGAAATTTCTATGTAGAAGTTTCATATATATATATATATATATATATATATATATATATATATATATATATATATATATATATATATATATATATATATAGTTGTTAATAGTTCAAAGTATTCACTATATATGTACCACAAGTATATTTCTTATTTATCCACGATTGTTGTCGAATATGTTATAGTTGATATATGTGATCGAATATTTATCGCCTCCATCTGATATTGTAGTTAAATACTGATACGGAATGCTTGGTTGAATTTTAAATTGTTTTCTTATTGAACTAGAAAAGATTTGCCTCGTGAAAATAATAACTGATTTGTTCATGAAGAAACATACAAGTTTATTATGTTAGTACTATGTAAGAATATCTTTAATTTAATTTCAAGGACCCGCACGTGTTCTAAATAACTTCTATTTTTAGTATCAGAGACAGTTTGTGTGTGTCGTAAACAATGCCTAAAGGAAAACCAATCGATTTTCTTGTATTGCTTGGCGTCAATTAAGTAGATATTTGAAAAAATAATGTAATAAACATTAATAAGGGAAATTTTACTGATGGAACTAGTAACTAGGTTTTATCTGACATTGTTGTTACGCGCTTGTTATGAAATTTCTATTAAATTATTGGATGCCAACGAAGTGACCGAGCATGTTTAGGCACTGGCACTTGCCAACTGATAGATAAAGGGTTCGAATACTATTCGGCGGGCTATACTGGTAAAGGTTTTCTACAGCTTCCCCTCACAATTCCAGATGAATATCACTTTCTTTGTTCTCCACTCACATCATGAATATGCAATTTGAAGTATTATAAGAAAAAGTCTAAAAGTATAAATAAAGCTCATAAATAATGATGTGGGTGGCGTCTGTTATAGATGGGAAGTCTCAGAAATGAACGTTAAACAACATTATTATGGACGTAAAGAAAACCAGATTTTAATGCATGATAGGTAATTTAGAATAAAATATTTCTAAATTACACAAAATATATTAACAAACCCGTTCATCCACTTGCGCCTAAAACTATAAAATATTTGAAAATTTAAATTTGAGTTTAAATTAATTTACTAAAGGTGATAGTTTTTTAATGGATGAAACACAGTCACCCAGGTTGGGTATATTATATCCACTAACAATAAGACTTTAATGCCAAATGTCAAATATATAGGTAACAAGAATTTTCGACTTAGAGCCTAAAATGCATTTTAAGAAAAATTGTAAATTATTACTTCTAGCAATATCAGTAAAGTTACGTGGATAGTAACACCAATTAGAATTAGTGACTGCAACAAATTTCGGCCACTAAATGGTAAAGAATAATGTCGTGCAGTTTTGTAACATTCAAACATGTGTGGTCTGAAATACCAAGGCAGAATTACGATGGTCTTTAACAACAATTTTCCAACTCTAGTTTAATATTGTTTTTGAAAACACTTAAAATAAGTTGTATTTTACACAGTGAAAATATCAGAATGATTGTAGACGATTTTCTATGAATAAGAAATTAAAAAATTCCGAGTAAAAAGATGGCAAAATACGTCATAACGGCCGCCGACAGTTGTCTAAGCTTCAGTCTAATCATAATAACAAAAATTAGAAAAAAAACTGGACTTGAGTAAACTGTTTCTTTTATTGATTTTCAATTATTTAAACATTTATTCAATTCTCTGTAAAAATTAAGAAAAAAATAACAAGATACTGCAGGATTTTTCTCTAAAAAAAAACTTTCCTGCGATAACTACAAAATAAATATTTTACCTAGATGAAAAAATGTCACATTCTTTAGTTTATTCAATATTTCGTTTTTTTATTTATATACGGGGTGTTAGTGAATAAGTCCGAAATATTTTAATAGGTCATTGCTGAGGTTTTCTTATGTAAAAAAGTTCATATAAACTCAGGTCCGAAAACGCTTAGTTTCCAAGATACAGAGTGTTCAGTTTCTCGTCTTTTTTAAATATTTCCTTAAATATTTCAAAAACGTCTTGAGATATTCACACAAAATTTGAGATACAATACGACACCATAAACACCCCTATTCTGAAGTAGACAAAATATTTCCACTGAAACCGGTGGCATCCGTACGGCCATATGATGATACATTTCTAAAGAAAAAAATAGGTACTTACACCAATGATTTTTCCAATTTGAAAATATTTTCTTAAATGTTCTACCTATAAATTGTTAACAAAAATGACCTCTTAGTATTTTGTCGTTCATGTATCCGTTTTCAAAATAAAAAGTAATTTTCAATTACTGTTTTACCACAAAACCGGTTTAGGTTCTCGTATTAAGGGGAATCACTAGTGTGACCGCCTGAAAAAAAGATGATTTTTGGGAATTCTTTTAAAGAAAACTACTGTATGGAATGTTTTAATATTTTAAGCATATATATTGGTGGATAATAAATTCATGATAAAATTTTTGGCCCAAAAAATTCAAAATTCAGTGAGTCATTCGCAATCTCCTAAGGCTCCAAAAAAGAAATTCCCCCACTGCTGCAGTGATAGCGACCTTCACAGTGCCTAAAATCAAAAAGCTAAAAAGCCTATTAAACTAGAAAGTATTTCCCATGCCATGAACTTCAATCAAAAAAAAAGTTGAAATTTTACAAAATGGCGGAGTTCTTAAAAAAATAGTTTCAAATTTTGCGCGAAAATTTGATGATTTTTGGCCTGCAAAAATTACATTTTTTATTCGATTGGAAAACTGCAGGTTCATGGCACGAAGAAACATATATAAAAGAAGCTTCAATAAGAATCAACTCGATCGGATGATTTGTTTTCGAGTTATAACTGCAGCAAATTTGAAAAATGTAGTTTTTCTTTACCTTTTAAATTTAATGACTGAGAATTTTTACTAAAATTATTTACGATGTACTCACTATAACGGTCATAGTAAAAATAGATGAGTCATTTAAATGTGTCAGGGTCTAGCTTCTCCACAAGATGTGACTGGCAGCCACGTCCAGAAATTCCCGAACTATCAACCTTCATACATTTCTCAATACTTCAAAGTTAACAATGAAAATCAGAATCCGTTCTTCGGATGGCCGTAACTCAAAAACTATTTCAGATATGCACTTGAAATTTTAATATGTTATTTTTAGAGGTATAGACTATCGAAACATGCAAAAAAAAATTTTCCAATTTTTTAAAAATATCACACTAGTGGTCCCCCTTAACTGCTGAGGTAATTTTATGAAAAAGTCTTACCAATAAAAATGCGAAGATGCTTTACTTGTACAGTACGACCACATAATTTGTTTTAATTTAATACAGAAAAATATTTTTAAAAAACAAGAAACTGAACACTCTATATCTTGGGAACTAAGCGTTGTCGGACGTGGATTTATATAAACTTTTTTGCATAAAAAAACCTCAGCCATTCAAAAAATCACCCATTAAAATCTTTCGCACTTATTCACTAACACCCTGTAGAAAAAAAAAGAAAAACATATGTGAAGAAAAGTTTGACTGTACGGGTGGCAAACAGACGGAACAGACCGGCACACGCAAGTAATTTCATATACCTACCTATGTCTCCGTTGTGTTGTCAAAGTAATAAGGTACAACATACATAGGTATAGGGAGCTTTTGTCGGGGCTAGACTACCTACAGGCATGCAGTTGGTAACATATGTTTTTCACAAAATTTTATGTAATCGGTAACAGATTTATTGAGCAGATAATATATATTGGTTCGCTACACAGTTACAATCATAGTGAAGTTACCTACCTTATAATGGTACGGCTAATATAATTTTTATATATTGATATATTGATATTATATAAAAATTTTTGACAGTAATGTTATTTCTACCGTGTTACGGTACCTGCTCGAATATCTACTTATGTTAGATTATAACTTTTGTACAAGAATTGATTTTGTGCAGTACATTCAGTATGGAGCTCGTTACATATGTTGAAAATTTATATAAGTGCCATGTAAAAGACTATTTTAAAAAATTTAGTTCTTATTCACTTTCTTTAAATACAGATAGGTTATTATTGTAAATGAAATATCACACGGTTTCTAATTTTCTATACTACCTACAAATTCATATCGGCAGAAAATTTCCATAGGTAAGTATGACACCATACTCTGTAATTACTCAAAACGGTCAGCATTCTTATTTACATGTGTAATAGGATGCGACATGTATGTAATTACATGTAACCTCCGACAAGATTGGACTGGAGACATTTTTGCTATAGTGAACTATCCAGCCTTAATATACGGCGATCTAGGTGAAATGTGCTCTGAATGAGAGATATCGCTCGTTCTATTACCGCCCACTCCCGAAATAGATTTGTCAATCTAGTCCACTCCCAATCTTGAGACAAGTTACCAAAACACACCCAATTTCATTCTCGCCCAATTTATCAGTTTTAATCTCATTCCATTATTTTTAATTCCGGATTTACATTATTTTTAGTGTAGGGAGACTTTTGGTGATTTGGGATTATTAAAATAGGGACTTTTTGGAATAAATGATCACCGTATTCTATTGAAAAAATTTTTTATTTGGCTACGTACGTTTCGAGTGAAAAACTCTTCTTCAGGCCATATTCTTAAAAATATTAAAAATATTAAAATTCAAAAACAGGAACATACATTTTTCGAACAAAAATAAATTACTCACAATTTTTTTTTAAAAACGTAGTAAAATGAATCGAATCACAATAAGTTATTAAAATATAAAATTAAATTAATTTTTTATTATTTTTAGTGTCATTCCCGCCGCCTCCGAATCCCGTAAGAAATTCTTTATTCCCACCCGTTCTCACTCCTGCCTGTTTTCATAAAATCAAACCGTTCCCGTTGGTACATATTTTTTCTCCGCCCGATTGGCATCTTTAGCCTGAATGATTTTCTATCGTAGAATCACTAAGTTAATGAGCTGAAAATGTTGACTTGCAACGCGGGATTACTGTTTCGAAAATATAATACTGGAGAGAAACTTATGGATTCACACACAAAATAAGCAAAAGAAAAAAGACATTAATGCTCAGTTGAAATAAATTTTTTATGAATTATTTTCCCTTGTGTTAATTTTATTTCGTTGTTACCTTGATATTTCATTTTAGTTTACACCATCAAGTTATAAAATTTATTTTATGATTAAAAACATTAACACATTTATTTATTAACTCATATTTCTATCTATGATGAACCTTTAGAAAATCATGATATAGATAACCGTTTTTTTAACGAAACTGATTACACATCTAAAGAAAATAATTCACTAATTTTTTAATAATCTTAAAACATTCTTTATATTTATTTTATTTTATACCCCGAAATTTTATTAGGCAAAATTCATTTTTGAACAAACAAATGACAAGATAAATGAACTAAAGCTGGAATGAAACTAACTGGGATAAACTGAATTTCATCTTGTAACAACTGAGAAAAGACTAAAAACGAGTAAAGATCTGTGATTCTTTTTATACTTTTCAAACGACGACAAACTGATGTTAATTTCTTAGACAAATATTGTCGAGCCGTTATTTTTAACAATTAGCCAATAGTATTTAATTTTAAATTCTCCAATCAGAGCGGACTTTACTATAATTAGAATACTGTGAAAAATTCTGCAATAGAATAGTTCTGGTGTGTGTCCGGTGTCAATTAAATGCCTCGCAAAAGCGGAGTCGGATTTTTTATTCCTATAGGATCTGAAATGCTCTGCTCTCCGGGTTTCAAAGTTTCTGCCAGTTTGACCGATGTATGAGTTTTTCGGATTCTCCCACTACCCCGACCCCTTACACTTCCACACCATATACCACTCCCCTTCATAAGTATAGGTAGATAAAATTATTATATAAGGGCATGTATCGAATATAATTTTTATTCTGTTTGAAAATGAACTAACGGTTCGAAACAATATTGTCACAGTTTCAAAAATAAAAGTGGTATTTTGCAAAGTAAAGTATTTGTTTATTAATTACAAATATGGAATACCATAAAGTAACGCTCAAATCTATTAATTCTGAAATATTTAGAACTTTCTTAAAATACTAGAAATTATATTCGTTAATGTAACCGCTCAAGTTTTTGTAGAAATAAAATAAAAGGAGTACCTATGATCAACAAACAAAAACTTCAGCGAATTATTGATTCAACAATGAATTATGCTTAACTGATAAAATAATTTCATTAAATTCTTTTCCTCAAATAATAAGTAATTAATCCAGAATAAGTATTTTAAAATAAATTTATACTGAACTGAAGGCATAAATTTGTAATCAATCTATTTACTGAAATACTAATCAAAACTGTTTAATGTTAATTATATGTGTTTAATATGTGGTCGTTACACCATACCTAGAAGAATACTTACGTCTAAGTATCTTCAATGTACAGAAGTACTACATTTACATTTACATAAACATATTTTATAAGAGAAAATGCATTAATTAGAAAAGTGTATTTGTTTATATTTTTCTTCCTTGATGTCAGCATCAAATATATTATACTGATGGTGAGTGACTCACTTACTGCTTTTAGACATTAAACCATTTTATTATGAGTGTGGTTCGTGAAACAAACATCAAAAATATAATAAATTATTCAAAGGAAAATTTTTCATACCGCTGTAATACTTCTGTATCAAGAAATAATATTAGGGATGAAACTGCCATCGTTGTTGTACAACGACCACGGCTGATTCCCATAGCTCTTGATGGGTTTTTAAAAATGTCTGAAATGTGACACAGGAGAATATTTTAAAATGTCATAAATAGATAATTCAGGACATTTATAAAGCATCAGGGTGCCTAGCTAATTTAAACATGTACGGACGTCAAAGTTTAAATTTTTGAAATACTACGTGAAGTAAATATCGTTAGTTTATATAGAATTTGGCTCCTTATTACACAGGGTTTGTATTTATTATGAATATAATTTGAAATGAGTACCGTAACCATGGATTAGGGGAGGTGAAACTCGAGTGTAGTGCCAACATCACTTCCATTAGGACCTCAAATTTATCTAAGTAGAAAATCCATTAAGTATCATAAATACTGAAAAACGGTCCAAATCGTAATAATCTCGAGTCCTTTCAAATATAATTAATATAGAGATTGTTCTATGAAACACAAAAGAAACATTAATTTTTACTTCTCCTAGAAAGAACTATATTATTACACAGTCACAAAAAAATGTCATGATCTGGATGACTGACTACAGTATTTCTATGTACTTTTCGATGCTGAATTTGAATCTGACGTCAAAAAAAAAACTCCTACATTCCTTAAATTTTTGTGTAGAGCCAAAAATACTGCTTAAATAAACACTTGAGCGATTTACTTTGTGAAAATCCAAATTACAAAATATGAGAATAATTTTACTTTTCCACTTTTCACCATACTAGATTTTTATGTAGCTAATCAGTTTTCGAGAAATTAAGGTAGTTGGTCCGTGAAACGATTTTTCAAAGGATTTGAACGAAACTTCTCTAGACATTTATTTAATTCAATATCAATAATACGAGCCTATACCGAAAAAGAAATTGACCGCCCCAATTTTGAGAAAAGCGGTTTCGAAGTTTTGTAATTTTAACATGGGCTCTTATGGGAAAACTCTATTTTTTTTTAATAAAATGAAACCGTGTCAAAGGAATTTGATAAAAATTTAATACCTATGTTATAAAGAACAAAGTTACAAACCATATTTAGTAACAAATAAAAGTTATTGACTGCGCCGTTTTTGAAATATAATTTATAAACATCAATTTACAACTTTTTTCCAACACTTTTTCAACAATGCTTTTATATTGCTACAACATAAGCGCGCGGAAATTCATAAAGACAAGCAGTATACAAATACAACAACTGAAGAATATTAATAGGGTTGGGCGGGGTAAAAAAAGACACTGCTCGAGTGGGGTAAAAAAAGACATATTAAACTCCACAGTGTTAAATTCAAAAAATAAAAAATATTACAACAAAATATATTAGTATTTTAAGCTAGTTTGGCCAAAAAATTATTTTTTGGAGAGGGCTTTATAACATAAAAAATTTTTCTCCCAAACCTCTGTTATTCATGAGCGAAAAACTTTCCTTCCGCGACGATAAACTTTTTCAGTAAGTAAAAAGTCTGATAAGATAGAGTGCTGTATTTTTTTCTTGTTATTCTACATGCTTTAGTAATGTAAGGTACAAAGTTTTATTTAAATGGTCCAACTGTTTGTAATTTTTTTTTATATTATGTTAGAAAAAAGAAAAAATGGGGTAAAAAAAGACAAAACAAGGGGTTAAACATTTAGGAAAATTAAAAATTATTGACAAGGATTTTCATTTTAAAACTATATAATGGCATGTTTATGTATATTTTGTAGATTAAAAAAATACTGATTCTTCAATAAAAGAATTTTTTGTTAGTGAGGAGACGATTTTCATAGATACCTATCAATTTTACCTTATTCGAAAATTTGTATTTTTGACACATGAAAATTTATTTGTTTTTGTAATGTATAACTATGCTTTACTGTACACATTTAGTATTTTTAACTCATTCATAGATTATTTTGATTTAATTTTTTACTTTATATAAAGTGGTGTAAAAAAAAGACAGCCTCAAATTAACATATTTGGTTTTTTAATGAGCTACAATAAATTTTTTATTATAGTTGTGCGTTTGTGAAATAAAACCTATTTTAATATTTAAAGTCCAAAGAAATTTCTTATGAGTCAAGTTTTTGCATCCGTTAACTTTTTCTGACTTTTGTTATTGCTTAATCTTACACTCTAAGAAAAAAATGTACCGTTTTACTACTATTATAGGAGGCAATTAAATGCCTTCTATAATGACAGTAACATTACAAACCGTAATGTACGAAGGTGAAAAATACACCATCATGGTGTAATTATTACTCACTCATATGTGTAGTTTTACACATGTCGTACGTAAAATTACGGTCCAGGTGTGTAATAGATTACGTTTTATTTGTGTATTAACTACACAACAAGATGTAATTTTACACATTCAGTTCGCAATAGTGCGCAGTTAAACGTAAAATTACATCATATTAATGTATTTTTAAACCACGCCTGTACACCTGAAAATGTAATTTTACACACTTATATAGTAATGTTTACACCCAGAAAAGTGTAATATTAATCCAACTGAATCACTCATTCTGATTCAATTCAACTGAATCAGTATGAGTGATTCAATTGTGCTGAAAAGAATAAACTGATTCAACTTAATTGAAAATAACGAATCAAAAAAGATTATTGATGGTTTTTTTTACATAAATATTTATAATAATATGACGTATAGAATAATTTGGAATTATATACAAAAAGATTCGAGATGTTAAATATTTTGCTTATTATGTCTAAATTTCTATATAAGTGTGTTGTATGATAAAATAATAATTTTTTTGGTAAATTTTAAAATAAACACTCCAAAA
Organism: Brachynemurus nebulosus; assembly: GCA_035578155.1. Classification (NCBI taxonomy): domain Eukaryota; kingdom Metazoa; phylum Arthropoda; class Insecta; order Neuroptera; family Myrmeleontidae; genus Brachynemurus; species Brachynemurus nebulosus. The sequence goes on along the minus strand of JAPWDM010000008.1, from coordinate 36,251,549 downwards.
AAGTAAGATTATAAAAATTTTATTATGAACGTTTACTTGCTTTCATGAACATAGGTAATCTTTATTTTGCAGTGTAACTGCCAATTAAACTGGTCAAAATTTTGAGATATGACTTTTTTTTACAATGCTTACGTTTTGCAGACACAATTATTTAAGCAATATCTTATAAAAAATTTAATTGTAATTAGATTACAATGATAATATTAAAAACTTATGGATTAAAATTGTAGTTACATCATATCAAAAATATAGTTTAAGAAAATTAACTAAACAATACTTAAATATAAGAAAAACAATATTCTGCTGACTCTTGCCATTCTTAGAACTTCGCAGAAAATGCATGCTGTGCTTTCATAGATGTCTTCACCAATTCCAGTTTCTAAACAAATCAGAAAATAAGGGTTACTTAATTTTATAACCATTTTTGATTATTATTTTTTTCTTTTTTTAATAACTATTTCACAGCAATTTAAAATTAAGAAAATTTCGCTTTCGCTACAAAATTACTTCTAGGCTATTTTAATGAATGTACAGATATTAGATTTTTGATTAAAAAACTCACCAGCAAAGTGACCCGGCGTGCTTATGGCACTGGCACTTCCGAACTGGTAGACGGAGAGTTTGAATTCCGTAGCCGGTTATATGCTGGCGAAAGTTTTCTGCTATTTCCCATCATAATTCCAGATGAATATCGACATTATCCTCAAGAAGATGGTTGCAAATAGACACCTACCAAATCCTTATACCGCTTTTCTTGTCCTCCGCCCAATATTCTGCTGACTCTTGCCATTACTAGAACTTCAGGGAAAATGTAGGCTGCGGTTTCACATATGTCTTCACCAATTCCTTTTTCTAAACAAATCAAAAAATAAGGATTACTTAATTTTATAACCATTTTTGTTTATTTATTTTATTTATCTTTTTTCAATAAATATTTCACAGCAATTTAAAATTAAGAAAATTTCGTTTTTGCTACACAATTACTTCTAGGTTATTTTAATGAATGTACAGATATTAGATTTTCGATTAAAAAACTCACCAGCAAAGTAACCCGGCGTGCTTAGGCACTGGCACTTCCGAACTGGTAGACTGAGGGTTTGAATTCCGTTACCGGTTATATGCTGGTGAAAGTTTTCTGCTATTTCCCATCGCAATTCCAGATGAATATCGACATTGTCCTTAAAAAGATGGTTGCAAACAGACACCTACCAAATCCTTATACCGCTTTTCCTGTCCTCCGCCCAGTATTCTGCTGACTCTTGCAATTACTAGAACTTCAGGGAAAATGTATGCTACGGTTTCACAGATGTCTTCACCAATTTCGATTTCTAAACAAATCAGAAAATAAGGGTTACTTAATTTTATAACCATTTTTACTTATTTATTTTTTCTTTTTTCAATAACTATTTCACAGCAATTCAAAATTAAGAAAATTTCGTTTTTGCTACACAATTACTTATAGGTTATTTTAATGAATGTACAGATATTAAATTTTTGATTAAAAAACTCACCAGCAAAGTAACCCGGCGTGCTTAGGCACTGGCACTTCCGAACTGGTAGACTGAGGGTTTGAATTCCGTAACCGGTTATATGCTGGTGAAAGTTTTCTGCTATTTCGCATCGTAATTCCAGATGAATATCGACATCGTCCTTAAGAAGATGGTTGCAAACAGACACCTGCCAAATCTTTATACCGCTTTTCTTGTTCTCCGCCCATATCATCATGAAAAAGTTGAGAAATAATGATGTGAGTGACGTCCGTTACATACCATTGTCTAAAAAACGAACGTTAAATTCCATTATTATTATTACCATTGTTATTATTACTTAAAAAACTCGATTTCCATACGTCGCGTCGTTTCAATTTAAACCTGTTATGAATTTATATTACTGTAAAGCAAAAAAAAAAAAAAATTCGTTAAGTGCGTGTTCTTGACACGCACTAACAAGTAAGGGTCCTGAGGCCGGACCTATCGATTTCGATGAAACTTAAATATATTGTAGAACACTAAAAACTAAGGGACACGTATTTTTTTTTATCTGCAGAAAAACGGTTTGAAGGGGTGAAATCGCCCTCCAAAAATTGGGGTAAAAATTTAATTTTTCAAATATCTCGAAAACAGTAAGAGATAGAGAAAAAGTTTAAATTGGCGATATTGCTCTTTTTTAAAGAGCTATCTATTGATATGCAATTTGTTCATATTACATCAACAGGAGTGGTTGGGGGTTAAAATTTGGGGGTTAATTTTGCAAAAAGGGGGTGAAAAATAAACAATATAAAAATTTTGTTTACAGATTTGAAATCTACGTCAAAAAATCTAATTGATCTGTTTTTGCTCAATGCCCTAATATTAAGTCTAGGGGTAGTTAACTAGAGGGTGACTCTGTCGAATAGTCGTACAATTTGGGTATTTCAAGGAGTTCTTCATGGAAAATAGCTTAAGACAATTAGAATAACGCAGAAATGAAATTCTCGAATTCAAAATTGAGTTTGAGCAACATTGGAGAGGGGGTGAGTCACCCTCTTAAATTACATACTAGTTTATATACACTAATTTTTGCTATTAACACACTGATAGTGGGTAAAATAATGTCACAATAAGTGGTTCTGAAGTTGGACTATCATATGTAAGGTCTTTATTAGGTTTGTTTCTTAATGGATATTATAGTTTTCCTTATCGAAAATTATCGATACCGAAAATTACATAACTTAACCTAAAATAACGAAACCTAATAAAAACCTTACATACGATAGTCTAACTTCAGAACGATCTATTGTGACATTATTACCCCCTGTCAGTGTGTTAAAAGATATCTGAATTGTAGATAATGTTTTAATTTTCACAGAAATTGACAACCCCCCAAAATAAATTATTAGTCAAATTGTAAAATAAACTTTTATCAAATTACATAACTATTTGTATGAAGCAAAATTAAAAAAATTAACTTACCTGAAATATTTTAAATGTATCATCAGGACAGCATTTTGGAAACAAACAAATTTATATTACAGTATTCTTTGCACATTATTCCAGAAGCCATTTGCACAATGCAAATAAAAACAAAACACCAGTACACCACTATAACACTGTTTTTGTAGCATATTTAAAGATTAATTTATCATACACGTTATAATCATATTAACTATATATCTTATCAAAAAATACTTTTGTTTAATTCAGCTAATTTGAAAACATAACTTTTAACCTTTAAGAGTATTACTTATGTACGTATAAATAATACAGCAATTCAATAACAGATAATATTAAAATACATAAACTCATTTGCGCGCGCATGGGTTTTGCTATTTAGTGGTGTAAAAATAAATCAAAAACGTTGTAAAAATCCAAAGTTACACCTTTATTTGTGTAATATTAAAAAAAAACAGTAATTATACACAAATTATATAAAAATACACCAATTTTTTCATATTACACAAATAATAGTGCATATTTTCAGAGCGAGGAGTAATTTTGCTCTAAATTTAAGTTATTTTACACGTTTTTGACCCTTTTTTCTTAGAGTGTAGCTAAAGTCTTTGGTAAAATACGTAAAATTTAAATATATCTATAAAAAATTTTGTAGTAGAGATAGAGTTGTGAAATAAAAAGTGTTGTACTGCTAATTACCCACGCTATTTTTTATCCTTCCAGTATCTTATTAGTTAGAGGTCTGTCTTTTATTTACCCTTCACTGTCTTTTTTTACCCCATTTGGCGGGTAAAAAAAGACTAAGTTTTTATTTTTTAACAGATTTATGTCATTAGCTTGAGTGAAAAAACATGCAAAATCTTAAAATACAAACAATTTAACATCATCCAGTATTTTTTTTTTGTCTAAAAGTTCAAATTTTTTGCATGAAAAATAAAAAGAATTGATTTTGTGTTTTTCTTACCCCGCCCTACCCTACATTATTTAATTTTTGATAAAAGAAAATTTTTTCACCGAGCTATACTTTTGTATCTGACTATCTCGCACCAAATACCTTAACTCATCATCAGATTTAACAATATTGAAAATTTTGTTGCGAATAATATTTAATTATACATTAGATGATGTTATGTATGCTACAGAAATCACACAGAAATGTAAAAACCCAAAAAATTTTTGTCATACAGGTTTTAGAGGTCAATGAATTGCACAATCCGCGATTGCGGGTGTTGGCTCTATTAACGATAAATCGCGCCAGCCGTGGGTTTCAACTATAAAACTTATTATTTTGAATAAATTCCAAAGGAATGAACTTTATTCTACCTTAGGTATCGTTTATTTGCCAACATTGACTACAAAGTAACGAATTTAATCGAATTAAACTTTTCCTGTTTCTAAGACAATAATACACAAATTGCAGAGGTTTTTTTCAAAGAATATTACGTTGGAAAAGTACACAAAATAAAATTAAGTAAGGATGCATTTAAACTAATGCGAACAAATCCAGTCTAACTATACTTATATGTATATGTTAGCAAATGCTCAAAATAAATAAGGATACATGCAGGTGATACCAGCCCAACTAGACCCACTAGTTTTATGACAAAATATAATAATGGTATACTTCTCATATCTAATGCAACTCTACTATAATCAGACTTGGGAAAACAGTGGTCCCTAACAGAATCGCCATATAAAATATTTTGGATTGAGGGGCTGTAAATTTTATGACAAGGCTTAGGATTCTCCTCTGGATTTGAATACTAGCCTAAAGAAACTTTTGAGAACAAATCAGTAAAAATAAAACATTACCTTTTTTTAATAATTTAATATATAATTCTAACTTTAAAAGTAATTTTAAAAAATTAATGTTGAATACATAAGTGGTCAACTATAATAGAAATTAATTAAGTCGAATTGAAAATGTTTATAATGTAAACATATCTCTATTTCCTTTTTATTCCTATTTTATTCCTTACATATCTCTATTTCCTTTGTGATTATTTAAATAACATGTATATCTCACCTTCATTATACCTGATTTTAATATAAACAAAATAGATTGATCAGTAGATTGTATCACTCCAATCTCTCATTCACATGTTTCAACATGATTTAGTTTTTGCATTAGAAAATTATAAAGATATTGTGTAACTGACCTCAAATATCTTCTGGAAATAAAAAACCAAATATCTGCTTCGAATGTCAGCATTAGACTGACTTTTATTTTATTATCTTAGTTGCTAGGAAAACCAAATCAATAGAAATCATTTTTAACTTTTATATTTTACAAGGCAAACTATTTGCCAAATAATTAAAATTTTTAAAATTAGAAAATTTACATTTTCACGGCAATCTTGTGCCGGTACATATGTATAGATAACAAACAAAATGATTCATAAAAAAATATTGGGAATTAAAAAACACAAACAGACACACACAACATAGATGATGTAGTATTAACAGTAAAACGTCGTAAAACTGATTTTTAAAGAGATTGATAATATTTTTACGTTTTATGGCAGTCCTCCAGTTCCATTCGTAGCCCCCCAGTATAAAATATTTTATATGACGATTCTGTTAGGGATCATTTTTTCCCATGTCTGACTATAATACGAACCTAGTGTACTCTTGTTATACTAATATATTCGACAAGTAAACATTTCAAATCCACGTTGCCAAGAGTAGGTACCTACTATTGCATTACCACTGCACTATACAGAGCAAAAAAAGCGATGATAACAGCAGTCTGCGTGTGACAGTCACAGAAAATGTACGATGATCATAAAAACATCTTCTTCAGAGGACAAACGACGGCATACAGAAGATGACACAGTATGTATTACGACTACAGCAATGTTTGTACACCTACCAATGTACGTACACCTGTATGTTCACGAAATGGGGTTAGAACGGACATGTGAAGCATGTGATAATGGTTATGGATACCGGCAGTAGTAGTAAGCACCACGTTCTCTTGATGATGATGTCTACTATGAAATACAAATATGTCGTTTTGGTTCTTCCCGTTCGTTTTGCTTGCTAAGTTTGATAAGCAATGTGTGTAATGCATCTCAAGTATGAATATATAAACAGCATTTCATATATTACGTGTGCTAAGTGCATTTGCTGTACCAGCATCGGTTGAAGACTTTTACCTTGCGGTTTATGTATATGTATGTGTTTATTACAAATTGGGTTAAGTTGATTGAAAAATGAATATACAGCAAAGAGTGAACGACCGAGAGATTTTATCACAATTTCCGCATCCTAAAATACAAATCGACATAACAATGTTTCACTTTTTTCCTATCCCTTGCAATTTTCGCAATGTCCAATCTGACCGGATTTTACTCGTATTTTACTTCTGCACTCTCACATGGGAAATTTCTACGAAATTGAAAATGTTGTTTATGATTATTTTTCTACGTTGTTACCTAACATTTTCGATAGAAAACGATTACTACTTTATCCAAGAGATGAAAGCTAGCAGTAATCCGGATCTAATACAGAAAACTAGAAATATTACCTCAGATAACAACGAGAATAATATCATTGCTTAAAAGAGAAAATAGTGATTGTAATACCACAGTGATTAAATCTCAAAAGGGGGAAGATCAGTTAGGTGTAGGCGATAAGTGGCCAAACTTATGCAGCAGCAGACTAATGTTTTAAAATTTATATTGTTTGACAACACTAAATGAATAAGATATGAAAGAGTTCATTTTCCATTTTAATAGTAAATGTAAGTACAATTTCAAGAACAGTATCAAATATTGCTAGGAATATATGGTGATACAAAGGTTAAAATTAAGTAAACAAGAATTTCTTTTAGCAGTAAAACGAAATTAATTTCCCAAACAGCACGTAAAGTAATTAATTTTCTTTTATTGTTTACGACGCTAAATCTTCGATTCTCAATTTTTTTTTTTTCAAAATAAATTTCAAAAGTGAAGGCCAACAATGTAAGAAACAATTGCAAACATGTTCTCTATGTTCGAAACTGTTTTTGTATCTTTTTATTATATCATATCCTGTTATAACTTCCTACAACTTTTCGCATGTTTTTATCGAAGGGGTACAATTTTGAGTTTATGATAAGATAAGGGTAAATGAAGGAAATAATTATAAGACTTTTGTTCTATCGCTACTACAAATGCTTTTATTAAAAAAGAAAATTAATTTAAACTAAAACTTTAATTATACATAAAGGCTAACTTCAAAAATGCATCACTGCTTGCATCAGGCAGAGTCAAAAGTTCAAAAACGCATCAGACGCATCACAATGAAAAATCAAAAATTCATTTTTGCATTTGATGCGTCAAAACAATGCATTAAAGAAATTTGGTGATGCGTGTCATGCGCATAATGTAATATCACAGCTACTTATATTTAAAATATAGGTGGCTGTCGTAGCTATGGTAATGTGAATAAAGGATGATACCAATGGTCCTATGACCATAACGGTTATAGGAATAATTCCGAAAAACTAAATGTTGAAAAAGATGAATTTATTTACCTCTCATTAAAATTGTTTAAACTATCTGAATACATCTTGCACTCAAAATATGTAATATTTTTTATTCAAATAATTTCAATTTTTTCAATTTTCAATTTCAAGTAAGTTCAAGTTGAAATTCAAAGATAATATATACAAGGACTGTATTTCTATATTATCTATAGTCTAATCATGCTATATTATCTATAGTCAAATCAGAGGTTAAATGATGCCAATATCCCGTTTAAAAACATCTAATGTGTCTCAAATTTCAAGAGAGTATCAGCATCGCATCATGTAGTATTAGACGCATCAGAAAGGTCATGATGCTGCATCGATGCGGTAAAGTTTACATTTTCGAAGTTAACCAAATTCTTTTTATATCATCCATAACTAGTTAAATTTTAACTCATTAAATATCAAACATAAGGAACCGAAATCAATAATTCCGATCACTACCAAAAAATAAAAACGTCTGATAAGATAGATTCCCTTTTTTCGCATTTTATTTTATTGTCATAAAAAAAGAATGAATTATATTTTATCTGGTAATTAAAATATAAAACATTTTATATCGTTTATTTATTTATTCTACAAAAAAACCTTCAACAAAGTGAGAAAATTAAAAAAAAAATATCAATTGAGCCGGTATTAGTGCAAAATTTCGATACCGTGGCTTTTTATTACTATCGTGTTGCAGGCTATACATCCAATAATATTCATAGCTATACTCATGTAATACATATGTACGTGTAGATTACAAACGGCGAATGTAACATGTGTTAATCCGATTGAAATACAATAAAATTAATAAATAATTACAATAAATGGGTAACAAACGCTATTCCAATATATAATACTATCTATTATTGGAATACATACTTAGAAGGGATTATATATATACCATGCAGCTCATCAAAACATTTTGGATCTAGATCCTATGTAACGAATCGAGAACTTATGAGAAAGGAGAGTATTAAATAATGTTAGGTATATATTTTATTACCACAGTGCAATAACAACACATAATTATGCATAAGCTAAAGCTGCTCTCTCTTCGTGGCATTAAACTGTATCCAAAATACTTTGCTGGACCACACTGTATATTCGTCCGTATATAATAATCATCTACATATAAAAATAATAAATTAGTCGCTACACATATTTTTGTTTTTCGTATTATTTCCTTTCACCCCTTAATGTATTACCATGTAGTTACAATATTCTCAGTAGCGTCAATTAAATAAAATAAAATTGACTTTGTTCATAAATGTATCAAATTTTAATGTGAGTAATCAACTTTTATTTTCGTAATTGTTTAAGCGTTTCAAATTAGATCTTTGAATCCACATAGGAAAAATGTTCATGCAGAAATTTTTTCAGATAGGAATCATTTCTTATTTACACAAACTTTACGTTTTACCACTAAATCGAATATATTTAAATTAGTTAACATTCACCGAAAACAAATACAGGCAAGTATCCTATTTAAAGACACGTAAACAAAGCATATTCTTTGAATGGTAACAAGACTAACAAGGAAATGCAACCAGAGTGAAATTCGGGATTTTGATGAAACTTCGCTGGTATGTAGAATAGGCAAAAATAAGGGACTCGGCCATCTTCCACGTTTAGGGGGTGAAACCATCCCCTAAATTTGGGGGTTTAAAATCGTAGTTCTTAAGATATCTTAAAAACTATAAGAGATAGAGGAAAACTTTAACTTGACGAAATGTTACTCTTTTAAAGACCTATTCACCTGTATAGGATAAACCAGGACCGGTTAATAGGAGAGGCTGGAGGGGTGAAAATGAGGGTAAATTTTCTTGTACAGCCTGAATGGTTCAATGTATCAAATTTTTGCCGTCATAAATAGAAAGCGCACCAAAAAATAGTGAATAAGTCTTTTTGCATTTTTTCGAAATATGTATGGTAACCAAATGATATAAGGAAGAAAAAAATAGGGTAGATGATATTGCATTATTATTGATTGCAAATATGTTTTATTTTTTTTTAATTTTCATCATGAAAATGCAAATTTTTACTTCCCGATAATGATTCATATATTTTTCAGTACTAACTTAATTGGTAATTTAGCCATATGTACATTTGGTTACTCATATTCAATATTTTTTATACCTATTTCTGCAAAAGTTAAAGTTCTCTGATATGCTTGTGTTAATGAATGCTCGACAAGAAGTAATAATCTCTTTTGTTCACTGTTCAGGTGCTTTGTAATAAATTTTGCGATTTGGGAAATGGGGTTGACACTTATAAAACATACAAAAAGAATAATAAAAATAGTTTCAACGTTGAGAAAGAAATAAACCGGGTTTATTTGGTGAAAAATGAATTTGTAAGATGATAAAGGCAGTTGTTGAACGGAAGATTATTGCTTCTTGTTGAACATTCACTAGCACTTGTAGACCAGAGAACTTTGGTAGAAATAGGTATAAAAATATTGAATATTAGTAACCAAATATACAAATGACTAAATTACTAAGTAAGTAAGTATTGAAAAACACATGAATCATTATCGGAAAGTAAAAATTTACATTTTCATGATGAAAATAAACACAAAAATAAAAAAGTATAGAAGGTATTTGCAATCAATAATAATGCAATATAATCTACCTTATTTTTCTTCTTTATATGGCTTGGATACCACACATATTTCGAAAAAACGCAAAAACACGTATCTCCTAATTTTTAGTGCTCTTTCGATTTATGATGCCAAAAATTTGACACATTGAATCATTCAGGCTGTACAAGAAAATTTACCCCCATTTTCACCCTTCCAGCCTCTCTTAGGAACTCGCCCCTGGTTTAACCTATACAGGTGAATAGATCTTTCGAAAAGTAACATTTCACCAATTTAAAGTTTTTCTCTATCTCTTATAGTTTTCGAGATATTTTAAGAAATACGATTTGAACCTCCAAATTTAGAAGTTGGTTGCACCCTCTAAACGTGGAAGATGGCCGATAAAAAAAATACGGGTCCCTATTTTTGCCTATTCTACACACCAGCGAAGTTTCATCAAAATCCCGAATTTCATTATGGGTGTATCTCCTTGTAAGTCTAAGGACATTTTTATAACGTCACTTATTAGTGTATACTGATCTCATATTTGAATAATATAAAAATTTGTAAGTTCGTAGGGGTACAAGTGTATATAGAACTACAATTTCCAGAAACCGCCACTGTTTAATGTCCAATATGCATAAAGAGAAATAAGTATAGTTGATCACATTTTAATCCTTTTTTTGTTCCCATCTAACCTCAATTTTCAATTAGCTTCCTATATGCGTTCTTTCTCTGTACACTCTGTGACTGTATCGTTATCAATACATATTAAAATTTTTATTCTATACATCAGCAATTCTCAACTTTTTTCCTCTTGATTAGACTTTTGCCTCGACTAGATTTTTTCTAAAATCAATTTTTCGAGTTTCCGTTACCAACTATTCTTATTTATTACAAATTTCTTCGTAATCTTTTTGTGTGGTTATATCTCGAGCGCCTAAAAATAGGAAAGTCAAGCGCCTTAAAATAATATCAAAATAAAAAAAATATTTTTGTTTTAGCTGTTGTTTTATTTTAGAGACTGTCAAATAGATGTCCAATAAGCATACTGTGTAGTGTATAGATTTCAACTGCTATCAAATTTTCTCGTCCTTTGCATCAATCAGTTCTAACATGGAACTCGGTGCTTTTAATCATGTGACGTCTAAACGAACACTAAAGTCTTCAGTCACGTTTCAGATAAAACATCGGAGAAACCACAATTCGTAATTTTTTTATTTCTATTTCTTCATTTCTCTATTTAAAACGCAATTTAACTTTCTTGTGTTTCGATTGAAACATAATCTAACGGTTTTACCGCAATATGGATAATATTTTCACATATCTCTCCAGGGATATGCGTACCACAGCTTGAGAACCGCTGCTATTCGTTATAGGTAAGTAGGTATCATTGAAAGTATTCAATTTCAACCCATCTCTTTTGTGTTTGTAATTAATATGATTACAATTTTTTGCTTCTGTATAATGAATTAATTAATCAGCAGTGTGGCCGTACGCTAGCGTGGCAGTAATCGATGGAAGTTTATGAGTTTGGGATTAATTATTTATTTTTTTTTTAGGAATTAACACGTAACACGTCGGAACTTATGGCTAATTAGTTTTCATTATAATTAGATGATTAACTTGCGCCGAAAATATTGAATTTCATCCAATTTTTTTTCTAAATAAATTTATTTGTGGTAAAAGTATAGATACTGGTTTATTTTAGGGAGAAAATTTTAGTGGTAAAAGTAAATACTGTTATATTTAAGGGTGAAAATTTTAATCTTTTATGAATGGATAAAAAAGTAAAAGAGTACATATAATAAAACTGTAACAAGACCATTTCTGTACACGGAATATTTTTTGAAAATTGTACTGGTACTGTAAATAGTTATCGATGCAGATATCAAAACAGCGATTTTTAAATCTTCTGTCTGTCTGTCTGTCTATTCACGCATCACGCAAAAACTGTTGGACGGACTTTAATGAAATTTGATGTGCAACATCTAGGATACTTTTTATTCCGGGAAAATGTTTCTTTCCCTCGGGAAAATACAAAAATCATTTTGAGCATGTGCATGCATTACGCAGACATTTGGACGGATTTTTATGAAATTTGGTTTGGTGATAGGTATTGCCTGGGTCAACATCCAAGATACTCTTTACTTCGAGAGAATTTCTCATTTCCACGGGAAAATAGAAAAAGTATTTTGAGCATGTGCATACATTATGCAAAAACTATTGAACGAATTTTGATGAAATTTGGTGTGGTGATACCTTATTGCCTGCGTCAACACTTAGGATACTTTTTATTACGGGAAAATGTCCGATTCACACGGAAAAATAGAAAAACCATTTTGAGCATGTGTACGCATTATGCAAAAATTATTGTTCTATGCAAGTTCGGTATCATTATTACACTTATATACTTCTCATTGAGTTTATAACAATGCGTCACGCGAATGACGTCGCGGGTACGGCTAGTTGGATTATAAATTTCACTGAATTTTTATAACAAATTCTTTAAATATGCTGGAAATATATGACATTATCTCCTGAAAACGGCCAAGAGCGTCTCGAATATACTTGTGGAAAAATTCGGTAGTTAGCGTTTTTAGTAATTTTCTGGGATAATTATTCTTTTATTTCTGTCCACTCTATGTGTCACTATGGCAGTCAATTACGCAATAATTTGGTTGCTTCTATCCCTTAAAGTAAGTAATTTAAATTAATCGAAACCATATTCGTTAAAGGTTTTTCTCAAATACTATTTGCAATTTTTTTAGACTTATTGAATTCACGGTTAAAAATCTAGATAGAAAGGGATACATTGCATGCCCATTTGGAGCTTCATATATCGTAAATGAGATGTGAAAATGATACGTGGTCAGAGGCGGCGCAAAGAGTGGGCGAAGTGGGCGACTGCCTATAACCTCGCGCCTTTAGGGGCCTCGCAAAAGTGCTTGAGGCCTTTTTTTTTTGCTCGCCACCTAATTTTTAGTGAGATTTTTTGAAAAATTAGAAAAATCAAGAGGGTCCTCGCAAAAATTTTTGAGACTTTTTATTTTTTTGTTCGTCGCCTAATTTTTAAGGGAGAAATCTCAAAGACAAAATTAAAGAGGGCGTCGCAAAAATTATCTTGCCCAGTCTCCATTTTAGTCTTGTGTCGCCTCTGCACGTGGGTAAGCGAACCCAATTTTTAAAATGCCCTTGTAGTCGTACTCCACGTCATTACCTACGTGGAGAAAAAGTCTTTAACCTCATCTTGCACCGACGCAAAATTTTGAGAACCCCTGGTTAAAGCGAACTAAACGAGCGAACACAGTAATTTATATCAAGTTGCAGCTATTATTGTGTTTTAACGAATTTCCAGAATGGAATTCAGCTATTACAGCCACTGTCATGACGCGACTTGAGCCCGGGGCTATGGCATAAATTTGTTTTGAGGTCCCTAGAAACCGAAAATAATATTCACTAAAATACTAAAATTTATATATCTATATCTATATCTATATCTATATCTATATCTATATATATATATATATATATATATATATATATATATATATATATATATATATATATATGTGTGTGTGTGTGTGTGTGTGTGTGTCCGCACGATAACTCTCGAACGAAATATCTTACTTTTACGAAATTTGGTGGAAATATCACATACCGTTGGACGAGTTCGTTAACCAATGCCCGAAACATGGTTTTTTTTCACAATTTTCGTGAAAAAAATTTGTTTTTTGCTAAAATTTTCCCTTTTTTTACACCATTGAAACGGGGAGACCAAAATGACACAAAAAAGTCTTTAAGCTATTATTCTATATCAACTAGTTTCCGAGAAAAATTAATTTTTGCAAACGGAAATTCGCTATGTTATGCAGGATGCTGCGACGGGTTTTTTTGTTATTATGCATTCTCATAATGTTCCCTTATAACTTGCCCTTTCGTTATGTTCATCTTAAAATTAACTTTTTTTAGTAGAAGAAAACGGTTAAATTGTTTTGAGATAATGGATAATAAATTACCGAACCTTCAACAAATAGACACTCGTTATTTTAAAATGTGATAGGCAAACAATAAAGGAAAATAGATACAGAAAAGTTACGGAAACTGAGTTTTCGAGAAAACTACATCAAGAATACTCAACTATGCATAAAATTGTAATAAAATAAACAAAAAGTGCACTACAGGAAATAGTTTAACGATAAATGATTCTGAACGGATATTTTAAATGGATAACGACGATAGTCGATAAGGCTAACATTATCGAATCCAGAAAACAATTCCAATATAATATGCACTTAAAATTTATGTTACGATCATAGGTAAAAGGACATTCTTACTTTGCTATAATTGTATTACGTATTTGATTTTATTATATTACAATAGGATTACCATAATGACCGTAAACTACTCTTAACATTTAGAGAAGGGGTTTCTAAAGTGCGGTCCACGCACTCCAAAAACGTGGCCTACAATACCAGATTGTCTGCAATCTCAAATTTATAAAAAACTTACAAATTTATATAATAGTTAAACATTTTTCCGAATTTTATATGAAATCTACAACATATCCATTTTTATGCGGTGGATCCTCTCAAAACGATTTTTCAAATGTAATGTTTCCGCTGAGATCTATCTCAATTTTAAATTTAGAGATAATAAAATAAGAGATCAACCTAAAGTCACCCTGTTACCGACGGGTTGAATGCTATTGTCATGTACAGTCTGTTTACCGAAACGATAATGTTCATATGTATACTCGTACAAATGCATTTTTCCTTTGTACGCTTCCTTATCTCAAGATTATTTTCTTAGCCTGCCAAACATTTTGGTATTTATTTGGACTGTCGATGCAGAATTTCAAGAATCCCCGATTTAGAGTTTAGACTAAATTTTAATCGTCAATTCTTTAAATTTAACCCTAGAACGATAAACCGGGGTAGATATCTGCCCCAGGTAAACTTGAAACTACGTTTTTAACACTATGAGGCCCGAGCACTTTCACAGTAGACTTCCCCGGAAGCCGACAATATTTTTAAGCAAATTTTATGTAAACAAGTACATAAAATGATTCCACAAAACATTAAAGGATTCCACATGTATGTGTAACTTATGCATGTCAAAAGATGAGTAACACACATACATTCAAGCATGCAACATACACATACAGACATATGTGGATAAAAATATTATTGTATAAACAAGCCTAGATATTTTGATGATAAAACATATTATGTAACTTATGTATATTTATATGTACAAAAAATGAAAAGTGTCCGGTACGTAGTACATAATATTTTTATAAGAATACATAATATAGTATCTTTTTTATAAATATTTTTAAGTGTTTTGTTTATTATTCTAAATATTGATCGCGGTCGACCTCTGAGGATGTTTTGTTTGGTTTCGGATGCCGAAGCCATAGGACTCAAAGTGTTAAATTAGTCATTGACATTATCGACTGGACACCTATACCATAATTTAGTTCAAGTTTCTAACAGTAGGCTGAGGTCGGGAAACCCTTCTTCAGTTGCTTTTCTACTGTGGCGAAGTGAAGACGTGAAACTAGTGTGGGGTTGATATATGTACCCCGATTTGTAGTTTGCGTCAGTGTTTTATGTATAGGTAAGTTATTTTTATTTTTCTTGCTAAAATATTTTTGATTCACTTATAATAACCTACTTTTTCCATTAAAACATTGGATATATAATTCTCAGTAATGATTTTCATATTTTAAATACCCATATACACTGGGAATGGCAAAAAAATTCATAGACGTTGCCTGTATTTCGCAGATGATGACGACCTGCGAGAATCATAGAATACTATATTGCAGCGATTGTAGCGCCTTTGAATAAGTTAAATTCTCTTTTTTTTCATTTTGCATGACAGAAACTAAAATAGGTACATTCTTAAAAACCAATATTTCATGCATTTTTATTTGATTTTTCCACATACCAAATTCCCCATTTTTTGTAATTTTCAGAATCACAAATAAATAGACTTTTTTGGCAAAACATTATGATGTAACTTTTTTTCTTGAAGTCTTTTCTATCCTCTTTAAAATCCCGTCACAAATTTTAAAATCGGTTCATTAGAAAAATAGTTATCAATTTTTGTTTATTAAATAACAGTTTGACCGTTTTTGAACACTTTTAGCTATTTAAATCGATTTTTCACCGACTAAACTTATCAGCATGAAAAAACGGAAAAATTCATGTACTGATAAGTGGAATTACTGCTGTCAGAACGATTTTACGACCAAAAATTCCGTGGGGTAAATATATACCCCGGTTTATAGTTTAATAGTAGAAAAAATAGGTTTGTCGTTCTAGGGTTAATCATGAATATTTGTCTATTGAATAAAACAATTTCTGACAAATTAATTTAACATGAAACCGAAACATATACTCGTAACATAATCGAATCCAATCGATAACTTTTAACAATCCGCAGATATGCTATGTTTGCCGATAATATAATATACACACGTAAAATAATACATGACATACATAACAATGTTTAAAATTTATTAATTTTAAACCAGAATGCCCATAGACAATGAGCATAGCTTATACATACAACCAATCTCTGTGTAAACTTTTTAGTAACAGTTGAGTAGATTGGATGTTTTGGGCCGCTAAGGACATTTGGATTTTAGTGTAAGAAAAGTGCTTATTGAATGTTAAATAATAATTAAATTAAATCATAAAATCACATTCTTTGCAAAATGAATTGTCAAAAAATACAGTAATTGTTTGGCTACTTTTTCTAGATGCCATTAAAATAAATTCAAAAACAACTGAAACAATACTAAATAGTATATTATACACCAAGGCATTAAAGTGTAACTTTTAATTCCGAGTGTAAAATTTCTTACCAGAGTGCCAGTAAAGGTCCGAGGACGAAAATTCACACGAGAAACTAAAAGAGTTCACTTAGTTCTGTGACGTGTATTTTTTGCAATTCCGGATAATTTAAAATCATAAAAATTAGGGAAAAGGTTATTTAAATGTCTTTATAAATTTTTGTAAATAGACAAGGTCTACGATTATTTTTAAAAAAAATCGAAAGAATCCTTTAAAAAAATAAACGTTTTGGTGACTTAAAAGTGACAAAGCCAATAAAAATGACAAATTTTTACAGATAGTATTGACAAGATATCTAGACAGAGGCAGCTATCTAGAGTCGACTAGACCATCTAGAGTTGTTAGCATATGTGATTTGATTAAATATTTCAGAAAATGTTAGTGTTACTTTGAAAATTTGTCAAAACAGCAGACTTGTGTATTAAAACATAAGCGAACTTTCATTCTAAATCATCTTCTATATTAAAATTTGTATGAACCTAATAGTCAGATGCACCCTATATGTTTACATGTAATACTTATAGTCAAATATACATACTAGACACATTATTGGTTGCATCCACAATTTGTTTATACATGTTTCAAACATGCACATACATATACATATGAACAAACAATATGCATAATTATATATGATTTTATCAAATAATACAATATAATGAGCTTGTACAGTAAGATCCAAAACTTGCACTGTAAGATCCAAAATTTGTACTACTCTTGATAAAAACAAACAAAATATTGAGTTCCCACGAAGCCAATTTACATAGCAAACGTAGTTCATATGACAAAACAGTGGAATATGCCCTTTTTTGTTGGTTTATTTAAAGCTAATGATTAATTACAATTTTTTTAAGCATCTAAAAGCTACATATTTATGTTAAAAAATAGCAAATTAATATACATTCTTTCAATAACAGTGGATGGTAAACTGACAACACATTGCAAAAATTTACCGTTTCCTAACTTCATGTTTCATGGCTAAAAGAGCCAAATTTTAAGCGCTACGACTTTTGGATGAGATCCCAAAACAAACTAACTGAAGTTAGAGTCGGTAACAAAGACAAAAAATAAAAAATAAAATAAAATGAAAAAATTATTTTCTTGAAAGATTACAAAGAATCAAAATTTGCTGCATTTTTAGGAGTTGTGAGAGCATTTTTATGGGAAAAAGTCGGGATTAAATTTCTGTAAACTAAAATTAAAAAAATTAAATTTTATAAAATTTTTTGAAATTTCGCTTTACAAGTGCGTTAGGTCCTGAAAAAAATTGCCTACTGATTATAGTCCCATTTTTTCAACACAGATAATGGACTCAAAGGTTTTAAAAAAATTCTAATAAACACTTACAAAAAAAATAGTTTAAAATATGGCAACCTTTTGTATCACCTTTTATCCTAGTGAAGATACTCCTGACTCTAATTTACATTCATGCATGCACATGTATTAGCATCCGTAAAATTTCCATCCTGTGTTTTGATTTTCTGCCACATTAATACGGTTTCTAATCACAACCATCATTTTCCATATTTCTAACTCGAAATGTATTTATCTATATCTATTACTATATGGACTCGCATGTTGGTTGCACTATCAGTGCGTCATTTTCACTTATATTAGAGGAGCAGCAAATGATATTTGCACGCGGTTATAGTGTTGTGTTGTGCACAGCGTTCAAAATAGTACAACCAATATTTCCGTATAAATTTCGTTAGATATATCGGGACTCGGGACCAAACATGTTCATTGCATCGTTAAGATCGCATTAAATATCCATCGCTACAGACAGGCAGATATGGATAGCAAATTTCTAATAATACATGTTTAAATATGTGTATAATGACTTTCGTTAGTGAGAATTGTTGAAACTACAAATACTAGAATTAATACAAAATATAAACAAACATATTAGATATTTTGATAGGGAATACTATGATACCTATTAAATTATACATAAAATACGATGGTCCAAATAAATAGATTTGGGTGTTGTCATTAAAATTTGTAAAGTGGTACGAGGTTTCAAGCTGAACGAAACTGTTTTGTATTGACCATTATACAAATATGTAAGTCAAATGCAAACCAGTGAAAAATCAGGAATTAGACAAAAATGTTAAGTAAAATGGGAAACAAATACAAAATTGCCTGGTATTCCTTAAATCACTTCGAGTTTTCTACACCTTGAATTTTTTAAATAAATTCTTTAACAATTCAAAGATGTTTTTAGTAAAACTGCTTACGTTAATATATAAAATTTGAAAGAACCTTGTCCCAAATCCTATGGAATTTGGGCCACATTTGTACAATATTTTAACTCATGCTAGTGAGTAAAGTATAATGTGTACATTAATAATAAAAAGGTTTCCGCCTCTTATTGTATGTGCAAGGGATCTTAAGATAAAACTTAAAGTCACACTGTAATACAACTGTTTTATTTATTATTGTTATATTTGTTATATTATTGTTATATTTGTTATATAGTTATATTTGAGTTTTATTTTGAAATTTCTATTTGAATATGTCTTCTTGCGTCCAGAGCGCCAATCGTGCCCGTACAGTTGGATGCTGTGTACACATTCTAACGGTCATTTGGTACCTAGGTTATGCTCAACACTAGAGATGAGCTAAACGGTTATTTTCTAATAACTGTTATTGCAATAACAGTTACTGAAAAATAACTGTTATTTATAACAGTTATTATAATAACTAATATGGTATTTGGATATTTTAACATGTTGTAAGATATTCGATATGCGTATAAACGGTTCTGTTAGTGAAATATGCATAGATCTATGATACTGACGGATACTAAAGAACATTTTTTGCTTTATTGTACTGCAATATCTGTTCAAATACTTGTCTATACAAGGATTTATGCTTTATATACACAATTTTAACAATTTTATGGATACAAAATTACAAATACAAATAGATAACTGTACAATAGACAATAGTTCATTTTTAAGGGTTTTTTAAAAATCAGTGAGGAAATGTGCTACAACAGAAAATGTGTAATTTGCCTGGGGCATTATTATTTTGAAATTCTCCGTAGGTGGTTAAAATAAATTACTGTGATCCTTGCTTTCGAATATATTAATATTGACCTATGTTATCGATATTTCCAAAGGAGTTATTTAAATAACCAGGTACTGGGTATTCCAGTTATTGACGATAACTGTTATCTTTCTACACTAGTCATAAAATAACAGTTATCGATATATCGATCAACTCTACTAAACACCAAGAAAAAGAGCTCAAGTCACTAAGCGTAGAGATAGAAAATATTTTTGTAATGTTTGATAGCTCCGAAAAAGAGTCAGTTTCTGACGAATTTTCGCACATACACGTAAAAATATTTTTGTTGTTGTTTTATTCGGCTAGTACTACATACTGAAATAAAAAATATTTGTGTACATCAGGGGCCCAGTTTGGGACAAGGTTCTTTATTACCATATTCTAAGACTGTTTCTATAGTTAGATATCTATAAGAGAAATAAAATAAATACTTTCCTCAGGTCTAAATCACAACAGATATTTGAAAATATTTAGGACCACAGACCATACTTGGGATGTGAACGTATAAGGTAACTTGGATGTGGAAATATCAGTTAAATCAATTTCGACCTATTTCAATTATTTCACTTTTTATATCAGCAACCAATTATTCAGAATTGTTTAATGTATTAAAAAATGTAAAATAATCGAAATGTTAACATTGATTTCTTTGAATTCCACTTCTTAATAAAAAAGAATGTTCAAAATTGATTTTTAAAATTTGAAGTGAATAAAATGAAAGAAATGGATCAATAAAAATCCTAATCGATGCTAAGAGCATCACGAAGAAAATAAAAATTTTAAATTTCTCTTGTATTATCAATTTTTTATGGGTTAATCAAACCAAATTTATAGTTACCTATAGTAAGTTTTAGTAAAATGTTACAAAATGTTAGTAGAGTATTGTTATAAACTATAAAATCTATAATGACATATATTTTTAAAGTTATCCTTTAATACTATATTTATGTACAGGAGTCGCTGAGTTTCAAAACCATCTAATTGACGATTTTTTAAAATTTGAGTTAGATACGGTTTATTATTCAGGGGATAAACTGCACCAAAAAATACCAACTAGACAGTGCAAAGTCAGCCTTTTCCCCTTTAATTTTAATGACAAAAATACGAAACTGTTTCAAAAGTAGCTAATTGCAATATATTCCAATTGAAAAAACATGGAGTGGCAAGCAACACAAACCAGTTACAAAACTATCTAATTACTTATATAAAAATGACGTCATTAGAAAAACCTGGCACAAAAGTAGCTAATTAGGTGGTCAATATGTGGCACTGCAGAGCCTGCAGAGGATCAAATAATTGTATGTGATAATTTTACTACTTTCTCTAAGAAAATATTTACTATTGAAATAACTAGAAAAAAATACAAAAAAACTTGTGGAATTGTCAAATATAACAGGCCGCGAATGTGTGCAGGATAAAATTGTGTGAAACATCGTGGTTCTGATTTGAGTTCTACTGTTAAATTACAGTAAGGAGACTTGTTTTATAGGAAAATATTCTACCAAATTATAAGAAAATATATTTGTTTTGATAAGTTATAATATAAACGACGTTGTACGATGTAAATAGATAAATTTCTACGAATGTTGTTTTATTTAAAACCTATTGAAAGAATAATAAACTGTTGCAAAATTATCTAATTATTAGCGTTACTGCTGCAAAAGTGTCTAGTTTTTAGTGTTAATGCTGCAAAAGTGGCTAATTACAAAATCAACCGTTTCAAAACCATCTAATTAAAGCAAACTGTTGCAAAAGTAGTTAATTATAATTTTTAATCGTTATTTACTAATTACTGAAGAGTGGTATCGTTGTTATTATTTCTTTATAAGAACTGTATGATTTTTCCTAAAAATTTAATTGCAAAAACCACCTCAAAATAATTATTATAAGTGAGAAAACAGTTTTTTTGTGTTTCCTGAACATTTTTAGTTGTGTTAATTAGATGGTTTTGAAACTCATCGACTCATATATTATATATAATATGTGTATTATAAAAGAACTCTGTGTTTTATACCAAGCGTTTTATATTGCTTTACCATTTCTCACTAAAAATAGTTATAATCAATAAATTTTTCTACTTCTAAAAAAAGACGGAAATTTTGATTTTAATAATATTTAGGAGAGTTTTTACTAGTACTATCACCGATGAAGTGTCTCTTAAGAAACAATTATTATAATAGGCCCAGGGCCATGGAAAGGAATGATCAACCCCGCGAACAAATTAATTTTTATTCTAATTTTCTTCAAAAATACAAGTGACAAGTACAAAGACCAAAGCTCTTCTTTTAACCGAGACCCCCTTTTCAAATTCGGGCCCCAGGGCTACAGTCCCGGTTGCTCGCTCTCGTCGAGCCTGTCAAGACCTTCTCAAGAAAAATACACATACTTTTCTGAAAAAAGAGTTATATTCCTGTTATATTCCAGTGGAAAATTATGAAACAAATCTAAAATTTTTGATAAAAAAAGGTGTAAATCTGTTTAAAAGTGTTCATGTAACTCAAAAAATCGCAGTTCAACAACATAACAAATTTTCCTAAAAATTACGTTTTTTTTTTCAGACCGTACAAAACTGACTACTTACTTTAATTTTTTATTTAATTTAACTAATAAAAATATATCGATCAATTAAAACTTTTTTTAAAAGATTTTCACTCTGCTTTTTCGCAACGATTAGCACAACAATGCAAAAAAACAATAAATTACACAAAGCAAAAGAAAATTACATCAAGTAAAAATGTAACGGCACATCTACACAGTATACAACAAAGAAAAAAAACATCAAATAATAGAATAAAATGCGACAGACATATAAATTATCATATGAAGTAGAAAATGATAAAAGTGATTTGATGCGATGATGTTTGAAAATTTTACAGATAATTGTTTCAAGTATCTATTAATTAAAACTGACATTTAAAACAAATGAAAGAACTTATCTACCTACTCCCTCCCTACACGTCACGCTATATAACAACAGACATACGTAAAACAACCGAGTAGAGATAAATAAATATAAATAATTGGATGATAGAGTGAGAGATACATATTTGAACGTATGTATATATCACTGCTGTTGGTACTACGTTTGTGATTTATTGTTTTATTTTATAATAAGGTTGACGAGGAACAAACACGAACACCAAATTACAACATCGGATCGCATCGCAACATTCATAATTTATTTATTTATTTGTAATCTACAGTTCACTTATTTTATTTAAAATGACTATTAATTTTCCAACAGGGATTCAATCCTCAGCCCCGATGGGTTGTTCCTTTTTTTTCTCTAGTTTGCGTTCTTCCATTTTCCCGGTATTTATTGGTCTTATAAAGAATAATTCGGATCAATGATTTAGGTTGAAAAATTGCAAAGTAAATTTTATTTGAGATGTTTTTTTTTTTTTTTTTATTTTATATTTTATTTCAATTTAGATATCAGAGAATAAGATGGCTGCGATTATACTGATAGACAAAGAAACGAATATTTTATTTAATTACATTTCAGAGTATCCTTCGGAGGTTGTGAATGCTTCCGCATTTCTATATAACTTATGGCGACCAAAAGAAAATTTAAGACATTTCCGTATGTATGCCCAACTATTTATCACAAACGTACATAATTCTTCCAGTTCTCACCTTTAACGCTTATACGTGTTATCATTTTGTGTTATCGCCAATAAAACCAGATTATACTTGAAACATATAAGTGGAATTAAAAATACCCCTGTCGCAACATCCTATACCTACCTATAACATAACATTAATTTTCATCGGAAACAAGTTTACCTTGAATAGTCGTTCAAAAACCTTTTATTAGGTGACTTTTTCGCCTCTTTCTAATGGTGTAAAAGATATCGCAAAAATGTTAAGATATCGCGAAAAATGCCTAAAAGCTACGTTCAGCCAAACATCGGACGTGTCTGGCTGAAAGATTCATTCAAGATTTTTTGAGTTCCAATATTTTCACTAAATTCCGTAAAAACAGGATATTTCACTCGAGTGTTAGTTGAATTTTTGATTCGAAAATTCGCTAAAAGTGTGGTAAGCGTAATTCCAACTCATTGCTTTTTTGCATGAGACAATCTTATGTACAACTGAAAGTTTTTTCTCACAACTGCCACCAAAATTCACTCGAGTATTAAAAAACCTAATGATGCACTAACATATCTTCTTATGCAATGTACGTAACTAATTTTTGAAAAATTATGGCAATTTAATATTTAAATTTCTTATTTTCTCTAGCCTTTTATTCACATTATGCACGCATAAAGAAGGTTTTGCTGTATTTTAAACTAGACTTTAAAGCAAACTTTGATCTTTTCTACAATTTTCAAAAAAAGTTTTGAACCAGGACAACCTTCCGTCTGATTATCTCTCAAACAAACGCACATGTATTTCTTCGTTGGAACTACTTGTGTTTGTGTGCTGGAAAATAAATGGAAATGAGTGATTGTTGTAGAGGAAAATTAAATTAAATTTACATGAACGAAAAATTTGCATCCAATTTGCATTCAATTTGAATCTAATTATCAGTTATAATTAAAACAAATGTTGGAATATTTCTCCTGCACTACATAGGTTCAACCAACACTCTCAAGCGTACAAAAGGTGATATCTACAAACGAAACGGGATAAAATAAAACAATATTCATATAATATAATATAAAGAGTGCATATCCACCATATAAATATAGAGACTGATGAAGTATATAGGTGTACCTACTACAATAAACTTTATCAAATAATAAATTTGCAATTCAAGTAAATAATTTTCCAATTTTAATAATCAAAATAATAATTACTGCGGCCTGTATAGAAATAAATTTTAAAACAGTGGTAGCAAAAGCGAAAATATTCTTATCTGAGCCACAAAGTATACAAATATACAATAATGAGGTAAAATTTTTAGTACTGCGGTATTTTAGTAGAAAGCGTAGCCTGCGTAGCATTTCTTTATAGATAGGTCAGTCACATCTTTGTTATTTAGGTTTAAAGGCTCTTTTAACAAATAATCTAACTATATAGCAAACTCCGATATCGCACGCCCCCACTTAACAATTTCGTCACACACAAGATGTGTATAATGACACCCCTCCATGTATTAAAGCAAATATGTTTGAATGTGTTAGTGTCTAAGTAATAGTTTGTAATAGTAAATCATACAAATATATAAATCAGAAACATTGACGCCCGTGATCTTTGACTTTCTCATTTAGCAATTTGGTCCCATCTACAACTTTTATTAATTTCGTAACTTCTGTGTGAAAAATAAGCCATGGTGTATTCGCCAGAGAAAAAAGTTATGTAACAAAACTTGCACCGTTACAAATCAGAGGGTTTTGATACAAAAAAAATTGACACCTGTTAAGTATTAAAGTTACGGTTTCTAACATTGTTTTTTATTCAATAATTTCTAATTGTGACTATACTTCAGAAGAATCTTTACCTAGGAAAACACGAGCCGTCTATTCTCTTACGATGCAAGCTCCATTACATAATATTTTTCTCTGGTGAATGGCCTTACACCTATAATAACTAAATCAGGAATCCAAAGAGCATTTGAAAAAAAAAAGAGATAAAAGAAACCGAAAATAATTTGGTTAGTTCCACAAAAAATAGTTTCTTTTGTATCATACGTATAAGTTATTAAGTCAAGATTCCAAAAACTATTCAGTTCAGAATTCCATATTAAAATGTGCCCAAAAAGCTTTTTTACCAGTTGTTTTAGTTTGTATCCCAGTTGTGGTTTATCAAAATATGGACATCCATCGAAACTGATTTTTAGGGTTTTCGAATACAAAAATCCTGTTTGGTATTCCTAAAAAATTTTAAAATATGAAGTTCAAGTTCTATTTACAACTTTTTCATTTTACAAAAAATTTACAACGAACCAAATTATGAAGTAACTGACTCTTTTAGTAACAATAGTAATATGTGAAAATGTCACTGTAAAATATATTATTTAAGTACAAGTACTGATATTTATGATGAATCGTCAAAAATATACTTAAATGTCTGCTATTTGATCCCGAAAACTGTGAAAAGCTCAATATTATGTGTTAATTTTTTGATGATAATGTGTTTCCCTCGATTTGTTTCCAAAGACTGATCTTGGGGGCAAGCACACAAAATTGTTTATTATATAAAAATTCGGATGTGGCTATTTATACATACAGTATGTATACGCAGTTGGCTATTTATACATAAAGTATGTATACGCAATTGGCTATTTATACATACAGTATGTATACGCAATTGGCTATTTATACATACACTATGTATACGAAATTGGCTATTTATACATATATAGTGTGTATATGAAATTGGCTGTTTAATACATATAGTCAGCTGAGTATTGGTTTATACCCAGTCAATTTTTTAAAATATTTTTTCTGATAGTGGTTTCGGCTTCCTCAATGTCCAAAACTAACAAAACAACTATCTAGAAAAAATATTTAAAAAGTTGACTTGGTACAAACCAATACTTAGCTGACGATATGTGTATACTGAATGGGCTATTTAAACCTGCATAAACTGATTACGTAGTTGACTACTTATACATACTGACTGAATGCGCTATTATTACAATTAATATTTTTATAATAACTACACAATTATTATAACCGAATACCTCCGATTGAGCTGAATTATTTTTTTACATAATCTTTTTGACTTAAGATGTTATCCCCCAAACGGATTTTTGGCGACGCGGACCGGAAGTGTATTTTTCTATCAAATTTCAAGCCTAAGGGTTACTAAAAGATGTTTTCCGTTACCATAGTAACAAAAATTAAAGATCGATTCTTATGGAACTTGGTGAGTAGCACAAAAAAGAAAGAATGAAGTTTTTCGATATTTTGCTTAGTTTTCGTGATATTACGTGTCAAATTTGTAAAACTTACTATATTGGATAGACAATTATTGTAGGTATATTACGGCTTGTATTGATAGAAGTAAGTGGAAAATGGACCGGACGACATCACTGAAACCTCATTTTCAGGCAAAGGGTAATTAAATAATTTTGAAGTGATTACACGCCGAGACACATTTATAAATAATTACCGTTTGCCCAAGAATGAGGTTTCATTGGTGATGTCCCGTTCATTTTTCACTA
This sequence comes from Brachynemurus nebulosus, assembly GCA_035578155.1. Lineage (NCBI taxonomy): Eukaryota > Metazoa > Arthropoda > Insecta > Neuroptera > Myrmeleontidae > Brachynemurus > Brachynemurus nebulosus. The sequence continues at coordinate 36,224,488 of JAPWDM010000008.1, read as the reverse complement.
ATTTCTATGAATAAAAACCAAAATATACCATTCAAAAATTATATTTAAAACTGAGTTTATATCCGTAAAAATTGATACTACGTATATGTGTATGTGTATGTGTGTAATATACAATCCATTATCTTATAGTAAGTTTTAGAAATACAACACATATTATCTCGAAAACTAAACAGGATATCAAAAAAATTTGTTCTTCCTTTTTTGTTCCACTGATCAAATTCTATAATAATCTGCCTCTATTTTTTATTATCATAATAAAGGAAACCTTTTTTTAATCGTCAGATATGCACCTTCCGGTTCGCGTCCCAAAAAATCCGTTCTTAAGCTAAAAAAATTATACAAAATTCAATCGGTGGTACGCGAGAAATTCGTTATTATTAAAATCGATAAATTTGTTATTATAAGTTATTTTACTGTCACCAGTGGAAAAGTCCATTTTAATACGCGCACCACGAAATTTGGACGATATTTTTGGTGCTCAATGTGCGTAGTATACATCAGAAATTACGGTAATTGTGAATAAGTAGTCAACTGCGTATAGATACTGCATGTTTAAACAAAGTATTTCATATACATACTGTATGTATAAATAGCCAATTTCGTATACATACTGTATGTATAAATAGCCAATTGCGTATACATACTGTATGTATAAATAGCCAATTGCGTATACATACTGTATGTATAAATAGCCAATTGCGTATACATACTGTATGTATAAATAGCCACTCTTATAAAATATTATCCTGACATACAAGAAGTATATCAAACCTTGATCTATAAAAATAGAAAAATCAATTTAGCTAATCCATCGAATCCTAAACATAATTTTTCTTGCAGACCGACAAAAATTTCTTCAGACAAAAACCATAAATTATTCGCATAATCACACCGTATCTTTGTTTCCGATCATATAATTGAAAATACGACAATTCCTATCCCCCGGTACACTGAACATTTTTACAAGCCATACGACGTAATAAACAAAATTTTTGACTCCCGCATACGTACGCAAGACGTAACACGTTGAGTTTGCTGTGAGTGTACGCACATCGAAGAACAATGAGAGTAAATAATTTAACAATAAAATTTTTTATCTTATTTTTTTCCTTGGATTCCATTCCCATGGAGTTTTTTATTTCAATTATACTTATGTATTCAGAGTGTGTTACGTTAATTTTCTATATATGTCTGCGTAGTCTCTCTATATAATGTAACTGAAAAAAATTTTGTACATGGGCCGAGTATAGATAATACGATGTCATCTATATTCCTTCGAGAAGTAGATACTGAAAGCTTGAAAGTAAGGAATAAATGTATACTAGTTGTACTACATACAAAAATATATATATATATACATAATCCTATATTTATGATCTCTTCGAGAATGTCATAGTTGATTTAAAAGAATCATAACTATATCAGAAATGAAGAAAATCTATCGGAAATTGCTTGTAAAGGTCAAAGATATATTTGGATGATATCTATCTCACTAGTACAAAAAATGGTATTTAAGTATTGATTCCACGAGCTAGTAACAAAAATGTTATAAATCTAAGTACGTCACATAATTGAGTATGTTAATTTACGTAAAAGACATAATACCATTTTTTTTTAAGGCAAAGCTGATGATTTTTTTGCGTACTCTGTTTGAAACTTTGTAAATTTAGAAGTTTTGATTAATAAACGTTGTTAAAGTTTATTACTTTCTAAATCTCAGCTTCCAATCATCACCTTAATTTACTTTCAGTCTTCCTATCTATTAATTTGAATTTCTTACCGAATGTTGCTTCAATGCTTATATCCCCTTCTTAGATTCTTTCACAACTTCGATTCTGTCGATTTATTTTAACTTCTAGAAACTATTATACCTACATAAATCAACGCGTTACTTTTTATTACGAAAATATTTTAAATTTAAAGCAAAGTACCGCTGTGACAGCATTTTGCATAACATAATGAATTTGTGTTTATAAAAATTAGATTTTCTCGGAAACCAGTTTACATAAAATAATAGTTCAAAAACCCTTTTTATATGATTTTTTCTCCTCTTTCCAATGGTGTAAAAAAATATAAAAATAGGAAAAGCTTTTGAATTTGAGGAAATTTTAGCAAAAAACTGTTTTTTTTTAACGAAAAATGCTCTTAGAACCATGTTTCAGGCATTAGGCGGATTTGGTTAACGAACTCATCCAAGGATTTGAAACTTCCAACATTTTCACCAAACTTCGTAAAAATTAGAGATTTCATTCGAGAATTATTGTGCGGACATATATATATTATATAAATTTTAGTGAATACTATGTCACTTTCGGTTTCTAGAGACCTCAAAACAAATTTCTGTCATAGTCCCGGATTCAAGTTACGTTATGATAGTAGCTGTAATAATTGAATTTTCCATTCGAAAGTTGACAAATTATTTGGCTAAAAAATTGACAAATTCTTTTATTTTTTATTTGTAGTAGGGTAAGAATTCACTGTTTAGTTAGAAAGGGCTTTCAGTTTACTTAATCTACGTATAAAAATAATTTAAATTTTACATTTTCCAGCACTACCACCATCAATAAATATATCAAAATAAAAGAATTTGAAATTTCTGATCAAAGTCCTTAATAGTTTCGTATTATTTACGTCAGTAACATACGCAAAAAATTTATAACATTATATAAATATTTAAATGAAAAGTTTTAAAGTTATACCTCTTTAGTATGTATATATCAGATACACACATGTGAAATATTTACTGTAAAAGTATTTGATATTTGATGGTTGGTATCATTTGTTTTATACGTAGAGGTACACATCGATCGTTACTCACTCAATTTTTTATTGTATTTGTTAGGTTGGTAACAAATAACAATTGACAATCAATTTTGTAGAAAATTGTTTTCTTCAAGTCGAACTCATTTTTTTTATATTTTTTATTTTGTTTACGCTTCAGTGTTGTCATTGTTATTTGTCAAAAAGGAGACGAGGGAAATAATGGCGATAATCGTTTATTGTTTAAAACGAGGAGAAAACGGTTTTATTAAGAATGACATAAAATAATTAATTTTTAAATAAATATTTTTCAAAGTAAACTGTCTAATTTAAGGTAAAATATAGGGTTTTACAAATTATAAAAGTCAAATTTTAAGTTTTTCTTTTATGTTCTAAAAGAGGGAATTAGGTTTATGACTACGTTTTCTTTCGGGATTTGAACAAATTTTTATTGGCAAGAAAGAAATTTAAGTTATCTGCGGGTAATACGCCCTACCTAAGAGAGATCTAAAATAAAATGAAAAACATTGCAGATAATCAACTTTTTTATTAACAAATCAATCAACTAACAAAAAAAATTAAATTGAGAATTAAAATGTGGAATTAGAAAATATCTAACATTTTTAAAAATTATATCCTTAGGCCTTATTTTACTATAGTAGGGTATTAAGCTTCTTATAAAAAATCAACAAAAAATGACAAAAAACAGAAACTAAAATTTTAAACAGTAGGTAGGTATTTGGTAAGAATCTTCATCACTATGATCAAAATCTAAAAAAAATTCATTAAGTGCGTATTTTTGACACGCACTAAGTAATGTCACCTCAGTGAAAGTGTTAATTTATGATTTTTTGTTAACTCTATAGTTGTTAACTCTACAACCCTCTTGCGTTTATTCAATATGGATGTACAACTCTAAAATTATTTAATATGGATATACAACTCTATAATAATGTTTCCCCCACTATGATCACACAACGATATTAATATGTCATTCTTCGATGACATAATAAACCGTGCATTAGTAACTTCTTGTAATACGCTTAATTGATATTTGACGAGAGTGAACATTTGCTTCAGATGTTGATACTGCATGTGATGAATACGGCTTTAGTGAGTTGGATGTCTGCACATTTTCATCCTTGTTATATCCTAGAACAATGAGCCTCTACAATTGTATAGACGACTTTATTTTTGACTTAATAGCAACAATGAAAGTAGTAGTTACTATACTATCGAAAGAAAATTTTTCAAAATCGTCGATATTTTTAATAGTCTAATAATTTTCTTTTTTTTTTGAGTTCTGACAATGAGCTGGATATTTTCCCTTCATCATTATCAACATGCCCAAACTTCATCAGACAAGCTATGAGAATTTGCATTTATTTTTCTTTGTAATCAAATAAATATTTTTGCAAAAATTTTCATAATCAACATTAACGATTCTGTTTTCCTGCAGCAAGAAAAACTACAATACTTGTTTTTATTTATACTTTAAAAACATCATAAAGACGGATGAATATTATCTACTACATAGGTTTCTAGTACTAGATAGATATACTAGCCGAGTATAAGAACAGACGAATATAAACTAAATGATATTACGTTTAAAAAACAGAGATGGAATTACACAACAACTGGAGTAATAATATTATTTCATTTTAACAACTTAAATAATACAGCCGGTTATTATGATAGAAGTGAAATAGTATATGTACCTACTAACCTTAGTGCAGCTCTTTTAAATTCACCTTATGAATATTCAAAATAGAACAGACAACAGCGAATAAGGGATAAGGAGATATTTTGTTTGGTACTGCTTTTGTAAATTTAACAAAAACTTTTTGTACAGGTGTTCTTTACATTCAAGCAACATCAAGTGTATGCATGCATATTTGTATTATAAAAGAGATAAAAACAGAAAAATATGTTCAACATAGTAGAGCAGGCTCTCATATTTTCGTCCGAATAATATTATTACAGATACATATTGCAGTTTTTTCGCTTGTTGTATACCAACAAAAATAACTAGGATTATTTACAATGAGAAAAATATTTGGTTCGAAAAGTCTCGTAGCTTTTTAGAAAATTAAATATACTTATTATTTTACTGAAATTGTAAAATTTAAAATGTAGCAAAGATTTGTTAACAAAGAAATTTTACTAGATACATATAACTAAATTTTTGGTTGAAACTGGGAAGATTTCATCAATTTTTTTTTTTTTTTTTTGAAAATAATATTTTTATATCAGTGCATACAAATTTCCTTTTGCATCATTTATTCTATTCCTTCAGCATCTATTGATTCTAGGTCTTCTAGGTCTTGCGCACATGCACAATTGTTAAATATTTTTAGTTTTTTTTTTTTTACGTGAGTGTACCTTTAGTGAGTATAACCATTTAAGTGCGGTAAGTGGTAAAAAAATTAAAAATTAAAGAATTGTATCGTTTAACTAATGATAGTAAGTAACTTTTAAAATAGCAATTGTATTGTTCGAATCCAATTTAGATGAGGTGTAGATTTTGTACAAGTGTATTGGAAGGATGCAAATGTTTCCATGATTTTAAACATCAATGTTCTTAAAATGCATGATATTTGGTGAATAGTTTGTTCAAATAAATGTGGCCAAAAATACGAAGTTTTTATTTTTTTGAGTATTCGTATTTTTAGTTATAACAATTTTTAAAGTCCAAAAACCGAAATTTGTCGGACGCCTTGAAATATTTAAACACATGTAGCTCCAAAACTATTTGCCCTAGAAAGTTGAAATTGGCACCATTAACTTCAGAATTAAAAGGGCTTTAATTTGATATATAACATGATGATACAGTTCAAATTTAACCCTTTGTCCACAATCCGAAAACTGATTTTTACAAAAAACCCAAAATCGGAATTTTTAATTTTTTTGAAAAAAATATATGTTATCTAACCTCCTAAGTAAGCTGTATACAAAGTTTCATGATGGCGTTCCAATGGTAACACACTGAAATAATTTTTAATCTGAATTAAGATGTGTGGAAATCTGGTACATTTATTACAGTATATGTTACTAACAAGTAAACATCCCAAGAACGGACTTATCGATTTTGATGAAAGAATAAGTTGTAGACCACTAAAAAATAAGCGACACGTATTTTTTTTCTTTGCGGAAAAACGGTTTGAAGGAGTGAAATCGCTCTTCACAAATTGGGGTAAAATTTAATTTTTCAAATATTTCGAAAACGGTAAGAGATAGGAAGAGATAGAGTAAATGGTTAAATTGGTGACGTTGCTCTTAAAAGATTTAAAAGTTAATAGTTTGGATTTATTTTTAAGATTCAAAAAAAGGAGCGTACGGGTATATTTGGTAAATGGGGGTCAAATACGGTCATGGTGAGTATCTACTAGAAATATGCCACCCAGTTTCGGACTATGGGAATAAACAAATTGGTACTTTAGCGAAATATAATTATAACTTAATCGGTTCCATTATTTCCATTTTCATACAGGAAAAAAAACCATTAATGCTTTCTCCGCTTCTTATAGAACTATCTGATAACCAAAAGACAAAAACAAAGGAGAAAATAATTAAATTTAAAAGAAAAATCGCAAATTTAATTTCAACATAATGTTACCAGTCAATGTGCTGGCTGTTACTTACATTTGTACAGTTTTTGATGATGCCAAACACAAGGGGGAGGAGAACAAGATGAACAAAACCCATGACGAAAATGAAAACAAACATAGAGGAAGGATGAAGTAGAAACACAGATGAAAATTCATTCATTTAAATTAATATCGTTCGTATAAAAAATTCATGTTTTTCCTCTTTTCGCCATTTAACAACAATAATAATACACATCAAAAACAATACTAGAAACAGATAATTAATTATTAATAAAGCTTTCAGTTTCACTCGACAGATATACGAACATATATGCATATAATATATGTGTGTATTTTCAAACAGTAAAGTCGGAGAAGTAGGAAAAGTGAATGTAATATATAACTCTCTATGTACCTACACATACGTACTAAATCGGAAAATAAACTTGGAACAGAGAGAAGTTTTTGGAAAAGCAGTTGGTAATTTATAAACCACACATAGGCTACTGTTAGCTAACAATCATATGAAGCGGTTAGTTTGAAAGTGGATTAAGTTCATTGTAAATTGCAAATACTCCTGTCGCAGTATCTGCATAACATAGCGAATTTCCTCCTATTAACTTATTTTAGTTCAAAAAATAATTTTTCAAAAGACTACAAGACATAATAATTAATAACGGTGAGATTCTACGTCCGTTTTTCAGACTTTTGTCTAATACAGACGCCACCTAGAATTTTCTTTTACTTACAAAAACATTAGTCCACAGAATTTAATTTATTACTTAGGAAAATGATTCAAATATCATTAACAATAAATGTCTTAAATGAGTTTAAAAAATCAAAACGATACTGTTTATTAAATTGCGTAAGATCTGACACTGACTATTTAGAAGGTAAAGTGGGAATAGCTAGTAAATGCAATGACAGATATGATGAATTTATAAGGATTTTCTTGTACTACAAAATGTTAAAAATATGGGAACGCGTACTTTTTTTTCGTTAATTGTGTTTTATTTTTTTGCACAAAATTTTAGAAATACTTTATTTTCTTAAAAAATGGGGGCACAGATATACCTACGTATGAAAAGTTATAAAACATATAAGTCTACCAAGTACTTAACACATAAATATTTTTTGTATATATCGACATCTAAAAACATTTCAGTCCCTTTTTGGCAATCCTGGCAAAACTAAAACACTTTTTAAAATCGAAATGTTCTTTTAAAGATGATTAAAATTACCATATTTTACATTAAAATGTCGATACAATCACTCCCTAGTTAACTACCCTTAGACACTTAATATTAGAAAATTGAGAAAAAACTCGTCAATTAGATTTTTTTACACAGATTTTATTTGTTATTATTGAGTTATAAAATTCAACAGGATATTTTGAGAATGTGTATGTATGGCTTTCATTAAATAAATTTCAGTTTTTCAATATATTTTCCATTCATTTAAAAATAGTAGAATATCCCGATAAATTGTCAAATAATTATATATATGCGGCTATACTTTCGGCTTGGAGCGAACTAGACGAAGATTTTTTTTTAAAACCAAATTTAATAATTAATTAAAGAAATAAAAAAAATTGGTGGATCCCCTACTTTTCAAATACAATCTTTGTTGTTGCTATGTAAAAATTTTATTACTTTCTTTCAAAAAACTATGTAAACTGTAAAATTTTCTTTACACATGTGTTGTAATAGATAAATGTTTCCTTTTAATTTATTAATTTAACTCTTTTTAATTGATTCACCTTAGATTTTTTAATATTTCTTAAACAAAATTTCATAAAAGAATGTGTCAAAATTAAAAAAAAAATTTGTTAACTATTTTTTTTGTTAACATTTACTACTAAAATACTCTGTTTATACATTGTAATCATAACAGTATAGTCAATCGGATAGAAAATTACGTAAAAATATTATTGTTTCAATATGGTTTATCGAATTTTTATGCGATTGTAGCAAACTCTTATTAATTTTAGTAAGGTGCAAACATAATCTAAATTCTGACCATATGACACAAAACCAATTTTCTTGATACTTTTTCTCAAAAAAAATGCAACAGGTATATTATAAAAACTTATTCAACTGAGAGAAATAAAATATAGCTGAATCGCTAAATTGGATTAAAAAAATCATAACAAGCCACTTATAAAGCCTTCTTTTGCGAATGTAGCATCGCAAAACATGAGACAGAAGTAATTTTACTGTGAGTGCGAGTATAATGGAAAACGATTTCTTCCAACATATTTTATAATTTTTTTCAAAAAGTAATTTACTTAGAGCAATGGTGCAAAAACATTTTTTTACGCATATTGTCTTCTACTTTCAATTCGTGTAAAAAAAATTTTGAAAAATTGCTTAATTATGGTAAAAAACTCATTTTTTTGACAAAAAACGCCCGAAAAACCTACTTCTGGACATCCGACGTGTCTGGCTAACGAACTCATCCAACAATTTGGGAAATCGAATTCGCACACAAAATTTCATAAGTATTAAAAGTTTCGTTATCGCACGGATACAAAACAAATTTCTGTTATAGTCTCGGCCTCAGGTTGTGCCATGAAAACGCGCGTAAGAGCTGTGGCCTAAATCCCATTTTATTGTTTGTCCCTAAGGAATATTTAAAGATATTTTATACTTAAAGTTGAAAAGTTTATTGTAATAATGAAAGGTTTTTGAGGAGAAAATTATGACATCTTAACTATCATTGTTGAATAATACTAACAGGTCCTGCGTATGTCAATATTTTCTGTGGATTGTACACAGAATCAAACAAGGAGATTGCTCTTTAGAAAAGAGTAGCATCGCCAATTTTAATTAAGTTCTTATCGCAAATTTCGAAGGGCGATTTCACCCCTCCAAACAGTTTTTCCATCGATAAAAATAAATACAGGTCACTTACTTTTTACTATTCTACAGCATATTCAAGTTGTACTATTTATAGGCTCAACCTCGGAACTTTTACTCGTTAGAAGCACTAAAACATTAAACTCTAAATATACTCAGACCACTTTTAACAAGAACGGTTCATATGTCTTAATTTACATTAGATTAAGTTTTCCGTAGAAATTCAACCAAGATATTTAAATTTATGCCAGAAACTGTACACAAATAAATTCAAACGTACATACTCGTACAATGACGTTCACCTCTTTAAAAAGAGCAACAGTAGAAGTGAGATAATATTACAACAGTCATTAAACTTTTATATATATTTATCTCCGTCTACACTTTTGTCGACTGTATATATGGTACTCTATTTATCCCAATTTTTATATTTTTTTTCCATCGATACTGTACTTCGACCTCTTTGTTTGTTACAAATAATTTTATGTGTTACAATACTTTAGAAAATATATTAGGAAAATTTTTTATTTATATACTTATATCAATTTTACTTTGGTAACAATGTAAATAATGAAGCAGTGAAGGATAAAGTGAACACGTAGGAATTATTAAAATTCACGATGAAAATAAAATAAAAAATTTTGATCGAAAAAACATAAATATTAATAAATGATATGGAAAGTTAAATACAATGCTATACACATATCTATATTCACAAAAAAGAAAAACAACACTCCTTTAAAACGATTTTTGATGCAGAAACGAAAACAGGAAGGAATAATATTAAGTTAGAAATATTGAGGTGTTGATGAAAAAATATGGGTTAATATCAAAACTATACTTTTTAATAGAGAATTTCAAGGCTAGAATCTGGTATGACTAAAATTTTAGAGATGTCGTTGTTTACGTAGAACTGAGAAGGAACACTCTAACACTATTAAAACTGCTTGATCATAGTCAACTGTTGGACTCGAACTCCGGCCTATCAATCCAGATCACACCTAGTAATGGGTAAAATTAATCTTGGTCTTGCAGTCTTGCTTCAGTTTTGCATTTTTTGAAAGATCAAGACTACTATCATGGATAGTCTAGCAAGATCAGAAGCGTAACTACAATCGAGCAGGTGGAGCAGCCTCTTCAGGGCCCATGGTAGAAACGGGCACAATAAGGGAAAGAAATTTGAGATAATAAAAGGCTGGCGATTTTTTTTCCTTGCCTTTCTAAATTCTAAGAAAAAAATTGACGCCTAGTGGCGCGCTTGGTTAAAGTCGCAAAATTTGTAGTTGTGCCTGTGACTAAGACTGCAAGTCTAATTCCACGGCCAATAACCACGACCCATTTGAATAGAATCAAAGGAGGTTTACTAGAACAATTGACTGTTGACATATTTGCTTTGTGAAATTTGGTTTACTTTCAACAACACTACACACCTCCTACATATTTCGTTAACTATAAATCTCATCATTTATTCATTTCCCAACATACTCTGAAGATGAATATAATATTGAAAACGCGTTAAGTAAATTATTATTCGTATAGTGAATTTGACAAAGTAATTATAACTTTAAATATTTTTTAATATTTGAGATATTGTTATGAAGTTTTTTTTGAAAAATCAATAATCAATAATTAATTAATAACTCGAATTAATTATGTAGTCGAATTTTTGAAATTTCTTGAAAATCCATATTGTAACGCAATTTAAAGATGCAAGGTTAACAAGACCAGTGTTGTTATTAGAGTAATTTGGAACAAAATCAGAGCCTAGTCCCAGATCAGGATTGAATTTGGTAAGACCAACTTTTTACTAGTTACGCCTAGCTGTAAAATCAAAGGTAATATAATCATAAAAACTATATTAACGAAAAAATTACAACTATATTAAAATTTTTTTGATTCCAAGTTTTGAAAAAAAAATCCAGTAATAATTACTAATTAAAAAATTTGGGGGACAGGTCTACCCACACTGTCAACTTCCCATTGGATGCCCTTAAAGACTATTGCAAATGAATAACTCTTTTTTTCTGTACCCAAGGGTGGGGGCTAAATCCTTATCAAACAAATGATAACATCATTTGTTCTCAAGATACGCGAGACAAAAAATTTATTACAAAAAACAAACCGCTAATCCGAATTTGCTGAAAATTTTTCCGGTCTTCATTTTTTGATTACGCATCTAATGAAATTAGTCCCGAGTTGATATCATCATTGGTTCTCGAGATATGCGAGACGAAAAAAAATCACGAACGAACGAACTAACGAACGCATGCACAGACATCACGCTAAAAACGATGGATTCGGATTCTAGTGACCTTGAAACGTGGAGATATGTCAAAATTAGCGATTCGTAAAATCGGACCCATTACAATAACTTCCAATGGGAAGTTAAAAATAAACAACAAATGTATTTCAAACATAAATTGCCAAAAGATTCTTAGAGATAAATATAAATAGGATATTACAACTATCTATTATATATTACATCTGAGAATTATCAATCCACAAAGAGATACCTTCTTTTGTCTCTTCCACTTTTTCGTAGCACAAATAGAAAAAATAATGATCAATCAAAATGTAAGTAGTAAAATGTCTGAAATGTTTAGTGACGGTAATAATATAAGATAACCAACTGGCATGTATCTATACAATCCATCTTTTTATTTTTAGTTTTATTAAATTAAATATTTATCTGATGATAATGGATTCTAAATAGCAGCATTTTCTTTCTGTCTGTTACCAACCAACGTAACCAACAAAACTGTCTGTGTAAATTATATTGAATGGTATGTGTTTAGTGTCTGGTTGAATGGTTGAATACGTCGGGTTCGACTTAGTCGAAGAAATAACTAGAATCATTACGACATACTAAGATAGACGATAAGTATCATTCTCACATCACAATCCTTTTAAGAAAACTACTCATGTCTATGAAAGTCAACGGCGGATTTTGAAAAACTGTAAAATTGGTTGTAAATACATTTACGAGTATTTAGATGGTATATTTAAATCCTGAAAATATGTAATAAAAATTTCTTCTATAGGTGTAAACAAATTTAAAATTACAAACGAAGTGTTAGTCGACTGTCGATGTATTAGACTAAAATTTGTATATCCATCATGTACATTCTCGCGAAGTTGACCATTTACGAGAGTGCAGAAGGTCATTCTCGTAAATGGTTCTTCGTGGTTGGTGCGGTACCTAATGCAATTCATGCCTCAGCCAACTTCAGCGAGGAACTTCGTCCTACTTCGACGAAGTGTAGAGCAGGTATTACAATTAATAACGAATATGGATTGTCTATAGCAGAGGTTCCCAATAATTTTTTTCTACGGACCCCTTCATCCAATCACAGTTTTGACAGGGACTACTAAATCCAAAGAGATTTTAAAAAAAATTGTAGTCTCTCAGATGGTTAATGACACTTGTACAATAGTTTATAATGTCGTAAGTTGCAAAATGAAGGTGTTTTTTTCATGAGTAGTAAGTTTGCCAAACGAGGCCGCAGGTCGAATTGGATAATTGCGACGAATAAAAAAGACACTCATTTTGCACGTGTTACATACAAAAAAAGCTCCCATAGGAACATCGCGGCTAACCTACAGACTGATAATCTATTTGATATTTTTTTTCCAAAATGAAAAATGCGGCCGCAATCATGGGCACCAATTTCCGCCCTTTTTTAAAAGACACTTTTTTCAAAAAAATATAATAATTATAAAAAATAAATAAAAAAGAATAAAAAAAATATTTTTGTATTGTTAAATAGTGGTATTAATCGTAAAAAAAATTCATTTCCATTCCCCCACCCTATCCATTCGAAAAAAAATCGTGAAAATTGGCTATTTTTCAGCCGATGATCACACTGTAATGGTACCTTAAAGATGACTCATGCTCAATTATATTTGAAATTAGGTATAGTTAACTTTTTAACTCAGACTTACAAAAACATAATATAATCCTTAGTTTTTATTAATTAATGATACACCGTGTATATGATACAGAATGAATATAATATCATAATGAGTATAATGGCATCTCGCGGACCCCTTACAAACCGTCCGCGGACCACCTTTTGGGAACCGCTGGTCTATAGGTTATATTGAAGAATTGTTCGATATATTGTTTAGACAAAAAACAATTTAAAAAATATAATGTGCAATGAGTGAGTGAATACTTAAGGTCTGTAGACTCTCTGTAGATATTATTGTACAATAGGCACGACTTTATTATTTTAAACTTATTAGTAATTAAATAGTTGTGGTTTAGTTGAATGAGCCAAATTAGACGGATGTTATGTAAAATATCAATATTTAACGTTTTTTATATTTGAGAATGCCTAGTGGCTACAAATGTTCCGGCGATTCCCAAAATTCTAGAAACTAGTCATCAAAATCGGCCAAATACTTCCGAAGCTATATACATCGCAAGTTTTTTGGACATATAGATAAATAGACATACAGTCGAAATTATTCAGCAAGTTCAAAGAACAGAGCGGGATTTATAATAGGGGCCTCCACAAAATCGGAAAAAATCTCAAAATTAAGGAATAGAATAGGATAAATTTGAAGAATTTCGGAAATTCTCTAAGTGGGCCTCCGCAAAATTACTCAAGGGCCTCCACATGTGAAGTACCTACTCAAGGGGAAAGCGAAGTATTAGAAGTATCCTGAGAACTCTACAGAGGTAAATCTGACCCTATCTAAGAGGTAAAATGGGACCACTCAAAAGTGATTACACGAAATTGTTTACTTGCTAGACTAGGAACCAACCTTAAAATTACAGCTAAATTTTTATTTTAATTATTATAGTTTTACGAACCCCGCCACTGAATACAATTAGAATCTCCGTGACAATTGTAATATCACACTGGATTTGGATAATACATATTATACACTGCTGCTGTAGGTAGTCTAGCTATGCCATTCATCTGGACTTTCCGGTGCCTGTACTAATGTACTTCACTTACTAGACTACTTACTATACAGATACTGAGTCAGAGTTGATGCTATAGTGCATATACAGAGATTAGCGTCCCGACAATTTATATGCTACAAGAAATGGAAGAACCATGTTACTACGTTTACATACATACACGTTACGAGCGGACACATTATGATTGTCATGATTATTGTTGCTAATGTTGAAGAAAAATCGGATTTGACAGACTACTGTGCTACAGTCGAGTACTGTGGTACTGTGTGGGATGTACACTGGTAATAAGGATTGTCATTATTTTCTATAAGTATAAATCGTTTTAAATGTAAGTTTTTACTATATATGTAGGTATTTTTTGTTCTTTTCTAATAATTTTCATTTCTAGTAATGTTTTTAAAAACTCTTCTCAACAGGCATCTTCTCATTCCTGGGGAGTTTCTTGCAACTCAGTTGTTTTTAACATGTTGTCCATCGTATATTATTACTTAATGTATTTTTTTCTGTTTCTTATGTTCATTTGACCATAATGCCTTTGGAAAAGTACATAAAAGGTACACCAAGTGTATTAAAATTATGACCACTATCAAAAAAAATTTTTTTAATAGTTATGTTAATAACCCAATATGAACTAGTTCGTAACAATAATCCGACACAAGATTTATGTTGGAGTATTATTCAATTATATTACAGCGTTGCCAGTATAGTATTTTGGGGGACTCTAGACGCACCACCCACAAATTAAATACATTTGTCATTAGGGTAAAGTTGCCTATTATGAGATACCTTTTTTAAAGCCGTGTTTTTTAAAAATATTCGACTTTAGCTAAAAAATATACGACTTTAGCTCTAATCTATGGAAAAAATATTCTAGTTTTACTGCCAGAAGTAAAAATCTGATAGTAGTTCAACTTTATTGTTGGCAAACGATTTTGTCAAAATTGTCAGTTTTGGTCATCGAAAAAAAGGTTTCCTAATATGAGATAGTAAAGGATCCTAATATGAGATACAGTCTTATATTAGGAAACTTTAAGAAAACAGTTTATAAACAATACTTGAAAAATGAAAATAATAATAAGACTTCAGTTTTAATGGTTTATTTGTACGTCATGCTTACAATTACTTTATTGTATAAAAACTAGGTAATTATTATGATTTTAAGAATTAAATCTATCGATTATCATTTGATCATATGGTGTGCGGGAAATTTACATGTAATTAACTCTCTGCATAACTGAAATAACGTGTTCTCAAATTCTCAAGTTAATAGTTTCCTAATATTAAACACCTAGTACCTAAAATGATATACCTCATATTCGAAGTTGTTGGGTGTCTCATGTTAGGAAATATTTAACATTACAAATTTTTAGGTCATGTTTTTTTTCTTAGGCAAAGGATTTACAGAAATACGTGAAAAATCATTAATACAATATGCGCACTTTTCGTGAAAAAAAGTTGCAAATAATTATCCGATAAACAAAGGAAATACATAACATAAAAACACAACATGTAATTTCTTTTTGGTATTAAAAAAACAAATTTTTGTAGGCACAGAATGTCTGGTCGGCGAAAATTTAGGAAAACTAGCAAAAAGTTTGATGTTTCGATTCTGCTTATCTGTGCGAGGGACATAATTGTAAAAATTTGGTCATATATAAACGAAATAACCTGCTATCTCATATTAGGCGACCATTTCATAATACGCAACTTGACCCTATACAAATATCATTATGCATTTCGTTACGAATGTCATTGTACAAATTTCGTTAACTAATAGTCATACTCATAATAAAAACGAGATTTAACGTCCGTTCTTCAGACTTAGAGGGCCATCCTGTATAAAGCCAATAACGATGGTAATATACTAAAGTATCGCATTCGTTACTATTATGTAATCAATACTATGAATTCGTTATTTGGTCACTAACTACTTATATTAGATGAACACAGCTAGTTTGTGGGATATCTTACGAAAGCATTTAGCGGGGTGTAACACGAGGAACATAATATATTACTTATATATAAAATCAGTACAATTCTTTTTTTCAAAATTTTGCACGATTTGCACGAGGGACAACGACTTAAAACGAAATATCGTTGTTTAAAGAATATCAAGGATAACATCGATCTTAAAAAAATTCCCATTTTATTTGCCCTATGTTCGATAAATCCCTTCTCATCGTGTATATTTAGTTTTTTTTTTTTTTTTTTTTTTTTTTTTTAGTATAAATTTGCTATTCATTGTTTGTGAGGAAATAAATTTTCAAACTGTACCCTATTATCTGTACAAACATGTACCTATTACATAGGATATATACAAACATACATAAAAATACTTGCACACATAGGGTGAATGCGGGAGAGATGCCGCACATTTTGAAAACACTTGATAATTCTTAAAGTATGCATTTAATTGATTTGAAATTTGGTACACAATAAATGTAAATATTGTTCTTTAAAATTATTTATAAATAATTTTAAATTTTGAGTCATAAAGGATTCACAATTAACATTTTTGTAGAACCTGCAAGGTGGCGTCTCTCCCACACCTTTGCGAGAGATGCCGCATCAAAGAAGGTGAGACGCTACATAGTTCATATTAAAAATTTTGCATATTACACACATTGCCATACATGATGCATGCTATATGTAACAATTTTTGGCACTTTATACATCTTAACCAGTCAACTTTTTTTTTGTTTCTGAGTACTTTTCAAAACATTCAATACACAGGCAATCATCATTATTTTCGTTATCTTCACTAATATGAGAGCTCTTCCTGATCCATTAACATATTATATTTAGGTGGCATAATTTACAGTCCAAAAAAATTGCATAATTAAGGTATATAAGTCTATGTTTTTAACATGTAATATGATGCGGCATCTATACCAACTTGAAATGTGGCATCTCTCCGTTTTGTTGGGATAGATGCCGCATGTTGCTATAGCAATCATAGTGCCTAATTCCAACCTAAAATTTTATACAGTAATTTTAAAATATACCTAAATTAATAACAAAACTCATTTTCATTAAAACAATAAGTATACATTCTTAAATTCTAATAAATTAAATGCTTGATAAAATATTGTTAAAAAACTTACTTTTCAATAATAAAAAGTTGGATAATTACTAAACTGATGGACTAATCATAAATGTTACCATATACAGCTTAAATAAGTAACTCATTTTAAACATATAATCCATTAATAGCGCTATCTTTCAATCAGCGGACGAACTATGGCTACTGCGGCATCTCTCCTGACGCGGCATCTCTCCCGCACTTACCCTACATATAATAATATATTTTGTAACTTGAGGTTTTCTTGAAAATATATAGTGACAGTGATGATAATAATTTTCCCTTTTTCATCTAGATTCTCTTATCGTTTTTATTTTTCGTGTGAAAAATCTGACATTTTCAAAGGCGTAAGTTCTAGGTATATATGTACATACACGTAGGTATATAGGTACGTATTCAGAAGAAACACACGTCTAAGCACTAAAATAAAGTAGGTTTATGATATATATTTTCTTAAAGAAAAGAGTTTTTCTTTAAGAAAGTTTTCTTCATTTTTAGTAAAGTCCTTGTCGCGTACGCGGATACGTGATTGTGCGGCTATATTTAATAGATATAATAGTGGTAGTAAGGATACAGACAGTGTGTCTTAAACTACTTAGGATACATAAATTTCAGAAAGTGTCAGGTTTAATTAACGCACAACGCCCATGATACTCTTGAGAAATTAATCCGCGCGGCTGCAGATTAATTAAGTCTGACATCCCACTACAACCTCATTGTACGCGTTATATCTGTGACAATTTTTTTTTTTTTAGCAAAATTAGCTTAAATAAACAGTGGTCCATTTTGAGTCTGTAGTAGTATTACTCACAAACAAAAAGTCGTTCATGTATTTTATATATAGTATTTGTATACGGCGGGCACTCAGATTATATTGTTAATATGCATTTCGACAAAATAAACTTTTCGAATATTAAGAAGAATTTTACGAAATAAAATTTGTTTAATAAAAACTTTAAACTAAAAAAAAAGACGAATTGTATATTTCGTCGGCTTAAGAAGAAAAGTGTTTAACTCCATGTAAATTAAAAAATGAAATTAGCCTCTAAATATAATATATTTAGAGATTAATTTAATTCATTTTTTAAAATGGAGTTAGGCATTTTTCTCCTTAAGCCGACGATTTGCAATTTTTGGTAGCAGTAAGTGGTAGGCAGAACGAATAAGTTTTTTTTTTGATAGATAAAGAGATATTGTAATAGTATTTTTTGCACGATCGTGTATTTTTATGCATTTACCGATGTTGTTGACAATGCTGGTAAGTTACATTTCCCAAACGTTTTTTTATATCCATGGAAACCAAAAAATAACAGTGCGGTAAGTGAAATAGATGCGTGGTAAGTGAATAGGAGTATGGTAAGTAAAATTAGCTCAAAAATGATTGTAATTATTTATTTATATTGAAATTAAAAGTACAATTTGAACAACTAGGAAAATAAATCGACTTTTCACTAGTTTGCACATTATTATTATTATTATTGTTGGCATTAGTCTTCATATTTTATTGACATTTCAAAAGGTCGTTCAATCATTAAAATTTTCTGTGGTTTTCATAATCATCCTTTCATTTTACCAGAATAAATTTGCAGCCAAAAAGGCTTCATCAACTTCATTATTCTCACTAATATTATAGTTTAACAAACTATATTAAATAATTAAAGAATAAAAGTAGAGCAAATAAAAAGTAAAATTCGGATAATATAGGTGAAATTTATATTTCTATGTTATCACATAGAATGCCATGAATAAATATTATAAATTTTTATAGCAACTATACGAATCTTTGTAGTAACAACTGACAACTATATTTGTAAATAAAAATTAAATGTCAATATTTATTTCACCTCATTATTTTTTTGAATTTTCTATTAAAAAAATTGGGGAAAATAGTTTGTTAAACTATAATATTAGTGAGAATAATGAACTTGAAGAAGAATTTTAATTTTAGCTGAAAATTTATTCCCGTAAAATGAAAGGAAGATTATGAAAACCACAGAAAATTTTAATGACTTAGCAACCTTTTGAAATGTCAATAAAAGATGAAGACTAATGCCAACAATAATAATAATAATAATGTGCAAACTGATGAAAATTTTCATATTAATCGATTAATTTTCCTAATTGTTCATGCTGTACTTTTAATTTCAATATAAATAAATAATTACAATCATTTTTGAGCTAATTTCACTTACCACACTCCTATTCACTTACCACGCATCTATTTCACTTACCGCACTGTTATTTTGTGGTTTCCAAGGATATAAACAGACGTTCGGGAAATGTAACTTATCAGTATTGTCAACAGCATCCGTAAATACATGAAAATACACGATCGTGCAAATTACAATATGAAAAAAATATTTTTATACATAAGTAACTGAAAAGTGGAATAAACTATGCAGAATTTTAAAAAGATTGTTTACAAATTTTTAAGCCTATATTATTTTCTGCAAATCCCGTAACAGTAGAACTTGAGCGTTTTGATTATATTTCGCTATAGATATAATAAAAATTCTATGTTCACAATTAGTCAGAGACATCTTGTGTGAAGAAGAGTAATATTCTTTATGATAAATTTAATGTGATTTGTACGAATACGTGATGGATGATGATGTTGTACAGTTCGTTTATATAGTAATTCTCTACGGTCGTTTTTAGGATTTTATATTTTTTTGTTCGTTATGTTGCTATTATATTTTTTTCTGGTTCGTATACCTACGACTTACAAACCTGTATTAAAATGCGGTATTATTCCGGAAAATATTTTAATTTTTAATTTCAATGCCATGGGGACAATTGTAATCAGGAGATTATAACGGTTATAAAATAACGATGTTGAAATTAGAATTTTATTTATATATACATTTAAGTTATACACTGATACACATATGTTTTTAAATAATATCAAAAAGAAAAACGGAAAACACAAAACACGTAGAAAGAAAATATTTATTTATTGAAAAGGTAAAGAAAGTGCGTTAGGTGCGTTATATAAGAAATCAAGCATATGTATTCTTGTGCTTGGCTCAATCCAAATAAAAATAATATTTTACTTCAAAGAGAAATATATATATATATATATATATATATATATATATATATATATATATATATATATATATATATATATATATGTATATATTTGGCTACTTGTAGGATGAACTTACCTTTTAAGTGATTATTCTCCACATTTATATTAACTAAATGATTTTCTTTCGAAAATCTCTCGTAATTTTATTCTGTAATATAAATTCAAAAACTTTTTCATTTCCTGATATTCTACGTTTTTCGTCTTGCTCAAAAAATATAAAGATAAAAGTTAGATAGTTACATTTAACTTGAAGGATCGTGTTCTGGTTATCTACACTGGTCGACTATTTTTTTGTTCCGTATAGGATTTTAATTAGAAAAACATTGGTTTTGTAGCTTTCAACATTATGTTATGGATTCAAGAAGATAAAATACCCATTGTTTGCAGAACCGAACTTATCTATGTGAAGGACCTAGGGCACTTCTAATTTGATGGCTCCTAAACATTTCACATGTGGAAGCGTCTGAATACTTTTGTGGAGACCCTCTTCGAGGATTTACGAATTTGTTAAAAAAAAAGAAAGGAAAAGTGCTTATCCTTTCTATTCTATTCCTTAATTTTGAGATTCTATTCCATTTTGTGAAAGCCTCTATTGTGTGGAGGTGCCGGGGCACGTGCTCCAAGTGTTCTTATGTAAATTTGGCTCTGCTTCTTTCCATGCGAATTACTTTTCTATTATAATTTATTCGGTGATCTACTTTTACATAAATCAGGTTCATAGGTTGAAAATAACCAATGTGTTCAGGAAACATGATTTTATTTTCGCTTGTGAATTTTCTGTTATCATTGTAATTTTAATTTTGTTAAAAATTTAAAAAAAGTAGAATGAACTATTTTAAATTTCGTGTTTCCAAAATTACGGTTTTTGGAGCTTTAAAAAAATTTGGTTTTCGTGGTAACGTCATAAAGTTAAATTTTCCTTTTTTAAACTAATAGTTACGAGAATGATATGAGTCAGATCTATTGGTGAAGTTTGGGCAATCTGAGTGCTAAATTTTCATTTTTCCGTATTTTTAATTTTGAAAGTAGAATAGGAAATCGACGAAAATTCACTCTAAAACTGACCGGTTGAACGAGTTGTTTTACCATGTTTGTTTGCCGAAACCATGAAGCCAATCTAAGTAGGTAAATCAATCAATTTTTCCTTTGTGTTCTTTTTCATTTTAAAATTTTTTTGCCTCGTCAAATATATTGGGAATACACAATTCGGACCGCTGACGTAAAACTTTGGGAACTCCTTCTTTAGACGGTGTTTGCTATATATTTTGTTACTAGGTAGATGACACATGACCCAAGCTTATACAACAATTCATTCAAATTGAATCAAGTTTACTACAATCAACATACTTTTAGTACGATACTTATTTGTAAAACCGAATGACCCTAATTACTAGAGCTACTATCTTCCTCTAGGAAAATATTTAAAATTTTATGTTCCAGTTATTTGAATATTAAATTTTTTATTCAAATGAAAAATGCAGATATACAACTACACATGTACTAACAAATCGACCCAATCAGTGGTATTTGAAATTTTTTTCACTATTTGTCTAATGACATTTTGGTTAATTTGTTAAACGTTTGTTGTTCAAATATACACACATACATACATCGGTACTAGTAGTACTTGCCAACAAGCAAATTAATGACAAAAATGAATTTGAAAATAAACAATGTCGGCCGCGAACAACCGGACAATGGCCAACAAAAATGGGTGAAAAAACAACGAGAAAATTCAACAACAAGCAGAATTGTTGTAATTTGGTACAATTGTATGTAAATATACAGAGTGCTTTTAACAACTAACGACATGCAATTCCGTTGCCACAGATCAAATAAACTAAAAAATGGTTCTGACGTCATTAAAAAAATGAAGAAAAATTAGATTTACAAACTTAACTTACTAGAGTTACTCTATAATAAAAATAGCAAAAACTAAAAGGGACAGGACACTAGGTCAGCTACTTACCTACTGAATCTGCTAAGAAAAAATGGGAAAAAATTCATAACAGACAAAAATAAATAATTTTTTCAGTGAGCTTTCGTGAATCTTTGTTTATTAGCAGTTGCGAAACAGCTTGAGGATATAACTACAAAAAAGAAACAAACTCATTAAGAGTAATATTCAAATAGTTTAAGTCTTATGCGATAACATTCTTTACTGGACTTACATTTCTGACTCTTTTGGGTATGTATTAAAAACGAATTTATTTTCAATGTAGGTCTTATTTTATCCAAACAAATTTTGAAGAAAATTATTTCGCCACTCGATTACAATATTGAGATATTTAAATTTTGTTCCGTGGCTTAAATAGTTTTATATAACATACAATTGAGCGATAAGTCACTTTCTCTCACACAAGAGCGAATATAAAGCGCAAATTTTGTAGCTTGGTATAAAATTTGCTGTTTTTGAAATATTCCAGTATACCTCCTCAAGTAAAAAATGTTAATCTAAAATGGAATATTTTGAACAGATTTCGATTTGGCAATACATGTTTTATTTATTTTATTTTACAAATTCAGACTGTGTAAGTCTACATAATATTTAAATTATCTGAAAATAAATGTGATCTGTTACTTTAAAACATATTGCAATACTAAAAAACACTCTGATAACACCTGATTGTTATTCTAAAATAATATTAAAAGTTTTGTATTTTAGTTTTTATGTCCAATTAAAGCAATTTAAAGCTTCTTGTATGATCTATTCAGTAATATATAAATAATATCACAACTAAATTTTCCACTATGCCACACTCTTACAATTTAGTGGCGATTTGATTACTTTTTGATTACACAATTTGATTCTTATGTCCCGTGTAGCTTAAAACGCATCGTATAAGTAGATAGATTTGGAGGTAGCGTTTATTTGTTTGAACAAAGCTATCTACATGGAACAAATACACAAATTACAGATTTGATTTGCTACCAATGTTATTTGTTTGTATTTACAAAAGTTACCTACTACAGTGGGGTGGATTGGAAATACGGGAGTAGGTAATACGGAAACGAACATTATTTTGATTGAGAAAAATAATTAAAATAGGAAAAAACACAGATGATTATAATTGATGCTTAAGGGTTGGACATTCCCACATAAAAAAAAATGTAAGGATATTTTTCCTGGAGCTATTAGGAAAAGAGTTTTACATACGATACAAACCAAATATACAGCGAAAATTGTTTTTGTGCGGACAGGAACTGCATCAAAAAGATATTAAAAAAATAGTATAGTTTGACATAGACTGTAAAAAAAAATAAACAAAATTTTTATGCGGTGGGCCGGGACCGCATAAAAAAGTTTCATAGGAACCCTTACGGATTCGCATCCAGTAAATGATAGAATTGCCGGGAAGATAGTAAATAGATCTCAGAGGTTGAGAGACACAGATAAAAATAGATAGGAATTATATTAATTTTTCGTTGTAGCTGACTTAATATTTTTAAAGTAATTCTCGAAAATAATTTTGATCACAAACTATTCCACAAAGAAAAAAAAAATAGTTCGTATATTTAGGCCCACTTTTCAGTACTAACTGTTGAAAAATTTTCAAAACTTCTTGTTGAACCTGTTTCTCAAGTTCTTTAATCTTTCATTTGTAGGGTAGAGCGGGGCTAGTCGAGCATCGGTGTAGGTTGAGCAATCGAAATATCGCAGAAACTATACATCGCACGCTAATACATTAAATGGCAGATAGAAGCGGCCAGGAGAGGGGAACTCATTACGCGAGTGCCAGTTGCAACCTATCGATTAAGTGACGTATGCGCACGCTTTATTTATTTTAAGTCTAAAAAGTAAAAAACTTTTGTTTGTGAATATTTCTTCTATATGAGGTAATTATTATCTATGTTAAATCAAATAAATGTTAAACTTTTATAAATTTAGTATATTTTTGATATCTAGAAAGGATTTGGTTCTAATTCAAACAGTTTTTTCGTAACTTCACTTTTGTTTCAAATTATCTGAGTGGGATAAGTTGAGCAATAGAATTTTCGTTTGCATTAATTGTAACAGTGACAATGATGTTGAAGTTCTTAATATCTACTTAATGTTTCTCTATTAAATTAAATTCTTTTTGATTAATTACTTTTTTTTAAAGTCTGATATTAAATAGAAAAACTGAGTATATTCCAAATATTAAGTTGAGACTGTTGTTTAAATATTAAGTTGAAGTTGACTTTGTGTTAATTTTATTTTCTATATTTAATATCCAAAGAAAATTACTTTTTGTTCCACTATTATGTCACTGAAACATTATAAATGAAAGATTGACTTTCAAATAATTATTTTATTATATGTCTGATAAACATCTAAGGCATGGTTTGGCAACATTTTTTAACTGCTCAATTTACCTCGTACCCTTGCTCAACTTACCTCACCTATGGGGTACGTTGAGCATGTTGAACTTTCTTTACTTAAACAGCTGTGGAAGGAAGAAATTACCTACACATCAGTATGCACAACAATAAATTTGGACTTACGGTTGAGGAGCTATGACCGATTAAGTGAAAAGTTGCACAACTAACCCTATTATTTTGGACTATTCTTTTATGTTTAAAATTTGAAATTTGTAAGAGAAAATTTTTTTGCAACTACAACAATAGAATCAAATACCAAAATACGTACCAGTATTCACGCACACATACGTGACGCATACGGATATGTACATATGTATGCGTCACGTATCAAACTCATATTATAGAGAAGAGGTTTTTGAGATATAACTACGTATACAACAATATCTATCTAGTTGTACGCGAAACTTGTGCACATACTTGGTAAATCCCTCGGGATCTTCTGTCTTTGTTTATTAACGGTGAGAAAAAAGAAAAGTTATTATTTTTATATGTCTTTACATACACATAAGGTCTACGGATATAGACACATATATACAGTCAGCAACAATATTAAGTAGACACCTAAAAATATTATTATTACTAGAAACTAATATTTAAATACCCCTGTCGCAGCATCTGCATAACATAGCGAATTTCCAAATCTTGGGCACTGGCGGATCTCATCTAAAACCTGTACCTATTTAAAATAGTTTAGCTTTCTAAGAGTAAAAGAATTTTTAAAATCGGTTGGGTAATTAGTTTTGGTATTTTTGGGGACCCAAGAACCCGAACGAATTTTGTGCAGCATAGTTGTATCCATCTAAAATAATTTAGTTCTCTAGCAGTGAGAAATTTTTTAGCATCGGTTCGATAGCTTATTACTGGCTTTTTCGGATCTGCAAGATCCCGGTGGACCTCATTAAAAAATCAGCTCGACCGTATATTCTAGGCGGACTTTGGGTAATATATATATATATATATATATATATATATATATATATATATATTATATATATATATATATATATATATATATATATATATATATATGACACTTTTAGGTCCTACTGACATTTCAGACCTTACATAACGTAATCTATATGTATCTAAAATGGCTTAACTCCCCAACAGTGAAAAAATTTTCAAAATCGGTCGGTTAGTTTATTTTTGACACTTTTGGATCCGATGGACCCTGGCAGACTTTACATAACGTAATCTATATTTATCTAAAATAGTTTAGCTCTGTAACAGTGAAAAAATTTTCAAAATCGGTCGGTTAGCTTATTTTTACCACTTTTGGGTCCCATGGACCCTGGCGGACCCTAAATAACGTAATGTATGTCTATCTAAAATAGCTTAGTTCCCCAACAGTGAAAAAATTTTCAAAATCGGTCGGTTAGTTTATTTTTGACACTTTTGGATCCCATGGACCCTGGCAGACCTTACATAACGTAATCTATATTTATCTAAAATAGTTTAGCTTTGTAACAGTGAAAAAATTTTCAAAATCGGTCGGTTAGTTTATTTTTGACACTTTTGGATCCCATGGACCCTGGCAGACCTTACATAACGTAATCTATATTTATCTAAAATAGTTTAGCTCTGTAACAGTGAAAAAATTTTCAAAATCGGTCAGTTAGTTTATTTTTGACACTTTTGGGTTCTATGGACCTTGGTGGACCTTACATAACGTAATTTATATTTATCTAAAATAGTTTAGTTCTGTAACAGTGAAAAAATTTTCAAAATCGGTCAGTTAGTTTATTTTTGACACTTCTGGATCCTATGGACCCTGGCAGACCTTACATAACGGAATCTATATTTATCTAAAACAGTTTAGCTCTGTAACAGTGAAAAAATTTTCAAAATCGATCAGGCAGTTTATTTTTGACACTTTTGGGTCCTATGGACCCAGGCGGACCTTACATAACGTAATCGATATTTATCTAAAATAGTTTAGCTCTGTAACAGTGAAAAAATTTTCAAAATCGGTCAGTTAGTTTATTTTTGACACTTTTGGGTCCTGTGGACCCTGGCGGACCTTACATAATGTATTCTAAATCTATCTAAAATAGTTTAGCTCTGTAACAGTGAAGAAATTTTTAAAATTGGTCGTTTAGTTTATTTTTTACAATTATGGGATCAGTAAATCCTGGCGAAACTCATACAAGTCTAGTACTCTAACAGTAAGAAAAGGGTTCTAAGAATCTCTTATAACTTATGGCAGTCCGTAAGCTTCTTGCGGACATCATTTAATTAATTAATTCAAATACTTTAACTTACTAACTGTGAAAAAATTTTTAAAATCGATTGGTTAATTAATTTCTGGCCTTTTTAGGTCCCGAAAACCTTGACCTCACATAAAATACCTTAAATCCATTTGAAATGGTTTAATTTTTTAACATTATTAATTATTAGTGAAAAAATTTTCAAAATCGATTCAAAATATTTTTCCGTACATACATATGTACATTGTACATATTTTGTTTTGTTTCATATTTAATAATTTTTATATCATAACATAATCTTCAATTTCTTGTTTACTTAAAAATTCAATAAAAAAAAAAAAATTCTTCATTACATTAGCTTAGAAAATCTGTTTAATTTACATTTTTTAACATGAGATAGAACCATGCTAATTATAATGCAATAAATGAGAAACAAAACTCTATACATGTATGTGTGTTATAACACATATATGTGAATAGTCGTCACTTGTTCTCACAAAATTCTTTAATAAAAAAGTGAAATATTTTTATACTTCATAAAGAACTGAGATATAAATATAAATTACTTATTAGACTAACAAAGAAAGAATAAAAGTGAAAATTTACAGTTTCTCGAAAAATACTTAAAATAGAAAGAAAATTATAAGAATATTTTCTTCATAATTTTTTTTTTCCTTTTCAACGATGTAAAAATCGAACTGCCTTATGATAGGATCGAATGATAAAAAATGGCCAGAAAACCTACTTCTGGGCATCCGACGTGTCTGGCTAACGAACTTAGCCAAGCCAATTCAGAATCCAGTCCGCACACAAAATTTCATAAGCGTTAGACGTTTCGTTCGAGAGTTATCGTGGGAACACATAAATATACATATATATATACACAATATATATATATATATATATATATATATATATATATATATATATATATATATATATATAAATTTTAGTGAATATCATTTTCGTATTCTAAGGACCTCAAAACAGATTTCTGCAATAGTCCCGGACTCAGATTGCGTCATGAGACCTACTGTAATAGCTGAATTTCGAGTTTTCGAAATTCGCTAAAAAATAAAGAAATATTTTATTCAAATAGAAAATAAAAGAAAATATAAGGAAAGATTTCAACAATTGTAAAAGTTTCAAAAGTTTCAAAAGTATTCTGTACCAAAATTGGCAAAAGGAAACACTAAAATGGATTCACTTCGGCGTACGTCCGTTTGTCACAGATGATTTTCTCTGAAACTATTCGACGTAAAAACTTAGAATTCAGCACAGAGTGTGGTAGCTCAAGTGTGAAACACTATTTACGGTAGTATAACTTGCTCCTGACGACTTGTATATACTGTACATATAATTTGTTTGGGATTTTTAACTAGTTTTTGAAAAATTCATTTTCAGATATTGGGTCTACTGAATAAAAAGAAGTATTTAGTTTTAATTCCTATATTTTAAGTTTTTACTTAAATAAAAACAGATAAACGATTACTTAAAAAAACCCGGCAAAGAAATTTTACTTTTAACGGCATTGTGATATTATGTACACGCATCACGACCTTGTCGTCCGATTCTAAATGAATGCATAAGGTCTACGAAGGGTCATTGACCCTTCGTAGACCTAAAAAAGAATTTACTCTAGTTTAGTCTAAAAAAGGGTAAACTTTTTTTTTTTAAGTAAACACTTATGTTTTTATTTAATTAAAAACTTAGGAAGTAAAAGTGAATACTTCTTTTTATTCTGTATCCATTGTGGCGTAGTAATCCCAAATAATCCCTTTGGAGTTATTGGGGAGCGGAATTAGCACACACGGACCCAATGGTTCCGCTCCACCAACCAGTAGTGGATCCTAATTTTACTATTCAAAAAGATGGCAGTTGTGCTGGACCCGTAAATTTTATTAAGGCGTGAATTTCAGGAATCCCACTATTGGTTAGATAGGTTCCCTTTTTTTGTAAAAAAAAAAAATAAAAAATAAAATCAAGGCAAATGGGGGAAGAAACTTTCCAACCAAAATAATATAATTCTTGTCTGGATTGAGGTAGGACGATATGTGAAAAAATTCGGCAAGGGACCGCTGGAGGAATCAGGAGAATGGATCCGGTAGCTAGCGTTTTAGGGCGACGTAAAAACCCGTGTAATAAAATCGACTTACCAGTTAATTCCGTGATGGTGAATCCCTAAACTAATTGGGCGGAAATAACTATAGAAGTTTAACACCGCAAGTCCGGCAGTTTCTACGAATTCCAAAATAAATTCTCCCGGAGGCGTTCCTCTATGCCCGTCCGAAGATAGGACTCGGATATTAAAACGAATAAAATAAAGAAATAAAAAAAAACCATTCGTTTTTCTCCAATTTTATTTTAAATTCCAAAAATAAATTTCCAGTGGCTTCCTTTCATTCAAGTTTCACAAAGGTTGTTTTACATAAAATGTTATAATTTCCGACAAATGTGTATCACAATAAAAAAAGCTTATTAGTACGGAACGAAAATCAAAAGTCGAATCTTTTGTTGAATTTTATGTCGTGTCCGATAATAAATGTTTTCAGTGCCACGACCGAATTAAGAGAGAGCGATTAAAAGAATCGAACTTTAACTTTCGTTCTGTTTTTTTGTAAAATTCTAGATGTTTTGTACAGATGATTATGTAATTGAAATATTTTTTTTTTTTTTTTTGTAAACATATACAAGTTCTTAATTAGAAAATTAAAATTTTAAAATGTATAATTGCTTATTTTGTGTAAAAACCAGTTCTTTTCCTTCATAGAGGTTGACTCACTTTTCAACAGGTGGCACTCTGTGTTTGATTTTATTGATTTTATAATTTTATTGAAAATCTATAGTTTCTGTGACATAATTAAAAATTATGCGGCACTATTCAATATTATCACTGACTGTATACAACATGTATATAAGTATAGGTTATAGGATTTTTTCTTCCAACAAGGCGTATACGTGTTGAGGTGGTTAGTTTGATGGAAAATCACCATCGAAATGTGAAAGTGATGGAGGGAGGAGGTGGGAATGAAACGATGAAGATGGATGTTACTAGGGACAGATAGATAGGAGGCTGACGACAAACAGGATGGTTGAAAATTGGAGGCGAGTACAAAAGGAGTAGGTACCTATACGTGTATCCTGTCTTAATAGACGGGACATTGGGTTCAATTTTTTCTTCTTCTTCTTCTTCTCCTTTTTTGTGTTCGTTGTTTGTTTTATATGTATGTGCGGATGGACATCATTCATTACTACTACGAAAATATCCGTAGTCTCTACAATTCAGTTAAGTTCGTATAGAGAGAAAGTAGATATAATGGAGCATTGGTGTGCGCGGACTTATGGGTTGTGAATGTGGTGAGTGAACTCGTACGAAATGATATATGTTTTTCTGTTTTCTAATATGTTTGTAATGTAATTATATTGAAGATATATTAGGTACTCTGATGGTATACGGAATGTTTTGTATGTTACAGATATATAAATTTTAAATAAATACTACTTTATTTGTCTTTGGATACCAAGTGTTCGATCTAGTTTCGGTAATAAGATTTTGAAAGTATTTTAACGATTGAAGAGCTTTCTACAGTTGGGAAACTAATACAAAATGATTCATCGATTATTTGAAATAATTCAACGCAGCAAGATGGATTTGAAAACAATTAAAAAATAAAAATTATCGATATTAAAAGCAACAGAAATTCACAAACTTAATAAACTGTTGAACGATTATACTGACATTTATCTTCTTTGTCAGGTGTATTACGTGTGCCAACGTGCTTAACCTTCTTTTTTTGTTTTTAGATCCTTCCACTACTCCTGCACCTACTACTACTTTAATCCAGTACAACTGGCCCTTCATAGGAGTAAACTAGTATTTAATACATGAAATATAGTATAAGTTTATCTTGTTTTAATATTGGCCATATGGATCCTAACATGTTACAAAATTAATTAAATAAAAGTGATGGATATCTTTCCAAAGTAAAGTTTCCTTATTTATTAAAAAGGGTCATTCATAAAATAAGTTCTGTTTTGATCCCTCTTACACCCTTCGTTATCACCCGTTAAATTTTCTTCAACCTCCAGGAATCTTCTTCCTCCAAGATTATTTAAATGACAAGGAATTTCTGTTTAATTCAAAAGTACTGTTATTGTTTAACAATTTACTGCAATAATTGTTTATTAAAATAAACATTAAGGTAAAGATAATAAAATTGACATAGGTATTTCAAATGCGGCGTCCCGGACGTCACTTCTGTTATATCACGTTGGACAACTGGTATCTCTTCCTCTATTTCTGCGTGCGAAATGTATGTATGGCCCCTTAGCGAATAATGTGGAACATCACAGAGTAACGATAAAATCTATTCAATTTTTTCAATTCTTTTTTACGTTTAAAAGCCAAAACTAAAAATGCAGTGAAAATCGCAACTACTTAATGGTAGCCATAAAAGAAGTTATCTAAACATTAAAGCGATAAAAATGGGTAACTCTATCGGGCTCAACTTCAATTTGAGCATTAAATATATCTCCTAGTTAATATTTAATTGATTTAATTGAAGTGAATCAACTAATTTTAAAAATCAAAGGGCGTGAAAAAATTTGAACTTGAAATTGTACTTGCGCGCTGTACTCAAAGACTTATTCACGCACATAATTTACTAATCCAAATTAAAAATGAAGCCACCACGATGAAGGTGCTGTGAAATAAGATTTTTCCTAATGAATATTGTACAGTGGCCATCCAATGGTACTTACTCCGATTTTACGTAGTGACGTCAGCGATTTAGTGGGGTTCTCCTCTCACAGATATGTTGTTATTTGTCTGTGTTGGTGAAAATTTATGTGCCAAGCCAGAGCCACGGCCGTAGGTAATATTGCCTGAGGGTCTCGTAGCCTTTAAAAATTTTAAAATTTAACTGCAGATATATATGCACATATTCTGTATACGTAATATGCAAAATGCAAATGCAAAATGAGTAACGTAAAATTCTACGATATTCTAATCGTCAACTAACAGAGATATCAAAAAACAGACTTCACCGTTGAATTGGTCATTAAAAATGAGATTAAACAGTGTAGTTTGACTAAAATTCTAGAATGTTCTATTTGTCAACTAGCAAAGATATTGAAAAATCAATTGTACTATTTAATTGTCCATTGAAAAAGAGGTCAAATTAAATATTTTGACAAATGTTCTGGAATATTCTATTCGTCAACTAGCAAAGATATTCAAAAACAAACGTCTCCATTGCACCACTTAATTGTCCAACTGAAATTAAACTAATGTAAGCCAAATATTCGACTTTGACAGACAATTTTTGCTGTTTGACGAATAGAATAAAGTAGAACATTTATCAAAATGTGCTATTCCATCTTTTATTCGATGACCAATTAAATGGTGCAATCGATTTTTCGATATCTTTGTTAGTTGACGAATAGAACATTCTAGAATTTTTGTCAAAATGCGCTGCTTAATCTAATTTTTAGTGCCCAGTTCAATAGTGAAGTTTGTTTTTTGGTATCTTTGCTAATTCACGCGCAGAATATTCTAGAATTTTTGCTAACTTCCGCTACTTAGCGTCTTTTACGCTGATGAATGCGATAATGAAGTTGATTTTTTGACAGTTTTCTAAAAGTCGTCACTCATATTCATTAGTATAACATTCGATTTCCTTTGTCTACACAACCGAATTTTAGGTGTAAATTGTCTCTTAAGATAATATTGTTTTAAATAAATTCAGATAAATAATATTTACCAACCCCCGAAACAAAAGTTTACCGACGGCCCTGATCTTCCGATTTTACGTATTTCCCCTTAAGTTTGCACTGACCACTACGTAAAATTGGATTTGTGGTGTATTTTAATTATTATATACTGTACAAAATTCGCAGCATTTACGTACAAACATCCAATAGATGGAACACTCTGTACTATGCACGTATCGAAAATATAATATATAGATGTCGTTACTTTATTAAATTCCAATTGTAGTGATAATATCATAAATCAAAGTTTTCATATCGGAATACAATGATTCATTAATAACGAGAAACATGGGTTGATATGATGAACCCGTGCAAGAGCGAAGGCCCGAGTGGAAAATACACAAAACACAATAAAACATAATACCACCGCTATGAATGCTAAAAATATTATACTAACTGTGATATATAGAGTATACACAGATACTACTAAACTAAATATTTTGTTATCATATATAATGTGTATATATCTTTTTCTTTTTTCATATGGATGTGCCTGCCCTACTTTTATAAAAATAAATTTGTTTTCAATTGTTCTCGAATGGAATATTTTCTATGACATTTGTTTTACTTCTATTAACATTCTAGACAGAATTGTAAAAAACTTGTGAATATTCGTATAATTATTACAAACGACCGAATCCAAAATTTTATTCAAATATTTTACTATTTTTCAGGGGAAATTTAACGTTGGAACAACAAAAGTTTGTCTTCAACATCTACTTACTTTGATTTTTGAATACAAAAAGACTTTAAGAGGCGCTGATTCCAATTGCCTGCCAAGTGATGTAAGACAAATTTTTTGTCTCATAATGTCATAATATATAACTATACTATGAATACGAGGAAACTATGTGCTACACCTTTTGACCGTGAATTTTTATATTTAATTACTCAACAAAAATATTATAAATGTCGCATATAACAAAATCATTTTTTTAAAGGAACATAGTACTGTCGTGTCACACCAATCTCACGTATCTTAGAATATCAGATGATGTTAATTATTATCTTAGACATTATTAAATATCTGAGATAATTGATTTTTATTATGCGTTATTGATTCAACGTTGCAGCATTGAATCAATAACGTATAAATATCCTATTTGAAAATAGAGGGAATATACGGAACGTGATACAATAAAAAAAAAATTTTAAAATACAAGAAATTAATTAATTATTATATTATTGAAAGAATGAGAAAACAAATATGTTAATTTTCTGCTACCGGTTTCGAGGTAATAATCCCATTTTCATGGCAGATGCTTTATTATAAAAGTAAACAAAAACATTGGAAATGTCAAAAAATATTTTTTTTTTTATAAAAATATCAAAAATTTAGAAAATTAAAAAATTTTAGAAAAATTTTTTTAAAAAACATGCAGTATTTACATAAAAAAAATTTTTATTAAAAATAATTAAAAATAATAACTGTGTCAAAATTACAAAAAATTGGTAAAATTACCTTATTTGAAATTTTTTTTCAAAAAAAATTAAAAGTTTAAAAATAATAATAATAGATGGAGTGCCCATGGCAAGAAACTGACATACGATTTTGAAGTAACCATTTTTATATGTTATTGAAGTTGTTGAGGGGAAAATTTCTGGAAAATATTGACGTAAGTGTTGTCGAATTTCGACAAATCAGCAGCCAGATTAGCATTTGGATGAATAGAGAAGATCCACGAAGATTCGAGAAAGTATCTTTTCCTCCAATGAGCTTCTGTTTGTAAGATGGTAGGTTTGTCAAAATCAAAACGGTGGTCATTGTTCCATGCGTGTTGTACCAAGCCAGATGCAAAATCGCCACGTTTGACATTTCTTCGATGTTGTTCAATTCTTTGCGATAGACGCTGTTTTGTGTTACCCACGTAGGCCGACTCGCAATCAGAGCATTCATATATATATATATATATATATATATATATATATATATATATATATATATATATATATATATATATATATAGTTAAGTAGTTAAGTCGAATCCTTTAAAAGTTTAAACGTTACTACCCATAATTGTACATGAAGTTCGTGTGACACGGCAAAGAATGAACTGAACGCACGGGCCATTTCCCTTACTCTTCTAGTGGAACAGGGGCTTAGTTTAGTGCTTTTCTTATACACAACTGTAATTGTTTTTTTTTAAATTGCTAAAATATCGATCTGTAGGTTATATGCTTTGGACGTCCTATATTTTAAACACAAATTTAAATCAAACAGCCTTCCCCCTACCACTTTACCTGTGCTGTAAGTATACTGTTTGTACGACGAAAAAAAAATCACTTTCTGAGATCAAGGCCGTGGAATTTTTACTCGTGTTACAATCAACACCTGTTGGGTGAAAATTGTTATTGAAATCTATAAATAATTTCATTCCCTTAAGTGGTAGGGATGGTGTAGGTGAAAAAAAGGAAAATTTTCCACAAAAGGTATAAAAAATAATTTCTGTTTACCTGTCAAGGAATCAGCACGGTTTATTTGACTTGAATTTCCGAGAGGCCATCAACAAAGCAAATATGAAAATATAGAAAAGTTAAACTAAATTCAATAAACATGCAGAAAAAAACTATTATATAATATTATTTTGGTAGACGTTTCTTTTACAAGAGACAAAAAACCTATGGACAACATTTTTTTCAACTTCAGTTACTATTATGGCTAATGGCTCATTTTGTATACACCCGGTAAGTTTGATGACAATATTTAATAAATTTCTGTGATGATAAAATTATGGAATTTATACTGGACATAGTATTTTATTTGTTATATCCACATAAAATCACTTTAATGAATTTTATTTTTATTAAATTTTTGTTAAGATTATATTTTATTACATACTAAAGAGCTCTCCTCTCCTATGGCTATAGAAATCTTTTTTTCCTTTTTTTTTGCAGTTTTAATACACTATATAATGTAGTTAGTAGCACAGTAATAATATAGTATGTAACATTAAATATTATGTGTATATATGTTACTTAACGTGTCTACTAAAAATGAATATTACTGTACAATAAACCCTCAAAATTTGTTCACATATTTTATCTTTACAAGATGCCAAGTACAGTAGTAAAAGCGGAAATCATTCGATAGCTAAACACTAACTTAAAATGAATCTTAAAATGGTATGTTATAATTATCCGTGAATGGGACCAGAAACGGAAGTCCAAATTGTTGCAGAACTTTTACACAATCGCAGAAATAGAAACATCGCTAATTAAGGGCAAAAGGAAAACGGTAATTGTGATATTTTTCCAACTAAAAAGCCATATTTAAATTTTTTTATTATAAAAGTTTCCTTATTATCTTTATTTATTTTTTAATATCCCAGGTCTTAAAAACAATGCAAGGTGTAATAAATAAGACAAATTATAAGATTAATTAAAAGTTTCGTTGTAAATATAAAGAAATTAGGAAAGTTAAAACTAGGAAAAAACTAGTAGTAAAACTAGAAAAGTTTTTAATTAGGATAGGAACTAATTAATTAATTTTAAAATTCAAGTAACAATGTAGGAAACAAAAGTGTAGGCAATAATAGCAGACTGTTAATATAAAATACTTTAAAAATTAACAAGAGGTAAAGACTGTAACAAGCTTGGAGCGTTAAACTGGGAGCTATGAATTATGAATGAGATGTTGCCTTGAATAATTTCTTTTTAGGAGAGTAAACATTTTCATTAGTTTCATTATGATTTTTTTTGATTCTCGATAGGTACCTCGATGTATCTTCTGTTAATCAAATAATCAAATAAGAATCCATTTTTGGGGAAGATAAGCAAAGAAAAATTTTTCGATTAACGTATTAACGTTTTTGTACTTACTGTTCAAAACTTGATTTAAAAGCTAAACTGAAAAATTTTTTCTTACTGAAGTGCTGAGTCAACACTTTTTCACGAGTAACTAAATAATATCAACATTTGTTTTCGATATACAGTACTGCAAATACAATTATCAGATTGTCAATTATTCTACTGAAAATTGTATTAAAAGTTAAAACATAAATATTTAACCCAGAATCTCTTGATAACTAGTGAAGTGCCTTGCCATAAGGTGTTCTTTAAGGTGTTTCTTAAGGTGTTAGAAATATTCTCTTAAAATTTTATTTAAAAAAAAAGAAAGATCTAAAAATTATGGGCGCATTTAAAATTTATAGAAATGGTGTCAAACTTTTATTGCAGTTCTAAAACGCATGTCGTACGTAAAACGTAATTGGAACTACGTTTTTTAAAAATAAGTTTACTGAGACCACACAATTTTATAAATAAAAAAGAGAGTTAAATTGTTACGCATGGTAATTAGAAAGTCAAATTTCATTTATCTGCAGAATTATTTTTTTGGCGTGACGAAAAATTGTCGCGAAAATTTGAGTAGGTATCCGTCGTCACAACTGCCAAATATTGCTATAAGTTTAAAAAAAAATAGGTGAAAAGATCATGTTTTTGGTGAAACGAAACGCCAAAGATAATAGAACATAAAGCGAAAGTCAAATCAAATAATTGACATTGAGAGCTTGTCATTTTTTTTACATCAAGCATTAGTGTATCCTTCGTCACGGCTTTTTCTGGTATGTATTTAACGAATTTCAAATCGTTTTTATGTAAATATTATTTGTAATAATGTAAGCTTTACGACAAAATCAAGTTTTCGATCTAAATGATCGCTGTTTACGATTAATAACGATTTTATTGGAAAATTGTATCCTTCGTTACGCCTGTATCCTTCGTCACGGTAGAATGTGACGATGGGAGACATGTAAGTGGTGAAAGATACGATAATAAAATAAGTATATATTTATTATATCAGTGTTTGGTTGTATATCAACTAAATTTTTTAGTTAATTAAGTTGATTAATTTGGTCAACTTCTCTAACCAATTTTTTTTTATATCATAAACACAAACAACAACAAACACACTCTTCAATTTTTCGCAAATCAGACAAAACAAACCAATTTTTTTTTTTTTTTTAATTGATATTAGGAAAACATAATATAAATATTATTTAAAAAATAATTTAAATTTTATTATTTAAATTTAATTTAAATATTTTTTCTGTCTGGATTCAGTAATCCGCAAAAAAATATTGGTTTTAATATGAAACCGCGCTGCTGGTCTGCAAATACCGAATCTATGAAATTTTCCTACATTCTAGTCGCATGAAATCTACTAAATGGTTTTCTCTATTTTTTTTATGGTTGAGACCTAAAACGTAGAACCACTCATGTATATTTTCAGAAAAATTTTGATTTTTGGATTTTGGTTCCCTGGGGATTTCCGAACGCCAGGACTCATCAAGCTGGAAAAATCCCGTAGTGTCGACTTCAAAGCCATTTATAGTCAGCTCATTTTTTAACTATTTTTAATTTTTTTTTTTTATATAATCTTAAGACATATAGCAACAGTGTTGCATATTTAGTTTTTTAATAAAATATTTATTTGTATAAAAAAAAAAAAAAAAAATAATAATAATGGTCGATTTTTGATGTCTTTCTAGCGAATCTCCCCTTAAAAAAAATAACAGAGGTAACAAAAATCTGAAAACTCGATTCTGAGAGATAGGGAGTATTTGTAAGGGATACGTGAGAGGAAAATCGTTGAAAACCGCTGTTCTAGACTACTGCCTACTGATAACGATTACAATTCTCATTTTCTTTACAGTATATATGTATGTAGAAGGTTTGAATATAATTGAGACGATACTGTACCTACATGTAACGTATAGTTAATGTGCGGTAGATAGCACATAATATGTGTTACGTTGCTAGCCGTGTCCGGTTATTAAATGAAACAAGTAGGTATGAAGCCATCTGCTGATGTGTGTGGATCACGTTTTGTAAACGTTTTTTTGATGACGTTGATATTAGTGTCATTATCGCTATGTATGTATGATGCTGATGATGTTCACCACCGTTCGGGTACATCATATCACAGAGAGCAGAGAGCAGAGAACGACCTGCCCGATCAACCCCCCGCCTGACGGACAGGCGGACGGACGATTTCCACATCAACTTATCATTTTCGGGGAAAATTTTTTTTGCCTTGTCCACAGTTTTCATGTTTTTTGCTTCACAGTTTTATATTTCAAAATATCCTGGTGGTTGTTCTGTTGGGTATTTCTATTGTTTTTATTTAATATTAAATATAATGTCAGGGTTATTTTGTAGAGCTTTAGTGAGTTTTAGTATAACTAGGACTAAATTCTGTCTTTTGGTAACAATATTTATTGTGCATATTTATTTTATATTTGTAGCAATGGTTATTAAACACTCGATTTTCGAATTGGTTATTTCCATTTTTACCAAAATTAAGCCGTAAAAATCCGTCATTATAAGAGTTATAAATTGTTAAATACCGTTTTTAGCAAGTATCTCAGATTATCAACCAAATCCGTCATATTCTTAAAATGGACATCGCCAGTATCGCCGATAGCATAAATCAAAAGCGCTTCAAGTTGAAAATTTTTTTGTACTTTAATGTTAATTTTTAAATTTAAGTACATTTATTCAAATCTGTAGTACCAAAAAACTATACGGAAGCCTTCAAAAACATTTGACTCCCTTCTCTTCTCAATTTTCAGTTTCTCTTCACAATTCCAGATAAATATCAGCACAGTTCCTAAGGTGATTCTAGACGCACACCTTCCAAATCCTGCCCAATGGCGTCTCTTATGGACGAGAAAGTCTCAAAAACGGACATTATAACTACATTATTATCATTATTAATTATTACCACTTCAAAAAGAAAGAACCACTGTTTATATTGCTCACTTAATGTGCAAAAATCTACCATTTTAATCTTACTAACCCTATCCGAAAAAAAAAATTATGAATCAATATCCCATTATTTATTATAAGTTAGATGAATTATTACCGGTCAAATGTATCTTGATTGTTTTCAAACAAACCCTTTTGTATTAATGCATTTTAAGTGGTCCAGTTTTCACAATTAGATTAATTTCTGAACACTTTTAATCTGTCTTTTACAATAATTTAACTATTTTATCAATAGAAAAGGGACAAGACCATTTATAATTTACCCATATCCATAAGTATTTTGTATCATTTCCATTTTAATTTATGTTTATCTAAATTTATATGTATAAATAATCTCATAACTTTTATCCCTCTGAGGACTTACAATTAAAGGATTCACATGTGTTTTTAGTAAAAGGAAAAGTTACCATATATTCCATATATTGTTGCAATATTCATAATTTTGTGACATTTGTGTTACAAAATAATAGTTTTATTTCTTTATTTAATTTTACTTTATACAAAAGCTAGTACATACGTTTTTTACCCAAAAACAAGATTTTTACAAAAAAAATTACAATAAATATTTTTTTCACATTAAAAATTAAACATTTTATACTATGTGATATTATTTTTATCTGCTTTTATTATTATTTTTCAATTGAGAATGAAAAACTAATTTCAAATTCGTTTTTGAAATAAATATTTATCTATATTACATGTTCGATATACAATATTTTGAATATTATTATAACAAAAGAGAAAGATTTTGTTATTCGATAATAGTTCAAGCTATTTACCGATACGTTGCGTTATTATCGCTTCATGTGATTATATATATATATATATATATATATATATATATATATATATATATATATATATATATATATACACTCATCTACAAAAATACAGTAATTTTTTGTACGACAGTAGCAAGTATCTCTCGCATATAATGAAATGAAAAATACATAAAAT
This sequence comes from Brachynemurus nebulosus, assembly GCA_035578155.1. NCBI lineage: Eukaryota > Metazoa > Arthropoda > Insecta > Neuroptera > Myrmeleontidae > Brachynemurus > Brachynemurus nebulosus. The sequence continues at coordinate 36,184,111 of JAPWDM010000008.1, read as the reverse complement.
AACGACCCAAACATAATTATCTCGAAACTACCTTTTTTAAACTTAGAGGACACAAAACTTGGACACTTTTTCTGCAATGGACTTAAAGTTTGGATTGCAGCTTCTTAGAAATATAATTTAGCCAAGTACGTATTCTTATTATGATTTATTCAAAACTGGGGTCTTTATAGACATACCAATCCAATTTTTAATCGAGAAAAAGGCGGAAAAGAACTAAAAAAAAATTGCTTTCATGTTAGACTCCGATCAAACTAATGTTTCGTGTTCACTAAGCTTAAAAAATGTAATATTTTAATAGTTACTTATGGGAGAGCAGAGCATTTCAGGTCGCATAGAGATAAGAAATCCGACTCTGCTTTTGCGAGGCATTTAATAGACATCGGACGCACAACAGAACGGGAAATTACTCTGTTACACGAGGCAAGCCAAGAACAGAAGTTAACAATCCTAGAAGCAATAGAAATAAATAACCATAGCTCCGATCACCTTTCAAATGATTACACCGATATTTACAGTTCAATTTTATTTTCAATATTATATTATAGTTTATTTAAAATTTAATTTCTGTTTAAAACTGTATTTACTATAATATTGTGTTTTTGTCAATTTCAAGTTCAATCTTTTGTCACGTGTTTGTTTGCCTTATGTCACATGTAATGTATGGTTCATTTCAATTTCAGTTTCAGAAATAATTTCCGTTTTTTTGGCATTATCTCTTTCATTATTGCATTTACGTAAATTTTAAATTTGCAGTTTGTTTTTAGAAAAGAATAGAAGATTGATTTGTTTCGAATATAAGAATTATTTAATTTTTTAATGATAATTCATGATTAATTGTATTTGAAATGGGGTATAATTTTGTGTTTCTTGACTTCCATATCACATACCACTCCCCCTTCCTAAGTATGGGTAGATAAAATTAGTATATAAGGCATGTATCGAATATAATTTTATTCTGTTTGAAAATTAACTGACGGTTCGAAACAAAATTGTCACAGCTTCAAAATAAAAGTGGTATTTTTGCGAAGTAAAATATTTGTTTATTATTTAAAAAATGTAGATTAAGGTTTGGTAAAAACCACTCCAGGAGGCCAAGTCTTGAAACTGTGATACGTATATCACAATACCGCAGTTGATATAATACCACATCTCAAGATATCACATTTTTCAAAAAAAGCAAGTCTGTAACATGTGATGAGATAATGTGAAATAACTGTGGAAATAACATATATCACCTTATCACAATACCACATTTTGGTATATATTTTTTAAAGTTGGCAAAGGTTTCGGACTTATTCCTTGATTGTGCCGCCTATTTAGTTTAAATTCAAATTGCATTATTTAACGCACATATGGCAACGGCAAACATTCACACGTTATTTGTCAGTATTGTAGAGGTGCATGTCGCTGGCCCGGCCATGTCGGAAATTCGATACAAAAACTATACCACGATTTAGTACCTAATTTGTACTAATTTGTACCCCCAATTTCAGAATTTGTACTCATAAGGTGGCGGAGATATTAGGGGGGTCCCAAATCCGGGCCACCGACATGCCAGCCCGGCCATGTCGGAAATTTGATATAAAAACTATACCAATATTTAGTACCTATTTTGTACTAATTTGTACTCCAGTTTCAGAATTTGTACTCATATGAAGGCGAAGATATTAAGGGGGTCCCAAATCCGGGTCAGCCCGGCCATGACGAAATTTTGATATAAAAAGTATACCACGATTGAGTACCTAATTTGCACTAATTTGTACTCCAGTTTCAGAATTTGTACCCTTAAGATGGCAGGGATATTAAGGGGGTCCCAAAACCAGTCCAGTACAATGCCAGTTCGGCCCTGTCGGAAATTTGATACAAAAACTATGCTACGATTTAGTACCTACTTTGTACTATGTTGTACTCCAGTTTCAGAATTTGTACCCCTAAGATGGCAGAGATATTAAGGGGGTCCCAAAACCAGTCCAGTACAATGCCAGTCCGGCCCTGTCGGAAATTTGATACAAAAACTATACCAGGATTTAGTACCTATTATGTACTATATTGTACTCCATTTTCAAAATTTGTACCCTTAAGATGCAGAGATATTATGGGGGTCCCAAAACCAGGCCAGTACAATGCCAGCCCGGCCCCGGGTACAAATTCTGAAACTCGAGTACGAATTAGTGTAAATTAGGTACTAAATCGCGGTATAGTTTTTATGTCAAATTTCTGACAGGGCCGGGCTGGCACTCTAGTGTCCGGTTTTGGTGGACTGGTGGTTGTAGTGGACTGGTTTTGGGACCCCCTTAATATCTCTACCATCTTAGGGGTACAAATTCTGAAACCCGAGTAAAATATAGTATAAAATTGGTAATAAATCGTGGTATAGTTTTTATATCAAATTTCTAAGAAGGCCGGGCTAGCATGGGTTTAGGCCCCATTAATATCTCTACCATCTTACGGGTACAAATTTTGAAACTCGAGTACAAATTAGGAAAAATTATGTACTAAATCGTGGTATAGTTTTTATATCAAATTTCCGACAGGGCCGGGCTGGCACTGTACTGGATTGGTTTTGGGACCCCCTTAATATCTCTGCCATCTTAGGGGTACAAATTCTGAAACTCGAGTACAAATTAGTACAAAATAGGTACTAAATCGTGGTATACTTTTTATATCAGAATTCCGTCATGGCCGGGCTGGCCCGGATTTGGGACCCACTTAATATCTCCGCCATCTTATGAGTACAAATTCTGAAACTGGAGTACAAATTAGTACAAAATAGGTACTAAATCGTGGTATAGTTTTTACCACAAAACAATAAGAAAATCAAAAAATAATTTAAACCAATCACCAAAAATGTTTATTTTATTTCTGTCATCACATGTGATAACGAGATTTCAATAAATATTTCTTGTGGATATCTTACGGTGGTATTGTGAAATAATTTTTTCACAATACCGCATTTGTTATGTGATATAATATTCAAGACTTGCTAATTTCAAACAATGTGGTATGTTTTCGCATGACGTCATAATGTGGTAAAATATATCTCAATATCACATGTGATATATTTCTAGACTTGGCCTCCAGGGCGCAATGAATCTACTTAGGTATGCCATCAAATGTATGGATTGTTTAAATCTATAGAATATGAATTACATCATGTGAACACTGTGAAACAAAGAAAAAATTTTAGAGATTCGAACATTTTTGATATGTAGTGTACCACATAAATATATTATAATATTCATTATATATTATCGACTCGCGTTACGTTTTATATATCGTTGTGCAGATAACGATATATCGATAATATGGATTTTTCTCCACGTAGATACAGTACAAGGATAACAAAACAATATAATATTTTAAACAGAAAATGTGTTTCTTTTTTTCGTTCTTCGCTCTTCTGATATCTTTACGTAAAAAAATATTTTTCTTACTCCATAATCGTCTTGCTCATTCGTAGAAACGTAAGGTAAAACGTACGATTTTAACCGTTTCTCTTTTTTTTTGTGCTCTTTTTCTTCTTGTTCGATTTTCGATTGTACGGAGGAATTCAAAAATATTTTTCGTTTCGGATGAGGGGATGGATAAAAAGAAAATTTAGTTTAAATAAATTGTTTTCATTTTTTTGAAAATTGTATGAATAAATTTTTTTTTCTGATTCTTTATCATAACGTTTGCGAAGAGAAATATGAAATATATACAGTTTTCAATTGACAGAGAATTATGGGCTATGGTTTTCAATGTTAACGAAAACAATACCTACAGTTTTTTCTTTTGTTGTTTTTTGCTACAAAGGAAATTTTCTTTCGATTATTTTATTTTTTGAATTGTGAAAAAAAAATTGATTGGAAACACACAGCAGTATACGGAATTGATAAGAGTATATTTTCTGGATTTTTCCATAAAGGTTCCCGTATATCTGGGTGAAATAATTCGGATCTCACATTTTTTTTTTAAATGTTATCCAAATAATTTTATGGGCAAGTTATCCATTTTTTTTTCCTTTCTACAAGCGATAGCCAAGATCCATGGATTTTAAAAGTTTAACCATAGTATGCCATGTATATAAATTAAGAACACACTGATGAAATTTTTGTAGTTTTCATGAAAATTTTGAATTTTTGTCTATTTGGAAAAACCTACGACTCGTACATAAAAATCATATTTCCCCTTAATTCTACACCTGCAAACGTGACAATAATTACAATACTATGAAACGTTCAAAAACTTGAAAAACCTTTTTTGCTTTAATAAATCGGTTAAGGCGTTGCATCACTTTGAAATTACAGAAAAGAAGGTTTTATTTGAGAATTTTTTTTCATCGTAATGAATAACGCAATCAAAATAAAACTTTTAGAGTGTATTATATGGGATCTGGGGCTACAGAAATTTTATCCCCTCAATTTACAAAATAAAAAAAGTTCATGGTGGAGAGTATAATAATTTTCAAACAGAAACTAGAAAATTAAAAAAAAATTTCATCATTTAGATTAGTTTTACTAAAGCGGTACAAAAAATTGTTTTATCGTTAAATGACACCAGTCTGAAAAAAAATTTGAAAATCGACGAAAAAACAAACCTTAATTTGTTTTAGTGTATGTTGATCGCCCTAAAATCTATCTAAAAAGCTGCAGATAAAATTTCAAGTTAATCGGTGGAAAATTGCTAGAGTTATCTTGCCCATCGTTTTGGAAAACGTAGTTTCGAAAAAAACTCCGGTAAAGCTTCAAAACGTATTTATCGTTTTGTGTTTATACTTTCTATCATTTTTGATTTATTTATATAGAAATATAACAAAAGTAACGAAATAAGGTAGTGAAATAAAGTAATGAGAAAAAATTATTGAGCAAATTGAGAGATTTGGAACCGCTCGAAGTCGTTTCAGAACCCGAATTTAAAACGATGTTTAAATTTCTTTCGCAGTTATAATTCCTTTTGAATATTGTTCTAGAGATATTAGTGCATCACTTAAGGGGGTTCTCCCATGTGAAAAACCAGAACTGAAACAAGAGCGGAACAATCCACTTTGAAAGACTTCCAAGAGGAAGAGGAAGGAGTACTCTATGGACCAAGAAGTGCAAATTGGTGACACGTTAAGATTTTCATAGTTTTAACCGTACTTGAAACTTTAAACGCGTTTTTCTCAAAACTATGCCTTTCAAACTTTCCTCCATCATATCCTGAGAGCGGTTTGACCGATTCACTTGAAGTTTATAGGGCAAACTCAGCACATGTAGATACACGGAGTCAACTAGAATCATCCAAAAATTCGGAGAATTTCCAGTTTTTTCGTAATGAAAATTAAAAAAACTTATAAAATTTTAAAGTTTTTTTTTTGAGAAGTCTGCCAAAAACCCAATTTTCAATATTTTCAAATTACTGTAGTCCACTCGATGCATTTAGGCTTACAGATTAAAACGCCGTTCCTTTTCTTTCTTTCAGGTAAGCCAATTAGCCGAAATCGAAGTGAGCGTCCTTTTTTTCAAGGTGGATGTCTTCAGAGTGATACAACTTAAAATCTAATGAAAATTTTTACTTGAAATCTGTTTTATATGCACTTGAAATACTAACAAATAAATGAAAAAAAATTCAAAGTTCTATCTTTCCACTGGTCGTCAAAAAAAATTCCCAAAAAATGCTTAAAAATAGGCCGTCACACGGGGGAACCCTCTTAAGTCAAGAAAAAACCTATCGCCTTAAATCGGAAGTGCCAAATTATCAAAATTAATTCCAGAAATTCATATAATTTTTGGATCGATTATAGTATAGTGTAATCTCTTGGGACTACTAAAATACACGTGTACTAATTATCGCCGATGGTTCAGATTTCGATATTTTCAATTTTTGTCTTTATATGCTGTTCAAATGAATTTTTTTGATTTTCCGGGAAACTATAGGCGCTGGAAAATTTTTAATAGTCAAAAGAACAAATTATAATATGTTTTAAATGTGTATGAAAAATTTCGTGGTTAACGGGACGTATCGATCCTACACCGTGAACCTTACATGTTTGTCTGTACCTAGACACAAACAACTTTATGTCTAAAAATACTCGGTATTTAAGATGGAAAATTTTTGCTACATTTACATCGTATTAAAAATATGTAATATAAGTAAATATATTACACATAACAACCAACCCCTGTTTCCAATACTCTCCAAATACAAAAATTGTAAGCAAATTTCAATAAGACGCAATCACAATAAACTTTTCCAAGAATACACTTCTTGCCTCCCAGAGGAAGTACTTATACACTTCATATTTTCCACCCAGTGTTATCATTTTGATAACAAACAAGTCACACATATCATCCACGATTTTTTATACCTAAATAAAATCAGTTTTAAAGTTAATCAAAATAAAAAATAAAAATGAACACAGATACTGATTGGAGAAAGGGAATAACTTGTTTGTTAGATTTTATTTTCGGTAATATTCCCCATCGGAAATCTCTATATAAATGTGAATAAAATATTTTTTTTTACGAGCAAGTTTTTAGCTTGCTCATGAGAATTATCCTTTTCATCGAGCTTTAAATTTATTTGGGAAAATTTTTTATAGAAAACGTAAATATTCGTTGTACGGTGAATTCATAAGGAAACGAGGGCAGTTGTATCTATATCACAGTTTGTTAAAACAAATGTGCCTCACATGATATCAAAAGAGATTTTTATTACGGTCAACCAAGAACTGTCTTAGTTTTTTAGATGGTACAAAAAAAAAAATAATAGGGTAAGTCCGGTACAAATGGACCAATTATTTAATTCGTAAGCTTCAAGTCAGGGCTTCTCAACTAGTGCGGCACAGCTGCCTTGCCAAAAAAGGGAAATAATGTTCCTTTTTTTTGGAATCCGGTCGGAGAGGTGTTGCCGGACATCATTTGTGCCCTAAGGGCGCCGTGAGTCTAAAATGGTAATGTTCTATAGAATTTTTTCAGTTTTCTTCAGTACGAAGAGTATAAAAAAGTCGTATCCAGAAGTTACTTGAGTTCATTTCCAAAAAGACAACCAACAATTTAACTCAATTCACTGCAACGCATATGTAAAGCCAGCCAAATATAAAAAATGTTTTCCACATGTTGGAAGGTTTATTCTGGGAACCCGGTAATATTATATCGAATATATCTAGAACTGCTCCTATATAATGGTAGCTATGCGAGTATAACAGAATAATGAATTAAAAATGGCATAATGAGGAAAGTGTTAAACAGATACAAATCTACTTCTAATATATGAGCAAAAGTGGTTTTTGTCTCGGCAGTCTTGTAAGGCCAATATTGGAAGACCATTACCAAGATTACAAGTGTGCTTTTACAATCAGTACCAAGACTTAAGTGAACAAAACCAAGAAAAAAGCAAGACTCTTGCTAAAATATAAGGTACCTTAAAGATTTACTAGTTATTGAAATTTTGGAATAAAAAATCTGCGATTTTACTTTTCTCAAAAAATCTTTATCGTAATACAATTTAATAATGCAAGAGTGTACAAGATCCGCCTTGTTCCTGCAGTATTTTTGCACCAGAATAAGGCCAAGTTCAGAATTAAGACTGAATTTTACACGACCAAAATCAAGACTAAAAATAAAATTCTTAGCCCAAGAACATCATCAATACCAAAATCACTCCGGGTAGGGATGATCGATATTAGAAAAACATCGATGTTAACATCGATTCAAGAGTATCGATATACGATATATATCGAAAGAAAGACATTGATGTTCGAAAACATCGATGTTTATGTAGCAAAATAAACAACCATTATAATCTATTATTTTATTTATTAAAAATTAACATTGCCAGTATTTATTTGGTACACTTTGCAAAAAATGTCAGTTTGTTAGAAGTTTCCCTTTTAATCTGTTCCTTTATTGATACAATTACTGCCCAGCTTTTGAAAAAAGTCTCTCTGAAGCTGTTGAAGTTGCTGTGAAATATTTAATGGCAATTTTTTTCAAGTTTGGATAAGTGGATCCTAGAACTTGCCATAAAAGTAATGGATCTTGTTTTAAATCAGCTCCAGGATTTTTTAACTACTGGATAGCTTAGAGTAATATCAATGTTTCGATATTATTCTCGTAACAACGATGTGTCGATGTTATCGAGGACATAACATCGATGTTTTTACATCGATGTTTTCCCCCTAAACATCGATGTTTTTCTACCATTGATAAATATCGATCATCCCTAACTCCGGATCTTGGTCTTACAATCTTCGAATTTGCTCATCACTATTTAAGATGCCGCAAGAAGTTTTCTAATAGTGTTAGACTACATTAATTTACTACAAAAAGACTAATCATAATTATTATCCAAGATCGTGAAAATTTGGATATAAGAATGTAGTGAATCAAAACTCCACTATAATTTTAGACTCTTTAAATCAATGTTGGATACTTAGAGCCCAACAGTTACTAGCGGAACACGCTATACAATATATAGGTAACATAAAAATACCACTATTTTTATATTAGCTAACAAACCGTTAAAGAAAAATAGTTTCACTACGGTTTTTGTCTGCTTTTGTTTTTCTCCTTCACTTTTTTTTGTCCCGATGTAATGAAAAACAGAAAAAGGTCACTGTTGTGTGTTGATTCTCTTTTATTTTACATTTTTACTTTTATTTTATTACTCGGGGTTTGTTATTCGTTTTACTCTGTTTGCCGCGTTATGCGTAGTGGACGATCTTGTGTCACACTCTAGTCTTACACAGGCACGCACACACTCACGGGCATTTATTAAATCAAATTATATGTTGTGTATCTATGTGTAATTTTTTATTACAGTGATTATAATAAAAGTTATAAAATTCAGCCATCAACAAATTTATATTTTTATAACTACAGTGATAAATATTAGTTTTATTACCGTTTAAAATTATTTCGGCAATTTGTATTTGTCATAAAATAATATTGCAATAAAAATATAATTTAATTGTGATATTAAATTACATATGTTCAAAATAGAAGTTTTACTAATTGAGTCGGCGAGAAGGGTAGACAACTGCTAGACGGTGTCTGGACATGTTTAATCAATAGTGAGTTACAGAACGTAAATAATTTATTTCCACAATAGATTGTAATGTCATGAGCAAGACCGCCTAAAAGCTCCGAAAGTCCGATAGGTTACAAAGGGTCCCGAATCGCAATAATACTTTTTTAATTATTTCATTTTGGATTTCATTAAAATTAACAGAATACAGTGCACATTCTGAATATTTCCGCTCTCAATAGTTCCGCTTCCCCAGATAGAGACTCGAGCGTTACTCCCACTTTACCACCTATTTTAAATTTTATAATATTTATTTCATAAGAGCTAAGAATCAAAAAGTTTGTTTTGTTTATAATAAGTGAAAGAAAAATTACCTCATATATAAATGAAATAAACATTGTAAGACAACTTAAGTTTGTAACATCACTATTCGACTAACTAGTTAGCACTACTTATATATTGTTCCACTGCATCGCTGATATGTATCACTGTATTCAGGTTGTATCTTCTTTATGTAGACAGTTAGAGATTACTTTATGTTACGCAGTTATAAAAATAATTGATTTGTCATGATTTGTTTATACAAAAAAAAAAAAAAAAATGATTTTATGAAAAAACATTTAGAGAAGCGAGCGTAGTCTTGCAATATTTTATGAGGAGATAATCAGTAAAAGAAAAATGTTACACAACACTCAATACTTTTAATTTGATTTTGAATAATAAAATGCAATCAAATAAACTTGTTAACTGCGTACATAAATAGATGATTGTAATGAAAATGTGATAATATAAATTTTAATTTATATTATTATTTTTAGACCCCCTTACTTGTTTTGGCGGTCCTGAAGAATTTTTAATTTTGACAAAATCATAAACTATTGAATTCCACTAAAAATTCTGAATCTAGACGTAAATAAATTTTATACGGACTTTGGTCGGAAAACAGCATTTCCTGGAAAAGCTGTCCCCTTGTGTCATTCTGTGAAACTATTAAGAAGGATCACTGTAGTATTCTTTTATTAAAAAGTAAATATTTAATAAATTTTCAGTTAGAAACAAAAAAAGACAGATCATATCTATTAAAAAAAAAAAAAAAAAAAAAAAAAAAAAAAAACTTTATTTTTTAGTTATCTGAAATATTCAAAATATTTTTCCGATATATTTTAAAATAAGAAAGTTTAGTCATATTTATGATATTTTTGCATTATTATTTTATGAAATATGCTTAATGAAAATTGTGAGATTTTTAGGATAGGATTAAAAATAAAACAAATTTTGAACTTTAATTTAATCTAAAAATATTGTATTAATCTAATCTAATAATATTGTATTAATTTTATCAAGTAATAATAGAATGATTTTAAATTCATACATAAACTGTGTTTATATTCCAAATAAAATCTGATGTAGCTGTTTTAACCTTCTAAAAGTTTTAGTTTTATACATTGCTTATGTTTATACCCTATGAAAATATCGGTCTGTGATGGAATCTGAAAGAGATCGGTTGGAGGACTCGTTATTTGTTTGGAAGAACCTGTATGGCAGAGACTTTACTAATAGGTAGAACAATCGAATCACATTAAAACAATCTTATTTCTTTAAGACTGAACAAAAAAAAAATTATTAATATTTTTATTGTCCATTTTCTTTTACCATCTATTTGATATTTTAAGAGAAAATCCAAAAAGGATTATAACGATTCAGTCATGCGTGCTGGTTGACACAATTTTGAGATTTATGTTCATGTGCAACAAAAAACAGAAAAATATTCTGGTTTAGGAAGATTGTGATCAAGCCCTAAGCGTATGTATAAAAAAAAACTGTGGATATCAGTGTGTCCGAGTGTGTCAGATACTACTTAAGCTGACTAGTCATGTAGAAGCTGTCATTATTGTCAACCACTTTCCAACAATAAGCGAATACATACATATTCGCCGTAGGCACCGTACCACCACCATACGCACACAGTGCAGTCCCCACTTTCCACAGACATATGACACACACACAAGCGTACATCCTGTGTACCTAGGTAGGTCTGAGATTTATGTAGTGACATGTTGTGCATTTGGGGTGGGAGAGAAATTTAGGTCATTGTGACGTCTACGTTGAGAAAGCTAGTATAGAGATACGAAATTTGTTTCTGATATATTCTGTGGTTGTAATGCTGGCAGAAACTAAATCTTTCTTAACGTTTTTGCAGATTTTTATTTTTTTAAAATAGTTAAAATTAAAACTTCACATTATCCATAGTCTCTACCATAAAGGAACATGTATTGAAGGTATATGCTAAACTTGAAGTCGATTGGATAAATATAACTCAAGATATCATATCGACCAGCTTGAAAAATGTAGTTTCAAAAAGAATGTATTTAAAATTTTGAGGTGTAATACCTGGTACTGGAACCTATCGTATTAAAATGACTATATTTTCATAAATTTTCATATTTTGTTCAATTTACTTTTCAGGACACATTTTTAAACGTCAATACTTTTAGAAAATGAAACAAAGAAAATCAAATTTTTAAAAGACTCGAATACTGCCTTAAACAATAATTTAATTAAAACTAAACATCAGTTTTGATTTCATGCCTAAGAGAAAAATATTAGTTGGAAAAAATTCTCACCACAGAATGGGCGTAGTTACAAAAAAAGCACAATTATAGTTGAGAAAATACATAAATAATAAGTTTCTATAAAGTATAAAAATATTTCTTTTTTTAAAACCAAGGACGTAAAAGCTTTAACGACTCTTTCAGCTATAAGAAGAGACAAATCATATACATTTATTTTCTGTTCGTTTAAAACACATTTTATTGCGCGACACTTTTTAATTTTTTTTTTCCCTCTAAAAAACTTCCTCCACAATTTCTGTTACCGGAGGCATTGTATGTGAAAGTGTACCTACGCTACTGTATTGAAAGTATCATGATGAAATATACAATAAAATTCTTACATTTTTTTTTTTATTCCAAGAGATCATCCGTATTCATCCACCGTATGCCATTAAAAAAGTTTTCAAGTGTAAAATATAAATTTCTGTTCTTTTCTTTTCTACGAGCTACCAGCGATCTCTTAGAAAGGAAATTTATAATATGGAACATACACCATTTGTAATAAAGAGACAAATTTAAAAATTTTGATTTATTTGCAAATAAATTACAGTGGGTAATATTAAGATTGAATCAGTAATAATAAAAGTTTTTGTTGTAGGTATAATTATAATGTTTTTCAGCAAACAACAAGTTCTGATTAGGTATTCATAAATTAAGAACATGAAATATTTAAAAAATTCGACTGATAATAATTAATGGATAAATGTTATAAATCATGCGAGATATTTTTAGCGACTAAATACACAAAATTTAATATTATTCTAAAATATTTTCTAAAAATTGCTACCTATTTTAAGGTAGCATCACAGTGTGATCGGCCGAAAAATAGTAAATTTTCACAATTTTTTTTCGGATGGATAGGATGGGGGAATGGAAACGAATTTTTTTTACGATTAATACCACTATTTAACAATATAAAAATACTTTTCTTATTCAGTTTTATTTATTTTTTATAATTATTATAATTTTTTGAAAAAAGTTTCTTTAAAAAAGGATGATACAGTGGCCATCCAATCGTACGTACTCCGATTTTACGTAGTGACGTCAGCGATTTAGTGGGGTTCTCCTCTCACAGATATGTTGTTGTTTGTCTGTGTTGGTGAAAATTTATGTACCAAGCCAGAATCAGGGCCGTAGGTAATATTGTCTGAGGGTCTCGTAGCTTTTAAAAATTTTAAAATTTCACTGCAGATACATATGCACATATTCTGTATACGTAATATGCAAAATGCAAATGCAAAATGAGTAACGTAAAATTCTAGAATATTCTAATCGTCAACTAGCAGAGATATCAAAAAACAGACTTCACCGTTGAATTGCTCATTAAAAATGAGATCAAGCAGTGTAGTTTGACAAAAATCTAGAATATTCTATTTGTCAACTAACAAAGATATTGGAAAATCTACTGCACCACTTAATTGTCCAACCGAAATTAAACTAATATAAACCAAATATCCGATTTTTACAAAATATTTTTGCGATTTGATGAATAGAATATTCTAGAACATTTATCAAAATGTGCTATTCCGTCTTTTATTCGATGACCAGTTAAATGGTGTAATCGATTTTTCGATATCTTTGTTAGTTGACGAATAGAACATTCTAGAATTTTTGTCAAAATGTGCTGCTTAATTTAATTTTTAGTGCCCAATTCAATAGTGAAGTTTGTTTTTTGATATCTTTACTAGTTCACGAGTAGAATATTCTAGAATTTTTGCCAGCTTCCGCTATTTGGCGTCTTTTACGCTGATGAATGCGATATTGAAGTTGATTTTTCGACAGTTTTCTAAAAGTCGTCACTCATATTCATTAGTATAACATTCGATTTCCTTTGTCTACACAACCGAATTTTAGGTGTAAAATATCTCTTAAGATAATTTTGTTTTAAATAAATTTAGACAAATAATATTTACCAACCCCCGAAACAAAAGTTTCCGAAGCCCCTGATCTTCTAATTTTACGTACTTCCCCTTAAATTTGCACCGACCACTACGTAAAATTGGATTTGTGGTGTATTTGGTGCTCACGATTGTGGCCGCAGTTTTTATCTGAAAAAAAAAAAAATCAAAAAGATTATGAATTTCTAGGTAAGCCGCTATATGTTCCTATGGGAGCTTTTTTTTTAAATCTTCTTATTTTTTCGCATGGAAAACTAAAAAATTTTGTATTTTTATTTAAATCGCTGTTATTTTTTCAAATTTCAAAAAAAAGCTCCCATAGGAACATAGCGGCTTACCCACAGATTGATAATCTATTTGATTTTTTTTTTCAGATAAAAACTGCGGCCGCAATCGTGGCCACCAAATATCTTCCTTTTTTAAAGACATTTTTTTCAAAAAATTATAATAATTATAAAAAATAAATAAAATGAATAAAAAAAAAATTTTGTACCGTTAAATAGTGGTGTTAATCGTAAAAAAAATTCATCCCTACTCCCCCATTCCATCCATCCGAAAAAATTTCGAAAATTGACTATTTTTCGGCCGATCACACTGTCCGGTCGACTTTCATATTTTCCAGAAGAATTAGGAAGTTTTGTTTTGAAAATATGGATTGGTATACTGTTATGTCAACGATTGCAAGAGTGTGTAACGCAAGCGCGTGCACACACTTGTAGTCACTTTTTCGCGTTTACAATCATCTACAAGCCCTTGTAGGATTTTACATCAAGTAACTATGCACGGAGAAACCCAATCAAATTAAGCACGGAGAAACCCAATCAAATTAAGCACGGAGAAACCCAATCAAATTAAGAAAAATTTATTTTAGAAATGTAAAGATCATGCTTGTTGGAAGGGCTTAATTTCGACAGGAACGCAGCGGAAGGATGTTCCGGCATGTCCCACGAATTTTTTTTAGCAATGTCTTTATGGGCTGTAGTTTTGAGGGCAGATAAGCCAAGAGAGCATTTTTATTTTTTTTCTCGTCAACGCCATTTAGGAGGAAAGGTAAGCCAAAACGATCTCTTCTGTTTTGTTCGCAGCACCTACATTTATTTTTGCTTGTCACTTTTATTTTTTGAGAAAATTTGTAGTTACTGTGAAAAAAATTAACGGGTCGCGTCAACAAGAAACAAATTTTTCAAAATTATCACCTAAAAATTTAATCAACGAGCAAAAAAAGAAATACTTTTACAGCCCGAGCCCCTTTTCAATGTGTCCACATCTCCTTTCTAGACTCGAGGCTGAGGACTATGGCTTCGGCTACCCCTTCTTTTGTCGGACCTGTTTACGGGATTGGACACTGTTCCTAAATTAAGTCAAAAGGAGGCTCGACGGGAGGGTGGGGCAGTCGGGATTGCAGCTCCGGGGCTCGGGCTTGAAGAGGGGAAATGACTTTATTTACTCGTCACTTATTTTTTGGAGGGAGAAATTTAAAAAATGTGCTTTGTTTCCGGAGCTTGCTATTTCTTTCCCCGGCCCCGGTCTAAAGTCAAAATTATTTCCCAATTAGTGAAAAGTTTGTTGGCAGATGACCTTTACCCCTCTGGCAATAAACATCACATTCGGGATTAAAAATTTCATTTCAATCCTTTGGTGTATAGTATACTATTTTATATTTTTTATTTTCTGTTTGTTACTTTATGAAATTAATCTTTGATTTTAGACTAGTCACTGATTGTGTTCGACTAAACAGATTTTCTTAACTTATTTCTTAATTAATAATTTCCATTCAATTTTCTATACTTATTGAGCATTTACAGCCGTTTACAAAATGAAGACAACAAAACAAAAGAAAGGATTTCAAAAGACTTAAAGAAAAAATTATCATCAAAAAACTATTATTAATGTTTATCCTATATTTATTACATAATTAATAATAAATGATTAGGGTTTCATCTTGATATTTTATTAATCTCATATCTTTTTATCCTGCACTAAAAGAATAAAAAGCGTCGCAAAAGGATTAAGACATACACATAAATTCATACAAACAGGATACTTTATCCTCGAAATAATAAAATTAAATTAATTTAATAAAATTTATGATATGAAAATGATAAATTATTTATAAACAAAACATTCCCATTCAATGGACACAAAAACCAAAAATTTTATCTAAATTTCACCATTCCTACGTCACTATACGTTGTATGTATTGCATGAGTAAATAAACAAAATGAATATAGGTGTATATATATATACGCATGCGTGTATAGTATTATAATGGTAATGTGGTTTTTGGTTAGAGTAATTTTCAACGTAAATGGTACAGAAAATTAAAAACTAAAAAATAAATCGAGGGATTAGACAGAATTCAATCAATACTACTTTTTAACAAAAACGAAAAGTTTAACAGTCCGTATGGTTAATGTGCTTATAATCTTTCAGAAGTTCTTCTTATGAAAAAACTTATTTTTCATATTTAATAATTGTGGCTTTTGTAAATTTCTTACAAAATATATTACGTAAACCATCGGACCATTTACTATGATTGTACCCATCTATTATTGAATTTACACCTTACTAATTATATCGGTAAATGTAGCTACTTTTTTCTAAATTTTTTTAATTATTATAAGTATTAACCCTAGAATCATACGTTGGTCTACGAAAAACGTTAATCATACATCGACGTCGTTTTGACGGATGGACTTTTTACGGAGAGTTTTAGAGTTTATTTGCAAAAAACATTTTTTTTACATAACAATACTACAAAAGAGAACAAAATATTTATAAAAATTGGATTTGGAAAAATTTCTTAATGTAAATATTTATTAATTTTTTTAATCTTTTTATCAAAGCATAGTTTTATTATAAAAATTAAAAAAATAGATAAATACATCAATTGTATCATAAAACATGTGTTTCAAATAATTAATTTATGAACTATTATGAGTCAGTGGACATGTGTGACGTTACAGAATGTGAAATTTCTCAGTCATAAATATTCCTATAGATATGTAGTTATTTCCCCATTAGGCACATTGGTAAATTTCCTAAAATTTGTTAGTAATTTTTCGAATAAGATCTCAAAAAATAATAAAAATTAAAATATTTTCCACAAAATAAATTGTTAATCTTTTATTAAGTCATTCGAAATGCATTCTTTAGTTTTCGATTCAATATATTAAAACTTCAGTATTATGTCGTCTCTATAAGTCAAACAGCTGTAATCATCTTTCACATTATCATAATCATTGAATAAATAAATTATAACCTCCATATCTTTAATAAATTTTAAAAAAAATTAGGAAAACTTTTATATGTAGTGTACAAAATCTTCAAAAAAAAACATACGTTAATCATACATCGACGTTCTTTTGACGGACACTATTTCAATACAAACAAAACGACAATGACTATAAACAAAATAAATATATGTGGTGTGTTATAATAACAAATAAATTAGATAACAGAAATCTCATAGCAAACAAGTAACAACAAGTTGTAATATTGGAGCAGGTAGAGAAGTTCGTACGTCGTTTTGACGTGTACGTATGATTCTAGGGTTAATTTTGTTTAAAAAATCACAAATACTACTGATTGTCTAAATCAGTGATTAGATAATTAGAATAAGCGGGCTAAACTTTTCCTGCCGCCTGTTTTTAAAACAGCTGGATAATTAACACGTTGACGGCCATCGTTTCATAACTATATGGAAGCTTTCAATGTGATATAGCGTTATGTTGTAGTTAGTCTTATTTCACTTGACAGTTATTTCCTTATGAAAATTTGGACATCGAGTTAGCTGCCAGGTGCGCCAAGTTAAAAAAATTTTATGCGATATTTCTTCGACCTATGATCTAAACCAATGGCTCTCAAACTTTTTGGTCCGCAACCGCCCTTTGTACTTGAAAATTTCAAAAGACCCCCGAAATATATAAAAATGGGTATAGGAAATGTGTAGAGCAGGGCTTCTTAAAGTTTTTTTCATTCGCGACCCTAAATAGGGATATATAAGTATTTTGTAAGGATTTATTGATTAGATAATAATATATATATACATATAAAAAATTTTCCGCTATGACCCCAAGATTTCGCTAAGCGACCCCAAATGAGGTTGCGACCCATAGTTTAAGAAGCCCTGGTGTAGAGAATAGATATGTAATCTGTAATCAATTGTTTCTGTGACCCCCTCAAATAGTTTTTGCGACCCTCTGGGAGTCGCAATCTCCAACTTGAGAATCCCTGATCTAAACAGTTAATTTACAACAAAAAATTGTATTGGGTATTATATACACACTGTATTTTGTGTAGTAAAACTTCCAAATTAGTGCCGAAAATTGTCGATTGCGTGGCCAGAAAATCGAAATTTATACACTAACGTTCCCACCGTTAAAATTCATTTTATAGAAAATAGACGCCATCATAAATAAAAGTATAAAATTGCACATCATACAATTTCCTTTTTTGACACAAAAAATAATTGCAATTTGATTACTCTTACAATTCACTTATGAGTCCACTTTCATTTCTACCCTAATTTCTATTTCGAAAAAAAAAAACATAAAAAATAAATTATATTTAGTAAAGATTTATTTTGATTGATTGAAATATCATTATTACTGTATTCACCTTTATTTTTATTTATAACCCCCTCCTTCACCACCCCCTTCCATTTAATGCATTATTCAGTTGGTGGAACGAAAATTTAGCTTTGTCACTCTGCTAATACGTTTTGACTACAATCAAGAATCATTTTTTTTTGGAATAAATATTGTAATAATATCAGTTTCATAACTTTTGTTATTAAAATTAACAATATTTTTTGTGGGGGAATATCGTATCTAATAAGTAAATTTTATTATAATCAGGAAATTGGAAATACAAACAGAGGATATAAGCTTGTCTTGTCGAAATATATTTGAACAAGATTCGTCAAAGAAATGAATAAAGAAAAAACCGTTTTGTTTGGAATTTCCTTGCTGCGTAATGTCGTTGAACTGCTACATTCAATCTCAGTTCAATGACTATGTAGATTGTTATTTTACTGGACTATTAGGCATATATGTACAAGTGATCTCAGAAGAAACCGTAAATGGAGAAGTCTGTCTAACCAAACATTTTGTAATATTAAATTTGTTAGCGCTATTCATAAATAAAAATTTTGGTTTTTTTCACAAAACAAGACAAGTCTTCGTGTTCCATTTTAAATATTTACTGCAGACAATGAGTCAATCTCTCAAAAAGGGTCTAGCAGGTTAAGATAGGGTTTGTGGCCCCAGAGAGGCCTATTAAAAATAAGTTATGTTGCGATATCGGTGAGTAATAAATATACCATTGGCACCTATTTTAGCCTCTGATCTCTCTGGGTTCCTGAGATAATTGACCATATATATGCTAGAACGGGTATTTTTGGAAATTTTTTTATTCCGAAACTATTACATCCAGACTGATAAAACCAAGACTGTTTATTAGGTAGTACGTTGTGCTATATTCTGTATTTTTTACAGAATTTTCTAACAATTTCTACCACATAAAAAAATTAAAAATAAAAAATTCCTATTTTTTTTCCATAGTTCTCGGAGAGGTACAATCACAGAAAAAATATATAATGTAGCTTAGTATGTCTACTATGATCACTAAAAAGTGCATTCAGATCAGATGGGTGTAACACTTCGAAAAAAAATAAAATATCCTTATGACCGCTCTAGAGTACTCACCACTTCATATCTCTTTTTCATATAAACTTGCTTATAAATATACGAGGCATGTACCATTATAAATACCGAGGCAAGTACCGTTTTGATATAAAAAAATCAACAAGTAAATTTTTTAAACAAAACTTTATTTATCTGAAAGAGCATTCTTTCCTCTACTTCTCTACATAATCTCCATTATTATTAAGGCACTTGTCGTATCTTGGGACCAGCTTTTGTATGCCGTCGTCAAAGAAGCTTGCCGCCAGACTGGACAACCACTATAATCCGATAATTTAAACGTTCGGACACAATTTCGTAGAGAACACTTAACACAAGTAACGTACTACCTAATAAACAGTCTTGGTTTTATCAGTCTGGTTGTAATAGTTTCGGAATAAAAAAATTTCCAAAAATACCCGCTCTAGCATATACATATATGGTCAATTATCTCAAGAACGCAGAGAGATAAGAGGCTAAAATATGTGCCAATTGTATATTTATTACTCACCGATATCGCAGCATAACTTATTTTTAATAGGCCTCTCTGGGGCCACAAACCCTATCTTAACCTGCTAGACCCTTTGCAAAAAACTAGATAAAATCGTCCAAAATTAAATGTTTATGGGGAGAAAGTTATTACAATCATAAATTTAATAGATTTGAGCGTTACCTTATAGTATTCCATATTTGATATTAGTAAATAAAAACACTTTACTTTGCAAAATACCACTTTTATTGCATATAGAAACTCTTATGACATGTTTGACACGTTTGAAAATGGTCATATTGACCGAAATATGTCATAACAGTTTCTATCGGGTTGTCCCATAAGTCTTTGCCATTTTATTTTTTCTAGAATTTTGTCGTATTTGAACCGAAGTGCACCAGAGAAAATTCTAGATCCTGCTAGTAAGGATGAGTACATTTTAATGGAGATATCCCGTTAACGCCCCATGGTTGAAAAAATCAGTTGGTGGTCCAATTTTAATTAAAGTATACGAAAAGTACACCAGACTATTAAAACACACGACACGGATGGAACTATTAGGTAAATGTACTATAGTATTGAGTCATAGATAACAGAAATATATAAAGTGCAGAGATTATACATATATTATGTATTATAGTTATATTCGATTAAGTTTCAATTACTAATACATTAATGAAATTTGACTCCCTCGAAACAGATGATGGTGAAAGAAACTTTTTATGTAAAATTTGTTGATAATTATATTGATATTAACATAAGTAAGTACACGCCAAACCTATACACATATACCTAAAATCCCCAAAATCTCATAACCTTAACCTAACTAACTAAACTAGCCTAACCTTAACTAACCTCACCACCTAGTTTCTATATTAAAGTCGAAATATATTATCAAAACTAACCAAACTAACCTAACCTTTACTAACTTCACCACCTAGTTGTTATATCATCTACAATTTGATTATAAAAAATAATGTTTCCCAGGCTTAACTTTTTAAATAATTTAAGAATTACCTTCTATAGGCTATAAATAGTATGCAACCGTAGTAGCATTTTTAGCATGTAGATAATATTTAAAAAAAAGGATCTATATATATATTTTAATGTCAAATTTTCGCCTTTTGGATTACACTTTCAGAGTGAGGGGATCGATTTAAGTACATTTAATATTAATTGTAAGTACAGTGTAAACTCCATATAACGAAATTGAAGGGACTGTGTATTTTATTACGTTATAAAGAGTTTTCGTTATATGGGGAGTAAAAGAAAACAATATAATTCTACGAATACAACTTACGAATTTAGTAAGTGGTTTTAATTTTGACTGAATTAAATGACACTTTTTCGTCAATACACAAACTCTTTCTTTTACTCGCCATGTTTACAGTTAAAAAGTTTGAAAGCAACTAAGAATATGATAACGTAAAGACAATAATAAGACAATAGTACGAAAGTACAGTAGGCAAAAACATGTGCTAGGCAATTACAACAAACAAATAAACAGATTTCTAAGAATCCTTTTGTGCGTACGAAATATTGACGACTCTGTATCACTATTGTGTTTGAAAGTCAGTGAAATAAAATTTTTTTTGGGTTTAAATAATGACGTATTTTTCGCTATTGAGAGTGGCTGTTACGTTATAAAGAGTGTTTCAATATATGGATGATAATGTAAACCAAACAAACCTTAGCAATTTCTACGTTTTAAGGAGTTTTTCGTTAAATAGAAGTTCGCAATATAGAGTTTACACTGTAGTACAATAATTATGAGCACAACATACAAGTATAACGTAATTAATTGTGTTCTTTAAAATTTAACCAAAATTATAGAATATTTAACTATACCATAATTATAATGTTATTTAATGTACATAATTGTAGAGAAGGATAGAAATTTTATTTTTATTTAGTTTAAAACTGAATTTTGTATAGATTTCTCACATCATAAAACTTTTATTACGGTCAAACAGCAGGATATTTTTTGACCAGGGGAGCAAAATGGATACACCGATTTTAATAACGAGGACGATTATATAATCGATTAAATGTGTCTTTATTAAATAAAAAATATCAAGTATTAAATTTGTTTTGACTGGCAAGGACTTATAGGACAACGCAATATTTTCAATAAAAGTGGTATTTTGCATAGTAAAGTGTTTTTATTTATTATCCTTTTGAGTTAGATGTGTGGAAAAATGCAAATATTTTACAATACTTGAGTTTCTAACTGCATATATTGAGCTAAATAAAGGCCTTTTTGTCCAAAAAAGCTATTTTCAGAGTATATAAAGCAGGGTTTAGTAATACGCCTTGAATAGACAGAAATTATATTATTATATTTCCTTATTTTTTTTAAATGAGAGTAGCAGATATACATGCGAAAACACTGACTTGCGTATTGAACGTATACAGGGCCGTGGGGAGAAATGACGAACTTGAAACATTTTTATACTTTTCTTCGGGACCCTTACTACTGGTCCTGTGTTCCATCTTCAGACCGAGCCTCGGGTCCTGAGCGCGTACACATGTAATACCTACAACTTTTATTAAGACCAAATAATTTTATTTGAAAAGGAAACGATAAATAGCAACTTAAATAATAAATAAGAACTTTAAGGTAGTAGTCTGGTAACTTGCGCTGTTTTTCATGCCTATTTTTAGAATCAATTTTTTTTTTTTTTGAGAAAGAACAAATGAAAAGTTTTGAATTTTTAATATGTTTTTATTTACATCTTAAGGTAACAAAAAAAAATTGTTTTGAAAAAATTAAATTTTGTTTTATTATTATTATTATCACTTGAAGTTGGCGCCTCAAAAAAAAAAACACACCTTGATGGCTCACGTGATTTTGACTCTTGGGGACATCTGAAATCAAAAATTCTTAATTAGTCCTAATCTATAGATATGTCATTCTGGTTGGAACTAGAATTATGAAATTTTATCGAAAAATAACAAAATGGTGGACTTCGAAAAAAAACATATCTATAGATTACGACTAATTAATAATTTTTGATTTCTGATATCCCCAAGAGTCAAAATCACGTGGGCTATCAAGGTTTTTTTTTAGGCGCCAACTTCAACTGATAATAATAATAATAAAACAAAATTTAATTTATTAAAAAAAAAATATTTTTTATAACATCCGCTTCTAAAGTACAATATTCGAGCGTTGTGTAGCGAGTGTAAAGAGCAGTATTCATATCATTGTCAAACAAACAACAGTAACTGTGCGCGAAAGTACAATACTGTGCGTAAAAGTAGCTAACTATGCGCGAAAATAATGGTATTCATTTGTCAATAATAATCATATTCAAATTAAACATGGAAACGATCAACAAATTAATAAAAAAATTATTTTTTCATATAACCTTATTAGAAAATAAAATTAACCGTTAACTCATCCTAATTCAAATAATCAATTGCTTAAAAATAATTAATTTTTTTCTCTCTATTAAACTTTAAAAGCCGTCGTTATAAAAAATTGTGTTCGATACGTATGGGTAAAGTGAGGTATCCAGTAGGCTGAAATTGGGGCACTCGCTAAAGGGACTGATGCATACACAACGAGATCTCGTGCGCTTACCCCCACGAACCGTCAGGCGAGTGGGGGTATATAGCGTACTCGATCTCGATGCATCAGTCTCTTAAACTCGTGCCCTAATTTAAGCCTACTAGAATACCTCTCTTTACACATACGTATCGAAAATAACTATTTTGTTCCCTTAAGATGTAAATAAAAACATATTAAAAATTAAATACTTTTCATTTGTTCTTTCTAAAAAAGAAAAAAAACATGCCTCTAAAAATAGGCATGAAAAACAGCGCAAGTTACCAGACTACTACCTTAAAGAAAATTCTTCAACCAACATTTGCAGCAAATCACTTATTTAAAATTCACTTTTAGGTAATAAATAATTCAAACAATTTCTTCAGCGTATAATCCTATCAAAAATATATTTTTTTAATTCGCAACTCTATAGCGTACCTTGTTGATTATTATAAATTTTTAAACACATACATCATCAATTACTAATTAATTTCTATCTTGGTAACATAATAATTTATTACATAATCTACTCATTTAAGAGAATCTTTAAAATCCTTCAGGATATATCAGCAACAGCCCAGTGTATTATATTAGTATACAACCATTAGTTAAGGTGAATGTTTTTAGTAGCTGTGTGAAACCCACATAGCGTGTACATTTGGGAATACATTTAAAATAGAAACACAGTACTCCCGATGGAATTTTTATTCTGCATGTGCGGGTGTATATGTTTGTAGGTGTGTGGTAGTGAGGTAATTTCTTTTTACTGTGAGTATGTATAAGATGTGTGAGAGGAAACACTATCATCATTTACAACATTTCAAAACTGAGCATTAAGCGAGACTAGGTTAATGTGCACTGTCATTTAATAACAACAGTTATAGCAAAATGTGTACTACAATGTAATTATATTCAGAATAAAAGCTTACTTATTACAAAAACAGTTGACAAAAACAGTACCTAATATTATCAAAAAATAATATTAAAATCTGTTTCGTTATTATGACGTAATTAAACAAGAAATCAACAGAACTGTATGTTTATAATTATTATTATAATTAATTTTATTCTTCTAATGCTTAATATTATAAAAAACAACTATTCTCCGAATAATTATAATTTATTGTGGACTAAATTTTGATTCAGTATTATAAAAATCACTCATGATTAAATTAGTTATTAGTTAATTTACCAACCGAACGTTAGTCTGCTGTAGTGATGTCGAGCCGAGGGGTAGCTAGTCGATTAATCGAATGAAATTGTTTTTTCAAACAAAATTAGTCATTAGTCGAAAATATCAAGCATACAGTAATCGACTAAATTTTTAGTCGAATTCATGAATAGAATTTTACTTTATTGTATTTTATTGTATTTTATTTTTATTTATTTTTTCAATATTTTCTTAAAAAATTTTTGTCTTAATTTTAAAAAAATTTTTATTTTTTGACTGTAAAATTGTGTATTTTTAAAAAAACTTTTTATCTTAGTAACTATAATAATTTTTCATAGTGATTTGTTTTTTGAAAAAATTGTAAGTATATTTGGTTTATTGTAGGTATTAGAGTTTAGTACTTTAGTATGTTTGTTTTTAATATTTTAAGATTATGGCCTGAACAAGAGATTTCATTCTCAAAACGTACGTAGCCAATAAAAAAAACTTGGTGATCTAACTTGGTGATCATTTATTCCAAAAATTCCTTTTAATATGAATAGAATAACTTACTTAACTCTATCCAAAACGAAAAATCATACAAGTAGATAATTTTTTAGTTTTTATTTTTTGGAATCTTTAAATAATCCTGAGAAATTATTAAATTAGTCGTTTTTAGTTATATTTAAAAAAAAAACTAATCATTTTAATCATTTAGTCGAGAGTGCAACAGTCTAAAAAATTATTAAATTTAAACAAAATTAGTCGACTGAACCGATTAATCGAACAATCATCCGACATCACTAGTTTGCTATCGTGCACTAGACGGTAGTACTACTTTATTTCGATAGATATCCGTAATTTATCTCATATTTATGTCAACGTATACAGAGATTAATTTCTAAACTTCAAGGCAGTGGAACGCTGTTTTTGATAGTCTTCCACAGCGCCAGCTCTAGCGATTACGACGTCTCGGACAAAAGGGAATAATTCCGTCCCTGTGCAAAATCGGTAACCTTTTCTTTTTTGCTCGCCAACTGTAAAATGCCGCCCCTTTTTACAAAACTACCACCCTTAGAATTTGTTGCCTCCCTTGGAGTGGGCCCTGTCCCTCAAAAATTAGATTGGTGACCTTTTTGTTGCTCGTAACTTAACTTTATACGACTTCCAAATTCCGAATCATCCTGAATTTGAAACAATTTTTCTTCAAATAACTTACTTGGATCCATCTAACGAGCAAAAAGAGCGTCACCAGTCCAATTTTAAGACGATAAATTTTTCAAAATTTCACATATCACACCATTTCCACAAAAAATAAAAACCTCTGCAACGCCACTGACAAGTAGTAGAACGCCATTGTTGGAAAATTCCTGTGGGATGCCGTTGGGAAGTAGTGAAACACTGCTTCACCGCGTTCCCCCCGCAGTAATTATTTTGGTATAACAGTTCTATACTAAAGGTAGTAAGATTGCAGAAGTTCTATACACCAAAAGTAGGAAGGTAACAGCAGTTTACTATCAAAAGTAGTAAGGTTACAGTGTCTCTATACCAAAAGAAGGTTACAGTAGTTCTATACTAAAAGTAGTAAGGTTACAGTAGTTCTGTACTAAAGTAGTAAAGTTACAGTAGTTCTGTACCAAAGTAGTAAGGTTACAGTAGTTCTGTAACAAAGTAGTAAGGTTACAGTGATTCTATACAAAAGGAAATAAGATTACAGTGCCTCTATACCAAAAGGAGGTTACAGTAGTTCTATACTAAAAGTAGTAAGGTTACAGTAGTTCTGTACCAAAGTAGTAAGGTTACAGTAGTTCTATACCAAAGTAGTAAAGTTACAGTAGTTCGGTACCCAAGTAGTAAGGTTATAGTGGTTCTGTACCAAAGTAGTAAGGTTACAGTAGTTCTGTACCAAAGTAGTAAGGTTACAGTAGTTCTGTACCAAAGTAGTAAGGTTACAGTAGTTCTGTAACAAAATAGTAAGGTTACAGTAGTTCTATACTAAAAGTAGTTAGGTTACAGTAGTTCTGTACCAAAGTAGTAAGGTTACAGTAGTTCTGTACCAAAGTAGTAAGGTTACAGTAGTTCTGTACCAAAGTAGCAAGGTTACAGTAGTTCTGTAACAAAGTAGTAAGGTTACAGTAGTTCTGTAACAAAGTAGTAAAGTTACAGTAGTTCTGTACCAAAGTAGTAAGGTTACAGTAGTTCTGTAACAAAGTAGTAAGGTTACAGTGATTCTATACAAAAGGAAATAAGATTACAGTGTCTCTATACCAAAAGAAGGTTACAGTGGTTCTATACTAAAAGTAGAAAGGTTACAGTAGTTCTGTACCAAAGTAGTAAGGTTACAGTAGTTCTGTACCAAAGTAGTAAGGTTACAGTAGTTCTGTAACAAAGTAGTAAAATTACAGTAGTTCTGTAACAAAGTAGTAAAGTTACAGTAGTTCTGTACCAAAGTAGTAAGGTTACAGTAGTTCTGTAACAAAATAGTAAGGTTACAGTAGTTCTATACTAAAAGTAGTAAGGTTACAGTAGTTCTGTACCAAAGTAGTAAGGTTACAGTAGTTCTGTACCAAAGTAGTAAGGTTACAGTAGTTCTGTAACAAAATAGTAAGGTTACAGTAGTTCTATACTAAAAGTAGTAAGGTTACAGTAGTTCTGTACCAAAGTAGTAAGGTTACAGTAGTTCTGTACCAAAGTAGTAAGGTTACAGTAGTTCTGTACCAAAGTAGTAAGGTTACAGTAGTTCTGTAACAAAGTAGTAAGGTTACAGTAGTTCTGTAACAAAGTAGTAAGGTTACGGTAGTTCTGTACCAAAGTAGTAAGGTTACAGTAGTTCTGTAACAAAGTAGTAAGGTTACAGTGATTCTATACAAAAGGAAATAAGATTACAGTGTCTCTATACCAACAGAAGGTTACAGTGGTTCTATACTAAAAGTAGTAAGGTTACGGTAGTTCTGTACCAAAGTAGTAAGGTTACAGTAGTTGTGTACCAAAGTAGTAAGGTTACAGTAGTTCCGTAACAAAGTAGTAAAGTTACAGTAGTTCTGTAACAAAGTAGTAAAGTTACAGTAGTTCTGTACCAAAGTAGTAAGGTTACAGTAGTTCTGTAACAAAGTAGTAAGGTTACAGTGATTCTATACAAAAGGAAATAAGATTACAATGTCTCTATACCAAAAGAAGGTTACAGTGGTTCTATACTAAAAGTAGTAAAGTTACAGTAGTTCTGTACCAAAGTAGTAAGGTTACAGTAGTTCTGTAACAAAGTACTAAGGTTACAGTAGTTCTATACCAAAGTAGTAAAGTTACAGTAGTTCGGTACCCAAGTAGTAAGGTTATAGTGGTTCTGTACCAAAGTACCTAGTAAGATTACAGTGGTTCCGTACCAAAAGTGGCAAGATCATAGCAGTTCTATACCAAAAATAGTAAGATCATAACGGTTCTATGTCAAGGGTCACAGGGCCACAGCAGTTCTATACCAAAAGTAGTAAGGTTATAACAATTCTGTACCAAAAGTTGGAAGATTACATCTGTTCTTTTTTTTGTAATTTATGCTTCCTCTTAAGCTTTTACAAAATATAAGTACGACGACTATGAGACTATAAATTTCAGTTTAGCTAAATTTTACTTTTTAGTTTCCTCTTCCTAACTAAAAATATTTAAGCGAAGAAAACGTCTCTAATCACTTTTATTTATAAAAATAGTTTAACTAGAAAAAAACAGTCAGTAGGTACTGTCACAAACTTTATTAAATTGTCGGAAAAATTTCAATAACTATAATTTATCACTGAATTACCATCGTAAAATCAAAACTAGAAAATTACACTAAACATGAAAATTAACAATAACACCACTTAAAACAATAACGCTAGAAATCATTAATAAAATTTTTCGCGAAACAAGTTTTTCATTTGAAATAATTGTTTAATAAAATTATGTTTGCATAATTTAAAATATTCTCTTCGTGTTATTGCTATATATGCTGCTTTATTGTTTGTGACGTCACGGAATATTCATTTTTTTTATTTCGTACTGTTGTTTTGTTTTTTGTATTTTTTTTTATATTTTTTAATTTTTCATTTGAGAAGTTTTCTTTTGTTGTTTATTCATTACAATTAGCTTGATAGTGAGCGAGCTGTGAGCTATGGTAGTTGGTGATAGAGCTACAGTCATAGTAGTGTGTTGGTTGGATTTTAAAATGGTGTATATGTATTTAACAGTGGAAACGTGTACTGTTTTTTAATAAAATGTACAAACACTGTAGTATAGATTAACGGTGGGCAACCTCCGGTCCGCAGGCCAATTGTGGTCCGTGAAACAATTCTACCCGGCCCGTGGACCTTCGAAGAAATTTAAAAATTTGTAAAAATGAAATCGTCTACATAGTTACTTGGCATTTGTGTAAGCATTAGGTATAATCTCAGTTAAAGTATCAAAATAAAATTTTAGAAAAAGTAAATTAAAATTTGACATTTTTATTTTTTTAATAATATTACGTTCGTTTCATGTTAGTTTGTCAATCCAATTTTAACCGGAAGTCTTACACTTTTAGTGTGACGGATCAGTCATATTCATTATCCATAAAAGGAGTATTCGTGGTAGGCTTACCTGAAAAATAAAAATTTGTTGATTCACTACTACAATTAATTTTGTCCCGTGTCATACAAAAGGTTGCCCACCCCTGGTGTAGACTATAGAGCATACATAGCTGCCTGGTAGTATGGACTATTTGCACACAAACTAGCTGTTAAGAATTATGATGTACATCAGAGTACACATAAATAACGGTAAATTAATGTGTTCTGGGAAATGTTTGTATAAATAGTGCTTCGCGAAGATAAATTTTCCAAGATTTATCTACAAGGATCTTGACGGATAACAAATCGGAAAGTATGGATAGTTATGTTTGTATTTAGGTCTTTTTCTTTAAAGCAACACCAATACCAAAAAAAGGGAAATAAGTTTCAGTCTCTTCAAAATTTGAATTTTTCGTTGCTTCTTTTAATCATAAACGTAGTTAATCATAAACAATGGACTGTGAATTGCAAACTTGCGTAGTATATAAATTATCATTAGAGGAACGACTTTGAAAATTAATAATTCTCGTTCAGTTTCATTATTCTGATATATTTTAATAAACTTTATGGCATCAGTAAATTAAAAAATTTCCTTTTATTCAAAGTAAACCACACTGAACCGGTTTGAATTAGGGTGATTGGTTGAATCAGAGTAATTTATTTGTAAACTTTTGATTTTTACTAAAACAAATACGCCAGTTCTTATTATAAATGTGACTGATCCAACACAAGATTTTTTCCGATTGTCTTATTTGCCTAATATTGGTAAAGATGAAAAAAATAACAATTATATCATTTCGCTTACGGTTTTTAAAGACTTAAAAAATTTTAGTAAGCTTCATGACGTCACTGAATTAAAAACTTTTATTTTTTCCAAAGCAAATCATACTGAAGTGATTTCAATTAGTGTGATTGGTTGAATTAGGGTAATTTAAGTGTGAACGTATTATTTCAAAATAATAAAAATTAACAGGCAACTCATAATAAATTGAAGACATGATTGGATGAAGGTGTTACGTAACATTTTTTCAAAAATTCATTTTTTGCCAAATTTTGAAATATTCTATGCTGAAGTATCATAAGTATATTAAAATTTGGTTTCATTAGGTCCAATAGTTTTGTAGAAATTCAATAATAAACATGTGGAATTGTATGGGAAGTAGGTATAAAAACTTTCAAATGCTTCTACTGTAAAATTATAAAAATGTTACTTAACATCTTCATCCACTCATGTCTTCTATTATACATCACTAACAGTAACAAAATTCTAAAATAATACATCGAAAATTTATTATTCGGTTGCAATTGGTTTACACTACTACTTTGGATAGAATTAGGAGATACCTACTTAAAAATTTAAAAACAGTTTTGTTGTATCTTTCTCGGATTCATAAGGATTTGAATGAACTAATATTTCCCAAACAATTATGATTTACCGTCTTTTCATACACACTTATATAATACATTCATAATTATATGTGTTACGCTACGATGAAACATAATATTACACGCTCGTGAACTTCTGTTGTGAAACTGATAATAGTTAAGGCGGGCATTATGTGATATACCAATGATTATAAAGTGATGTGACTAACTTTGGTCAAGTTTAATTAGAGGACAGACAAGCATTTGCCTATTATGTTAATTCGTGCATGGAAAAGTATTAAATCAGGATGGGAAATAGGTAGATAGAATTTTAAATTTGGATACAATATATAATAAATTATACTTATCATGTAATCTTTTGTGCTAGATCGAAAACGCCTTGGAAAAAATATTTCAATTAAAGTGAAATAAATACTTCACTTTTAAGAGATGTTACGGCCTTAAGGATTTTACTAAGTATTCGGCTGGTGGATTCGGCTATGAATATTCTAATTTTTTTGATTTATTATTTTTAACTATTATATGCATGATATGCAATATCTTTTACTAAATATGCTTTCTTTTTCCTCAATTTATATTAATTTTCAGTCACTTCATCATTCATAAAGTTCATTTCAAATAAAAATTTTTTTTTATTATTGATTTAAAAAAAAAAAATTTTAGTGGGGTTAGTTGGTTCAATAACTGAAATTAAAAATAAGTTAAACACATCTTGCTCCTCTCCCTCTTTAGCGTTTGGTGGAAAATTGGAAAAATCTGAACTAAAAAGTATGAAAAACCTTAATAAATTGAGAAATATTGATTCGCTTTTTGTGAAGTTTTGCTAATATTAAAACTTAACCTACATAGTAAACAGATTTCTATATGCCTAAGAATATTATTCTCTCAATACAACTATTTTAATGAATGCTTGTAAAATTAAATTATTATAAAATCATCATTATAACCAAAACATTCGAATAACGATCGGCGCTTCAACAAGGAAATAAAAATTTGTGGTAGAAACTTATTTTTGGAAAACAGCAAACAGTTTTAATAAAAATATGAATAATTATTATTATCGCTTTAATTAGTTTGCAATGAATACTTAGCAAAAATAATAAGCAGACATGGGAAAAAATGGTCCCTAACAGAATCTCCATATAAAAAATTTTCTACTGGGGGGGGGGGCGATTGGAACTTGAGGGCTGTCATAAAGAGTAAAAATATTATTAACCTTTTTAAAAATCAGTTTTACGGAATTTTATTGTTAATACTACATCATCTATGTTGTGTGTGTTTGTTTGTGTTTTTTAATTCCCAATCTTTATGAATCATTTTGTTTGTTATCTATACATACATATCTTTATATTTTTCTAATGCAAAAACTAAATCAGGTTGAAATATGTGGAGGAGCGATTGGAGTGATACAATCTACGGATCAATCGATTTTGTTTACATTAAAAGCAGGTATAAAGAAGGTGAGATATACACGTTATTTAAATAATCACAAAGGAAATAGAGAAATGTTTACATTATAAATATTTTAAATTCGACTTAATTAATTTCTATTATAGTCGACCACTTATGTATTCAACATTAAGTTAGAATTATATATTAAATTATTAAAAATAGGAAATTTTTAATTTTTACTGATTTGTTTTCAAAAGTTTCTTTCTCCTTAGGCTAGTATTCAAATCCAGAGGAAAATCCTAAGCCTTGTAATAAAATTTACAGCCCCCCAATCCAAAATATTTTATATGGCGATTCTGTTAGGGCCCACTGTTTTCCCAAGTCTGATAATAAGTCACCGCACTTTAATTTTAGAAATTTGGATATAAACCAGTTGGTTTAGTATTTTCTTTACCAAAAGAGTTTCTACTCTATTCTAAATACGATTTTACCCAGAAATGCTATTTAAATAAAAATATTTAATTGTATTTTCATTTCTATTATTTTTATATTTTCAATATGTACAGAAAAATGGACTGTACCATTGTAGGTATGTTGAGGCTCTTCGTATAATAGTTTCGTAGAAAAACAATTTTTTTCCCTCGTTGCATAATGAATATTTAGTGAATGGTAGAAACACTGCAGATACATACATACATATTTAGTTGAAGACATGAAAATGCGGATGCAGTGAATGTTGTTTTCTGTTTTACCTGTAACAATAAGAAAAAAATATATGTATTTGTTTGTGAAAATCTAATGAAAAATATTCAATTAACATAATATTTTATTTATATAATGAAAAACATGTTTCTCTGCTGCATAATATCCAGAAGGAAAATAATAATTTAAAAATAATATTATTAATTATTAAAAGAATAATAATAGTATTTTTAATATAAAATAACAATTACTATATGAAACTAGATTTTTAAAATTTAAAATATTTTTAATGAGTGTTACCGTTAAACGTTGATAGTCGGGAACTAGATATGTAAGGGAAGCCTATAAATGAGAGTAATTATTGTCAGGCTCTGTGGTTTATACCCCCGAAAATTTTTGTGTGTAAAAAAATTAGACCACTACCTAATGATCCAGGGGTAGCCAACGCGCGGCCCGCGGGCCGCATGTGACCCGCCTAGAATTTTTTGGCCCGCGAGATTCATCACACTTATACAAAATATGTTTATTTTATATAGACCAAGGTAGTGAAAATCAATGTTTTAAAAAAATATATAATATATAGAAACACATAATTTTATATTCGGCCCGCGGAGTCATGATGTGCTTGCAAAGTGGCCCACAAAATCATTTGGGTTGGCCACCTCTGACCTAATCATTACTTTCTTTTGGACTTGTGTAACTGTGATCGCACCCCATCTTAAACGTTTATTACCGATACTGTTATACGATTAAATTTTAATTTGCAACATAAAAAATTTTGTAAATGTTTTATCTCACTAGGTGTGCAGGGCCGGATTTACACAAGGATACTTGGGGGACATGCTTCGGGGCCTCCACAAAGCTTCAAAGTGACTTACTTATTCTCTGTTTTAAATAGATGCAATCTTATAGAACTCTGATTTCTCTAGAATAAAATCTACCATGACGAAAACTTATAATTAGTACAAACAGTGGACTTTGAATCTTTGCGACGTAATCAAGTATATTTTGTTGCTGTTGGGCTACAGACAAAATTTTAATACTTTAGTTACAGCTACAACCTCGTTCAAATCAATCTGCATCACTCTACTGTTAGAATTTTAAAAATCTGACAATATAATTTTTTAAAAACCTCCTTATTTAAATCAAAAATCAAAAGAGATACAGCAAAAATTCACAATCAGTACAAATATCGAACTTTCATAACTGAAATTAAAATTGCAAAACACAATTTTCATATTCAATTGCATTTGGCTAAAAAGAACATAAGTAATTTTTCCGCAACATTAACAAAACTGTACCGAGATACAAGAGCATTACAGTATTAAATTCTTTCTTAAAATTTACCATAACGGTGTAATGGTAATAATTTTCTAGTAAAACCAGAACATAAATCACATTAAAAATAAAAAAGTTGGTTACAAAAAATAAATAAAATTAATTAACCGGTCGTAAAATAACTAATGTTACCTATGGCTATACCATACCGCCGCCATTCTGTGGTTAAATTTTAACATATCCATACCAAAGTGTACATACCAAAAATAAAGTTTAAAATGTAATACTTTGTCCCATCTCCAGTTTGTCGTGCAAGTAAGTGCTTTAAAACAAAGTATTTTACGTACTTCATGTATATGTACGGTTCCAAATAAGTAAGTGTACTAACACAATCTATTCTCAATTGTATAATATAACATTAAATAAGTTTACGATTTCTGCAAGACAATAATTTTAGGTCAACTTACATAGTATATGTATACAAGCGTACGTAATA
The DNA here is from genome assembly GCA_035578155.1 of Brachynemurus nebulosus. Classification (NCBI taxonomy): domain Eukaryota; kingdom Metazoa; phylum Arthropoda; class Insecta; order Neuroptera; family Myrmeleontidae; genus Brachynemurus; species Brachynemurus nebulosus. The sequence goes on along the minus strand of JAPWDM010000008.1, from coordinate 36,149,914 downwards.
TAATCGTTGCCACAGTAAATGGTCCACGCTAGAAGTATATATACAGGCCCATAGAGAAGCGATAACGGCCAGGTTTAAAACTTGCAGCCATTAGCCTTATATGTTTTGAATACCACACATATTTCGAAATAATGCAACAACCCGAATCCCCTAACTTAATACACTGAGCCATTCAGATTATGAACCCGACCTTAATTTAACCTATACCGGTGAATAGGTTTTTCGAAGAGTAGCATTTCAACATTTTAAAGTTTTCCTGTATCTCTTATAGTTTTCGAGATATTTTAAGAAGTTCGAGTTGAACCCCCAACTTTAGGAATTGCTTTCATCCCATAAAAGTGAACAGCGGCCAAAAAAAAAAAAAATATGGGTCCCTTATTTGTGCCTTTTCTACGCACCAGAAAAGTTTAAAGGGGATTGGCGATTGGCACTTTGGTAGTGAAAGAATGTTAACAGATAAATTTTTTATAAAAAAAAAAAATAATAATTTTTTATTACTCATGCGGGAGAAGTACTAACTTGGCGCACACATTTCTGTACGCAAAATAGCTGTTTGCCCACTGTACTCTTCCCGCATACTTTTTTGCGTGTGGAAAGTAACTTTCCACACGCAAATTGACAATAAAACACGCAAAATTTAATCAAAACACGCAAAGCCGCCTCTTAATTTTTCATTTAATAAATATTTCATAATTATTTCTATAGAAACATACAACAAAGTAATTTAAACGATAATTAATTCAGAAAAAAAAGACGAACACTTAAAAATATTATTTTAAAAAGTAATAAAAATGTCCAAAATAGTGATAATAATAGAAAAAGGTATGTGAAATTCGTAATAAAAAATAGTATGTGCAACTCGTGCGGGATTGTCGATTGCCCCACTTAAGCGAATGAGCGCACTCAACTTCGCTTTCGTGGGCAATCGACAATTTCCCGCACTTATTGCACAATATACTATTGATTTTCTCACTGATTTTTAAAATTTTGTTCAAACTGTTGCCATCTATGGATAAGGTTATATTTTTTTTTATAATCTTTTGCACCGTTTTAGTAAAACTAATGTAAATAATGAAAGAAAAATTTTTATATTCTGACTGCAGTTTGAAAGTTATTATGCTGCCCACTTAGCCACGAACCTCTTCGAAAAAAACCGCTTGTGTGAGACCTGCGGTGGAACTCGAAAAAAGAAAATATTTTTGAGTATTTTGGATCATGTATAATATACCATAAAAATTATTTGAAAATTTGCTATCGATATCAGTAAGTCGAGTCGAACCACAAAATTTGAAAATACCTATTCTAACGACAGCTACTTAGTGCACAGTTGTTGACTACTGGCATCATATATAGTTTTGGGACTTTACCATATTATACACAGTATATACACGAGCGAATAAATTGACCACTGGTTAGAATACTAAAGTATTTACTATATGAGTGTATATACAAGCGACTGTGTAAGCACATAGTGCAGTCATGAACCACTGAGAAAACAGTTATGTGTGAATTTTATTTAGCAGGAAAATAAAATTGTTGAGGGAAATGTACTTAGGTTTACTTGAGAAGGAAAATCGTCTCCCAGAGGAGCTATAAACGAAAAATCCTGTACATTAAAAACAATGACTAAAAAAAAAAAGAACCATACGAAATTACAAAATGACTTTTAAATTTTCACTATAGTGTCGGACAAAATTTTTATCTAGAAATACACCAAAAATCCTGTACACTGCAGATACCGTAGAAGCAAAACAGTTCTTTAAATAAACTAAAACTTTTACCGTAAAATAAATAAATAAATATAAATACGTGTATAAAATAAAATGACAGCGTTCATATCATTTTCCGCATTTTCCGAGTATGAAACTTCACGTTCTCAACGTTGATACAACGGAGCTTAACTTTTCACAGTTGACCCCTGCAGACAGAGCGAGTCCCGGCCAGCCAGTAGTATAGCACTTATAATGGCGTTTTATACAATAATAACAATTTAATCCACTTCAGCTCTGCTCATGTGTTCTAATCGTATTTCATATTATACACATTCACATACATATATTTTATATGACGTATACACTGTAAATTCAAGTGTGTTCAATTAGTACACGCTTAAAATCCAATTACTTTTATGTAGGTTTCTAAAAAGTTTTGTGTATTTTTGTCAGAAATTATATTTTTTAGTGATTGTACCTGGTAATAAAAGCTAAACACATTGTATGTCTACAGGGTGGAAATTAAATAACTCGTATCGTTTTGAGGGGTTAGTCATAGCACCCTGTAGACACTAAAAACATAAGAATTTTTCGGAATTAACAGTTTGAGAAAATCGCATATTAATTGGCTACATGATGCTTCAAAATTTTACGGAGTACGGCCCTGACTAAATTATGCATAAATACCTTCTTAATATCAAAGGTACAAAATAATTTTATTGACTAAAATTCAATAAAATTTTGTAAACATGCTTAGGTCGTAAACGTGTTTGCCAGATATTTTTTTAAAAAAAGAAAATTTATCTTTCAAACATGAGATGGTCAGAGCCGGATTAAAATAATTTTTGAAGGGCCCCTTTTTTAGTATCAAATTTTTTCTGTTAAAAAACACTTTGGGTTCAAACTTGTTGGCAAATGTTGCCACGATATTAATTGCATAAGTGAGATCTACCCACTGTTTTCTTACGGAGACTTATTTCCGTTCCACCCTGTATAATGACATGGAATCCATAACACAAGAATAATTAATTTTTAAATTTTTTATGTTTATTTGTTAAATAATTAGACTACAATTTAAATGGTAAACATCTTCAACAACAAATTTGTGCAATCTAACTTTTGTGCGGTTATGTAAAAAATAGTGTTCGTGGCTTGTGAGAAAGTGAAAAATAAATTACAGCTTCTATGGTGACCTCGATCGTTAACATTTACAGTCGTATGATACTAGCGTTTATCAACTCTTACGAAAATAACTATAATGGCTTATTTGACTAACTTTGAAAAATTATTTTAAAATACACAATCATGTTTTTCTGCATTATGGAAAAAGATATTTTTCTTTTGAAAAATAATATACCGAAAATCATTAGAAAAAATTAACTTGGATCGTGTACATTGTGTTACTGATCGAAGTAAATGAAAATGTGACGTCATAATCCGTTTCTGATCACGTAGCTAAGCAATCCGTCCGTTGTAGCTAAAAAATTACTTTCTAAATTAAAAATAGGATGAATTGACATAACAAATTGTTACTTTTTATTAAAAACTAGGATTACTCGCGGTTTCGCTCGCGTGGTATTTGGAATTATGATATAAAGCTAAATAAGTATATACACGGAGAAAAATAATAAAAATTACTGTGCTGATACTACAATCGACGTGTAACAGGCGAACATATCCAATTTTACCGTACAAAAATTGGATATGTTCGCCTGTTATACGTCGATTGTAGTATGAGCACAGTAATTTTATAGAAATTTTCTCTCCGTGTAGTATCGAACTTCATTATCGTGTCGAATTACAACATTTCATTAATGAGAGTTGTTTTTTGGGAGCGAGAGGGGAGGGAATTTACTCACAGGAATAAAATATTTCTCCGGGATCAAAAGTATGCATTATCCGTCTCTATCCCCGAAGTTACGCCTGTGAAAAGTTTCAAGTCGACTGGTTAAGCTGTTGAGGCGTGAGAGTAAGCCAAATAAAAAACAAATTCACTTTCGTATGCATATATTAGTTAGGATTTTATTTAAAAATATAAGATAGACAACTGGATTTCAAAACTTGTACGTTATTATAACTCATTTGAATTTAGAGTGTTCGTCTATGTGTACGAATAAACAGAGCTTGGAGTTGATAAACTTGTCTTTCTGTGCTACGTTCACAGGCGTTAACATCAATTACTGACTGTTTCTATCTACAACCGGCTACTAGCGACTACCAAGTGTGAACAATAATCAGTGGTCCATGAACTCAACCGCTGTATACTTTTCTGAATACTTATTACATTATATTTCATATAAATAAAGAAAAGAACGTTGTGTTCTCTGAACAAATAGTGAAAATAGATTTGGATGAAGGATTGAAGCGTAATGAAAATCACATACTTAGAATTCTTTGAAGTGTAAATATCTATATTTCTCATCAAACTAAGATCAACAAAAACCAAGTGTAGGAAAAATTTAAAATATTTTTTACAGGACAATAAAATTTTTAAACTAAAAATAATTAAACTAGAATTTTTATTCTAACCCAGGGAAAAAATTAAGAAAAATAATTTTTACTTAAAATCAAAATATTCAACACGTATTAGTATTTTTTTTTTACTCATATTAGTATTTTTTTTATTTGCTAGCGAAGTAATTAAATTACTATTTCAGGCGGCCTATGCACGATCAGTAATATTTTCAGTATTTACCGACAAAAATATTGAATTATAACATCAGTATTTCAAAATACTGACAGCATTAAGCCGGTTCTACACAATACTACGAACGTTTCTTCCAACGTTCGATCGCACGTTTGATGCAAGTAAGTTGGACAGTTGGTGCTGCGAATGTTCCTGTTACACGGTGAATCGAATGTTTGATCCAATTCATATGATGATAATGTGTTAGTACCACGTGGTACAAACGTTTATTCAGTGGACGAGGATGTCATCTGTCTAATGTTATCTCTAATGTTATACACTGATGTTGTCTCTCTTCATAAGAACGAATCGTGTAGCCGTTGAGTCGAACCAACGAACATTGTCCTTCAAATATTGGAAGGATCCCTTTGACTACGTGCAAGAATACCGACATCGGCTGGAACATGGCCAAATGCGAACGTTCGACGCTCGACATTGGACGCTCGTGGATTCGAACAGCGGCCACACGATGCCACGGAATCATCAAACGTCCAATGTTTGAAGGTGTTCGTAGCATCGTGTAGAACCGGCTTTACTCATCGTATACAGCAAATTACATTCTCATGAAAAGCAATTAAATTTTTCCCAATTTAACAATGTTTTTGTCTAATTACGCTTCAGTTAAAACATAGGTACACAGTATACACACATGTGTACATAGACACAAGATTTACAATAATAAATAAACAAATAAATAATTGCAAATAAAATTAAATAATTATAAACAAATGTGTTTTGTTGTTTATAAGCAAATAAACAAAATTAATTTTGTTTATTTTAATTGTTTAAAATAAGATTACACATTAAATTTAACTTGAACAGATATTATGAAATACACAATATATATCTACAAATTTCCATTCATTTTGTTCGGATGCTTGAAACAAGTATCTAGGGTTGACCGGGGAAATTGTGAATGGATTTTCATGAATTGAGATGAAAGCGTTGTTTTAAGTATTTTTTAGTTTATATATCACATTATGGTTGACTTATTTCTAATTCTACATTATTCAGGATGCACCACACAAATTTTGAGCAAATTCGTATGAAAAACAAAAATTTTATAAGCCATTCACATTTCCCTGGTGCGGTTTTGCAAATCTTATGAACTTCGGGGTAAATGTGAATGCCATCAGAAAAATTATTTAAAATGGATTACAAGAGGAGTGAGGTACATCAGAGTAAGGACCAACTCAAATTCTTCATATTTACCCCACTTTCAAATTTTTCATCATACTTTAGCGATCACAATTTCTCTTTGTTTAATGCAAGTTACGCATACCTCAAATTTGTACAAAAACTCAAGGTTAAATAAAAATAACAAAAATTCTAAGAACAAATTTGTTACAAGCTAAAAATGATATTTTGATGATATTTTGTCATTTTAACAAATAAAAAATCAAAAAATTACATGATTTTCACACAAAAACAAGGAAAATAAGACTTTTTCAAGGAAATACATTCAGTTTACATGAACAAAAAACAACAATCTTTTTTTTTTGTGTTGTTTGTACAACGGAAACTTGTACAATAATGTCATTGTACATCATCATCAACAGTTTCAACTGTGAAAAGGACACTACCGAAATTTTTGACCGGATGGGGGCATCTGTGAATGACGTTCGCAATTACCCCGGAATTTTAAAATCATGGGGTAATTTTGAATTGGTAATAAATTGTCCAATTCATTTAGTAGTTAATAAGGAACCCCCTCAGGCTTTAGACCACTTCTTTAGAAGTACCTTTATCCATTTCTTACCTTTTAAAAAAAAGAAAATGTATTTAAAAAAAATTTTTTTTGAGGATTGGTCGAAGTAAAATACACAAAATTTTGCAAGGGGTTTTTCAAAATAAAAAAAAAAGATACTAATACTTGGAGAATTGTTATGAAATTTTAATAGCATATTAAGAAGCGACAGAAAAACATACTAATATTTAATTTTTAACAAAATTAATATTATTTTAGAAATTATAGGCGCCGTTCACAATTGCCCCAATTTACACTTACCCCTGTCAACCCTTGTAATCGTTCATAGGTATAGTTTATAAGCGAAAATTAAATTTTTTTTAATTCTAAAAATTTTGTTCCCCAAAATTCATTGTAAAAATAAATGAACTGCAATTTATTAAAGAAAAGTGTAACTGAAATTTAAATTGTAAACAAATTAAAACGTACAAAATGATTTTAAATTACTTGCTAAACGTAATTTCAAGTTTAATGAAATTAATTCTAAAATACTGTACCTAGTTTGACTCATATTTATAGTAACTGCATCAATTTTAATGTTTTAAAATAAACACACACATTATTACAGTGTTCTACAAAAATTTTGAGTAATAACAAAACATTCAAATGTACCTTTAACATAGTTGCTCCGTGACAGTCAGTTATAAGAGTAGGTATATTTCAGGGAGTAGGTATATTTATCAAAAATTAAATAATGTATTAATATTCTTCAGTTATTTTATTTGTAAATCACTTGCTTGTTTGAATTTTCGCGGGCTTATGTTGTAGCAATATAGAAACGTTGTTGAAAAAGCGTTGTAAAATGATGTTCATAAATTTTATTTCAAGTACGGCATAGTCAATAATTTTTATTTTTTATTAAATGTGGTTTGAAACGTTGTACTTTATAACATATTAAATTTTTATCAAATTCCTTTGACACGTTTTCATTTTATTCAAAAAAACATGTCAACTTCCCATAAAAGTCCGTGTTAAAATTACAAAACTTTGAAATCGTTTTTCTCAAAATTGGGCTGATCAATTTTAATCGGAATAAGCTCGTATTATTGGTACTGAATTAAATAAATATCTATAGAAGTTTCGTTAAAATCCTTTGAAAGGAAATGAAATTCCTCTATTTTTGAGGGTAGTTTTATTTGAATAGATTTAAATTTGAAAAAAAAAAACAAATGGTGAATTTCTGTTATTTCTCCCCGAAAAGGTTTATCTAACACATGGACAGCACTGCATGTATTCAATAAGATACATTTCCGGGTTTAAAAGTTAACGAACATATTCACTGATTTGAGCGTTACTTTATGGTATTCCATACTTGTAAATATTAAATATTTTACTTAAAATTAACAAAAAATACCACGTTTTTAATTGTGACAATTGTTTCAAGCTTAATTGCAATTTTTTAGGCAAAGTATTTTAAAATAAGCCATAATTGTATTGAAACTGAAAAACTGTAACTGCTTCTCACATTATAGAGAGTACATACACAGGTGGTTGAATGTTGTCTATATCGGACGCCTATCGAGCAAAGGACCGGTGGTGTAATGGATAATTTACATATGTGGTTTTTGGTCATGTTAACCAAGGAAGTCGAGTGCTTAAAGTTTCAGTTTAACTGAACGATAAGTGAACATATGATTACTACGTGTGTTTAAAATGCAGACAAAAGTCTGTCATACGTAGTAGTGTTCCACAAGCACTCGATAATATTCGAAATTGAAAAATTGTAACTGCTTCTCGCATTATAGAGAATTCATACACATAGGTGGTTGAATGTTGTCTGTATCGGACGCCTATCGAGCAAAGGACCGGTGGGAAGGAATTTTTTCAATCACTTTGTGATTTTTAATTTACAAATAATTGTAAGCAAAATAAAATTAGCAACACAACAATATCTAAATTTTTTACAGTAGTGTACATAAATTTGCTGCCGAATATGTATATGAGAACAATAAATAAAATGTAGAGGTACAAATAATTATTTTCAAATAAGGCTTTAATTAAAATTATTTGATATTAAATTTCTGGTGATGATGATTCACAGTTGTACATACTGTACGCTCACTCAGTCAGAGAAGGCAAGCGGCAACATTCGAGCACAGAAAGAGAGGCAAAATTGTTTATTAAATTTCATATTAACAATTCAATAAAACAATACACATACACTCCATTTTCATTCCCTCACGTCGCCACACTCTGCGTGGCCTCGTATCCAACAATATAACACGTACCGACGACAAGACGAATGGAAAACTTTCTCGAAAATTATACAGAGCAACGGCAACAACACTTGTACTCACCCAGTTAGAAGTAGCTAGAAAGCACCATATTGTTTTCTAGATGTGTGTATGTATATGTACGGGTATATCAAACGCTACTAGTATCTACATACATATGTATGTCTATATAGAAAACATAGAATACTTTACAACTTTACTAATTCATTTAAATAATATTTAATAATTTCAAAATATAGTCAACAGAAACATCATATATCCCCTCTACTCTAGTTGCTACTACGTATACGATCCGTAAATAAATAAAAACGATTCAGAAAATGAGGATATGATAGCGGTGTTAAAAACTTTACGGTCACAGTTAGTAATGAAGATACTTTTGATGTAAATTAATTTACAGTCATTCTTTTGTTACGGACATGACATTTTCTCGCACTTTACACGCCTTCTCATAAAAACAAAAAAATAGAAGTTATATTTTTCTTATAAATTTTCAATACTAAGCAGATAGACAAATGTGTACACAATATTTGTACTGAATATAAAATACATAACATTATTAGTTTTAACGCTAGAGCTAATAGAGTTTGTGTTACGGACGTGACAAAAAGTACTCTTTTGTCGCGTCCGTGACATATCTCTAGTATTAAAACTAATAATATTATGTATTTTATATTCAGTACAAATATTGTATACACATTTGTCTATCTGTTTAGTATTGAAAATTTATAAGAAAAAATAACTTCTATTTTTTTTCTTATAAGAAGGCGTGTAAACGGCATGAAAATGTCACGTCCGTAACAATAGAATGGCAGTATATGTATGAGTTTGAATATTTTTAGGTAATTAATTTTACCTGTCAGTAGATAACACGTCGGCAGCGAACTAACCTACGACCCTTTTTCAGGATAAGATTAAAATCTGACCGCGGGAGCGAACTAGTATGCTCCATTTTGTCTGCAAGGGGTATGTTTCAAAAGAATGGCTGTTTAATGTTAAAATCAGTTTTTGAAAAATAATAAATTGTTGGGGACTGCAAAACATAAGGACTGTAAAAATGAAATTAAAACTGAAGTAAAAAAACATTTTTTCTCCAGTGTATCTAGAGTGTATCCGCAGGAGTGGACTCACTTGCCGGATCAGGAAGAGGGAGTCATATTTTTTTTATGACCAAAATGGTGAAATTTCTTTTAAAAGTACGACTGATTCGGCACAAGTCTGTTTTAAAATTTGAATTAATAGCTGTTCAAGGGGGAGGTATAGGTACCTCCTAAAATTCGCGCTTGATTTTCTAAGGCGCACCTGGTTACTATAATATTTAAAATAATTTTTCAAGTATGTCACTGTTTAATATTGTTTAAAATGTAAAATACACCGACTTTTAATTCATAATGATACTGATTAATACGGAATTCTTAATTAAAAACGAAAATTATTGGTCATAATTTTGTTCCCATTGTACGAAAATTAAATAACATACTTAATTTCGTGCACAGGTGCTTAAAATACGTCGCGTTTAAGTCATTAGTTTCTTCACTATTTTATGGTGTTTTATTTGATTAGATACGGTGTTCGATAAATTACGTGTGTCCTTTGTTCAACTTCATATTTTTGAGAAATGCATTGTAAGAAGGCAATTGTATTGTGGATTTGTAGGAAGGTATTCGAATAATGTTCTATATACAAAAATATAAACATTACTATCTATGTCGTTATCAAGTATTTACTAAACTCTTGATTTTTTTATTAAATACAGATTTTTGTACAGTTTTCTTGATTCTTCAAAGGTTCTAAATTGTAAACCATATTTAAACAAGAAATTTCGTCGATACTGACAGTAGTTCGAAATTACTGAATTTAGTGTCCTAAATTTGGTAAAAATTAATAAATTTCATTAGTACACCACTAGAAACTCATTTGGTATTCTGTTTTAAATAAAATTCCGAAACTAAAAATTAAAATTTAGGTGATAGATGATTTTTTCAGTCAGTTACAGGCTGTCAAAATCGTTCTTTTACTTTTGACGGTATTATCAAGATACATCAATCTGACACTATTTCCTATACAGGTAGGCCAGTTACATGTTATTGTCCTATTGGGAACTGTCCAAAAGGAGGAGCTTCAAAAAAATGGCTGACAAAAAAGTGCATTAACATTAATTTCATATATAGTAACCAGTGCTATATTAAGAAAAAATGATAAATATTAGAACTGTTTGTATTTAGGTTGACACAAGTCCAAAACAAAGAGATTTTGTTGAAGGAGAGAAAATTTTACATCTGTAAAAGTTAAAATGTGGTAAAAATATGAAAAAATGGATGAATGAGTTAATGAATGTTACAATTTAGAGTATACAAACATCAAATTTAAATAACAAACGTCATAAAATAACTGGAGAATTGTAAGTGAATGGAAAAATCAAATCAATTGTATGTATTTTCAGATTTACAAAATTCAGCTCATAAATGACATTTCAACAAATGCACTTTAAGAATAGTCTGATTTTTCAACACCAGATGTCATACCACCATTCGACAGATCCCAATAGGTACTCAATTTTCTTACTACAGCTTACTACAGGCAAGCCATCTCCGTAGTTACAAGAGTAAACAAAATTTTAATTACCAAAGTAAATACCGTAAATACCGTAATTACACAAAAATTCTGTAATTTTCGTATATTTTACCAGTGACGTTCAACTAGGTAAAAAGTATAGTTTAAAAATGGCAAGCAGATTTTGTATTTAAAGTAAGTAAATATTCGCCAATCCATCTTCATGAAGGCGAAGTTAGTTATTTTCGATTTCCGAAAGCACACGTTTGTAAGCATGTTTCTTTTATACGTACGTATATCATATAAACCCATTTAGTTTGCAATTATTTAATAATTAGATTCTACGCCACTGAGTTATACATGTATTTAAAAATTGGAACCAAAAACCTAACGAAACTGGCTAACCTGTATAGTATAATATGCTAATCAATCAAATGATTTTGGGTATTGTATTTGCAAAGAAATTATAATTTTTTCAAAAAATTACCAAAGGCTTACTAATATTACACTGAGAAAAAAATACAGTAATTTTTACTGAAATTTCTGGTAAAAAATTACTGAGCTCTCTGGTAATGCGGACATAAGTGACAGGCTAAGCAAAAAATACGATAATTTATAGTAAAAATTTTAAATTATCCTATAGCGCAGTAAAAATTACCGTATTATTTATAAGTAAGGCTTTTTTTTTATTTATTAATAAATAATTGAATTAAAATAGTTTAAAAGGATATTGATAGAAGGGTAAGCATTAAAATCAAGTTATTAATATAGAAAAAATTTTTTGTGGTTTTTTATTATTTGTGGAAAAAAATATATAAATTCTTTATTTGACATATTATATAATAAAAATTTTTAACAATAAGCACATTACAATAATTTGTATAAAAACATATTTCAATTAACATATCAAAACTAAACAAAAATTCATGAAACACAACAATTTTTTGTTTTAAAAATTTATTATAAAAAAAATATCACTATATAAACATCCAGTCACCTTGGCTATTGAACATTTGAACAACTAAACGAACAAACTGGGGAGTCCTGGTTACTTGCTGTCTGAAGTCGTGTTGGCCGTGTTAGACAATGCTCGGTGCTATTGCGCATGCTTGTTATTCTCAGTTTATGTGATGCTTGGCTATGCAGTGGTGTGTGACAAATAACAAATGCACAACGACTCAGTAAAAATTATTCATATGTCCAGATAATTTTACAAAAAATTAAGTAAATTTTCCCGGTGTCCACTTGAAATTTTACTAGCCCATCGAATTTTACGCAGCTGTATAGGAAAAATTCTTAAGGTGTATAGGAAAAATTCTTAAGGTGTACAGGAAAAATTTTCAAATGAATCGTAAAAAATAATGTTTGAAACGCATTTTTTATATTTTTGCTTAATAATTTCCTACGGACTAGTCACTTAAGACTCGTTTACCGGAGGCAGCTCAGTAATTTTTACTGGAATTTTTTCTCTGTGTACAACAGAAGATCCGCAAAAAAGATCAGAGCTGAACTTAATTTATGTGTGCGAAATTTAATTTTTTTTTGTGGGGGGGATCTGGATAAAACTTACTTAAAAATTGTCAGTTTTATATTTTAAAAAATATCGAATTAATTTAATAGTTAGTATCTCCAGTCCTCTCTGGTAGATCAATTTCAAACAGTGACCAGGGAATATCTCCAACTATACTTGATAATTAATTATTAATAATTATAACATAATCAAAGTCAATAATGCTACATAACCAAACGGTTTAAACAATAAAAAAAAATTAAACAAAAACATTGTTTTAAATTTAAAATAAATTGTTAACACATAAAGTTCAATGCACGTTATGGTTGCTGCTATAATTAGTATTAGGTGTAAATCAGTTTCAAATAAGAAATAATCCAACGCTTATTAAAATAATCATCTCTCTGTGCAATTGTTTAAAATAGTTTGTAAAATTATTATTTACATAATTTTGATAAATAATAAATTAAATGTTTTAAATTAGACTACGTATACAGCGTACATGTATATTTGAATGTAATAATAATTTATATTAATAAATGATGTTTTATTTTATTGTAAACAAAACATACAACAAAATCCCACACTTACCCAGCACCACCTCGACCCAACACCCATACTATATACATACATCTCGTCTCTGTATTAAATAAATACAACACCATACTATGTTTTTAGTGTATGTATGCAAAGAGTCACTCGACAACAGTATATACAGAATTATATTCATTTTAATTTATTTATATTTAAATAGGGGTGTGCTGGGAATTAAAAGTACATTACAGTTTGTAATAGAGTAATATTATGAAATATTTGCATATTTGTGATACAGTGTATTTCGTTTTATGTTCAAATATAAGTAATTGTTTCTGCGAAATTTTATGAAGCACTGTAGAAGCCAAAATGTATGCGAGGAATCAGTAAATCTTTAGTATCTTTACACGAATAATAGCTTTTCTTATCAAATGAACAGTTTCGTCATTACACGATTCGCTGAAGCTCAGTAAATAATTTTATTTTAAATGTATTGTTATAGAGTTTATGTATATATTCAACTTAATCCTTGTATTGTAATATTCTCAGCAAACTACTGCAATTATGAAAGGAACTTCAGTGAATTTAAATTTTTACAGTCACTCACACTCATTACAGTATTTCGGTTATAACCTTCAAGAAGCCACTATCAGTCTCCTAAGTTGCTGAATGACTTAATTAGGTCAGAATGATAAAATTTGAGTGATCAACACTCGTATGATAGACATTACAATATTCGATATACATTATCAATTTGCAATTTAGAACACATTTGATAACTTGACCTTTGCTTTAGTAAAGGAAGCTAAGTATTTACTGTTTCAAAAAAACAAGCTATTAGGGCTGAACATTTCACTTTTCTGCCGAAATATTCCTAATAAACCATAATCGAAATGTTATCGAAAACTATTAGACCAGGGTGTCAACGTGCACTTTATTTAAAGAATTTTCAAGCATGCGTGTATCTTTAATATAATGATTCTTTGTAGATGTCCGAAATCTATGCCGACAATTTGACTCAACAGCCCCAATCCTGTAAAAATGTGTCACTTTCTCGAAATTGCTAGTAATCGTTTTTCTTTTTTTAATATCTCAAAAATTAGTTTCTTAACAACATGTACCGTTTCTGTGATATTTATTTAGAGCATGTTTAAAAATCGGTAAACTGGTAGCAACTCCAATGTATCATTTAGTTGAATAGAAATGTGAATTCTAAACACTTAAGTATCTCGGAAACAAACGATTCGCTTTATGAGGAAGAGAGAGAATAAAATTTGCAAGAAACAATAACATATCTCATATTTTATTAAAAATTTTAAAATATTTTTAACAATTTTAAGCACGTGGCTGATGCTTACAGAACCTGAGCGTAGCCAGGTTTGCGGTATATGTAAGTTTTTAGTCGGTAGATAATTTGGTTACAAATATAATAAACTAAATATTGATCAGAAATCAGTATATAAGAAGTTTCACAAATTCTAGTATAAACAAAATTCATCCGGGATGGATTTACGCTCGGGCCTAGAAGGCTTAGGCCTAGAAAGACCGAAAGACAATAAAAATTGACAATCGAATGAGTTTGCTGGTGACTGTATGAAAAAATTTTAGAGTCTATTTTTTACTTTTAATACTAATTTCTGTATCAAGGAATTTTCGATTTTGCAATATTTTTGGTAATAATGATTTCTAAAAAATGTTTCTTGTACTATTACAAAATAAGAAGGGCGTCACTTTGGAAACGGCTGAGGGCATAATATAATTTAAATTCGCTCCTGTTAATTTCACGACTAAAAAGATCCTGAATTTACTTGAAAATACCCACCAAAAAGTGTTAGGCCTCAGATAAATGAGATAGGGGAAGGTCGCCCAAAGCGGGTACCCCTCTTAAAGCGGGTAAGCGCTTGTATATCGTTGTATCGAATGTTTTTGTCAGGTAGTGTGGATACCGAGATTAACCGAATATCAATCAGTATTAATCAGTTGCACTTGAACGCTTGTGTCGTTTAACGTCCTAGTTAAGCGTCATCAAATTTTTTTGTTGGTTTTGTTAAAAATTTTGACGATAAATATTCTGTGACTAGTCACAGACCTTTTTATTTGTAATCTTTTTGGTATTACCGTATTATGTCATCATCATTTGACTTTTAATGTAGAAAAAGATAGACATGTATCTGCTTTCATTTTGAAATGATTTTAAATTAACAAAATTAAGTCTTTGTGGGCAAAGCGGGTAGGGGCAAAGCGGGTAGACAAAATAGAAGCATCTTAATGGGAAAAACTGTTGGAAAGAGAAAAAAAATAAAAAATCTTCTTTTTACTACGGAATGAGGGAAAAAGCTTAAAAAAAATATTTCTATGTTGTTTGTGATGATTTTGGTGTGGAACCACCTCAAGTAATATACTCCAATATGGGGGTTGTAAAGAAAGTTACATTTAATTGTTAAAAATTAATTATTTTTGTCATTTTCAATTTTTTTTACTTAATTATTATTTTTGTTAAGTTCTATTTGATTAAGAAAGTTTATATTAAAAAATAGTAACAGTATTTAAATACATTATGTACTTACCCGCTTTGCCCAAAGAGGATTACCCGCTTTAGGATACCTATACGGGCAAAGCGGGTTTTTGCAGAGGTTTTGTATTTTCTTTATTAAAAATAAATATCGTATCAAAATTTATTAAGCGAAGTTTCATTTTAAAGTTCGATAACTAATCTATCTGATAATATAAAAAAGATCTGCTTCTCGAGGTCAAAAGTCACTTTTTTGGGCGTTTAATCTTAGCTTACCCGCTTTGGGCGACCTTCCCCTACACTACAATTATGTGACTTTTATAATAATTACATTTTATAATAATTTTACAATATATTCCATTCAAATATATTAAAAGATTTTATTCCTCTCTTATTTTTATGCCTTTAATTCTAATATTTTATATCTCTCTTTATCTGTTATTATATACTGTGTAATCCTTTTGTGACAAAATATGATATTTATGCAGAACTAGGTCAAATCCCAGTGCGAAAATAATAATTATTAATATTATTTATTTACTAAATTGCTATCATAAAACGTTGTGATGTAGAGTTAATATATTATAAAATATAGTCTTTTTTCCTTGTACTTTATTTACTTTGATGAGAATACTGATGCAAAGACACAGGCGTATTCATTTAACTTACTACGACCACGACCGACTCGAGGAGGGTGTAAACAATGCACCGCACAAGACCCCGCCATCAAATTCTGTAATATCAAAAACTTAAATGTGACCGTTCAAAAACGATAGTGAATTATTTAATGAAGTCAAAATTTTTCGCGGAGTTCTGCATTTTCGAATCACAATTTTACAGATGTGCATTACCATATATGTGTACTGGCACAAGATTGCAGTGAAAATGCAAATTTTATAATTTTGAAAATTCATACAGGTTGCCGTGTAAATATAAGAATAAAAGAGTTTTCCTAGCAACTAAAATAATAAAATAAAAGCCAGTCTAATTCTGGCATTTGAAGCAGATATTTGTATTTTCATTTCGAAGAGATAATTGGAATCATTTGCGTTACAAATGTATACTTAAAAATAGGGTTGACCGGGGTAATTGTGAATGAGATTTTATGAATTGAGATAAAAGCGTTGTTTTAAGTATTTTTTATTTTATATATCACATTATGGTTGATTTATTCTTAATTCTATATTATTCAGGACGCACCGCACAAATTTTGAGTAAATTCGTACGAAAAACAAAAATCTTATAAGCCATTCACATTTCCCCGGCATGGTTTTGCAAATCTTATGAATTTTGGGGTAAAACTGAATGCCATCAGGAAAATTATTTAGAATGTATTACAAGAGAAGTGAGGTAGGTACATCAGAATAAAGCCCAACTCAAATTCTTCACATTTGCCCCAGTTTGAAAATTTTTCATCATACTTTAGCGTTAACAATCGCCCTTTGTTTAATGCAAGTTACCCATACCTTGTAAAAATTTGTACAAAAAATCAAGGTAAAATAAAAATAACAAAAATTGTAGGAACATGTATGATATTTTGATGACATTTTGTCATTTTATCATATAAAAAATCAAAAAACTACATGAACTTTACACAAAAACAAGGAAAATGAGACTTTTTCAAGGAAATAAATTTAGCTTACATGAATAAAAAACAACAATCTATTAGGCCTAATACTTTAAATAAAAAAAAAACAATGGTCTTGTGTTAATCCTACTGCACTTGGACACCCACAGAACCATAGAAAACAAGTAATTTTTCTGTTTTTGTAAGTTGTTATTGGGTAAGGGAGCACAGCAATGATTTCGTAGATTGATACATAAGACATATCGCTCTTTACACAAAAGTTTTGTGTTTGTATTGTTTGTAAAACGGAAACTTGCATAATAATGTTACCATCATCTTCATCAACATTTTCAACTCTGAAAAGAACACTACTGAAATTATTGACCGGAATGGGGGCATTTGTGAATGACGTTCACAATTACCCCACAATTTTAAACGTATGGGGTAATTGTGAATTAGTAATAAACTGTCCAATTTCTTTAATTAATAAGGAACCCTCTCAGGGATTAGAACACTTCGTTAGAAGTACTTTTAACCATTTCTTACCTATTAAAAAAAGAAAATGTATTACAAAAAATTTTCTTTGAGGACTGGTAGAAATTAAAATACACAAAATTTTGAAAGTGTTTTTCAAAATAAGAAAAAGATACTAGTGCTTAGAGAATTGTTATCAAATTTTGTAAGCATATTTAAAAAAAAAAAGAAGTAAGAAGAAATTATAGGCGCCGTTCACAATTACCCCAATTCACAATTACCCCGGTCAACCCCATATAATTTATTTAAACTGCATTCCGATTTTACGATTGTGCTGAAAACTATATCAATTTTATTAATTAAGCTACTACCATTGTATTTAAAGAAATATAGTTTTCAAAACGTGAGAAAATTACTTCGAACCTACCATTAGTCAAGATCGATTTATCTGTTCAGAATTTTATCCATCAAATTGTTACACAATTGTAAAGTAGCCAGGCCACAAAAGTTCTATACCAAAATTAGTAAGGTGGCAGTGATTCTGTACCAAAAGTAATAAGACTGTAGCGGTTTTATAGCAGAAGTAGTAAACACAAAAAAATCAACATTATTACTTCGACATTAATTCTTATTTAACTAATAAGTATTGACCAAAATTTTTCATCATGAATGATATTAAAATTTTAAAATTACCATTGTGTGCAATCGATTAGAACTTATTTGAAAACATTAAATCAATCTATCTATCCATCGTTCGTTCAGAACGTTCGAATCCGTTAAACTAAAACTAACTGTAATAAATCAAGTTGCAGTTAATTAAAGTGTTGCCTTGCCAATTGGCAAATTTATTGTATACCATGCTGTCTAACCAAATGCCGAATATATACGTACGTAATAGAAAATGGGTGACAGTGGAACAAAAATTTATCTTTTATAATATTATACAAACTTCGAACAAATTGATCAAACAATTTGAAAAGTATTAAAAGTATTTTCTAGTGTATTTAAGGTACCATCACAGTGTGATTTGCCGAAAAATAGTCAATTTTCACAATTTTTTTCGGATGGATAGGATGGGGGAATGAGGATGAATTACTTTTTACGATTAATACTGCTATTTAACAATACAAAAATATTTTTTTTATTCATTTTTATTTATTTTTTATAATTATTATAATTGTTTGAAAAAAGTGTGGAAATCGGTTAGATTATCAATCTGTAGGTAAGCCGCTATGTACCTATGGGAGCTCTTATTTTTTTCTTGAAATTTAAAAAAATGGCGGCAGTTTGAATAAAAAGTACAAATTTTTTTAAAGTTTTTCGTGTGGAAAAATAGAACGATTTAAAAAAAAAGCTCCCAGAGGTACATAGAGGCTTACTTACAGATTGATAATCTATTTGATTTTCTTTTTTTCGGATGAAAACTGTCGGTCGCAATCGTATGTACAGATTTCCGCCATTTTTTAAAGATACTTTTATCAAAAAATTATAATAATTATAAAAAATAAATAAAATAGAATACAAAAAATATATTTGAATTGTTAAATAGCGGTATTAATTGTAAAAAAAAAAAATTCATCCCCATTCCTCCATCCTATCCATCCATCCTATCCTAAAAAAAAATTGCGAAAATTAACTATTTTCAAGTGTGATTTGGTAAATCATACTGTGATGGTACCTTAAGGGTACCGTTTCGTCTACAATCATTAAAAAGTCGATTTTCTAATTCTGTGTGTTGTTTTCATAAAATCTTAAGAATATGTGTACAGTGAAATTCGAAATACGTAGGTATATTATGAAATTAAAGAGGTTAAGCCTGTATAGTTCCAAAGTATGCTACGCTTCGTTTCTGCTGCCACCTCTTTTTTACTGTAACGTTGCCTAATGTTGCCAGACTTTAGGATTATAATTTATTTAATACGTACAAGAATTAAAGTTTTTCTTCTACAGGGTGTAAAACAAATAACTTTCGTCCTTTTGTGGGGTGACTCATAGCACCCTGTAGACACTAAAACCGCAGGAATTTTCTCGGAATTAACAGTCGCGTCACCTCTTAAAAGGATAAGAGTTATTTCCCTTGCACCCTGTATATATATATATATATATATATATATATATATATATATATATATATATATATATATAGGGTGTAAGGGAAATAACTCTTATCCTTTTGAGGGATGACGCGACTGTTAATTCCGAAAAAATTCCTGCGGTTTTAATGCCTACAGGGTGCTGTGAGTCACCCCACAAAAGGACGAAAGTTATTTGTTTTACATCCTGTATAATAGATCTCCAAATAATTGTTCGACTTCGTGTAGGTACATATCTAGTAGACTTCTTTGATTTCTGTGCACATTTTAGACTTTTATCATCATTTCCTAATGGAATCTAACAAAACATTACTCGTTTTTTTATAACAGTATTTGTAACTTTACACGTAGGTACATTTAACAGTAGGCTTCCTATTCAATAGATGAAACTTCAACAGATTTTTTTCTTATTCTAAAATGTGCCTAGTTTCTTTGCTTTCAACTGGATTTCTCATTTTTTCGTAGCAACTCAATCATCCACTTAGGTATTTTTTTGTAACGGTGGTATTTCTGAAAATCCAAAACGAACTTAACATTTAAACAAAATATTTTTTTCATTTCTATAATAGCGATGTAATAATAACGTAGGTGCCATAATTTTGTAAAATGTACCTATTTACGTGGTACGTTTTTTTGTTATAGGTACATATGGTAAATAATTCGTATTTTGTAAGGGGATAAAAATTTCAAATAACATACTATATGGTATTGCATTCAAAGATTACGTACAGAATCTTTTTAAAATCATATAGAACAGCGTATAACGATTTCACAATGTCGATTTAACGAAAGAATTTATTATATACGTAGAAACGTAAATAATCTTATAAGTATACGTTATGAAAAAGTCGTCGGTACAATGTAAGTAAAAAAAAAGGGGTGCAAAAAGTCTTGTTTCGATGTTCCGATAGATTATTACGGAATAGTTATTTTAACTTAATTGCGGGACTGATGGTGTTGTATAGTTGTGATGTGTGACTTGAACACTCGATGTACTTTGGCAAATGGCCAATTCATTATGTTAATTAAAATTGACATAGTGTTTGAAAAATTACCAAACCGGATCGGCCATACACTAATAATGTTTCACAGGCACTCGATAACATTTGAAATTAAAAGTATAAAACTGCGTCTCGCATTAGAGAGAGGTTGTGTTTGATTGATTACTGAATTGGAGTGGCACTCGAACAAGTGATCGGTGGCCTAGTTGGTAAGGCGCTTGGCTGGTAACCAAGAGATCCGGGTTCGAGTCCCAGCCGATCCGGTTTGGTAATTTTTCAAACACTATGTCAATTTTAATTAACATAATGAATTGGCCATTTGCCAAAGTACATCGAGTGTTCAAGTATCAGCCAAAGCTGGACATTGAGTGAACATATGAATATTGGTGTATGTTTAAATACGGATAAAAATCCGCCATACACTAATAATGTTTCACAGGCACTCGATAACATTTGAAATTAAAAGTATAAAACTGCGTCTCGCATTAGAGAGAGGTTGTGTTTGATTGATTACTGAATTGGAGTGGCACTCGAACAAGTGATCGGTGGCCTAGTTGGTAAGGAGCTTGGCTGGTAACCAAGAGATCCGGGTTCGAGTCCCAGCCGATCCGGTTTGGTAATTTTTCAAACACTATGTCAATTTTAATTAAATTTCGTATCTCTATACTAGCTTTCTCAATGTGGACAATAGCTTACATCAGCAAATGACCTAATTTCCTCCTACTCCAAACGCACAACATGTTACAACATAAATCTCGTATCAATGTATGCGTGATGTACGCGTCGTGTGTTTGTATCACAGAATATTACAGAACGAACGCTAGTATCTCTATACTACTGAAACCAGTATAACGATAAAGGATAGTAAATATCCCACCAATAGGTTTTATATGTGCACGCGGAGTTGTGTGTGTTAGTGCGATGGATGGTTGTCTGTATTGGTGTCTTGCATACGCATATACATAACATGCATGTGGCACGCATCATGCACGTATACCACGTATACCGTGTCAACACGACGGAAACAATATGATAACAAGTGAAACACACCCATTGGTAGCTACTAAGTGAATGACAACATAGTTCTGTAAAATGCACATAAATGCCCATAAGTGATTGCAGAAAAGAAATACAGTCTATCTGCAACATAGTTTAGTATAATTTATATAATATATTTAGTATATGTTGGGATGTTTATTTTTCTTTTTCTTTTTTTGTAACCTTACCTATTGTACTTATCACTGGCAGTAAAAAGTTCGGCATTCTGAGACAAAAAAATTTTTCCATATGGTTTGTTTAAAAGGGTTAAAATGTCCAGTAATCTCCTAAAAATAGTTCGAATAAATGACTCAAACTCTTTAAAACGATTGGAAATTTTCGTAATATTTAACTTATTATTATTAATTATCAATTATTATTATTATTAGTTATCATTACATTGATATTACGAAAATTTTTAATAGATTGAAAGGAATGGGATCATTTTTTCAAACAATTTTTAGATTAGAAAATTTTTAAATAAAAAAAAGCTTTTTTAAAAAACCGACTTCAAAAAGTAAAAAATAAATAATAACACGAATTTTGAAGTCAGGTGGGGTGTCGTATAAAAAATTGCGATTGGATGTTCTTGCAATATTCATGAATTCTTCAAGATCTATATTTTTTTATACTACGCGTCCCCGCCTGACTTCAAAATTCGTGCTATTATTTATTTTTTACTTTTTGAAGTCGGTTTTTTAAAAAAGCTTTTATTTCATACCTTTCAGTGACAATGCTAATTATTAGCCCTTACACATAATTGTTTAAAAGAAGAAGTATTCCAAATTTCATACACTGAGGTGGAATAGTTTCAAAAATTTTATTGTCCAAAAATCATAATTTTGGGCACTCACTGACTTTGCTTTGATATTTGGAACAGAAATAGTGTTCAAAGACATAATTACTAAGAAAATAAAAATCATTGAAAATCAATCAATTTTTCAAGTCATTAAAGAATTTTTTGAATTAGATATTGTTAGAAAATTATTTTTAGAATAATTAGTTTAACACAAAAAAAAATATGTTACTATAGTTTTTATGTAAATAATTTGGCATAATTATTATACAAATTTTAAAATTGCCATAATTATTCATATTATTGAAGATGGTTAAAAAATTACTCAGCCAGTGATAATAAAATTTTTATGGGACCACCTGGAGAGCTTTATCTACTAACTAAAAAAAATGGCGTAAATTGGCCCAGAAATGTGTGAGAAATCGGTGTACATATATAAAAAAAAAAACATACGGGTTGAATTGAGAACCTCCTCGTTTTTGAAGTCGGTTAATTAATATACTGTGTACCTTATCTACCAATTACAAAGGAAATATTTTTGATAAATCAACAGTAAAAAAGTTCCCCATATGGAACGGACTTTATATCGGCTTTGTCGAAATATGAACACTCTAAAGTAGGCGAGCGAATGTTCAAGGAGAAATCTTTCAAATAATTTTTCTGTCAAGCTCAAACGAAAATTCTTCATTTCTGATAGTAAGAAAATTAATACAAGTAACATTAAATATGTCAGGAGGACTCTAGGTAGGAAAGAGTCATTTTTTATTCACGAGATATATCACTTCACTGATGTTTTTGCCGTAAATTGTACTTTTACACTGCATAGAAACGAGACGACAAGTAAATAAAATGTGTTTGTCGTAAATACTTATGTATATTTTCTTCTCTTCTTTATAAAATACATACATAATCACCACCAGTGACGGTGTGTGAACACTTACAAAAAAACAAAGTAACAAACTAATGAATAATAGAAGAAATAAGTATAGGTGTAAAAACCATATAAATATTTTTATAGTAATTTATTTCATCCCTCGCAACTGAGAGTAGTACATCCATATAATAATCGTTACTATGCTTCCTTGTGCAATATACATACTACGTATACTACTGATATTATAATCTTGATAAATTTGAACGCATTTATGATAATCATAAAATACAGGAGACGGCATGGCAGTCAGTGTTTGGTTGTGTGACATAAAAATATTTATGCCAATTTGTTATTAAATAAAAAAAGCACCACCAATGAATGAATGTCTCACTCATTTTAGTGTGTTCTTCTCATGTAGATACTGTAAAAGCTTTACTGCTTGTCTCATAATGGATTGTTGTAATTAATTTTGAGAGAAATATAGTTTTTATTGTTTATATTTCTTATAATGTAGATTTGCAATTTTTCCGTCTATTGCTTGTAACCATTTCATATGCTACGTTACAAATATAATATGTATTAGCTGATGAATGGTGATAAGAAAATGTTTTAAGTACTTCTTGTGGAATGATTTTTTATAAAGGGGGAACATCTGTGACAACAAATCAGTCTAAGAGTATTCTTTCTTCTTTATGAAAAATATTGTTATACCATCAGTTGGGGCGAACCGAGACAGTAGGCGCGAATCTAGACAGAGCTGCCTCTCGATATTTCTTCGTCAGTGTTATGACCGTACAAGGTCATAGATCAATTTATGCTACTGAATTTTGTCAGTTACGAGTTACTCATTAAAGAAAAGCGTTGAACGTGACATCAATTTTACACGCGCATTGTTTATAATTTTTAAAAATAACGGGTGTTTTGAAATCTTGTAAAGAAACTGCTCTACAAAAAAAACAGTTATATATATATATATATATATATATATATATATATATATATATATATATATATATATGTGTATATATATATATATATATGTATATACATATATGTATATATGTATATACATATATATATATATATATATATATATATATATATATATATATATATATATATATATATATATATATATATAAAGTAGGGACTGGCAACAAAATGTTTGGCGTTTTCTTGATAATATATGTACCAAAAATGAAAGCTGTATTGTGCTTAATTTTTTTTTTATAAATTGATTAACAAAAAATTGTCTATAGGTGAGGCGAATTCATACACCATGTTGCGTCAATATAAAAAGGAAGTGGGTATAAACTACATAAATTGTAGTCTAGATAACATAAAATGGGCTCTTTTCGACAGAGGCGCAACAACCGGGGAGGTCCAAGGGGTCCGGACCCCCTAAAATTACCTGGAAATTTTCCTTCATTTTATTTTATTTATACAAAAAAGTAAAATTTTTAGTTGTTTACTAATATTTTTTATTTGAAAATCAAATTTTCGGAGACCACATTTTATTACAATATTTTCCATTGTTATCGGAGAACTGCGTTATCAAAAAATTTTATAATTTAAATTTTTGTTGGACCCCCTGTAAATATGTAGTTTTTGCGCCCCTGCTTTCCGATATTAAAAATAAAAGAAAATCGCTCAGACAAGCTGCTGAATATTTCCATGTTCCCAAATCGACCTTGCATGATAGACTCAAAGGCAAATCGAAATAAAATTCATTTAAATCCCAAATGTTTTATTCCATCCATCAAAAGTCATTCGCTGATGCAGTTATTTAGTTTACCGAATTTTCCGATTGGAAATTCAGCTGTTTTTATCTTTTTATGTCCGATTTTACCCATATGCATGACTGAATGTGATTTATATTGCAAATAAAGCACTGTCTCAATTCACCCCAGACATAGGGGCGAATCTAGACACTATATAACCAAAAAAAAAATGTTGCAGTACCAATTTTGATATTTTTATTACTGCCCTATATGCTCGTGATATTAAAGCATTTAAATTATTTTTTTAGAATTTTTTAGATAAACTTTAAACAATTTATTGCCAACAAACTGAAAAAATTGTCTACATTCGTCCCAACTGACGGTACTACCTACTACGAATTATTTCAAACTGTATGCTAATTTAACTTGAATCAACATAAGTTAACAGATTCATTGATACTACTGATATACTATAAAATATACATAGATATCTCGATGAGAAAAACACCATATACATTACCATATAAGTAGCTAAAAGTATCTAAAGTTGTTCTGACGTTATTAAACAAAATTAGACGTACAATTTTATATTATTATAGTAACTCTAATATAAAAATAACAAAAAGGAAAAGAGACAGAAAATTTTGGAACATCTAATTTTGATCTAGGAAGTAAATCTAGAAAGTAAATAATTTCTACACTAACCTGCAACAATAAGCATCTGTTCCCTACGTCATTAGAGAGAGAAAACATTCTCTGAACAGCTGTACCAATAAAAAATACGGATTTCAACTTTTACTATTTCATTTTACAGGATTACCATCCTTCAGTTTTTCAAAGAAATAAAATGTGTGTCTAACTTAGACATGTAATTTTCGTCATAATTGTCATATTGGTTTAGTTTTGATATGTATATGTTCAGAATTTTATCGCGCATCATTTAGTGATGCTTGAAGTTACATTCGATGTACATATAAAAAAATATATGCTATATACATATATCCGTTTAGACCCGGACATATCAGTTTATTATATTATGGCCACGATTCGCACCAACCGTAACTTCTACTATCCATACGTTATATTCCCGCCAGAATTACGCGGATTATGCCTCCTTCTGGTGTCATATCGTATATTTACTTCATGGAGAGGCATACTATGCATTGACCCCTCTCCCTTCCAACAAAATGTTTTGAAGTCTGTGACAGGTTCAAAGACACCAGACGATATAAAACACTGTTCTAACCTTGACAGGAGAGGTTAGTTTGCATGTTATTACGTTATTTAAGTAAGTGTCCGGGTCAAGACCGATTTAGGGTGTAGACCCGGACACTTGCTAATTATTTTTTATTAATTTTATATTTACTTATAATAAAACAAACGCGTCAGGGACATAATAAATAATATACACTCTTTCTAATGGTAGTACTATTATTTAAATGATATCTATGAAGGAAACATGAATAAACCTAAAATTAACCGAAATATTGT
Organism: Brachynemurus nebulosus; assembly: GCA_035578155.1. Lineage (NCBI taxonomy): Eukaryota > Metazoa > Arthropoda > Insecta > Neuroptera > Myrmeleontidae > Brachynemurus > Brachynemurus nebulosus. The sequence goes on along the minus strand of JAPWDM010000008.1, from coordinate 36,123,371 downwards.
GAAAAAGTGTCCGGTTTTACGGTATAGCTAAATTTTTTCTCTGCTTATCGATTATATTTCGTCGACGAAAATAAAGAAATATGAGAAAATTAATATTGCTCGGAAGTAACTAGTTATTGATATATTTTGTGAAGAAATTTTTGATAAACCTGGTTATCGAGGCGTCATTAAAATGATTTGTACTATAAGGACATCACAAATTTACACTATTGTGTCATAAATCGACTCAGATACAAAACCTATTTTTTTTAATTTCTAGAATTTAAATTTTTATTTTGTAAACTAAATTGTGCAAACTAGAAAATGGGGCCCATTTACTTAATACACACAATGTTCCTTTATTGTTCCGTTAAGAGTTTTAATTCCACATACTTTAACGATGTAAACGTTCTGCTACGCATTTACTTCCTTTTATCTTGTTCGAAATCGAATTTCGTTCCAAATCTAATATTTATTTAATACGTTTTAATATCGTGGAAGTAAAAAAAAAAAACACTTGAAATTTTTCATTTCGTTTCTGTGCGAATGAATTTTGTAATACAATATAAACAATTTTCTCAAATAAAACCTATTTAGATACTTGTACTTCCGTATCCTACGTTTTTTTTCGTACAGTCTCGCGTTCACGTGCTTAAAAACGTACGCGCATGAATAAAAAAAATGATATAGCAAAGATAATATTGACATTAATTTCAATTTGGTCCCTCATTTTCAATTTGGTGTTTATTTAATTTATATATACGCGTGTACGATAAGCACCGAACCTTTATTATTATTTGGTTTCAATTTTCTAAATACTTTGTTATGTTGTCATGCGTTATCCGTGTGGCGTATAATCCATTTCAAAATTCGTTTATCTCTTCATTTTACTTGATAAACTAAGATCTGTCAACATACATATTCTTTTTATTTTGAAACTGCACGGAGAGAAAATTCCTATAAAAATAACTGTGCTCAGCACTACAATCGACATGTAAAAGGCGAACATTTTCAATTTTGTACGGTAAAAATATAAAAATTATAATTAATCATAGAAAATTTAAAGGATAGAATATTGCTTCCGTAATATTAGCTCCGTAAAATTTGTAAAACAGCACAGTAAAAAGTTCCATTGCCCACAAAAAAATATTTTTTAATTGTTTTTCTTACAAAAATTACCATGCTGTATTATAATTTTTGAAATGCTATCTGCTAATAGTAGAAAGAAAAAAATAGAAAGAAGGTTGTGTTTGTTGTGAACGCTGTTGAAATGTACCTCACTCATAGCAAGTCACATAGCCAACCATAGGTTTGAACAACCAACTTGGTCGGACCAAGCACCTTGATTCATTAGACTGTCTTACAAGCAGCAAGCAGTATTCATTACACTGTCTTAGAGGACGGGGATGTCACCGTTTAATTCATCATTTTGTTACTTCACTATCTTTAGTATTAGAATATATTGTTGGCAATCATTTTTGTATGCATCATAAAGAATCGAAAGTCGGAAAAGATCGGGCATCTTCGAAGTTTTTACAGGTACAGCCCAAGCAACATAAGGTTGCGGGTCAGATGCGCAAATGAAAGAGTACGACAACAAGAATTAAACTATAACATATATGCATAAGAGTGTGATAAAAGTTGTGTTAGCACATTAAATTTTACCATGCTAGCACATATTTTTTATTTTGGTCGTCGATCGCGCACACATTATAAGAGAGCATGGTAATTTTTCTGAAATTTTATCTACAAAAATTATATGATTTTTCTCTCCATGTAGGTACTTAAAAAAACTCGAATAGGAACCAAAAATTAAATATTGCATTCGAATCAATAATAGAAGGAAGATTTACCACAATTTTTGTGGTAAATATAGTAGATAAAGTCCATATAATCGAACTCTATATTTTTAGTAATGGTTGAGCCTGGAATAATTTGATAATACATTTTGTAAACTAAACTAATGTTTTCGACGTATACAAAATTTAATTGAAAATATGTCCCCTAAGCAAAATTTACGGTTGCACTAGATCTTTATAATGTAAAGTTACAACTGTAATGGAAAACGCGTACTCATATGTGATTTTTATTTGACTTATACTCTTGGTAATCTAATCTCATACTCTTGGTATAAAATTGCTGTAGCCTTTCAGTTTTGATATCGAACTACTAATAACCCTACTAATTTTGGTACAGAACTGTTGTGATTTTCTACCTTTGGTACAGAACCACTGTAACTTTACTACTCTTAGTATAAAACTGCGGTAACCTTCAAATTTTGGTATCGAACTACTATATGTGTAACCGTACTACTTTTTGGTATAGAACTACTGTAATTTCACTACTTTTGGTATAGAAATTTGATTGATAAAATTTTTAAAGTATTTTTGAATTTTGAAGCATATTTGAAAATTATTGAAGAGGTAGTAAATCGATCTTGACTAATGATAGATCCGAAGTAATATTTTATTATTTTCAGTCTTCAAAAAAGATCTTCCTGTAGACACAATGGTAACAGTTTAATGGATTAAGTTAGTCTAGTTTTCTGAATAGCTACAAAAGTTGAAACAGTTCAAAAAAATTACATATTTTTAAATAAATATTGTAATAATTATAAAATTGCAAAATTGTGATTCTGGGACGCGAAAATCCATGACAAATCTTGATTCCGTTCAATAAGTCAGTATCATCTTTCAAAAGTCACATTTAAATTTTTGATTTCACAAAATCAGGCAGCACTGCGGGGTCTTCAAAAACGCGGGGTCTGGTACGGTACACCGTTTACATTGCCCTCGGGCTGACCCCACCTTTAATAGATAAGAACAGACAATAAAAGCCTTGATTTCAAAATACATCAAGCAAAATAATAAGTTTTTACCTAATGCCTACATAAAGTCAATTCAAGGAGATCTATTCTAAAATATCTGACGGTTTGAAGAAAAAATAGTATATAGTGTTGTAATTCATCTGAGTGAGAAATAGCCATTGCAAGCGAGTAGAATACGATATTTTTTTTACGACTCTTTTCCTTTTTGATTTAAATAAAATTGAATATAAATTTTAAATCAAATTTTTAATCTATTTCTAATTTCATTAAATGTTTGTATAATATGTATAAAACGATCAAAACAAAATATAAACTACTTTGTTTACTTGAACGTTACTACGCAACATATAAAGAGGTGGATTCCAAAAGGCGCTAAGTCATTTTTTGCAATTTTTCAGGAAATATAAAAAACTAGGTAGGCAAAGGTAGTAATCTGATTAAATTGTTTTCAAGTTCTTAGATAATAATTATTATTCATGTTATTTATTTGTTCTTATTTATACATATAATTTTCAATAGATTATATTAAGAAAAACCTTTAAAAGGTTGGGTTAAGTTGGTTAAAATAAACCTAGTCTGTTTAAATAGATATATATTTTATTCAAAAAACATTTTAAACAGTGCATTATTAGCAATATTTCATGTGTTTGACATAATAGAAAATCTCTCTACAAACAAATTTAAGGAAAAATACCAGCTATTATTGGGAAAAAATACAATGGTTTACAAGTAAATTTGACTTTACAAGTAAGTTTGAAATAAAACTGTCACTGACTTAGCGCTTTTTTGGAAAACATTCCATTTTTCATCATTCATTTTACAATAAACTAAGCTCATTTTGAAGGGTGGCACTATGAGAATCGTGTAGAGCTGGACTTGAACATTTTGCATCAACAAAAATCTCACATTAGACAAAAAATGACTTAGCGCCTTTTGGAATCCACCTCTTCATATATTATATTAAAACGTGATACATACATTATTCACAAAACAATCTCAAACCCACTGAATAATGGTTAATACTGTGATTTCATTGGGCAAAAAGGTATTGAGTATACTGATCATTCCTCCACACCTTTGAATAATGCCTAACTTTTATAATGATTGTGTTCTTCAACAGGAGTAGAAAAAAATTATTAACCAATTGTGTGTTTAAAATACACATTTGATTAAAATTTCAATTCATGGTCCGAAAGAAATGGGACACGTGGTACATGAATTTAATTGAGTTTCCATTTGGTTACTCATTGTGAAACTTCGACTCTTGGATATATCCCAAGAGATATTTACCCACACACATAAACATACATGTACTTACAGTAAACGGGGTAGTATATATCCTTACATTACGATCCAATATAATATTTCCTTGTAGCTACAGTTAGAAACAGTCGGTCAGAGAACAACAGAACCAAACAGTACAGTGTATGAGCACGGTACCTACTCACGCTGTGTTTGTTTATAGCTGATATAGAAGTTTGTTTTTATAATACATTTGTTGATTATACACTTGGCTGACTGTTTGCTTCAGAGTTGGACTTGGCTGGACATGATCACTGAAGTTGGACACTTGGTGCGAAAAATCATCGTCATTTACCCAACATGAATAGCAACGACACTGATCACTTTACTTACGAGAAGTTTACACATGTATGAGAAAGTAGAGATGAGACTTGAAAATATTTCGTTATATTCGTGAATGTTAGGGCCCCAGAGTGCGTAATATATGCGTATAGTATGGAGCAGAGTCAATTATTATCGGTTCATTCCACGGTGTATCAAGTATGGTGAAAGTTTGGCTTTAGAACTCGCCGGGTCCCGACCAAAACGGGTTGATTTTTTTTAAAACGGGCGGGCATAAAGAAATTTTTACGGAATTATGTGCGGCTAGGAGTGACACTAAAAGAAATGTAACTCCCGACAGGACTCGGAGTAAAAACAATTGAGAAATCGGGTGCAAGTGGAATTGGGCAGATTTGACAATTTTTTTCAGGATTGAGAATGGACGGGAATGGCAAATCAATTTCAAGAGTGGGTGGAAACTCTACCAAAATATTTACTCCCGGCGACATCTCTAGTCTATATCAACACGATAATACAATTTTTGAAATCGAAGTTTAAATATAAGTATACAGAAGAAAATTGGAATAACTTTTCATTCGTAAGTAAATTGAATAAGTTAAGTACATTGAATACTGATATGTTTTAAACGTTAAATTTCAAATTACGATTATTATGATATAAACAAAAACTTAACCCTTTTATTTTAATCATAGCGAAAGATTTTTTGTCTCAAAATACCGGACCTTTTATTACCAGTGAAAAGTACAATAGATAAGGTTACAAAAAGGAAAGAAAATTAGAGACTTCAACATAAAAAAATGCCAAACCTAAAAATTTGTAAAATATAAATTATACTAACCATGTTGGTAAAATTGAACGTTACTTACAAAATATCGTAATTCGAAAAATCTGTCACAGATGGCGGTACTTGTACCAGTGAATATATACATATCAAAGCCATTTTGAGTCGACACATTGCATGACGAGTTATAGTCAAAAGATTTTGAAGTAAGAGACCTGTCTTCGTTTGCGCAGGTGGAGTGGGTAAAATAAACAACTCACTGGCCTGTGGTTCATAAGACACATGTATTTGACAGATATCGACCTTACCTTCAAAATGACTTAGACTGATTCATTTTAAAATGTGTTTCTGCGCATCTCTCAGTTCATTTTCTTTCGGGTATAACTCGTCTTAATCATTTAAAGCGTTGAATAAAATGAATATGTATAAAGATCTTCACGTACGAAGATCTTCAGCAGTTTGCACTGTCTCTTAACAATTAGGTAATTTCAGAAAATATTTTTTATTTACTGAAACAGCGCTGTCCAGCAGAAAGAAAAATGACTAATTAGAAGCATATCTGATTAAATTGAGCTAAAATGGAATTTAAGTCCCATCACTGCAACAGAAATTCGTCAAAATGGTATTAATTTTTCCTCCCCTTCTAGCTCAATGTGGTTATAATGTGCATGTGAGGTATGCCTGTGTGTTCATCATACACGTATATGTAGATTTACTGAAACGCAGAATGTATATTTATTGTACATTTGAAATTGTATTTATGTGCGCCATCAGTGCGTGAATGTGTGAATTACACTTCTATTTATTTAGTATCTAGGTTGGTCAGGTATGATTGTATGTATACTTTCCGTGTTCATTTCTTTATTCTTTCTTCACTTTTTTGAGGCAACACTCTTGAGATTTTATGTTTTTTTCTTGGAAATTTCCATCTTTGTGCGTCCATTTCTGGTTTGCTCCTGTAGTTTCCTGTCTCTATTTAACAATAAAGAATTGTGTACCGTCATATGAGTTATATAACGTCTACTAGAAAACTCAATAGTTCTCAGAAGTTCAATACTTCTCTGAATTCAAAAAATTTCCTGAAGTATTAAACAAAAACACTTTTTCTCGCTCAGTCAAAAAACAAATCGATTTTTGCACAAAGGTATAGGCAGAACTACCGAAAGAGGAGAAAGGCAACCATGGCTCTAGTTTGAGAGCCCGGATCCCGGATCTAGAAAAGCGATCAGGCAAAAGTGCCAAAGTGTCTTTTTTTTGCTTGTCAATTTTTTTCAGGAGAAAAACTTTTTTCATTTTTCTCGGCGACCTTAGATTGCTGAAAATTGAACATAAGTATCTGCCAGTAGTCACACTAATGAAGCAATGAAATATTATCAAAAATACTCTCCTTCAAGACCGTGATTTTAAAGATCCATCCGCCAGGAATCAAATATAACTAAATTATTGTGGTTATGAGGTTAGATTAGATTATGTGATATATATATATATATATATATATATATATATATATATATATATATATATATATATATATATATACATATATATATATATTATATATATACATATATATATATACATATATATATATATATATATATATATAAGGTGACCAGATTTGTAAAGAGTCAAAACGGGGCAGCCAACCTTACCGGGAGGTTTGGGGGGAGGTTACGAAGTACCCCCCATGAAGAAAGGGGGGTCCGGCCCCCCCAGGAAAATTTTTGAAAATATAAGTCAGTACTGGTGTTTTTAAAGTCATTTAGAGTGTCAATTTTTCTTTCTAATATAAAATTAATTTGATGGTGGATGATTCCGGAGTGGTGGGGTAGCGGAGTTGGAAAGTTAACTCAATACTGCCAAAATGAATACGCCCTCTCATATTTGGGAAATGACGAAAGAACCCAAGTAAAGGATTTTAAAGGTAGTCAAAAATTATTTTAAATAATGAGTAAAACTTTTCATAAAATAGCATATAAGTTCAAATATTGCCAAAACGGGACAAATGAGCGTCCTGAGAAGTTTGGTCGGGACCCCGGGACATGTCTCCGAAAACGAGACGTCTGGTCACCTTAGGTATATACTACTAGATATAGATGTCAACCCTGTCTTGGAGCGTTACGAAAAATTTAGTGTGAAAGGTACATATTGAGTGAGTTCTTCGAGAGTTGCTATTTTTATTACAGCCAAACCGTTGATTTAATGGAAAAATTGTTCAAATAGGAGTTTCAGATATAGACGGGGGCAACCGATTGCTATAGTCAGGAGCTTTATAGCTCTTCTGGTTTTCGAGTTACGATACAAACTTATAGAATTTTAAATGGGACTATATATTAATTTTTCCATAAAATTGATCTAATGCATTAATTAACAATATAAATGAGCAAAAAATTTTTTTTTACCCAAGTTCAATTTTTTAATTTTTCTTTAATTTATCAGTTAGGCGGTAAAATATATATATGTACTTGAGGCTACTTCAACCGATAGTGTTTTTCGTGGTTACATTTCCATTACATCCAAGAAAAGAACATTTTCTGTACCATTTCTATCATAAAAATTTGGTTGTAATAGAAATGGTAACTCTCAAAAAACTCACATGGTATATTGACTTTCAATTCTAGAATTACAAAGGCATGCCAACCTAAAAAAGTATTAAATTAAACACACTGAGCATTGTAGATGTTTTTCAAACGTAACATGAGTACCAATTTTCGTCAATAGCTTTGCATGGAATATTACAAGTTTTAAATTATTTTTCCATCCAATTAAAAATTTAACTTGACGTATGTAAGAGATAAAAATATATTTCGGAATAAATATCTGTGTATATCAAAACATCATTTCCAGTTATTAGGTACAAATTTTATTTTTTTTTATTTCAGTAATTTCTACGAACTTTGCAAAAAAAAATATTTCAAGCACCTTTCCACTGACAAGAGATAAAAAATACTAAAAGAAAAATTGAACAGATTTGTTATACCAGACAGACATTTTTTTAAAGTAAACAAGAAATGAAGAAATATTAGGAATACTTACGATACGAATAAATGAATGGAAAAAATATATATTTTCAAGAATCGCTTAATCGTTTATCGAAACTTTTTCAAGTAAAGAAAAAAATTAAATGGGAATGTACTGAGAAATAAAAGTTGTGTTGCAAAACGATTTAAACTTCGTCTGCAAGTTTTCTATGTACTTTGCATCTCTTTCATGGTAGTAATACCAGTCAATAAATAAATACTGTAGCATAAAAATTATCAAAAATAAAAAAAATATATAAATTTTAAAAAATTCGAACGTTTTAAAATCGGTTTTAAGAAAATTATAGGAAATAGTCCGAATGGAATACGAGTTTTATTGAACGCTATTTGTAACCTAACAAAATGTTTTAACCTTTAAATGATTAAGACGAGTTGACTCTTCCTGCAATATGGCGACTTAAAATGCTGTGATATGTATACATATATTCGTTGTACAGGTGCCACTGTCTGTGACATACTTTTCAAAATACACGGAAAAAAAGAATTATTCCCATCAAATAAATTTTATTCCAGTCAAATAAAATTTTTGTTTGCATACCGTCAAATAAGCTTTTTATTTCAACCAATTAATTTTTTTGTTTGAAATTATTCTCAGTTTCAAACAGAAAATCAGTTCATTAGAATTAAGAAAAAATTTAATCAAATAAAAAGTATAATTCAGACAATTACTAACATATTTAAATGAAATAATTCTATAGTTTGCACAAAACAAAGATGTTGCTTATATGAATTTGAATAACGATCTGTTGAAATAATATTTTGTTTCAATGAAATAAGGATTTTATTTGAACTAAACATTTTATTATATAGGTGAATTCATTTTCTTATTTGAATGAAATAAATAATTTATTTCAATTAACAATTATTGTTAATCCACTGTATTTTATTTTTATTTAAGTGAATTCATTTTCTTATTTGACTGAAATAAATAATTTATTTCAGTTAACAATTATTGTTAATCCACTGTATTTTATTTTTATTTGAATTAAGTTGTATTTCTTATTTATCTGAAACATAAATAAACATGTATTGGATACAATAAATAAAACGCGTTTATTTGTTAATATTGTATTTTGTTTGTAAGATGTACTACATTATTATTAATAATATGACAATCAAATAATATTAGGGCGATTCTCGCGTGACATTTTTGCAACAAAAAAATTTTTTTTAATTAAATTAATAACAAACAAAACAAAAAGTTTATAACACGAGGCAACTGGATGAAAATTTTTTGAACATATTTTAATTTATATCTGAAATGCAGTACTCCAAATATAAGACATAAACTTCGTTTCGTACGATGTCCCGTGCGTCACGTGAGTTTATGCCTTATATCTTGAGTACTGAATTTCAGATAAAAATTAGAATATGCTCAAAAAAATTTACTTCATTTTCTGCGTATTATAAACATTTTGTTTTGTTTATTATTAATAGCATTTTTTTTTAAATGTTTTTGTTGTAAAAATGTCCTGTGCGTCACGCGAGAATCGCCCATTACATAATAACAAAATTACACAAAAGTACCAATTAATAAAATCAAATGCGTAAAGAAATCAAATTCTTGCCATTACCAATGGTATGATAATTATGTGGAAATAAAGAGTACAGTTCTTTTACACATCTAATATCCCATTCTACATTTTCATGATTTATGACTACCTCATATGCTTGTCTGTGTAAATCATAACCAATAGTTTTTAGTATTTTTAAAACAAAATATATTTCTTTATTTTTACTACTTAATATATATTTTATTAAACCAAATAAAGGATAATCTTCATCTATAAAACTAATTAATAAAATGTAACCAGGTTTGTATAACATACCATTCAATTTATATCGATTATAACTTAGACAATTTTCCTGGAAATTTAAAGGTAATTTTTTATAAAAGAAAATATAATCCTCTAAAGATTTTATAAACGTCACATCTGTACTGTAATCTATTTTATCTGAAAATCCCAAATTACTAGAGAGACGATAACAAAATTTTAGTTGATGTTTGAGAGCTAAGGTGTATGGTATATTTTTTCGACATGCTATTACATTAGCATTAGTTTTGAATTCCTTATGTTTTGCTTCGTACCGCATACATGAAAAATTTACTAAAGGTCCAAAACGATATAAAATTTCAGGATAATGAATTATTATGTGATGTTTTGGTTTGAGTTTTTCGTTAAATAATTTTAAATACAGTACATGATGTTCTTGTATTAAAGTTGCCAATAATTTAATGGCACCTTTATGTAATGTATTACTAAATGAAATAGCAACAATTTCTTTTAATATCAAGTAAAGTTCCCACACATTATCGTCAATAGGTACAAAATCTCCAGCAATAATACCAAAATAAGTAACAAATGCAAGCATTTCTGATGCTGACATAATGACATACTCATTATTTATATGTTCTTTAGACAACAATGGAATTTTATTTCCAACATTACAATTCTCAGAATGATTAAAAAATTTGAGTTTATTATTTAAATGTTTTAATGTAACAAATTTTTTATCTTTTATTATATATTTTAAAATCTTTGCCATATCATATCTACAAACTCCTTCCAATAAATCATGCATTACATCACATGATATATTTTTAGTTACATGAAAATGAGACAATTGATTCCAAATTGATTCTTCTTTAATTCCGTTTGTTTTACAATTAACGTCTGTATTGTAAGTTATATTATTTCTTAATAGTGACTTATCTTCTGTCACTTGACTCTGTGTAAGAGATTTATCAGCTTTACATGTACGACAAAAATAAGAACCCGAAAAATTTTCACTGTAACCTAATATTGAATTTAATCCTAAATTATCTCCTAATATAAGTATTACATTGAAAAATATTTGATATTTTTTATTATTAACAATAATTTCAATTCCCTTTTCATATAGTTCTACACATTCGTTAATTAATTTAGAAAATGTTGCTCTATTGCCGAAATTTACTCGATCTTGTGAAAAAAACAACTGTGCCAGAAATATATTTTCTAAACGTGAAGCATACTTTGGTGGAATACAAGCTAATGAAAAATATATTGCACCTAACTTGTATATAGATGCGTGGCTACCCAATACATTTCCAATTTGAAAATCATCAAAGAAAATATATAACGGCAAAACAGTTTTATCATAAAAATTACATTTTAATTCATTCCATACTATTCCATTAAAAACACTTTGTACGTTTTCACTATCGTAACAATCTTCCATATAACTAATTATTGACTGAAATACAAACGGTAACTCTAAAAAACACTTAAGCACTTCTTTCATAGAAACAAATTGTCCTAAATTATCCTTTATTTGCATAGATGAAACCTCTTGATTACTTTTTTGAAATTCAGACGTTCCAATAACAAACGGAACTGGTTTAATTAAAAAATTTGAACGTTCAAAATATTGAAGTCTTAAATATTCTGATTCAAAACCACTAAAAGGAGATTGTAGTTCAGAAATAATATTTTTAATATCAGCCAATATGGATTCAAAAGAATCAGTCTGTCCTCTAACAGAATTTAATAAGTTAATTTTAGTATTCAGCTGTGTCACAACATTACAGTTAAATATTTCACTTACGAATTCAATTATATCTTGTATCACTGATCGTGTAACAGTATTATTGTTATATAGTTTTGAAATAAATTTCTGTATTGATTGTTTGAATGTTATATCCGGATTCAATGGAAAACTTTCAAAAGTTTCAGATAATTTATTTTTATTAAATTTTTCAGTTTTATTGCTTAAATCTACATATTTTTTAGTAACTAAAGAACAATCTTCTATATTTGTTGTTTCATTTGAATGCTTAGAAATTAAATGTTTTTTGAAATTCCATATATCTTTATACAAACGTAAACATATGCTGCACTGAAAATTTGAAGAATATTGATGTGAAAACTTCAAATGAGAAAAAAATATTTGCATATCATTAAAAGAAATATTACATTCTAAACATTCCATTCTGAATAATAGTATTTGATATTTAATTCAATAAGTAAAAACAAATATATAAAATTTGAAGAATATTGATGTGAAAACTTCAAACGAGAAAAAAATATTTGCGTATCATTAAAAGAAATATTACATTCTAAACATTCTATTCTGAATAATAGTATTTGATATTTAATTCAATAAGTGTAAAAACAAATATATAAAATTTGAAGAATATTGATGTGAAAACTTCAAATGAGAAAAATATTTGCATATCATTAAAATAAATATTACATTCTAAACATTCCATTCTGAGTAATAGTATTTGATATTTAATTCAATAAGTAAAAACAGATATATAAAATTTGAAGAATATTGATGTGAAAACTTCAAATGAGAAAAAAATATTTGCGTATCATTAAAAGAAATATTACATTCTAAACATTCTATTCTGAATTATAGTATTTGATATTTAATTCAATAAGTGTAAAAACAAATATATAAAATTTGAAGAATATTGATGTGAAAACTTCAAATGAGAAAAAAATATTTGCATATCATTAAAAGAAATATTACATTCTAAACATTCCATTCTGAATAATAGTATTTCATATTTAATTCAATAAGTGTAAAAACAAATATAAAAATATTTCGGAAATGAATTTTCAATTTTGGATATATAAATAATTCTTCAAATTGACAGTAAACAAATGTATTTACATTACAAAAATAATCATAAATGTATTTCAAAAGTAACTTTGAAATTTTAAATATCAAAATTTTAAATATTGTAATAAACAAATGCAAATGGACTTTCACTGTCTATTTTCGTTATTCTTTAAATCGGAAATAAGTTCAGAAATTGATGGAATTTCGGAATCCCATTTTGTTTCAATATTATATATATAACGTTGTATTAAAGTTAAAATGTGACTACATTCAGAACTATACCGTGCGTTTAAAACATGATAAGCTTTAAAACAAATGTCAAAAGCCTTTAAACATGAATTTATTTGATACTTAATATTGTCTATAATTACGTATGTTTCGGTAATATTTTTTAAATTTGGTCCTACCACTAGTATAAATGGTTGTACTGTAAGTCCATGTTTTAACATACGGGTGCGACGATTTTCTATAGTGACGTCAATTTCAGATGGCGTTGTTGAATGTAACAGTAGTCCTTCTAAAATTTCGGGTATTGTTGGCTTCCACTGCTTTCTTTTGTTGAATATTCTTGCTCTGGATTGTATTAGATATGGTAATAATGATATTTTTAATGTTGTTTTGCTATCTGAAAAAGAAAATATACGTATTTAAAATAAGTTAAGTACGAGTCTGACTCACGCACGGAGGGTTTCGTATAATATCTTCCTTCCTAAAGGGTAACTTCCTAAACCAAAAAGGTTATGTAAATAAAATTTCAGCTCAATCGGAGATATTTATATGGTTTTTGGAACTCCAGCCAAAATTTTTCCATTTTATCTAAAAAAAAAAACTATAGCCATTTGGACGAAGTTCGTTTTACTTTTCCTGTAATATATATGGAATTTCCTATTTGTATGAATTTTTTCAAAGTTTTCGGTTCGAAAACTTCGAAGATAAGAAAGGGGGACGGTATTTTTTCGCACATTTTTGGCCATAACTTAAGAACCTACGTAATTTAAACTTTTAAAAAAAGTAGTTTTGAAATGTGTAAACAAAGCCCTTTCAAATGATATCCCACTTGACCTTGGTTTCGCACTTACAAATTTCAACCGTCCATTTCTAACCCCTTTTCAAATAAAAATAAAAGGATTTGTGAAATTAATTTACCTGTAATAGATGTAGACAAACGATTTCTATACGGACGGACATTGAAGTCTCACTCTAAGGGTTCCGTTTTTTATTTTTTTACGGAACCCTAAAAACAACAGAAAAATAGTAAATAAAAAGAAATGTTTCTTACTTTCAGATAAGTTAATGTTGTCTAATTCCTTGAGTGTACACCGAGCCTCATCTGGTAAATACTTCCTTTTTAATTTTAACAAAGACTCAATAAAACTGGAAAAATTTGATAATAGGCATAACTCCTTTTCTGGGAAAAGTTCTGCAAAATCTTTTTCAATCTGTAAAATTTTAAGAAAAAAACAAAACTGAAACGTTTTTTACATTACAGTTTCCAAATATGAAATATATTTTTAATTTTTTACCAAAGTAAATCCAAAAGAACATTTTAGAATAGGCCATTGTGAAACAAACTCATTTACGGTTAATAATTGATTACTTTCATGTTTCCTCAACGGAAAAGTTTTTTTCCAAAAATCAATAACTTGATCAAATGGTTCAGTATTATATTCCAACCATGTTTTAAAATTTACAAGATTTTTTGATTCACCTAAAATTAAGTGAAAAATAAACAAAAAATATTTGTTAGATTGTAAAAACGAAAAAAGTATGATTTTACCTTCATCAGACTCCACACTTAAGGATTCACTAGGCGGTGTAGGACTCCAAAGACCTGAAGTTCTGAAATAACGTAATTTGTTTCTATATTTATCTATTAAACGGCCTTTCGCTGGCGTACATTTTCCAGTAGAAGATTTTTTTAGTGATGGTACATAGTAAGTTTCTTTAACTTCATTTGGGAAAATATCAATAATATCTTGAGCCAATTTTTCAAAATGGCTTGCATCCAATTTTCTAAAAATTAATAACGAAATTTTTTTTTAATTCTATATAATTAATATTCAACTTTAATTTGAAAAATACCGTGTAGTCGATTTAAATATTTCTGATATGATTAAATCACAAAGAATATTTCGTGATTTTCGATCTAAGATTCGGTTTCCCGCATAAGTTGCTAGAATAATTTTTCCGTTACAAGTATTATTTAAAATATCATTTAAATTAAAATCTAACTGTTGACAATTATTTAGTTTTTGTATTAATTCGTCTCCGTAACATGCGTTATATCTTTTTATTTTTGCTGGTGATACTTCTACTGGATCAAAATTTTCTAAATCCGAAAAATTAGTAGATACAGTCGAGCAACTGGAACTGGTTTCATATTTATTTGGCTAAAATAAAATATTATATATTATATTACAAAAAAAAACCGTCTATTTTTTTTCTTTCAATTATTTAAAATTAATTGAATTTACCAGAACAGTTACAGGTAATTTTTCCCGTTTAAAGGCATTTAATTTGGAAATAAACTTGCTACGTGGTCCTATTTTTTTAAATATTTCAGCTATCATGTCTTCAGTTAAATGTAATAATGACGTAATATCTATCTCGTTATCTAACAAAAAACAATTTAGTATTATACTACTGAATAAACTAATTTCATAAAATTAAATTCATATCATGAATGCATAAAGATTAGGCACATATTAATTATTTATTGCTTTGAAAAAAATATGAACCAAAAGCAATACATTTTAATTTACAACAACACGGCTGATAACTTAGGTATTGTTTGTTAAAATAATAATGACGTAATATCTATTTCGTTACCTAAAAATGATTTAGTATTATAATAAACTAATTTAATCAAATTAAATTCATAATTAGTATAAATGTAAAAAAGTTTGGGCAGGTGCTAATTACTAATATCTTTGAAATAAATGAAAAACCCAAAACAACAGATTTTATTTAGAACAATATGGCTGATAAAGATATGTATATGTACTATGTACCTACTATTTGTTAAAAAAATTATTTTTTTACTTACCGATAAAAACAGATATATACTCTTCGAAACCCCAATTTTTCAAAATGGTCTTTGTTTCCTCATCCATTTTAATAACTAATGTTAAACATATACCTATTACATATATAGAAAAAAATACAAAAACACACAATGGCGTCACTTGGATGTTTAGAACGGAACGTTTAAATATTTCTTTTAATGTTAAATCACTTTAAACTACTCAATACAACCGACGCGAATGCCGAAACAGTACATAATGATGTATATGTATATCGTATATCACATGACCATATTCTACATGCGCAGTTTCAAATGTGTTGAACATATTTAAGTTGTGTTCAACTGGAATAAAATATACTGGACTGAAATTAAATGTCGTTTGCATAACTTTTAAAATAAATTCATTCAAATAAAATTAAATAAACAAATGGTTTTTAAAACTGAAATAATGTGTTTGTTTGGAACTTATTAAAAAATGCAAACAAAAAAATTAATTTTTGGAAATAACAGAAATGATTAGGTAAACTGTATGATAATTCATTGGACAAAATTTTATTTGGGCAAAATAATACTTTTCAAACATTCAGTTTTATTTCATTGAACTGAATCGTTTTTTTCCGTGTACGGTATAATTCTAACAAGTAAACGTCCCGAGGCCGGACCTATTGATTTTGATGAAACTTAGATATGTTGTAGAACACTAAAAAATAAGCGACACGTATTTTCCTTTATCGGCGGAAAAAAGGTTTGAAGGGGTGAAATCGCCCTCCAAAAATTGGGGTAAAAATTTAATTTTTTAAATATCTCGAAAACGGTAAGAGATAGAGCAAAAGTTTAAATTGGCGATATTGCTCTTTTTTAAAGAGCTATCTGTTGGTATGCAATTTGTTCAAATTGTGTCAACAAGGGTGGGGGGGTAAAATTTAGGGGTTAATTTTGGACAAAGGGGGTGAAAATTAAGCAATATAAAAATTTTGTTTACAGATTTGAAATCTACGTCAAAAAATCTAATTGACTTGTTTTTGCTCAATGTCCTAATATTAAGTCTAGGGGTAGTTAACTAGGGGGTGACTGTGTCGAATAGTCGTACTACTTGGGTAGTTTAAGAAGTTTATCTTCATGGAAAATAGTTTATGACATTTAGAATAACGTAGAAATGAAATTTTCGATTTCAAAATTCATTTATAGCAACACTGGAGAGGGGGTGAGTCACCCTCTTAAATTACATATTAGTTAACATACACTCATTTTTAATATTAACACACTGACAGTGGGTAATAATGTCACAATAAGTGGTTCTGAAGTTGGACTATCGTACGTAAGGTTTTTATTAGGTTTCCATTCATTTTCAAAATATTGTTACTTTCAGTATCGATAACTTTCGATAACGAAAACAAACCTTATGAAAACCTTACATACGACAGTCCAACTTCAGAACCACTTATTGTGACATTATTACCCACTGTCAGTGTGTTAACTATATTAAAAATGAGTGTATGTACTAATATGTAATTTAAGAGGGTGACTCACCCCCCCCTCTCCAATGTTGCTCAAACTGAATTTTGAAATCGAAAATTTCATTTCTACGTTATCCTAATGTCTTAAACTATTTTCCATGAAGAAAAAGTTCTTAAACTACCCAAGTAGTACGACTATTCGACACAGTCACCCCCTAGTTAACTACCCCTAGACTTAATATTAGGACATTGAGCAAAAACAGGTCAATTAGATTTTTTGACGTAGATTTCAAATCTGTTAACAAAATTTTTATATTGTTTAATTTTCATCCCCTTTGTGCAAAATTAACCCCTAAATTTTAACCCCCAGCCACTCCTGTTGACACAATTTGAACAAATTGCATACCAATAGATAGCTCTTTAAAAATGAGCAATATCGCTAATTTAAACTTTTGCTCTATCTCTTACCGTTTTCGAGATATTTAAAAAATTAAATTTTTACCCCAATTTTTGGGGGGCGATTTCACCTCTTCAAGCCGTTTTTCCGCCGATAAAAAAAATACGTGTCGCTTATTTTTTAGTGCTCTACAACATATCTAAGTTTCATCAAAATAGATAGGTCCGGCCTCGGGACGTTTACTTGTAAGTAATGTTCAATTTTATCAACATAGTTTCGTATAATTATTTATATTTTGCAAATTCCTAGGGTTGACTTTTTTGATGTTGGGATCTTTGATTTTTTTCTCTTTTTCTTTTTTGTAATCTTATCTATTGTATACTGGTTTCTCGTTGCAAGCAATATCAAAATTGAAATAGAATCATATGCCTTACTCTTTTTATGTATATGTGAATTTGATTATCTAAAAAGAGTAAGATATACGATTCAATTTCAAGTTGCTTACAACGAGTAAAAAGTGTACTTATCATTGGCAGTAAAAGGTCCGGCATTTTGAGATAAACAAAATTCTCTCTATGATTAAAATAAAAGGGTCAATAATAGGTTGATTAAAAAATATACTTTTACAAAAAAAGAAGAAAACAAAAAAGATTTTCGATCTTCGATGTTATGCTGAGTCAGAAACTGTTAAAGCAAACTTAAACTATGGTCCACTTCACTTAAATTTAACCATACTTCATCACTTATGAATTTAAATAATTTCCGTTTTCTTGACTTTATCTGTTTTAATATTGCACTTACGTAAATTTTCCAGTTTGTTCTTAGAAAAGAATAGAAGATTGATTTGTTTCGAATATAATTATTATTTAATTTTTTAATGATGACTCATGATCATTGTACTTGAAACGGGGTATATTTAAAAATGAAAGAAGCATTATATTTTTTACGGAATAAGTACTATCTTCGCGCAATTATTTTTGTTTGACAAATATAGCTATACTTGTTCATTCTACTGTTATCACTTGACTTAAGATAATTGAATGAGCGCACTGACTTCGATCGTGCGCTCAACTTTGTTGTTGTGAGCAATCGATAATTTCCCGCACTTGTTGCACAATATACTAGTATATTCCAAAGTTGCTATAGCCAAATAAATTTATCAAGTATTGGTATACATACATATATATTTGTTGAACAGTGAAAGGACTAGTTTTAATGTTGCTGTATCTACTCAAAAAGTCGCTATTACTATGACGTCGTTATAAATTAAATCTACGGTAATTAACTTAAATTAAGTGCAATCATATATTTTAAAATATTCCGTCTAAATTACATGCCATATTGTTAACGCAAGCAAAAAAGTTTTCTTTTACATATTTTTCGAGAAAGTAAATTTGTAGTCGTATATAATTTTGTACATTCAATTACAATACACAAAAATATTTAATGCATTTTTGACTCAAACCACAATAACAAATTCAAATACGGAAAGATTAAACTTACCGTAAAAATACCATTTTCGCTTGCGTGATTTATACACACATATATAAGTATTGATACGTCTAGTGATTGTTGTTACGTACTCCATATACGATGATTATAAAGACGTTAAAGTTTATAATTAATTTAGTTGTTAAGTCCAAAACAGATACAAATTTAACATAAAATCAAACTATAACAAGTGAAGTGACGTTGGTCTAGTAGTTTGTATATGTATAAGTGTCTGTTCGTACTAATATATAGCGCACACCATAATCGAAAATGCATAAAGAAATTACGGAATAATATCATTATTAATGAAATATTTAATTATGCTTTTAATTGTCAACAATGCACGTAATTATCATTGTTTGCGTTAATACTGTTTTGATAATAATGATATTTATGACGCTTTTTTTCTATGAAATTCGTTCTAATGCTGCATTACTTTTTTATAACAAACTTAAAAGGAAAACAGACGAAGAACGTACAAGTGCTTAAACGTAAGTGTTTTGGGAAATTTAGGCGTTGCTGAATGGTTTAGTCAAATACAGTTAGAAAAAAGAGTTAGTATATTCTTTAAATAAGTAACTAGGGTAATTTTAGAAGAGATGTGCCATTTGCCGTAACAACTATACGAAGCGGTTGGTAATAATGATTTTTAGTTATAAACATCATGCGTCTAATTTTGTAGTCACATATATCTACAGGCGTTTTTTTGTAATTGAAAAAGACGAAAATTGTATGATACTTCCACTTTAATAAAAAAGTAATTATGCATGAGGCTATGAAAGAAATTGGTCTAACAAACCAAAATTAGTGACGGTCAATTCTGAAATATTTAAAAAATGTCGCGTTTCAGTAGCGGAAAAAGTTTTACGCTGCCAAAATTATGGGACTAGTTTAACAATTTATGTAACTCTAGTGATGCTCTAGCGTCTAGCCTCGTCATGCTGGAGCTGAAAAATTAGTAGACAATGATGATGTGAGATATTTCGACATATGAGTGGCTCATTTGGCTCCATGAAACATGTTATGGCTCCATATAACACGGTGCCATTACGTAAAAAACAATATACAATATTATGTTTGATGCATCTAATCAAATTCTGCATATATGTACTAAAAAAAACTAAAGCACTTAAGGTGGATGTAAAATTACTTTTTACAATTTTTAAACCACAATTTTTTTATTCATTCATTGTAGATTGTGCTGTCTCTATCGAAATTATTACTCATTTTAATTTTTTACTTCGAGGAAAGACCTTTCTGTATTTGTAAAATTATAGAAACCAAGTAACTTGTAGGTGTAAAATACCCAAAGCAAATTTAAGCGTCCATCAGGAACTATATAGGTAAATTTTATGGATCGATGAAATTCTACTAATGATTTGTAATTTATTACAAAATTTCTTGTCAGTTAAACATTCCAAGATATTGCAACAAATATGTATTTCGGTAATATACGAACAAATGCATCAATTACGAATTTGCTGCAATTTCTCCTTAAATGAATTGCTAGCAGGAGGTCGGGTAATAAATTTGGTACTACAGTATATTCAGATATGATATATTTGCTATGTAGATTCGTACTAATACGTAAACGGCTGGAATGTATAAAACAAATACGGAATAAGAAAAAACATGTTTGTTATAGCGCGAGTTATTCCCAAGTAAAGTAAGAGTTTTTTGAAAAATTAATTTTTGTAAAATGCCAGTGTATATTAAAAAAAAATGTAATTATTCCAAAAAAATTGCACACAATCGCCTATAACTTTGATAGTTTTGAGCTAATAAAAAGACTTCTGTTTTCCCTAGAAAGTTAAATTTTGATAAATAACAAAACTGTTTTATTACAAACATTTATTGGGTATCAAATAAAGGAATTGTTAGGCTGACGAGCACCAACCAGGAGATTTTGTAACTAACTTATTATTTTACTAAAAGATTGAAAAATTGACGATTTCAATTACCTTCTATACTAATGTATTATTGTCAGTTGTGGAGTATTTTACTAAAGAAGTATTGAAAATATTCTCTTGAGAGTAAACAATTGCTGGTGTGCACCACTCTGGAGTATTATACTAAAGTAGTAAGTAAGAGAGTATACAAAGCCAAAATATACTCCTACCGACTAGCAGGAGTATGTAAAAGAGTATCTTTAAAAAACATTGATGACCTGCATTTATGTGACTTCTTTTCGGTTTATTTCCGTAATGGAACATCTTTTGGCTTTTTTAATTAGATGTGGTAATATGGCAATAAAATGATATTAAATATTACAGTCAGTTTCCGATAATTTGGCGGCAAATTAACTAGGCTGGATGTAAAAACCCAGCCGCTGCATGCGTATCTATATATCTTTTCTTCTAAATAATTTTAAACACAATTAAAGTCAAGTAGAGAAAGAGAAAAATGATTAAAAAGTAAAGCAGTCAGAGGCATCAGACATTTTTATTTAACTTGGTACAATTATTACTTATTCATTTTTCTTTTTCTCTATTTCGTCTTGTTTCGACCGTTTTAGTTTGCTTTTTATGCAGTCTGGTTTTTTGATTTTTTTAATTAACTTTTTTATGATTAAATTTATTTTCAGTTTAATTTTGGATTAACCATAATTTTGATTTGTCCGTTCTTGTTCTCCCCATTACTGCATCGAGTAATCGGTGTTGACCACAGATGAGACAGATCAAGCCTACATACAAAAAAGTGTGATCCGAAAGTTGCAGTAAGTAGCAATTTATACTGCTTACTGATTAGTCATGGTTGTTCTAGTATACGTATGCATTCTCCCCTTGGACCGCCGCTCAATACATACGGAGTATTACACACACAAGCATCCACTACCTTACACATACCAGTACAAACTCTAAATACGTATATAACCTTCCACCTCTCTGCCAAGTCTGATCACGTAAAATTCTGATTACAGTCGGGACGCTAATTATTATAATAGTAGTTTGGCCCCTTGGTGTTGACTGTATTTTGACAATATGAATGGTGTTTTTAATGAAGATAATACGTTTGAGTCTATAGTACGAACTATTCAAGATAGAAAAGACAGGCGTGTATACGATCAAGCTTTTTATTTGGGAGGGGGTGGGGGTGCGCACCATATAGGAAAAATAAAAGAAAATTTTTTTATTAATTTTCAAAATTTTCAGAAAAAAAAGAAACTAATAAACTAAAAATTTGTTCTCTGAAGATTTTTTGCTTATAGTGGATGCCACCCAAATCTTAATTTTTATCTTTTTCTGATAAAATTTTTATGTTACATCACACATTTCTAATAACTAAAAGAGTATTTGGAAACAACTAAAGTAGTTGAAACTAAAGAAGTATCTTGTGAATGAACTCTCCAAGCAAAACTAATGTAGTAATATACTAAAGTCGTATAATATTTCTTTAGTTCTAACTAAAGTTGTTTACAAAACTAAAGTAGTAAATTTCTCTAATTTGGTGCTCGTCAGCCTTAGTGTTTATCAACTTCAGTTTTAATTAGTTTTATGACTAGAAATTGCCATTCCATAACTTAGGGTAAATAAAAAATATATATTCAGTAAGAATACTTTATAGTTTAGCATTTTACAGACAGAAATTAAGCTATCAAAAAGCTGGCCATCAATCGATGGGTCAAAAATTTACACCAGAAAACTGAAAAATTAAGTATGCATATAGAAAATTTTTGAGTATGTTAATAGCTTGTTCTTTGATCATAGAGTCAATCGAATAATTTAAAGTGTTTTCTATCGATTTTCACACAGAATTAATAACATTCTAAAAATCTTAAAGGACGTTTTTAGCAAATTTTCTTTAATTTACAAACATTTTTATGATTTTCCAACTTTGTGATTACACTGAAATGCGAAATTTAATTTAAAAACATATCTCTTACCTGATCGTTCTTAATTAATTCGATAAATAGGTTCTTATATCACTATGTGGGTAGATTCAAAAAGGCGATAGAGCATATAATGTTAATTTGATTCACCCCACCACCACTTATTCACTTAATATAATGATAATCAGTGTACAATTATTGGAATGTGTAATACAATGCCAGCCATTTGAGTCGTTAACTATCCCGGTATCCGGACAATCCGATTAGGCAATATCAATATGTTAACTATTCTGTTGATAATTTCTCCGCTCGCTCAAGAGGAGTGACGGAGTGGAGTTTGAGTTGATAGCCACCCGCTGTACCGGTTCACAAGAGGACCCTTTTGATGTATACCGTTTCTATATAATGAAGGTACACACATACATACATAGTTTCAATCATTATATGTTTAGGTACACCTTGACTATACACATACTTTCAGTCAGATTACACTATAAATTCAAGTGTGTAAGTATTGAAAGAGTAGACTTTCTGTCTGTAATAGACGCCAGACCAAACCTTTATTTGCATACTTTATTTTATATTAGCCGTATCCGTGACGTTGTTCACGCGAAACGTTGAATAGTTTCTCTTTCCAATTTGTAGTTTCTATATCTGCAGACAATTGTGAATTTATTGTATTTTTCGGTATTTTCTTTGATTTCAGATTCAGAAAAATTTCCAAACCGATAGTACAATATTCAATTTATTTACATTACATTTTGTTACTACAGTGTTATGAAATTATGAAATATGTAAATTTTGCGTAATGTGTGTACATGCTCAAAATGGTTTTTCCATTTTCCCAAGGGAATGAAACATTTTTTCGAAGTGAAAAGTAGATCTAGATAAAAATTTATCATCACACCAAATTTCATTAAAATTCGTCCAGTAGTTTTTACGTAATGTGTGTACAATGTACATGCTCAAAATAGTTTTTCCATTTTCCCGTGAGACCGAGACATTTTCCCGGAATAAAGAGTATCTTAGATGTTGACCCAGGTAATAAGTTATCATTGCACCAAATTTCATTAAAATCCGTCCTGTAGTTTTTACGTGATGCGTGAACAGACAGACAGACAGAGAGAAAGACAGATAAAAATTTTAAAAATCGCTGTTTTGATATCTACATCGATAACTATTTACAGTAGCAGTACAATTTTTAAAAAATATTCCATGTACAGAAACGGTCTCGTTACAGTTTTATTATATGTATTGATTACAGTTTCATATTGAATAATATTATACATTTGTGATATGAATGGTGGACAAGAAATGTGGCGAGGAGCTAGGATTTGGAAGGTGTGTGTTTACAGCACCATGTTAAAAAGTTACCCGGGGTCAACACCAATAAAAGAAACATTTTTAATATTTTTTTTTTTTTGCAAATTATCAGACATTCCTTTTAGTATAAAAAAAAGTATTTTCGTTTTGCTCGACACAAATGACGGACTTACACCATGTTAAAGTCGACATTTAAAAAATATACCTGTCGCAGGTATAGCATATCCCGCCTAACAGCGAATATTCGTTTACAAAAATTAGTTTTTGTATCTTGAAAACCATTTTACATAAAACAATGGTTAAAAAACCTCTCCTCTTTCTAATGGTGTAAAAAAATATCGCCAAAAGTTTTGAATTAGGGGAAATTTTAGCAAAAAAATTATTAATTTCCCGAAAAATTCACAAAAAGCCATGTTTCGGGCACCGGACCTTTTCGGCTGAAGAACTCATCCAAGATTTTTGGACTTCAAACGTTTTCACCAAATATCGTAAAAATAAGATATTTTGTTCTTGAGTTATTGTGTTAACAGATATACGTAAATAAATTTCAGTGAATGTCATTTTCAGTTCCTAGGGACCTCAAAAAAATTTCTGTTATAGTCCCAGACTCAAGTCGCGTCATGACGAAGACTGTAATAGCTGAATTTCCAATTAGGAAATTCGCTAAAACGTCGTTTACAGTGCACAATACACAGCTCCATCGGGTGGTCAGAAATTAGAAAATCATTCGGGGTTTTGAACTCAACATTTTTTTTTAAGTCACTATACCCAAAATTATACAGGAAATTGATCGCAAAACCGTTGCAACAACAACAATGGTGAAGCAGTGCGACTCGATTACCTAAGTGTGTTATAAACTGATCATTAATGGGAAGTTGTAAACGAGGTATATTAAAAGCACCATTGAAATAGTGGTCCTAAAAAATTAAAAAAGGTAATAAAGCGATAGAACTAGACTTCAATAAAGGATTAACCTTTTTTGGTGACTGCAAACAAGAAACCGATTAAAATTAGAAAGCTTATATACAAAAACATTCTGTACCTATGTTATAATAACACATTTGAATTTACAGTGTATTCAATGACCAAAGCTATATACCACTATTCTTGTTGATATCATACAATTAAAGGACCAACAAACAACACAGGACTCCACCACGGCAATCGTGATGGAGTGGACGAACGACAAAATCTATTATTGTTCACTAAATTGTGTAAACATCATGTCTGCTCGTCCTGCCATTTTCAATTAAAGGACAAAGTACAACGGGAGCACACGGACTTCTACCCCCCTCCGACCAACCAGCTAACAGTCCTTAATATTGGGAAATAAATTAATTGATGTAACATAAAGGATAAAAGATGTGCCTTGTTGAAATTGCACAAGTGTATTATCCTTGAAACTTTGTTAGTTGATTATTATATAATAATATAGAATTGAAAAGATAACAGTTTATAAAAGTTAGTGCTGAGGCACACTGCGATAAAACGTTGCGCGACAAAACGTTTCGTCGCTAAGTAAAGTAAGTGTCGCGCAAAGCCTTTCTAACGCATTATTATTTACTTGGGTATATAACAATTGAACGGTCATTGTAGGAAAAGGAAAGAACATCGGAAGTAATCGTAAAATGCATTTTTGCACGATCGTGTATTTTCATGCATTTACCGATACTGTTGATAATGCTTGTAAGTTACATTTTCCGAACGTCTATCAATATCCATGGAAACCAAAAAACAACAATGCGGTAGGTAAAATAGGTGCCTGGTAAGTGAATAGGAGTGCGGTAAGTGAAATTAGCTCAAAAATGATTAGTTTGCACATTATTATTATTATTGTTGCCATTAGTCTTCATATTTTATTGACATTTCAAAAGGTTGTTCAATCATTAAAATTTACTGTGGTTTTCATAATCTTCCTTTCATTTTACGAGAATAAATTTGCAGCCAAAATTAAAATGCTTCATCAATTTCATTATTCTCACTAATATTACAGTTTAACCAACTATTTTCCTCAATTTTCTTTAATAGAAAATTCAAAAAAATATTAAGGCGAATTAAATATTGACATTTAATTTTTTATTTACAAATATAGTTGTCAATTGTCACTACAAAGATTCGTATTATAGTTGCTATAAATATTTATAATATTTATTCATAGAATTCTATGTGATATAAATTAAATGATAGAAATATAAATTTCACCTATATTATCGGAAATTTATTTTTTATTTAATATGTTTTTATTCTTTAATTATTTTAAATCGATCATGCAAAAAATATTATACAATACACGATGCCTTAAGTGCCTTTACTGATCCCGAAAATTGCAAAAACTCGGCCCTGCCGGTCTCGTTTTCGCAACATTTTCTCGATCAGTAAAAGCAACTTACCGAACTTATATTGTAATAGTATTTTACAATATAAGTTCGGTAAGTTGCTTTTACTGATCGAGAAAATGTTGCGAAAACGAGACCCGCAGGGTCGAGTTTTTGCAATTTTCGAGATCAGTAAATGCACTTAACGCATCGTGTATTGTATAATATTTTTTGCACGATCGATTTAAAATAATTAAAGATTAAAAATGTGTTAAATAAAAAATAAAATTCAGATAATATAGATGAAATTTATATTTCTATGTTATGACATAGAATGCCATGAATAAATATTATAAATGTTCATAACAACTAATATGAATCTTTGTAGTGACAATTGACAACTATATTTGTAAATAAAAAATTAAGTGTCAATATTTCACTGGCGTGAATATTTTTTTTTTGAATTTTCTATTAAAAAAAATTGAGGAAAATAGTTTGTTAAACTATATTATTAGTGAGAATAATGAAATTGATGAAGCATCTTATTTTTGACTGTAAATTTATTCTCGTAAAATGAAAGGAAGATTATGAAAGCCACAGAAAATCTTAATGATTGAACGACCTTTTGAAATGTCAATAAAATAAGAAGACTGATGCCAACAATAATAATAATAATGTGCAAACTAGTGAAAATTTTCATATTATTAATGGATTTATTTTCCTAATTGTTCAAATTGTACTTTTAATTTCAATATAAATAAATAAATACAATCATTTTTGAGCTAATTTAACTTACCACACTCCTATTTACTTACCACGCATCTATTTCACTTACCGCACTGTTATTTTTTGGTTTCCATGGATATAAACAAACGTTCGGGAAATGTAACTTACCAGCATTGTCAACAGCATCGGTAAATGCATGAAAATACACGATCGTGCAAAAAATACTATTAAAAGAAAGAACTGTCATCAATGCTTTGAAAAACTGTAATACCAGTACCTCATATTTAATATAATAAGTCATATCGTCCAGATGGTAGACTTGGGTTAAAATAAACATACCTAAATCTCAAACTTGTGTTCCTATAAATAAGAAAGCATCGACAAATTACGAAGGCTAGCTGGCGGGAAGGGGGATTATGCAGAAAGCTACGCTGAGTTACGTGGCGGGAGACGAGAGTAAGGGTTGAACTACATTATTCATATTCATATTTATTTTAGTTGAATTCTTCAACTAAAATAAATATGAATATGAATATCACATTTCATGAATAATCATGAATTACTTACGACTTGCTTATGACATTTTAAAATTTCACAGAGCCACCTCAAACGGATTATGTTACCATTTGGTCATACGGTTTTCACTGTAAGAGATGCGGAAAAGTAGGAAAGCTACAGGAGGTCAAAACAGAACTACGTAATTTATGAGAGCTTCTTAAACTTGTGCAATTGAACAAAAAAAAAATACTGAACTATATTTGCCACCTTTCATTAAGACATTGTTTCAGCTACAGCTTAAAAATATAGGGAGCCACAGATATATAGCGATTTGAAGACAAATGTAGCAAAACTGTAGAAACTACAACACAAATGCGTACTATCACCGCACCCCTTGCATATTATTAACGTAGGATATTGCAGTTTATTTCTTTAGTTGGAAAATTTTTGGACAACTTGATAGTTTAACAACCTCTAGCCATTCAAACTAATTCCCATCAATTGCGTGTTTTATATCGGTTAAGGGAAAAGTTATGGTCACTACGATCTTGATCTAAATTAGTTATTTGATATCATATTACGACATCATACTTAAAGAAAATTCGTCAAGTGTACGTCGAACACACATAAGCCAGGGTTCCGCAGTCAGCAACTATTAGTATAACTAGTTTTTCACAACCTTCGGGAAATTCAAATATATTTTTACGGTTTATTATAAAAATCTAAAGATATATTGGACGAAGTTACTTAATATGTGCTCTCATTCATACAATCTGTTACTATAGGGGTCAGTCAACTTGGGGAAATAATTTGATTTCCTATGTCCTTTGTTGATGGTTTCTTAATGTTAATTTTATCCGTAATTATAAATTACCCGAAATAATTTTAGTTAAAAAAAACTTTATTTAAGAAACACTTTCTGACCATATCTTACATGATAAGGCCGTGAAATCGGTTCAGTGGATCCTGCAAAACCAGGTTCTCTTTGAGATGCACAGTATTTGAGTTAAACGATTTTCGAATTGCACGGACAAAAATTTGAAGGTATGGTTCATTTCAGTTAAATTTAACTATGCTTCGTCACTTTGATTTTAAATAATTTCCGTTTTCGTGGCTTTATCTCTTTTATTATTGCATTTATGTAAATTTTAAATTTGTAGTTTATTTTTAGAAAAGAATAAAAGATTGATTTGTTTCGAATATAAGAATTATTTAATTTTTTAACGAAAACTCATGATCAATTGTATCTGAAATGAGATATAATATTAAAATTTAAAGCTGCTTTTGAACATTTCTCTAATGCTTAAAAAAGTATACACGTTATTTCAGTTATGAAGTGGTCAGAAAACGACATTTCATATTACACAATCTAATACTATTCCAACTAACGATGGAAACCGTGGAAATGATTCCAGACTACAAGAATTATATTTAAAATTATAGATTTGCTTTTAAACATTTCACTAATGCTTAAAAAAGTGTCAGTATTTATCTGATTTACATGGCCGAACAAGTGGTCGGAAAACGATCAGAAAAGGGTCGGCATCTCTCCCATAGGTGTGGGAGAGATGCCGCTTTCCAGGCTCTACGAAAATGTTAATTATGAATCCTTTATGACTCAAAATTTGAAATTATTTATAAATAATTTTAAAGAACAATGTTTACATTTATTGTGTACCAAATTTCAAATCAATTAAGTGCATACTTTAAGAATTATCAAGTGTTTTCAAAATGTGCGGCATCTCTCCCGCATTCACCCTATCTTTGGTCCGCAGATATGAAAACTGTTAGGTTGTGCAAAATAGGGCTTCCGGCAATTTTGGACTACGGAACCCGAAAAAGGGACGATCAAACAATCGAGCCACCGTATCACAACTATCAAACTGTAAATTGACATTAAACATTTCAGATGATTAATTTACTAATGTAAGTACAACTTGTGGTTATAGGATTGTGTGCCAATGTCCATCAGTCTGTCAATCCATTTATTGTATGATCGGTCGTATGTGTCCATTTCTCATTGTACCTACACGTATATCGGGTGTGTTTGTCCACTATAATGGAGCCCAAAACGCGGGCACAACAAACAGATCCGACCAATCATTACTGTTGAATGTATTATTATTGTTATACTACACTTGTTTATTATCGTACGGTATTGTTTTGATTCAATATAAGATTTGTGTTGTATTATGTTGATAATATGTAGTCGTGTGTATGATAAGGTTATTATTATACAAGGTGGTCCAGAATTGTGTACCGTAACTGTTGGAGCTGATAGTACGTTCAAAAGTAATGGTACCTTTTCATCTACACTTTTTTTCAAAACTCAGTAATCAGTCAGATAAAGTAGAGGGGAAAAAGCTAGAGGGGTGGAACGAAAATGACTTATTTTTTTTTAAATTTTTTTAGAGATGCATATGAACATCAGGATCAAGCGCTAAGCGTGTTTGTAAAAGATTGTGGATAGCTGTGTGCCAGTGAGTGGTTCGATACCGCTTAAGCTGATTAGTCATACAGCAACTGTAGCCGGGTTCAGATCGATTGTTATCAACCAGTTTCAACAATAAGCGAATACATATATAGTAATATGCATGTATCAAAACGCTGACATATATGTGGGTATACACATGTAGTGTAATCCCCTCTTCCTACAGACAGTGTGATGTTGATACACACACTATCAGGTCCGATTTACATTAACGCTCTGTTCTCACTCCGATATCACTCCGCTCCAGGTTCAATAAAATATTCTTACACAATAAACAATGAGTGTATTCACATCATCGCTCTGATATCGGTTCGATATCAGTCGCGGTTCGCTCCCGTTTCAATGCCACTCCAATATCAATACCACTCAGGTAATATTTTATTGGAGCGATATCAGACTTGTTATGGCTTGTACCTATGGTGTAAACACTTTTTTGATTCCACTCCACTCCGCTTGCATTCAGTTGTTATGAAATGATATTTGTATCGAACTCAGACCGAACTGGGAGTGTACCCAGAGTGGCATTATAATGTGAATAGAGAACGAATGGGTACCAGCATGATATCAGCACTGTAATGTGAACACAACAAGATTATATCGAATCGGGAGCGTAATGATATCGGAGTGAGAGTGGAGTGATAATGTAAATCGGGCCTCACACATCCACTTCTACACTGATACGAGATCTATGTTGTAACATGTTGTGCGTTTGGAGGGGACAGAAACTAGGTCATTTGTGACGTAAGCTACTGTCCACATTGAAAAAGCTAGTACAGAGATACGGGGTTTGTTTCTGAATATTCTGTGATCAGGATAATTGAACTTATGGTACCAATTATTCCATTACTTATGGTTAGGGGATAATTTGGAAATAGTTACTTTTACTTTAAGTTACTCGAAAACTGTATTATTTATCGAAATGTAGTAAGTATACCTTTTTTGTGTGGAATTGTCTGAGCAATCATATTGCTAACAATTTTGCTTAAATAACTGCAAATTAAGCAAGAAAAGACGTGATAACTCACACTTACTACCCAAAACCTCCATTTGATCATAAGTGGTGGAATAAGCGTTTACATAAATTTAATCCTCCTAACGCAAAATACGTTTCCCTAAAATATCAATCCGTTATTCAAAAGCGTTTGGAAAATATTTAGGAAAAAATGGTTTTCAATTCACCCCTTTACAGGGTTGTATCACCCTTATTACTGAGTTTTGGAAAAAAGCGTATACGAAAAGGTACCATTATTTTTGAACGTAGTATCAGCTCTAGCAATTACGATACATAATTCTGAACCATCCTGTATATTGTAATACTGTAGGACTTATGAACGTACAGTGTCTATTTGAGTTATTATAATAATCTGTAAATATAACCCTTCAAAATGTCAACAATTAATATTCAATCTTGATACGAGATGTATGGATACCGCTGAAAATTGATTACAAATAGATTAAGTTTTGTGTAAATTAATTAAATACCTACATGATTAAAAAAATTATTGATCTTATCAACGAAATGACTAAATATATTTTTGCGACGTGTCCATAAAAATAAATCATCGAAACTTGTCCCGATTTCCTCACATTAAGCTTAGATAGCAACAGATGTACTGTTTACACACGTCATGTATTTTACTACACTTCGTACTTTTATAAAGCTTTTTGGACGCTGAAAGGCCGCCCTTGGTTCGGGAAATCTAGATGAACTAGATTCGTGCAGGTTGTGGGTTTTCGACGCCCACTCGCCCACGTGGTGATCGCTCGTATTGGTGAATTCAATAAATAAAACATTCACGTATTTTTAATTATACGAATATATTATTTATTAAAATGTTTAATCAATTAACAAAATTAATAACAATATTATAAATTGAATTTGTAACAAAATCAAAATAATATAAGTATCAATTTAGACTGTTTTTGAGGGAAAGGGGACCCGAAACTCATTTAGTTCTTGTTACAAGTAAAGATAAAATTAGAATGAATCTACTTTTTCCAAGTTCGTTATAAAATTTCTTATTATTTTTTCTATAGAACATTCCATGAGCTTCTATTTGAGATAAACATATTTTTCATCATATGAAAGAGTGAGATACATAAATCGCTTAAGTACATAATATTAATTCTCAGAACTACTCCTGGTGTGGTGTTCTCTTGACCAACCAGATCTGTTATTGAAGCACCTTTGTCACACTATCTTTCTTCTCACTCTCACTAATATATGATATTATAATTTGCATTACTGCAATTCCTATGTAACTGACATAACCTAAATGTTCTAACTATTATCTAATCTCTTTTAAAACTGATACTTGTTAATTTTCTTAGTTTAATTACAAAGACTTTCATTTTTTGGAAAACTTCAAATGGAAGCTATTTGATTTTACCCAGCGCCTGTTTCATGCGGCGCTACAACGCGTATAGCATGTTAGTACCTCCCGCTGGAATCACCACTGAAGAAAGTTCGGTTCAATTCCCGCTTCGACGAGGATGTTGTTCGATTTTTTTTTTTTTAAATTTTATTTATACTTTCCAGAACATACTAGAAGCAAATCGAGAAACAGCACCTAGAATCTGTCAAAACAAATTAGAAGAAACACGTCACCAGCGAAGTGTATACGAGGCTTGATTTTTAAAATTTTAGGTGATGAAATGCACTTAGAAGAGTCCACTTTTTCCCAAAAGTAAAAGTGAAACACTGATCAAAAAAAAAAACCTGGAATGTGCTGGAGCGTTCCGGCCAAGATTAAGTCCTGTGTATATATAATAGATAAAGAACGAGAGCAAAAATAAACTCGAAGTTAATCAGTCATTGGTGATCGGTCAGTAAGCCATCAGCAATCAAGTGACTTGAAAATGTGGTTGGAACAAGTGATTATAACGATTGGATATAACTAATCGTAGAGAAATCAGCGGTAATAGACAATATTAGTGGAAAAAGTCAGACATCAAGAAAGAAGAGATATAGTAATATTTTTAGACTTGCTATTGAATGTATTTCTGGACTTCTGGAAATACTGAATAAAAACTTTGCTATTGTTGATCGAATATTCTCTTTTATTTTTATTCCTTTGACAGCGTTGTTTACGACCCAAGTGTCTTGTACACTAAAGCAAGACGAGTAATATATAATTGTGTAATATATGCAAATTTAACACGTAAAGTATCAAAATTTATAATAACATGTGTTTTGCTGAATTAATTTTCCAACTCTTTTTCTTTTCAAAAAATTATACGTGTAATGTTTAAAGACGTTGATATGAAAATATGAATACAAATTAAAATATTTTCTTTAAAGTTAAAATCATGACCACTTTTCTAACAAAATAATAAATAAATAATTCTCTACAATATTTGAATTTCAATTATAATAAATCCGAAATGAATTCATTACATTAATCCATAACTGTATGCTACGCTTTATTTATCTTTCTACTTAATGAAAAACAATACAAGATGGCACTCAACTAGCATCAACAAACAAACAATGCAATACTGTACAATGTTTATTACTTAAAGAGTTGTATCTGGTGCGGTTTGAATTAAAACTAACGTATAGAAACAATGTATTCCATTTAAAACTTTTATCTTTGATTATTTTTTAAATACGATCCACTACAAAAGTATTCGTGATAGTTGCGCTTTGAATTCATGAAGTTTATTTACAACCAAAAAAGTAATTTTACAGATACTCCTCGGGGCGAATATTTACCTATACATATTTTAATTTTTAAATAAAATGTTTCAATAATAGTATATTACACAATTCGTATATCAAGAGATTAAAATATGATTTTTAATTTTGAATGTTAAGATTTTTACCTGAGAATCTTAAAAATTCTATGGCAACTCTTGATAGCTGGTTGCAAAAACGGAAGCAAGTGTACTTTTGCTCGACTAGGAACTAAGAGTAACAACTGACTCCCTATTGTGAAAACTGGAAGAAATTAAGTGCTTCCCACGAATTTGAAAATTTGGTAAAATTTTTAGTAATGTTGTGAGATATCATCTGTGCGGAGAAAATGCATTTATTTCCGCTTACGAATGAAATTTACTTCCTTTTACCGAGACAGAATTGCCGCCATTGTTCTTCCAAATAATACATGACTTTTTCCATTATCTTGACCATAAAGTTTAAAAGATAATTAAAAAATAAATTTAAAGTTACTTACCGAAGATTGTAATAAGTGTTAATTTTATGGCCTTGAATGCAATTTCAGAACTCTGATAGCAGAGGATTTTTTAGCATCTATCAAGGTAAGTAAGCTTTTATGACCTGTTATTTTATATAATTATCGCAACCAGAAAATAGTTGATATTACTTACGCGTCAAAGTACTACTGTATAAACGTCAACTTACGATCTAACTGACTGAAAAAAAAAACCTTTTACGAACGAATCCTTTTGACAGACAGTGTAGCTATATCCAATAATATTAAAACTAGTAAAATATACATTGTAATTTTTTGCAGTAAGTAAAACAGATGAAAGAGGGACTTGCACGGCACAACGTATTATAGTAAGCTTAGGAGGATATTCAAGAAAAACAGAAAAACCAAACATTGCGCTGTGTGAGGTGGAAGGTCATTCTTTTTGTTTTTAATATAAAAACTTGAACTTTATATAAATAAATTTGTTATATAATTATTATTATTGTATTATTTAACTTGCTTTCTGAACGTATTTATATATAAACGCAGTTACAATAAATACGGAAAATAAATGGATTTGTTCAACAGAAATATTTATAAAGATGAAGAAAATGTTAAATATACTAAACTTTGTTCGACGTAACAAAACAAATTATTTAATAGCAATCGTTTTGTGTAAATTATAATTATAAATAAAATAATATGTAAATACTATATATACGGTGGAACAGAGTGAAAATGGAAAAAGTTTTAGAATAAAATTTTAATTTTAATTGGAGTTTATAATAATGTGTATATAAATTGTATCGTTTTCAATAAAGTTAAGAATTTTGGAACTTTGTGTTTTATTGTGCAATTTGGGAAATGAGACTTAAGTTTTATTTTTTGTAATGAGAATTAAATACGAATGAAATACAAAATATAGAGTTTTGTGTCACTTCAAATTACAAGTTCTATAAAATTCTGATTCTTTTTCTTTTAAAATCGTATCTATTATTTTAGAAATGGTAAGACACCTCCAGACTGGTTAATCGATCGTCCTCAAAATTTTTAGACTTATTCTCGGTACAAGTTGCTTATTTTCAAACAAAGAATGATTTTCCTAACGAAAGTTTTTAAGGTTAATTAAGCCCATGTACCTCCAAAAAAAAAAAAAAAAAAAAAAATTGTGAAAAATAAGTCAAGAATAATGAGTCGGAAATCTTTAGTTGATCGAAAAAATTTCCAAAACTTTTTATTGATTTATTTTATTTTTTAACTAAATATTTCCATTGAGAAACTGGGTCGATTTGATTAATCTGGTTTCACTTCGTTTGACGCACACAAAAGTTAAGTTAACGCATATTAGAAGTAAAATTAAAATCCAACAAAACTCTGAAATGAACTTATGGGGAAAAAGATATTTTAGGACCATCCATGAAATATGCCACCCATTTTGATCCCTCCCACCACCGCTAACGCCGTGTATTACATTATTTCAACTTCCTGCATTAAAATGCGTCACAAAATTGGACTCATCTTCAGATGAATAAATTCGAGAACAATCTTATCGATATATTGTAACTGAAAAGTAAACTCTGTTTTTGAAAATACAATAAAATTTAATATAAAAAGATCTTTTAAAAGATCCCCCTTCTCGTTGAAGGGGATCTGAATCTCAAATTTTAAATGTTTGAAACTGTTTGTTTTTTTATGATCACAAAATAAAAAGCTTTTTTCGAATATTTCTATGGCCAAGACGCCGAGAAAATATATGTTTTAAATCAATGGCCTAATTACAAGTATTACGCCCTGGAGCGATTTTGACACAAATATCATCAACTTTCCATTTCGTCCAAAAATTACTTATACGAGCAAAATAAATTCCCTACCGTTCTAAAGTTCTTATTTTCCCTACTAACAGTAAGCAACAAAATACTCTTTTCTTATTTGATAATATCAACATCGAAATCAATTATATCTAAAACTTCTTACTTTGCCTACATATACTCGTATATACTTCTTTATGAACTACCTTCAAAACTACTTCTTGTAAAGTTGCTACAGGAAAAAAGCGTTATTTAAAACATGTAAGGAAATAAGAATTAGTTAAGAAACTGTCATTTACCGAGAGCTATTGTATTTATTTATTTTATTCATTAAATAGATATAAATTTATGTATATGCACAGAACAAAAAGAACTTCAAAAACAATTTTCAATTTCAGATCAAATTGCTTGAGGCATTACTTTACTTGAATATTTGTTGAAACAATCGAACAAATACACGGTACATATTAAATGCCGACAACACTGTATTTATATGTACATTTCAATTAAATTATACAATTAATAAAAATTAAATTATAAAGAATAAATTACGAAAATTATTTCCTATTGTTTTGTACAATTGATAAAATTTCTCATTGAGGTTTGCATTTATGCAAACAGAAGCAGAAATATAGTTCGATTTTTTTTTTAAATTTTTTTATTTATTCTTTTTGTTTAACAGTAGTTAATTATATCGGGAATATATATATATATTATAATAAATAATCGGGGTTGCAGCCCCGGGGCCTGAATTTGAGAGGGAGTTCCTCCAATTGTTCGTTGACAGGTAACTGCTGAGAGGAAATTTTTAAAAAATGCGAATTATTCTTAGCGCCTGTCCTTTCTCTCTACGGCACTGTATATTGGTAAGTTTATTATTACATATTACTAATGTTGAAAGTACAGTAGAGAATGTAGCCAGCTAATTTTTGGCACTTTATACATCTTAAGCAGTCAACTTTTTTTTTTGTTTCTGAGTACTTTTCAAAACATTCAATACACTGGCTATCATCATTATTTTTGTTATCTCCACTAATATAATGGCTCTTCCTGATCCATTAATGGATCTATTATATTTACGTGGCATAATTTACAATCCAAAAAAAAAAAATAATTACATAATTAAGGTATAAGTCTATGTTTTTAACATGTAATATGATGCCGCATCTATACCAAATTTAAATGCGGCATCTCTCCTTTTTGTTGGGATAGATGCCGCATGTTGCTATAGCACGCCTAGCGCGGAATTCTAACCTAAAATTTTATAGAGTACTTTTAAAATATATCTAAATTAATAACAAAACTCATTTTCATTAAAACAATGAAATATACATTCTTAAATTCTAATGAATTAAATGCTTGATAAAATATTATGTTAAAAAACTTACTTTTCAATAATAAAAAGTTGTATAATTACTAAACTGATGGACTAATCATAAATGTTACCATATACAACTCAAATAAGTAACTTACTTTAAACATATAATCCATTAATAGCGCTATCTATCAATCAACGGACGAACTATGGCTACTGCGGCATCTCTCCCGCACTTACCCTAGTAAGATGTATATACATTAAAACACCACACCATGTACATATGTATATAATGTATATGTGTGTATGATAACATTATAAAATGAGTGAAGCGCATGCACAATAGAACGTGGAAGGAACGTTTTCAGATAATAAATTATCTTTTGTAATTAACATTTTAATGACAACAGACAAACTTTTAAATCTGATTTTAATGTGTTAAATGACAAGTTTTATAAGTAATCAAATGACATTATATCGTGCATACCGTAACAACTATCTATCTACATGCATACACCTACACATACAGAAAGAATATTGAAATTTGATCATAAAAACGTAAAACTAATATGTAACACAAAATAATGCAATTAGGAATCTATTTGACAGTCGATATTCAGATTTTAGACTCTGTATATAGCAATGATTAAGTACTAAGTTAAGGGAAGCAGCCGAGGTTGTAGCCCCAGGGTCCGGACTCAAAATGATTCCGGCCTTGGAAAAGAAAAAAATGATTATGAATTTTTACGTACCACCTATAATTTTAGAGAAAAATGGTGCAGGTGAAAGAATCCAATTTGCTTTTGTTCGTCACCTATGTGTGTACTTGGAGAAATTTTTTTTATAAATTTGGGTTATTCCCCGGTCCCGCCATTTTCTTTATAGCCATAGCCGTTCATACTGGTATTCAGTTCCAGTATAGTCCAACAAAAATACTGAAGAAATTATTGCAATTTTATAGACAGATAAAATTCTACTTTTATAAAAGAAAGTGTGTTCAAAGTTTGTTAATTTGCAAGCTCACCAACATATTAGAAAAATGACAAAAAAAATCGGTTCTTGTATTTATTTTATAAAACGCTACAGTTACGAAATCGACAAAATGACCATAGATTTTAAAATTTTTTTGTAGTAATGACGATATCTACGCCCTACATTAGTTTACCATAATTTCTTCAAATGCTGTAGCTGTCAGTAAAAACATAAGTGAATAAAAAATAGTTTATTGCAAATATTAAATGCAATACATCCTTCTACGAAATCACCCTGCAGGGAAATCCTAATTGTCATCACAAGATTTATATAAGAAATAAAACTGTTCTTATGAATTTTCTGATGTCAAACATATCAAACATCGATTTTACCACAGAATACAGAAATGGCCTCACTATCTCTGTGGTACACACTGTTTGTAGTTGTGTGTGTTTGATGTTTGCATCTATGTGAGTGATCACACACACAGCCACATAGGTATACACAGATTGCGGCAGAGCAATATGCAGTGTAACTAACAATGATTTTAACAATACATAACAATTGAAGTGCATCGGTTCACCGCTTCCCAAAGAATGATCAGCTAAGCAGTGTGAAGGGTTCGATCGACCTCCTACTGTTCACAGATTTTTATATGTACGCTCTTTCTGTATTCGGTGGATTTTACTTTCCCCCAACCGCTTAATATCACTATTGCAATGAAGGCAACGCTTGTAAACTTGACTAACGTAACTAAAAAAATCAGAAGGATGATCAGCAAGAAGGATTCACATATTATTAACAATTCATTGCCAAAAAATTCTTGTAAAATTGACTCTTTGGCATTTTACCTTACTATTTTATATCCAATTCATTAAATTAACTAACATATATTGTAATCAAAATCTATGAAATTACACAGACTTTGTCGGTATTTACATCCCTCTTTGTCTGATATCTTATTAGTAGCGCAGCACGCTACGTCTTAGAGAAGGCATCGTAAAAGTTAGGTTTAAAAGCTAATTAGTAATAACTAATAGACTTATACTATTTAAGATATTTGAGTCGTCCAACGGCAAAACCAGCATTGTGCATCTCAAACGATTTCGAGTTATTTAACAAAAACTGTTAGCTATATTACAATAATAAATCATTGCATGGTTTTGATGTCAAAAAATGTATTAAATTCATGTTGATTCCTAGTAATAATCTGTATAATGTAGGGAAAGCACAAACAATTATATTTAAATAAATAAAACCCACGTAACTTATTTTGGAACCGCCGCAGTTGGATATAACTGGTTTTGGAAATGAAGTGTCAGCCATTTTGAACTTTATAACATGCAAAAGCAGTCAAAAACCTGGTAGAAGGTAAAAGAATGAACATATTTCTAGTTTTTAGAACAATTTTATGTAGTAAAAATGACAATAATTTAAGTCTTTATAGGATACTGCAAAAATAGTCACTCTACTACTGAAACTAAAGTACATGTACTAGGTTAGTGAGGGATTAAACTGGTTTTGCTGCTGCATTTAGAGGGCAGCCATTATTGTCTGTGGGATGTAACTTGTTTTGAAACTGTTAACGGATAGAGCTGGTTTTGCTACTGCATTAGAGGGAAGCCATTACTGTCTGTGGGATATAACTTATTTTGAAACTGTTAAAGGATAGAACTGATTTTGGAACTGTGGCCATTTGGGATATAACTGGTTTTGCATCCGTCGTCATTTTTTTTCACTTATTTTCAGTGGAATAAAATTTATTTTACAACTGTTTTTCAACGTGAACATATAGCAAATGAACTGAAGTATCCATAGCAACTAAAATCTCAGTTTTTTATTTCTTTGGATATAACTGACTTTGCTTTTCGGTAACTCATTTAATACTTAACTTTTAACATTATTTATTCTCATTAAATTACGTATTTGCTACTGTTGTAGCAAATACGTTGTTGTTTATTGTTGTTTATTAAATATTTCGGGTGAAGTAGACAGTAAATAAGTCGATACCAAGGTGGAGCGAAACTTATTTTAAAAGACGTAAATCAATAAGTAAATCAATTAGAACACTGAAAAGTTTGAAAGTCAATTTTGTCAGACAAATTAGCATGAATAAAAAGGTAAAGCCTTCGTAAAGTTAATACTCATAACAGACAGTCAATTCAAGTTTCTCTGGAATTTTTAAAAGAGCCTGAGTAACTCTGTACCACGAAACTGTGATCTGTTCTAAATTATGTTAAGTAAATAATTATATTGTAAAATTTTAGCTATTGTTAAACTGTTTGACCGGCCTATTTTTTTGCGACAATAATACAGATCGAGCTTTGTAGAAGTAAACCTTCTAGGTAATGCTGATTGAAAGTGTCCCACCAGCCAGTGGTTTGACTGATGGTTTTCACTTTCGTATATCACAGATTATAAGTACCTCAACAAATCTGCAATTTTCATAAAACACTTTGACGGTACCGCTTTTCACTATAACTTTGAGGAAATACCTGTGTTCGATGTGTGTAAACTAGAGGTACATAATGAGGACAAACAAATATGTAAATTTAAATTTTCATAAAACTGTTTGACCCCGGTTGCAGTCAGCTCTCCAGCTATTAAATTATTTTTTCTTTAATTAATATCTTTGTAGCGGTTACGAAATCGTCATAGAATTTTTCACTTCAGTCGTGTGATCTTAAGGTAGTGTCTGGTTACTTGGATTGAAAAAATCGAAATTTTTTTTGCTTAATTCGAAAGTACAATATATTGAAAATAAACTGTGAAAATTTTAGACCGAAATTCGAAATAGGAACCGAGTTACAACGAATTTTCGAGAGCACCTCATACGTGCGCGCCGAAGATCGGCCGGCAGCTGCAAGCGGCTAGGCATCGACGATTAATGTAAGTAAGAGTTTATTTATGAAAATTTGTAGCAGAAACTTTAAACGCGTTTTTCTCAAAACAGCGTTTTTACGGTTGGCCTGGGTCATAACTTTTTTTCTATTCAACCGATTGCTTTGAAACTTAAACTGGATATTCGACACACTTGTAGTTCTCGTCGGAACTAGAATTAATTTTTTTTCACCCCTAACTTTCCACTTTACAACCCTTTTTGTGTGACAAAAAAAATGACGTTTTGTCTCGAAGTCCGCTTTTTTGTTATTTTTCAATAAAATTTAATAGGTACTTCTAGATCCGACCAGAATGATATATCTTTAGATTAAGAGTCAAAATCATCCGGGCCATCCACATGCTTTTTTTTGAGGCGCCAACCTAATAATAATAATAGAACAGAATTTAATTTATTCCAAACAATTTTTTTTGTTACCTTAAGATGTAAATAAAAACATTAAAAATTCAAAACTTTTCATTTATTCTTTCTCAAAAAAAAAAAAAAAATTCCCCTAAGAATAGGCATGAAAAACAGCGCGAGTTACCAGACTATGACCTTAAGCACACTCACAATCATTTCTTCTGATTTTACTTTAGAAAACAATAGTTATAATAGCTTTATACATACAGAATATAAAGCTAATTTTTGTTGTTTTTTAAATCTTGTTATTTAATTTACGAAAATTGTTATAGCAAACAGAACGGATCGACAATAAGGAACTAATGTTATACACAATTTCAAGATATCTCATTTAAAAGTAATTTTACTCATATAATAATTAAGATGATTCTACACGAGTAAAACAGCCAGGCACTGTTAGTTATTACTAAACCAAAATTACGTAGATACATACGTCATATACGTTTATGGCAGACTAGTTTTCGGTGTAAAATTATCAATATACTAATATATATTTATTGTAATATACTCCGTGAAAGTTTTAATAGACAAGTTTTCAACATCATAAACTTTCGCCAGAATATTATTTGACAATTGTCACACAACAGCATACAAACAAGTAAGTTCTTCTAGAACGCAACGATGGGCATGATATGTATAAAAGACGCGCAATACATGTATGAAGAAGTGGTGCGATGTGATGATGAATCTTGTTTGTTGGGCGAACAGAAAATTATGTGTCTTGTAGCTAGCTGAAGCTGCTGTGAGTGTGGAGCTCGCTTTGGTGGAGCTATTAGTTGTTTTGTTGGCTGTTGTGTGTGTGTGTGTGTTTCTGCGCTATCGCCCGCGGTAATAAATATATTACATACTTAGAAATTACTTTGTTCAATTTCCAAGAAACATATATGTACAGTTAGCCACACTCGTATTCGTACAGCAGCATATTTACTCATATGACAAAATTTAAACCAAATGAATTTCCATAATTTTCCATAAATTTGAACTTTTTTGTTTATAATATTAATATTTGGATCTCCTACTTCCTACATAAGTTAAAAAAATTTCATTAATAGTTTTTAAAAAAAAATTCTCTATGAAAAATGTTATGCATGCAATTTGTATCAACATGTCCAACGCCACATTCGTATTCGAATACCTTAAAATTTGATAAATATTTTTATATGTTTCAAAAATGAATTAATTTATTTTCAAATTGAGAAGTATATTTACGTGGGTATATACCTTTATTTTAAATAAACATAAAATTTAATAATCCTTAAGGTAAAATTTTTGATTACTTTTCCGAAAAAAATAAATAATTTTTAATGGAATCAAGAAATTGATTATTGATCTATGCTACTAAAATAAATTCCTACAGAAAGTCCTTAAACCCCTTAAATAATAAGTAAACGACTGTTTCACATTTAATATGTCATAAAGGATAACCAACAGGATAATAAATTAAAAAATAATTCTTGAAATATGGATAAAAAATATTACATCTTACTGTAAATTGTTAATTTTTAATGAAAAAATTAACAAAAATCCACAAAAAAGCGATAAAAAAGCGATGCTCTAAAATGTAGGAAAATAAGGATTTTAGCACAAATTCAGTAATGAAAATCTTAATTTTACGTTTATCTGAATATTTTGTAACATCGAGATTCAGAATCCTTATTTACCTAGTTTTTAGAAAAATCTATCTATCTTGGTTTATATATGTTATTTATATACATTTTTGCCACGATATATATCACGTGTTTTAATAACGCGAGAAATTCTTTCAATGCGAAAATTTTCTGCTATACAATCCTTTCACCTTATCCTGACCATTTTAAGGCTCTTTGGTGGATTTTTGTTAATTTATTCGTTCAAAAATGACAATTTAGAATAAGATGTAGTATTTTTTATCCATATTTCAAGAGTTATTTTCTAATTTATTATCCTGTTTGTTGTCCTTTATGACATATTAAGTGTTAAATAGTCGCCTATTTACAATTTATGCATTTTATGTAGAATTTATTTTGGTAGCATAGATCAATAATCGATTTCTTGGACTCTATTGAAACTCCTTTAATTTTTCAATAAATATATGAAAAAATTGACCTTGAGGATTATTAAATTTTACATTTATTTAAAATAAAGGTACATACCTAAGTAAATATATTTCTCAATTTAAAAACAAAGTAATTCATTTTTGAAACATATAAAAATTAATATTTATCAAATTTTAAGGTGTACGCGTTGGACATGTTGATACAAATTGCATGCATAACATTTTTCTTAGAGAATTTTTTTTAAAAACTATTAATGAAATTTTTTTAACTTATATAGGAAGTAAAAGATCCAAATAATAATATTCTAAACAAAAACCTTCAAATTTGGGGAAAATTATGGGAATCCATTTGGTTTAAATTTTGTCATATGAGTAAATATGCTGCTGTACGAATACGAGTGTGGCTGACTGTATGTATGTGAGATGTGTGTTCATAATATGTAACATTTAAGTGTGTTTCAAGCGACCAAGGACACATTCATGTATGGAATTTATTTAATGTAAAATTAAAAACAATGTATAATTATACAAATCTATACAGTTCTCTAACTTTACACTGCCAACACTCGACGTCAGAACATCGGGCCTTACCATCGCGGACATCTCGAAAACGATGACGTCAAACAGATCAATTAAATCAGTGGAGACCAAAAACTCACATGGACCAAAAAAAAAAAAACTTGTTAATGACATCGACAAAAAAAAACACGTCATTGCCTGTACGTATGTAGATACAAGATATATGTATGTACGTACGTACATACATATGTGTACCACATCACCCTATATTTATGCATACTACACATCCTTGCCAAGTGTCCTAATACCTACCCAACTGAATTCTGAGTCTCTGTTCTGCATCGCTCCAGAACCGCAAGCAAGTATCCACATTCGGTCTGCCGCATCAATTCGAGTTAATCATAGAAAAATGGTTGAAGCAAGTAATTGAATTTGTATTTGTATTTGTAATTTGTATTTTGTAATTGTAAAAAAGTTTCGAAATAATGAA
Organism: Brachynemurus nebulosus; assembly: GCA_035578155.1. Taxonomy (NCBI): domain Eukaryota; kingdom Metazoa; phylum Arthropoda; class Insecta; order Neuroptera; family Myrmeleontidae; genus Brachynemurus; species Brachynemurus nebulosus. The sequence continues at coordinate 36,078,402 of JAPWDM010000008.1, read as the reverse complement.
AACTGGACATGCATGAGGCTGCACTGTGAAACTATACACTGTGTAAGCTTCCTACATAATCATACCCTTAAGGCCATTTCGGTGAACTTCATTTATACCCATGTCTTTAGTAGAAAGAAATACTTCAACACCCTTGTGTTCATCTTTTTCCCTTTCTGTGATAGGAAAAAATTTGTTTGTTATAAACTGACGGCTGTAATATTATGAAAGAATAAGAAATAAGTAGATATCGCGTTACCACTAGCTATAATAAAAGCTTTCTTTCGTACTCGAAAAAATATCTATGTGATGAATATCTATGTGTATATACAGTGGATTGAGTTACGCCCCTGATATGTTGTAAAAACATGTAGAGATACCTTTTCATAAAATTCTCTTGTATATTTGAATTTCTCGTAGATTTTGATTAATAGCCATGTCCCTAATAAAGGCAAATTGTCGGCAAAGAACACCTGAGGTATCTTCTTTACCAAAACTAGAGAGATAATTGGAACATTTGAACAGAAAGACATGATTTTCGAACGCACCGGTAACATGAAAAATTAAATTACATAGAGGATATTTCGAACTTTCAACAAGAAAAGAATTCTCCGACATTTTCCCGAAAAGAAAAAAATATTAAATTTTCGTTTATTTCATGTTTTCATCTGTTCATCACGAACGTGCTCTCATTTTACCTTAAAAAGAAAATACCTGTACAAACTCACCAAATAGGCAACAACACAATAAACCTGGCAGCACCTCATCCCCACCAACAGCAATTTTAAGGTGAAATAAACGTAGCAAAACAGACAACAAACAAACCATACCTGAAACACAAAAGAAAAAGTATGTTAGAGAACGTATTGTGTTTAAAAGAAAATTATTAATTTAGTTATCACATTTCGTTATATTATCTATCTTCGTCTCTAAATATGTGCACTTAGAGATTTTCTTCTGTTTTCTGTTGTTCTATTTTGTTTTGTTTTATCCGAAATATCTAATTTAAGGTACGTTATATAAGTAGGCAGGTATAGAGCACAACGCACATGTCCTTTTACAAATATTTATTGCGTGCTAAAATAATCATGATAAAACAAGGGAGTTACAAATGCCACTTTTTACTACAACTGGAAGATATTTGGTTATTTTCTTCTACGTACGTAAGAATCGTTTTATCTTAATAAATTCAATGTTTTGATTTAAGAGTTTTATTATAATTTCGGTTCGTGAAGTTTGTTATGTTTAAAAATTTAAATGCGACAGAAAATTCTGGGTACGGCACTGATTGTGATATGAAATCAAAATTCGATATAAATTTCGACACAAACATCCTTTTATTTAGTTCACGCAAAAGTATCGATCTCTCTAACTCGTTTCCGTTTACATCTTATGCATTATTTGATAATTATGTGTAAGAAATTGCGTTACCAGAACTGAATATTTAGAACTGAAAATAGAAATTTAAAACAACCAATAAAAGGTTAACAATAAATTGTGGCATTCAGATCTTAACATTTATAGGTTTCTAAAGAAGCTTGCGTTTGCTTGTTTGACAATTTTTTCCTCCACTTATACCTACAAATTATTATTTTCGGAGATGAGTAACATTAAAAATTCGTACAGAAATCGTCTGTCAGACGACTCAAGTTCAATTTGCCTTCTGTCAAAAGCAATAACGTATGAACTTGCAATATATAAATTACTTCGTATCTACATTGTAACAATTGAAGTCATATAAATTTTTGCATCACCATTTTAATAATACAGACCTAGACATTTTGACGTCTGATTCGAATCTTTTTATGTTATGAACCATTCTTAATAAAGGACTTAAATATGAGGAATTTTTGTTTTTATTTTATACTTTACTTGCCTAAAATATATCGCTGAAAAATACACAGTGGAATTCTCAATAACCAGTAAAAATAATAATTAAATTATAGAGTTCCTTATAAAATAATAGATCAGGACAGGAAACCCTATTTTAGAAGGTATCTATTAATACAAAATCACTGTGAGCCTTTGACTAACGTAACTCTTTCTAATTAGGGTAAATGCGGGAGAGATGCCGGATCGGGAGACATGCCGCAGTAGCCATAATTCGTTCGTTGATTAATAGATAGCGCTAATAACGGATTATATAGTTAAAATAGGTTGTTAATTTACGCCGTATATGGTTACATTTATGATCAGTGCATCAGTTTATAAATTATCCAACTTTCTACTATTGAAAAGTAAGTCTTTTACATAAATATTTTATTATAGTATATTTCATTATTTTAAAGAAAATGAGTTTTGTTATTAATTTAGGTATATTTTAAAAGTACTGTATAAAATTTTAGGTTAGAATTCCGCACTAAGCTTGCTATAGCAATATGCGGCATCTATTCCAACAAAAAGGAGAGATGCCGCGTTTAAAGTTGGTATAGATGCCGCATCATATTACATATGAAAAACATATACCTTAATTATACAGTTTTATTTTTGGCGTGTAGATTATGCCACGTAAATATAAAAGATCCAGTACTGGGTAATGAAGAGCTCTGATATTAACGAAGATCACGAAAATAATGATGGTTTCCTGTAAAGAATGTTTTGGATAGTACTCAGATACAACGAAAAAAATTAACTGGTTAAGATGTATAAAGTGCCAAAAATGGTTACATATGACATGCACTGTGTATGGAGATGTGTGTAATATATGTTCAAGAGAATCGCTGCGCCAAAAAAGTGCAAAATTTTTAAAATTACCTATGCGGCGTCTCTTCTTCTTTGATGCGGCATCTCTCCCATAGGTATGGGAGAAGCGCCGCTTTGCAGGCTCTACGAAAATCTTAATTAGGAATCCTTTGCGACTGAGAATTTAAGTTTATTTATAAATAATTTTAAAGAACAATGTTTACATTTACTATGTACCAAATTTCAAATCAATTAAATGCCCACTTAAAGAATTATTAAATGCTTTCAAAATGTGCGGCTTCTCTCCCGCATTCACCCTAATTAGGTCAATAGGCTTAAAAATAGTTTTTCGCTATAAAAATTTTTTTACGAGTTATACCTTTTCTTATTACCTAATGATTCCTGATAACACACGACTTGCACAATACTAAAGTCCCCATAGTAACATTTTTCTAACAATTCACATTTAGAAGATATAGCTGTTTAAGTGAAGGAAGTTCGACATGCTCAACGTACCCTATTAGGTGAGGTAAGTTGAGCAAGGGTACGGGGTAAATTGAGCAGTTAGAAAACGTAGCCAAACAATGCTTTAGATGTTTATCAGGCATAAAATAAAATTATTATTGGACAGTCAATTTTTTATTTATAATGCTTTAGTGACATAATAGTGGAAAAAAAAAAAATTTTTTCATTTGGATATTAAATACAGAAAATAAAATTAACAAAAAATCAACTTAAACTTAATATTTAAACTACAACTTAAACTTAATATTTGGAATATACTCAGTCTTTCTATTTAATGTCAGACTTTAACATTTAAGTAATTAATTAAAAAGAATTTAAATTAAAAGAGAAACATTAAGTAGATATTAAGAACTTCATCATCATTGTCACTGTTACGATTAATGCAAACTTACCTTTACAATTAATGCTCAACTTACCCTACTCAGATAATTTGAAAAAAAGTGAGGTTATGAAAAAACTGTTTGAATTAGAACCAAATCCTTTCTAGATATCAAAAATATACTAAATTTATAAAACTTTAACACTTTATGCCTCGTATAGAAGAAATATTCACAAAGTTTTTTACTTTTTATACTTAAAGTAAATAAAGCGTGCGCAGACGTTACTTGATCGACAGGTTGCAACTGGCAGTCGCGTAATGAGTTCACCTCTTCTGCCCGCTTCTACCCGCCATTTAATGTATTAGTGTGCGATGTATAGTTTCTGAGATATTTCGATTGCTCAACTTATACCTATGCTCAACTAGCCCCGTTCTACCCTACCTAAAAAAATTTCTAAACATAGAAGAAAAAATTACTTTTGTTCATTCTAAACAGTTTAAATGAACATCTGGTTCACATCGGACACATTTTCATAATCATGCCTTTTGTTTTACGCTCTTTCATAACACACAACTTGTCAAATACACACAATTTCAGATATCACTAAATATCGTTCAATACAGCACCCAAAAAAACGTCAACAATAGAAACCTTTTTTCCACCAACCGACAAAAAACCATTTCTAATACAATCCCCAATTTTAAATAGATGTAAATTATATACACTCAAATAGATACTCGGTATTTGGTTGATGGCGGCGATCTTATCGAATCGAACACAATAAAAGTGTTGAATTTGAAGTTTATGTACATACATAATATAGGTACGTACCAAATAGATTCCTTCCTGTGTTAAAATGTGACCAACAAAAAAGTGAACGGACCACCGATATATACAATACGAGAGCACATCCATCGTTGTCGATAAAATAGATATAACACTTTTCGATGGTGCCACTCATACCGTCGCACCGCGTCACTCTGTGGAAGTCGGAAGAAGTGTACGAGAACAGCTCTAGTGTCAGAAATGGTTATCCGTAACTAGTGACCTGGAAATTTATTTCTTTCAATATACTTTGGTTGATGTTCTTTTCACCACACTACACCAAACCATATTACAAGTAAATTACTCTCGATAAAAAATAATTAATTATATACGTATTTAATAAAAATTCGAAGAAAGGAGAACAGTTTTGTCTGGCGTGCAAGATGTCATACTAAAATATTATAACGTAGACGATATTTTTGGTGGAGTCGTCAGATTTTTCAATTAGTGACATAATTGATTTATTTTAACAGCGACTAAATGATTTTCTGTCTACTTTCTCAGAATGATTTCTTTGTTAATTCTGTTTTCTTTGAATCAAAAAAAAAATATCTTTGACGTTATCTGTATTTTATCTAAATAAAATACGATCAGGGCCGGAGAGACAAAAGACGGGCCCCGGGTACAATAACAAATTTTCAAACATTTATCTCCAAAAATTCAACTGACAAAAGCCAAAAAGAAAACGTCTATTCACTTTTTCCGGGCCCTAATCGAGGTTGCGGGCCTCCCGTTTAGACCTGATGCCCCGGCAATTGCCCCACCTACCCTACCTTCTAGCTAGCCCTGAACACGCTCTTTACCTTATCAGGGCTTCAAGAAGTTACTGTATTTAAAATATTGTAAAATAAAACAATCTTTATCTTATTAGAACCTCGGAAACTATTATACTGTAGATATTTAAAATATTGTAAAATAAATATTTTGAATTACGTTTAAGAGGAGATTCGCCAAGAAAACATCAAAAATTGACCTTTTTTATTATTTTTTTTTATACAAATAAATATTTTATTAAAAAACAAATATACAACATTGCTTCTACATGTCTTAAGATTACAAAATCTTTTATTTTTTAAATTCGAAAATGACTTGAATATAAATGGCTTTGAAGTCGACAGTGCCAGATTTTTCCACCTTGATGGTTCCTCGCGTTCTGAGATCCCTAGTGAACCAAAATCAAAAAATCGAGAATTTCCTGAAGGTATACATATGCAGTTATGCCACTAGCTAGGATCTAAGAAAAAAAAAACCAGCAAGAGATCGCATTTTGAAAATAAATTTTTAAAAATAACCGCATTTTCTCGACTATGAACAGCCGCCATTTTGAAATGATATTATAGAACCAAAAGATCCTAGTTCCTGCCAAAATTACGGTATCGAAGAATAATATGCACTTTGATTTATGTCGATATCTCAAATACTTTTTGAGATACATGAGGAACCATGTCGAAAAACGTACTTTCGAGAAAACAGCATAATTAAAGTTTTTTATTTAAATTGAATTATAGTCAGTCTGTGCACCAAAATTCCCATATCTTTCTGATTTTTCATTTTTTTAAAATCAAATTTTAGGACACCATAAGGAACACCTTAAAGAACATAATTATGAAGAAAAAATCGAATTTCTCGATTTTTTTAGAGAATCTCCCCTTAAGCTAATATTGGCTACGCCATACTCTTTTGTATTATCAAATTTTTCATTTTTTTGTTTTTGATTTGGATACTGCTTTAAGACTTTTTGTTTTGCAAAATGAACAAAACTGCTTGTTCAAGCGCAGTGAATGAGATATGTATATAACTATAGTATTTCGTTTTTCAATATCATGTATATTTATTTGGATCTGGAGAAGATTGTAAAATCAAAATGATACTTTATTTTCAATACTTATTCCTTTTTCACAATTTTGTCTTCTCTCAACAACTTATTTATGAAAATGTCACATTCTATCCAAAAATATTTTTCACATAAATAAGCACATGCATACCATATACATATATTTCAATGCATAAGTAAGCAGAATATGTACTTGCCAAACATACATACATATATGATAAGATCAGTTGTCATTGCCTTATATTTTTCTCCTGTTTTCAAAAATTTTAAAATACGAGGATAATTTGGAAAGTAAGTTTTGATTCTATCTGGTGCATAGAGGAGTGGGGATAGTGATGTGATCTATGACTGGATCAATATGATTCTGATAGTGCTCGATTTAAGGTCGGTTAACCATTTTTTTGCGCCAATGCAGATGTTCAAAAGACCAAAAATCCCGTCGATTGTAAATTACATCCAGAATGGAAATTTAGCTATTACAATGGCTCTCATGGTAAGACCTGAATCCGGGACTATAACAAAAATTTGTTTTGAGGTCCCGAGAAACTTAAAATATGTATATATGTCATTAATAGATTTGAGCGTTACTTTATGCTATTCCATATTTGTAAATAAAAGTTTAAAATGAAAGTGGTATTTTGCGAAGTAAAATATTTGTTTATTATTTGCATATAAGTATATATGTGTTTGTGCGATACCTCTAGAAAGAAGCGTCCAATTTTTACCAAAATCATCTGAACCCTTAGATGAGTTCGTTAGCCAGACCCTTCCGATTTGTGGAAGCCAAAATTTTGGCCATTTTTCGTGGTTTCTTGGAAAAATTGGCCAGAATTTAAAATTTTTGAAATATTTTTTACACCAGTGAAAAGAACATAAAAAATTTGGGAAAAGTTAAGAAATTTGCTAAATTTTTAAATTGATACTTTGACAGGGGTATTTTTTTATAACCAAACGGAACTTTCTTTTTTGTCCTCGTATGTTAATGTTAATCGCTACTACTAACCAGTTGTAAAAACCGTATTTAACCTATATTCTTCATTTTTATCATTGTCCCAACAAAATTAAATTTCTTTCAAAAATTTCCAACATCGTTCAACAATCATCTTCGTAAACATTTTACATATTACATAACATTATACGAAAGAATAAGAACAGGAGATGTTTCTGTCTGCAGGTAACATCAATATGAATTTTTATTAAAGAAATACAGAGGAACAGCACTCTCTGATTTCGCTCGACGGTAGTAGAGCTACGTTACACTGAACAAGATTTCAAATATTTTTAAATATTAAAAAATTCCATTCGAACATGTTCTACCTACTATCTAACAGTAAGTATTTTTAAAATTTTAAAACAAGCTCGCTTGTGTGACAAGAACATTTTAAAACAAATAGCTACCTGCTTGGCTTGCGCTCCTTTGTAAACATATTCCTGTATGCAAGAAAGTATGTAAAGTGTAAATAAGGATTTTATGTCTCAGGAAAACCCGTAAATAATTTTTATTGTACATTTTTCGATGTTTGCATGTGCATGTCTCTATACAATTTGATACGTTTTGTTGAAACTAAAGTTGACTTCCGTGTCTTCTATAACATGTATGTCGTAGCAATAAAATTTAATATGAACATTTCTGATGTTTACGAGGATGTTATTAAAAATTTTTCGAGAAATTATTCAAGAAAATAGTGTGAAAGAGGATTAAATATTAAATTCCAATATTCAAATAAAATTAAAAATACGAGATATTATTACACAAAACGATTTAACACTTTACCTAATAGAATCTTAGCGTTGCCTTCAAACTCAAAATCATAAAAGTCGTTGAAATAAACAATGACTTTCAATATAGGGTTGGTCCACATCAAATCAGCCAATGCTCAAAACGTTATGTCTTCAGATCATTATAATATTTCTTTTATATAGTAGTACTTGCTTTGAAGATAACGAATATAAATTTTTATCTTTTTATTACCATTATTTTTCCAGTTATAACATATTCGTATTTTAAAATTCAAAAACCGCAATTTTTAAGAGCGCCTTGAAATATTTAAATACATGTAGCTTAAACTCTATCTGCCCTAAAAGGTTGAAACTGGTACCATTAATTTCAAAATTAAAAGGGCTTTAATTTGACATATAAAATGATAATACAGTTCAAATTTAACCCTTTGTTCACAATCCGAAAAATTGATTTTTATAAAAAAACCCAAAATCGGAATTTTTAATTTTTTTGACAAAAATACATGTTATATCCAACCTCTTAAGTAAGTCGTATACAAAGTTTCATGATGGCCTTCAAATGGTAACACACTGAAATAATTTTTAATCTGGAAGATGTCTGAAAATCTGGTACATTTATTTGGTGTTCCGAACATTCATACCAACTTTCAGCTCTCCCCTAATTTTCGTACCCTTGCATGTTTAAATTGACGGGTGTATAAAATTTTGTTTGTAGATTTCAAATGTACGTAAAAAATCTAATCGACCTGTTTTTGTTCAATTTTCTAATATTAAATCTAGAAGTATGTAATTAACTAGGGGGTGACTGTGTCGACATAATCGTACCTTTTGAGTACCAAATTATATGTTGATCGTAAGGCTGAATTCGAAAACTTCATTCCTACATTATTTTAATTGTTTTAAACTATTTTCCATAAAAAAGGAAGTTTTAAATAACTCAAATAGTACGATTATGTCGACACAGTCACCCCCTAGTTAATTACTCCTAGATTTAATATTAGAAAATTGAACAAAAACAGGTCGATTAGATTTTTTACGTATATTTGAAATCTGCCAACAAAATTTTAATATATTTAATTTTTAACCCCCTTTCGCAACATTAACCCCTTAATTTTAATCCCCAACTACCTCTGTTCGTGTAATTTGAATAAATAGATAGCTCTTCAAAAAAGAACAATATCATCAATTTAAACATTTACTCTATCTCTTTCTATCTCTTACCGTTTCCGAAATATTTGAAAAATTAAATTTTATCCCAATTTTTGAAGAGGGATTTCATCCCTTCAAACCGTTTTTCCGCAAATAAAAAAAATACGTGTCGCTTATTCTTGAGTGTTCTACAATTTATTCAAACTTTATCAAAATCGATAGGTCCCTCTTTGGGGTTTTTACTTATTTCTTATTAGTAACATATACTGTAATAAATGTACCAGATTTCCACACATCTTCCAGATTAAAAATTATTTCAGTGTGTTACCATTGGAATGCCATCATGAAACTTTATATACAACTTACTTAAGAGGTTGGGTATAACTCATATTTTTTTCAAAAAAATTAAAAATTCCGATCTTGGGTTTTTTATAAAAATCAGTTTTTCGGATTGTGGACAAAGGGTTAAATTTGAATTGTATTATCATGTTATATGTCAAATTAAAGCCCTTTTAATTCTGAAATTAATGGTACCAGTTTCAACTTTCTAGGGCAGACAGTTTTTGAGCTACATGTGTTTAAATATTTCAAAGCGCTCTTAAAAACTGCGGTTTTTGAATTCTAAAAATTGTTATAACTCAAATACGAATGCTCAAAAAATATAAAACTTCGCATTTTTGGCCACATTGATTTGAAGAAACTATTCACCAAATATCATGCATTTTAAGAACATTGATGTTTAAAATCATATTTTTATTGGTTGATTTGACCCTATATCAACACTCGAATAAACTCTCGTAGATTTCAAGGAAATCAATACTTCCTATTTTCCCCCAAAAATGCAGTTGAATAGTAAAGAAGGGTACAGGGAACCGCTTCCATTACCAGTTTTCCACTTTCCGATTTTTTAAAAAATTTTTGTTCTGCTGTAAAATTTTTTTAAATACTGGTGATCAAATTCCCTTCCTGTACCTCTCATAAGAAACCAAATTTGAATCTTCTATTTTCTGTATATTACAATTAGAAATCATATTTGATCTGTTCCCAAAAAATGATTTAAAAGGGAATTACGCTATCAATTAAAATATCTTTGAAGTGATAATTAAAATAAATTACTTTTAAAATTAATCAAATTGAAATTATTATTAATTGCTTTTTAAACATCAAATTATAACTAATGCAGCAATTAATTTCAATTTTACTGAACAATTTCAAAGAGAAAATACCGATCTTGATTTTTTAACAATCAAAAAATTATTCTGAAACCTTTATAGTTGTAATAAAATTTCCTTCTTCCATATTCCCTGTATAACGAATTTGTTAACAGCTTTTTACAACTTAATAAAACTTCGTACAATGTATTATGACGTGAAGTTTCAAAAAGAAGCAACAATTCCCTGAAGGAGTTTTTCGGCTATGGTGCTTCGTATACATCTATTTTATTGCCATAATATCATTTATACGTTTTAGATTTTGTTTGGAAAATTTAAAAGGAGATATTACTCTCTCAGTGCAATGTCGACCGTCTGGTGCATTTTAATGGGAAGTATACAATGTGGAAATATTGTTATAAACTTACATTTAAAATGACTTCCTTCATATGCATCTTAGTAAGTAGATTCATTCATACTATTGTGTAATTTATGTTTAGTATACCAAAAAATTGATTTTACGCTCATAATATGGGTTGTATAAAACAGCTGTTATCGTTGAAACCAGGCGCTGCTGTTTTTAAAATGCTATCAATATTTAAATACTTACTTTGTTAATTATTCATCTCAATGTTAAAATCCAATTAAAATAATCCCGACAAGCGAATCGTTGAGAAGTCAATGCAGCTAATCTCAATTAGAAATTTAATTTTTTATTTTTTATTTTTATCGACTTACTTTCGCTAGTAAATCACCGAGATACTGTAATCAAAAGTGTGAATTTTGGGCCTTTTCTAAGTATCCATTTTTAAAATCTGTAATTCTAATCATGGAATCCTTATAGATTCGTCACGCCTGTCATCACGTTGGCACTTAACCACTTTGTAATAGTCAGGGTCGGATTTTAGGCAATTTAAGGCACTTTAAGGTAAATTTTAACTCACTTAAGCAGTAAAAGTTTTGAATAATCATAGTATTAACAAACTAGAGGCTAATTATTTTAATATACGTATTAAATAAAAGCAAGAAATATTATATCTCGAGAATTGTGAAAAATTCTCGCTGCACTATGAAATCCTGACTTAATGAATGTCTAACGCAAACAAGCTGGTCGAGTTAAAGTTCCTTTAAACCTAAACAAAAAAACAAGTATTATCAATTTTTTGATCAAAATTAACGTCACTATGGTCGAAATAAAAAAAAGGAAATTTGTAAAATGGAATAGCTCTCGGAAAGAAATAAATTTCTAAGTAAGTTTTTAATTTTTTAAGGGAGAAACTATCGACACTACACGGAAACCATGCACACAAGTAATCCTAAAACCAAAAGAAAAGCTTTTTCATTTTTTTAAATTCTTTTAATCGTATTCTATCGTAGCGTAACTTAATTCGAATAATAACTTCCGTACGGAAGGGGGCGAATTGCGTTTTTCCCATGGTTTCCGGGCACGCAAAAATATTAATTTTTTGATCTTTTTAGTTTTTTGTGAGTGATGATAAGATTTAGAGGATGTAAATTACTTTTCTTCTACTGATATAGGGGACAAGATTAGCCGATTTTAGTTCGTTTCTATACAGCTAAACACTCACTTAGTTTCAGACAGTCGACACAGTCTGAGACTACATTGCTTAAAGACTGAATTTCTGTCTGACTCAAATATAGCCATAACTTCGTAAATATTCGGAATTTTAAAATTTTCTTTTTGGAACATATTCATAGAGGAATAAGCTTTACGATTATTCAAAAATAATCGACTTTTTCAAACCTCCAAGCTACACAATACCACCCTAAATCATTTCAATTTTTGTAAGAGATCATTTGTAACTTAGGTGAAAATATATTTGTTAGCAAATAGTATGATCGTATACAATCGGCTCTGCTGTGTTATTTATTTTTCGCACGACAGTCTATACCTGCTAATATACATTGCCACGTATCTGTGAGTTGCATATAAAATCTGTTTACAGGTTACATAGCAGTAGTAGGGGAAGGTCGCCCAAAGCGGGTAAGCTAAGATTAAACGCCCAAAAAAGTGACTTTTGACCTCGATAAGCAGATCTTTTTTATATTATCAGATAGAATAATTATCGAACTTTAAAATAAAACTTCGCTTAAGAAATGTTTGTACGATATTTAATTTTAATAAATAAAATACAAAACCTCTGCAAAAACCCGCTTTGCCCGTATGGGTATCCTAAAGCGGGTAATCCCCTTTGGGCAAAGCGGGTAAGTACATTATGTATTTAAATACTGTTATTATTTTTTAATATAAACTTTCTTAATCATATAGAACTTAACAATAATAATAATTAAGTAAAAAAAAAAAAAAATTGAAAAAAGACAAAAATAATAAATTTATAACAATTAACTGTAACTTTCTTTACAACCTCCATATTGGAATACATTACTTCAGGTGATTCCACATCAAAATCACCACAAACAAGGCAGAAATATCTTTTTAAGCTTTTTCCCTCATTCCGTCGTAAAAAGAAGATTATTTATATTTTTTCCCCTTCCAACAGTTTTTTCCATTAAGATGCTTCTATTTTGTTTACCCGCTTTGCCCAAAAAGACTTAATTTTGTTAACTTAGAATAATTTCAAAATGAAAGCCGATACATATCTACCTTTTTCTAGATTAAAAGTCAGATGATGATAACATAATATGGTAATATCAAAAAGATTACAAATAAAAAGGTTTGTGACTAGTCACAGAATATTTATCGTCAAAATTTTTAACAAAACCAACAAAAAATTTGATGAAGCTTAACTAGGACATTAAACGACACAAGCGTTCAAGTGCAACTGACTGACATTGGTTGATATTCGGTTAATCTCGGTATACACACGACCTGACAAAAACGTTCGATACAACGATATACAAGCGCTTACCCGCTTTAAGAGGGGTACCTGCTTTGGGCGACCTTCCCCTACCTATGGCGTGTTGTATCTATACAAATCTGTTGTGAAGGTGCAACAAAAAAACCAGGACGCCGCCGCTCGTCGAATAGAATGACAACAATTCAGTAGAAAATTCCTTTTGTTTAACACATTGTACCTACATACATAGTAACACAGTAGTAAATACTGTGCTAAAATAATAATGCACGTAGTGAGCAGTAAATATCCTGTCGCAGCCATGTTAAATCTCAAATCTCAAATGTAGGTACAGTAAACGTTATTTTTCTATATTTATACACAAGATTATGGTTAAAAGTGTGACGTAAGTCATACTCAATTTGGAATTTTTTGTATCTAATATATTTGTCGTGTTTGTAATTTTGAAATATTTAGAGAGTGTATTTTATCCAACAATAAAATCAAAGTTCTTATTGACTAATAGTGTTTTTATTAGCGCTGCAATGAAATTCGGAAACTATTCCGAACTATAAAAGGGGTTCCTATAAAACGGTAAAAGTTATTTTTTTAATCGATCTTTATATTTTCTGAAAAATCTGATTATCTTAAGGGCCCGTTATTTCTCTCTGCGACCCTATATGCGTTCATACGCCATTGCTTATAATCGAAGAATATATCATCTATGTCCGATTCAAATTTCGGTTTTTAGTTTCGGTTTCGGCAGCAAACCAGCCGACTAGGTAAAGAAAAGAGACAAAAAGCTAAATTCGTCTAATTTGCTTTATTTGTTGAATTCGTTTAATGATGTTATAAGACTTTTTGTTAGCTTCCAGTAGGTATAGCATCTACACGAAACTATGTTGAGTGATAAATGTACTTACAAACGATGGACGAACAAGGATTTCCTGTTTTTTAACATCAAAACCTTAAAAATGAAGTGATTAAAATATTAGACTTTAAAAAATTAAAAAGCATTTTAAATATTCTAAAACATTTCCCCACAAACAAATCGTTTTACGAATAAATATTTATTTTGGTTTGAGAAAAGGTTTTTAAATTACTTCAGAAATTTTTCAAAAGTTACTTTTATTTTCCATTTACATTTCGACACGCTTCTCTGGCTCTATAAATTTAAATTAGTGCGCCATTTAACAACGTAAAATTGATTTTAAAATGAAATATCTTAGATACTCTGTGTACTACGTATAAATCATTCATTTTCACAGATGACTTGCAAAGCTAAACAATAAATACTATCACAGTATTAAATATACCACACATAACCAAAAGCAAACCTAGACACAGGGAAGTTTACCCTATTAACTAATATATTATTAATTATTTGAAAATATATTATACAGTGTACATTATAAGACACAGGTAAATTCAAACAATATATTTTAATTATTAAAATGGACAATTAAAATATGGGATGATTATAAAAACGATGCAACAAAACAGCCCCTACACGCTCAATAATATTGCACAAAATCTGAGATTGTACAATATTATGGATCATTTGTAGATTATACTGTTTGTCAGGGCTGGGAAAAATGGTTTATAGAAACCATTTAAAATAGAAAATGGAAAATGGTTTCCAAAAATGCATTTAAAATACAAAATGGAAAATGGTTTTGTTGAACATATTTAAAATTGAAAATGAAAAATAGTTATTTAAAATGGATTATAAAATGCAAAATGACTGTTTTTTTTTTACTTTAAATTTATTCTATAAATTTTTTATCATTATTTATATTCAATTTCAAATATTATCGAGTGCTTTGTGAAACATTACTACGTATGACAAACTTTTGTTTGCATTTAAACACACGTAGTATTCATATGTTCACTTATCGTTCAGCTAAACTGAAACTTTAAGCACTCGATTTCTTTGGTTAGTATAACCAAAATCCAAATGTAAATTAAAAATCACAAAGTGATTGAAAAAATTATCATTATTATTGAATAATTGTAACTGTTTCTCGCATTAGAGAGAGTACCAATACACATAAGTGGTTGAATGATTATCGAATTGGGACGGCTGTCGAACAGAGGATTGTTGGTCTAGTGGAAAGACACCTGCCTAGTTACAGGGAGATCCTGGGTTCGATTCCCGGCCGATCCAGTTTGATAATTTTTTCAATAACTTTGTGATTTTTAATTATTTATATTAATTTAAAAAAAAGTTAAGAAAATATCAAATGTACTGAAATTCAATACATAAAGGCAGTCTTTTGGGAAAATTTTGTAAAGTTTGCATGATATGAAAACGAAACTTAACTCTTATATTGCAAAATTTAATTCGGCCTTGACGTATTCAAACCTTAACGACGCTACGACTGCAACTTCTAAATAAAATTATGAAAATCATCTACTCGAAATATAAAAATATTTCTAATCGATGTGTCTTAAAAATAGTAGTACACAACTTGAGTTAGAAAAATTTGAAAGTTTCAAATGTGGTCCCAAAACACCGCATTTCCTTGTTAAATAGTACCCCTAGCGACATCTATGAACCAGTTTCGTAAGTACCATCTCTAAAAAAGGCCCCTGACGACATCTGTAAGCCAGTTTTGTAAGTATCAGCTCCATAATAGACCCCCTAGTGACATCGTGATTCGAAACAATATTACTGCAGTCTAATACTTCTATACTTCTTCTAATACTTCTATACTTCTAATAATACTTCTATATGGCTAATGTCTATAAGTGGCAGGGTCACGGTAAGAGTGAAACAGAATTAGGGACGTAGCCTGTTGTGCGCAAGTGCGACGGTACTGTCAAATTGCGTGTATCCAATGAATATCCACATATTTAATAATTTGAATCTTACATATGCGCATAAGGTACTATGTACTTACTGCTGAAGTGAAACAAACAGATCGTCGGTATTGTAGTGTTTTCGCCTATTTCTTTATACGATTAGCTATATAGTAGTAGTACATATATGATTGCAGTTTATAAATTTTGCAAAGTAAAATGTTGGCGTATTATTTACAAGTATGGAATAATTTATTAAATTTCTTTTAAAAATTATTGAACAGCTTGGAGAAAACCTCAATAAATTGTACAAGTTGACTGCATAATATTACTGACCGTGTAGGGGTCGCTTAAAATAGTTGAAGAGTTACTAGACTATTTTAAAATTCACTCTGTATCAAAAACTGTGTTAGGAAGCTTATACTCGTATTATTTTGCCGTTGCTGGTGTTGTTGATAACATTGATGGATTCTTTGGACCCATAGAGATAATATATTATGTACCATATCCTTATAGTTATAACCCCCCACCACTCACCCCACTATATTGCTGCTACCACCACCAACGAGCACGTTATGTATTCTCATATAACATACATATATATCGTACTGACATAGAGAGTATAGTTAGGATATTTAACAACTAACACAATTTAACTTTGAACATAAATTTAAGTTTTGTCATCAAAACCGCTAGTGATTTTAATTCTCATTTTACACAACGTTTATTTATTATTCTTTTCGACAATATATATCAAGTATGTTTTGTTCTTTTTTTCGCATTAATGGGTTTTTGTCTTTTTTTCGTCAACCGACACGCTAGTAACATAGTTTTAAAGTTGTTGAAAATTTAATCAGTATATAGATACTGTGGTCTATTCAGTAATTTGTTTAAATCTGACATTTCGTAATTTTATTATAATGTTAGTGGTTCGATAAAATATATGGGTTTATCCTAAGATACTGCAACATCAGGAATAAAGGACAGGTCAGACCAGATGGTCATTTTGCGGGATAAGTGGATGTCATATAATTATATTGCACTATACTTCACTTATACCCAAATATTCAAGTAGTCAATAATTTCTGATCACAATTAAAGTCAATTGGATTTAAATTTTGACAAAGGAAATGTAATACGTGTTTTGGTCAGTTTGTCACGTTTTAGCTGTTATGTCAAGTATGCAAAATAATTTCTTAATTACCGTTCCGGGAAGCCGTACAGATCTGTCCTCACACTAAAGTAGGAAAATTTAGCTCAAATTAAGTAGGTCAAATGGTCGAAATTGATATTTTATTGAAAAAGTGTGTTTAAATATATGATTTTATAATACCCAAATTTATATATAATACTTCCGAAACGGGCCGTATGACGTCCATTTTTTATTTTACTTATAGGTAAGTCCAGTGTCCACCTATACAAACGTTACGTTTTTCAGTGACTGACAATACCTTCCGTTAGTAGGGGTGGTGTACTTTTTGTTTTAACCCTAGAATCATACGTTGGTCTACGAGTCAAGTTAATCATACATCGGCGTCATTTTGACGAATGGACTTTTTACGGGGAGTTTTAGAGTTTATTTGCAAAAAAAATTTTTTTTACATAACAATACTACAAAAGGGAATAAAATATTTTAAAAAATTGGATTTGGAAAAATTTCTTGATATAAATATTTATTAATTTTTAATCTTTTTATCAAAGCATATTTTCATGATAAAAATTAAAAAATAGATAAATACATCAATTGTATCATAAAACATCTCTTTCAAATAATTAATTTATGAACTATTATGAGTCAGTGGACATGTGTAACTTTACAGAATGTGAAATTTCCTCAGTCATAAATATTCCTATAGATATGTAGTTATTTCGCCATTAGGCACATTTGTAAATTTTCTAAAATTTGTTAGCAATTTTTCGAATAAGATCTCAAAAAATAATAAAAATTAAAATATTTTCCACAAAATAAATTGTTAATCTTTTATTAAGTCATTCGAAAGGCATTCTTTAGTTTTCGATTCAATATATTAAAATTTCAGTATTATGTCGTCTCTATAAGTCAAACAGCTGTAATCATCTTTCACATTATCATAATCGTTGAACAAATTAATTATAATATCCATATCTTTAATAAATTTTAGAAAAATTAGGAAAACTTTTATATGTGGAGTACAAAATCTTTAAAAAAAAACATCGGTTAATCATACATCGTCGTCCTTTTGACGCACACTATTTCAGTATAAAAAAACGACAAGAGCTATAAACAAAATTTATACGTCTTATGTGTTATAATAATAAATAAATTAGATAACAGAAGTTTCACAGCAAGCAGGCAACGATAAATTGTAGTATTGGAGCAGGTAGAGAAGTTCGTTCGTCGTTTTGACGAGTACCTACGTATGATTCTAGGATTAATCTAACTTTTAAAGAAAAATGATGAACACTATGTACAAATTCAATTATACCAACTGTTAGGTACGTAACTGTTGCGGTCGAATGCTTTAGAAGCGAATAAAGTAATTTACTAGATAAAAATTCGTATACTGTATATTGTAGCAAAGCAAAATAGTAAAATTTATGCCTTCCTGTATTCAATTTCGCATTACGTCACTGTTTAACCTAACAAAATGATAACAACAATGATAATATTATATATCTAGGCGTATTTTACAATTTATTAATAACTAGTTTGTGTGATGTTCATTTTAGTATGAAACAAAACCAAATCTTGTCTTGTCGACTCTCCAACTCCTCAGAACGTTCTCGCCTTATCGTAGTGAGTCAGTCGGTTCAAGTTGCTTTACAGACCATCAAACACCCGGAAGGTATCATATCTAATTAACATATTCTTAATATTATAATATTGTTCTGCCGACTAACAAGTGTACATACTTGTGTGGTATGTACATATATGTACCTATGTTCTCTTCATTTATTTCAACAACTAGCAAAATTTACAATTCCTCTGGCATTTAATATATTCCATATATGTATAAACCTTAATAAACACAATAATATATATTTATACATATATTATTACATTTATAATGTATGTACATTTGAGGCCATACACACAAATATATTTCAAAAGATTTCTAGCATAGGTTTGTGTGACCGACATCAAATTTTAGGTTAAAAAAGATTTGGTATTTATTATGAATTCTAAAATAATTTTACAATCAGTAATTATTATATTTTTAACGCGCTAATACTATGAGTAAAGCTAATTTCATTATACATTTCCCGACGCTGCTATCATGCTTTTTCCTTTTATAGGTTTGACGGTCCATTCGTCACACTTACGTTTATTTTCAATTAACTCATAGAAAAAAAAGTTTTTCTTAAATTTTACTTGGGCCAGTACACCAACATGTCTATTATATGTCTATAGTCATGTCATGTCATACTAAATGTCTACAGATCAAGTTAGTTCAATGAAAAATTAGATTTTGGATTTTTAGCAGAAATATATGTCTTGAGGTTCCCTGAGTTTAAATTATTCATTTCTAAAAGATGTCTGTCTGTCTGTTCGAAGAGACATTCTAATCTCTTACTATGAAACCATCTTTAGGGATTTTGATAAAATTTGGTATGGGTTTGAAGTTCACTAAGACCCACAATCTGATGAGGTTATCAATACACCCAAAAATTGTTATGAACAGAGCCTAGTCGCCCCTGAATTCTGAAAATGCCTCGAAAATGGACAGATCAGCCATTTGCGGAAAATAGCTATAACGATTTTGATTAAATTTTAACCGCATATAAAATAGAGCACATTTGTGATTCAACGAAACAATCCGTATGTTTGAGAAAAATCTAAAAGCTGAGATATAGGGCGTCGAAAAATAAGTTATCAATAATACAACTTCCAATATAACATCAAGAGAGGGCCGAAAATAACTTAGCCAGCCTCCGGTGACAAGCTATTTTTTTCTCTTCATTGTCTATTAATATTATAGGACCAAATATCGTAGGAATATTCGAACTGTTTATTTAAGGTATTTTCCAGTATTACGAAATTGGGATGTAAATTTTTTTCCGCGTAGGTATCACATTGTGTGGACCATCATTAAAAAGGGCTCGTAAAATGACGTTGAGGTTCTATTTCCCATTTGTCATTTGTAGGCCCCATTTCAGAAATATTTTGGCTAGGTTCCCTTGGTAACTTTTGGAATTATTTTTAATTGTGAAGTAAGTTTGGGTTTTTTTATTACTGCATTGGTTCAACTACAGAGTCAGACGCGAATATTTTTATTTTAATCTACGTGCCAAATTTGTGGGGTTCCACGAAGAAAACTTGGTGGCTTATTTTGCTGCATTTTAGCCCTACTATAATATGCTACAAGGTACACGTAGAGTTACCAGTAACCCTGTATAAGTAACCTTTTCAATTACTTTTAAAATTTAATTAAAACATTTTTAATTCAGTACACATCACTCATCAGAATACAATACAATAAACTAACTGTCAATGTTGCCAATCGGAAAAGAAAGGCAATATCTATACACTATACTTGCAGTTCTTTTAACGAAACTTGAGAAACGTCTAATTTTATCCGTTCACGTCGAATAAAATTTTTACTGAACGAATTAATTGTAAAAGTTTTCTAAATTTTTGTCCTTTTTGTAAACCATCCCAATAGTTTGGGCAAATAAAAAAATTAAGTAAAAATAATCAAAAAACCCGACTGCATTTAAAGTAAACTAAAATGGTGTAAACAAGATGAAATAGAGAAAAAGAAGACTGAATAAAAAGTAAAGCAGTCGGAGGCATCAACTTTTCTGTTTAACTTAGTACAACAGGTATGCCTCCGACTGCTTTACTTTTTATTCATTCTTCTTTTTCTCTATTTCATCTTGTTTACACCGTTTTAGTTTACTTTAAACGCAGTCGGGTTTTTTGATTTTTTTTAATTAATTTTTTTATTTAATTAATTTTTTTTATTTTATACTACTTCTAATATAACAGGTTTTGTCTACGACTTCATCCGCGTATAGTCATTGAAAGTTGAGTAAATGATTTCGTACACTTACTATGTCGTCATCGACTCCACACGGATGACTTCATCAACAAAAACTAGTTTCCATATAAATTTTCAACCATTGTCCTACCGCTTTAGGCTATGAAATTTTAAAAATCTGCACTTGGTACTCGCTTACGTTACTAAAAATATTACTGTGCAGAATTTCACGTTTCTAGACTCAATGGTTTTCTATATAAATTTTCATCCCCCATTTTATATCCTTACGGAATAAAATTCCAAAAGTCCCATTTTAGAGCTCACCTACGATACATAAGGAAATCCTGTACAAAATTTCACGTTTCTGGACCCAGTAGGTTTTTTAAGTAAATTTTCACCCCCTATTTTATCCTGTTAGGGGATGAATTTCCAAAACCCCTTATTGGTGCTCGCCTACATTATATAAAGAACCCCTTTGTAGAATTTCACGTTTCTAGACTCAACAATTTCTATATAAATTTTCATCCCCTATTTTAACCCCTTAGGAAACGAAATTCTAAAAATCCACTCTTGATGCTTGCTTGCGTTACTAAAGGAACCTTTATATAAAATTTTACGTTTCTAAGCCCAGCGATTTTCTATATAAATTTTCATCCCCTATTTAACACCCTTAATGGATAAATTTTTACAAAAATTCTCTCTCTTAATACTCATTTACATTATTAAAGGACCTCTGTGGCCCTATGCAAAATTTTACCTTTCATAAATTTTCATCCCCAAATTTATACCCTTAGGGAATGAATTTCCAAAAATCTTCTCTTAGTACTCCCCTACGTTACCTAAAGAACTCGTCTACAAAATTTCACGTTTCTAGACGTAATGGTTTACTATGTAAATTTTTCATCCCCTATTTAGGGGATGAATTTTGAAATTTCATGTGGCTTATAGCAATCCGCAGATTAAGACGAATCCAGCGACACCTTCCTTACCAAAATTCGTCAAGCCGTTTAGGCTCCAGACTGCGCCAAAGAAACATAATTAGAGGATACATACAAACTTTCGAAAAACATTACCCTCCTTCTGATGCAGTCGGGTAAAAATAATTTGCTGCAAAAAACCGCATATAAAATTTTACGATACAATATCATAGTGACGTAAACAAAACAGTATAGTTAGAGGTACGACATCATCTTCGAAGAATTTCCCAAGTTTCGTCAAACAAACCAATCCTCTTACAACTCTCACTCACTCCATGCAAGGCAAAGCACCAACTTATTTGGTTAGAGTTGGTTTTCATATACTCAATCTTACACAACCACCTATACACGCACACACTCACACACTCATACATACATTTGCTAGCTAATTGCTTTATATGTAACCATGTATATAGTTTGGTGGTAAAGAAAAGAGGTTTCTATTAATTTATCTTTCGACTAAGTTTGATTAGATTGTTAATTATATTCTGTTATTGCTGACTTTTGAATATTGCGTATAACTAAATTTCTCTTCGCCTCCGTTGCTACTGGTAGTTCGTCTTCTTCGAGTCCTCACCTCACCCCCCCCCCCCCACCCTTTGAGCGTGTTGTAACCTTATTCTGTCGTAAATAAATATCTTTCGTTCTACATTCAAACATGTATGAATGTGTGTTTATGTATGTTTGTGTATAAATAATACAACGAAACTTCGTAAGAAAGTTAATTTGTGGATATAAGTTTTTGTTAGGTTATGATATATAGGAAATTAAAGGACACACTTAATGAAAAATAATAGTAGACAATTTGTCTTTACACACAAATATAATTTTATTAAGGTCTCAGAATAAAGTTGCGGATATACAGACAATCGGTTTCATCTTGACATGGGGATACGTAAAACAAATCGTCAAATGCAAATTGTACTTGCGCTAACAGTGTTCCGTACAATTAGTTGCTCTTATGAATTTGTTTTGACAGGATATGAGAGTAGATGAAATATTTTTCCTAGTGAATATACATATTTTATTCCTAAAACAAACCATATTTTTTGGTTTCAAAACGATCATATAGTTATTTTGATTCGTTTACGTTTACCAGAAACGAACAGTGATATTTACTGTACGAAGTAATTGTATTATGGGCGCAAGCTCAAAAGACCTCCAGAGACTGAGGTGAGGGGAACACAAATTGTATTTTTTCCATAGTTATCAACCAAACCAAGTAATTATGTTTTCATATGAGTGGGTGAGTAAACTTCTATTTATTAATATATGATAGACAAAGATAAATGCAGGTGTAGATAAAGAAGCTCTTTTTAGCTTGTGCCCATAATACTAATTGTAAGAGTCGCCGCTTTTTTTCCTTCAACAATAAACGAATATTTACAGTACTATTTATTTTAAAAATTGTATTAGATAATATATTAAGTCATAATAGCTATTTATGCAACAAATACATAATGAAGATCTTTGTGGACGAGCCGTGTTTATGGCTGAGCGAGGCCAATAAAAAAAGGCGAGTTCATAAAATCAACTTATGTACAAGTTGCATACAAAGCTTTATGTACGACTGTTAAAATTTCTAGTTATCGATAAAAATCGAATTTATATCTCACGTCTATACTTTAAATAAAAAATGTATTTTATATATAGTTGGCATTGACAAATTTATTGTGTTTAAAGTATGCTTTGGTTATTATCTATAATCTAAAGCTAATAAAATATTGGAGCATTTTTAAAAGATTTTTCAACAAAACTTATTAATATTTAAAAAAGAAAGGAGAAAAAGCTCTCTGGAATAAATATTAATAATAGTTCAGATTGTGTAATTAATATTAATTATGCCAACATTTGTAAATATGGTATACAAATAAAGTTAGTGTGTTTTCTGTTTATTGTAAAATTGAAATTAAAATTTATCAAGTAGACTATTCTTTATGGCACTAGTGCTTTTTGCTTTTCATTATGCAACTAGTTGCAAAAAGTAATACTTTTCATATCTCTTAACAATGTAATAAAATAGGCTTTTATGATTCAGTCGTACATAAAATTATTTAAGTATTATTTGCCAATTACTTTAAATAGGTAGTTTGGATTTTTTATTTCTATGGATACCTAAAAATTTTATAAATAATATTAAATAATATTCAAGTGTAGAGACTGTAATATGTATATGTATTTTCGTTTACAAAATTATCAGCTATTCCTTACTTCTTCTTTAATTTTTAAAACTCACTGTACAAAAAATTAGTAAAATACCCGTTTAACATATTATTAATACAATTATTGATCTACAACATCTTACTCAAAGCAAAGTTTGTCATCAACTTTTCTGTTTGCAAAGCAAGGAAGTTGTGCAAGGAAATTCATGTTTGATAATTTTTCCTCAATCTACACCTCATTCTTTATGTTCGTGAATTTTATCAGAGTTTTCTGAACAATCCTTCTGACAGCTATTTTTATGTTTTTTTTTTTAAAAAAAAAAAAAAGAAGAAACCATTCTAACCTCAAAACTCAATAGCACATACAAGGGTACATATGACCTAAGCTGTTGCGTACCAAAAACCAATAGAAAAATAAAAATAAGAAGAAACCGGACAAAAGTATGTAGTAATATATATTTCTGGATTCGGGCTTTAATAGGCTTTCGTTTGATATCCTACTCGGTGCTCTTGGAAAAAAAATTCGATTTCACTTTTCAGGTTATCCCCTAAAATTAACCCCCAAAATCGAAACTCAATTTCACATCTGGAATTAGGCCATCACACGCTATCTCCGTGCTAAGTTTCAAATTGTTGTGTTGAGTGGTTTCAGAGGAAATTGCCTGTGACATTCGGACAGACACCGAACGGATTGCATAAGTGTCCCGTTTTGCCAATTTAGGTACGGAACACTAAAAAAAGATAAATACTTAAGGGTATTTGTTATTACTTTAGGCAAAGAAGAAAGAGCTAGATGTGTATTATCAAGTGTGTCAAAACGTCCGGCTTTTCCCGAATTTGTTCCGGTATCCCAACATATTTGTTCGGGACGACTATTTTCCCCGGTTCCTTAAGCTACCATATACATACAAAATTTTTCATTTTAAATATCGAGTAGCACGAAAACGATTTATTTGAATGAATAGATTCTTCCTAGGACTCGAAGAGAAATTTTCCGGAAGTGTTAAACTGTGTTCTCGGAACTGATGATGTTATAAGGTCAATCGTATCTTTATGAATAAGGTTGAAATCAATTTTTCGACTGCTTCCGTAACTGTGAGTGTAACGAAAATTTTGTAAAGGCTTTTTTATAAATAACTTGACTATCTGTAACTTTTATTAATAACTTTTTTGAAAAAAATAATTAATCAATATTAATTAAATTAGAAGTCCACACAGGACGGAAAACAAAAGGTTGAACGAGATCAAATAACTACAAATGATTTAATTAATTAAATTTAGTTTAATATAAGTTTGGGTTTGTGGTCGCGTAGAAAGTTTTAGAGTAATAATTATTCAGTTCATTTAGTTTAGAATCTAAATATCAATCTGTTGATATTTATATTCTAAAATCTGCCTAAACCGTCTAGTAAATTGTCAACGATGCCATAATAGTTTCAACCTTTCTCAAAGTTTTTTCAAGTTATCGTATTATGATTAACAATTATCAAGAAGCTTTGTAATAATTTTGAATTTTCTCAATGTTTCTTTCTGTTATTTTTACACTATTGTTGTAGGTACGTACAGAATATTTCTGACCATGGACTAACAAAGTAGTATGAACATGAGGGTATGCATAATACTGAAGCCTTCCAAGGACGGTAAGAGGGTTGCTAGCACTATAATTTTTAAACACATATGGTGAATAAATTTTGTATACTTAAGAAGATAAATAAATTCATATTAATATACTTATAAAATAAAATACTATATTTCCTTTTTGAATTGTTTCCATTTCCGTTTGTACAAGCCCTAACAACACAACAGACCATATTGAATTAACGATTACTCTTACAATCTGACATACGACATATCTTTGTCGTCCGTGTTTCTGACAAATTTCCAGGCAAAATAAATAAAAAGTCAATTGAAACGACTAAATTAGTTTAAATATCTTTCAAACTTACATTAAACTAAACCGTATAAATACCTGCATCATCTACAAACAGGTAATTTAAACTTACTCGTAGCAAGTGAATACAGAAACACAGAGGTATAGTATATTTTTTAGTTTAGAAATGACGTCATTATCATCTCTCTTCAATTTATGACGCTAGCTGCCCTTTAAAAAAATTATACGATACTGAGATCCTTAAAAATAGTACATAAATTAAGTTTATTTTCATTTTTTCTTTTTCTCACTTTTTTTAATTACCAAATTATATAAGATTTACTTACGGATTTGTGCATACTCAAGGAAAATTAGAAAAAGATAACCTACCATTAAATTAGGAATTATTAAATAATTTTTACCAATTTATTTGACCCACTCATTTCAATTAATATTCTTATGATACCTCGGTAGTAACGTACCACAGTAATGTATCTTAAGAATATGAATTGACATGGGTGGGTGAAATAAGAATTATTGTTAAAAATTATTTAATAATACCTAATTTAATGGTATGTTATCTTTTTCTAATTTTCATTCAGTATATACAAATCCGTGAGTGAAATCTTATATAATTTGGCAATTGAAAAGAGTGGGAAAAATAAAAAATGAAAACAAACTTAACTTAAGGATCAATATCGTATAATTTTTTTAAAGGACAGCTAGCGTCATAAACTAAAGAGATGCTAATGACGTCATTTCTAAACTAAAAAAAATATACTATACATAATATTATACTAACCATCTCGAATATTCCTAGCCAATACAGTTCGCTATATCTATGTTAACTTAACTGACCATTGCCATTGATAAATTAGATGAAATTAGTCATTTCCATTTATCAAACTAATCATAATCATACCGTTCAGTAATTCTGCTTCCAATCTTTCGGTATGACATTCATATAATATTAAACTTTGAACATAGTAGATATATATGGAATATGTAGCCATGTAGGTAAGACTAGAGCCAAAAATAACTAACTACAGTATATTTCGATTATAACGAATCTGACGAATCTGAAAGTGGGTGAGATGAGGTTTGTGAGGCCCCTTCTCTGATTTATAAAACTATTTCTTACACAGGAAGACAGACAAAGTTTTCTGAAACCTTTTTCTCACAGACAAAGTTTCCTTAAATAATTCCAAATTTATCTATATAAAAGACTTTATCATTTATCATTTCCAAATTTATCATTTCCCGGTGCGGGGCCCCCAAAATCGCGAGACTAATTACGGTCACACATTTTCCTCCACCCCTGCCTGACAGGATCATAAAAGCATGTCATTATAACAAAAGTTTAGTATAACCAGATTAAGATATTTTTATTCTTATTGCATTTCTACCTTTCTACGAGTATTTACACAAAACCACATAATATATATATATATATATATATATATATATATATATATATATATATATATATATATATATATATATATATATATATATATATATATATATATATATATATATATATATGGAAACTGATTGAGGATTTTCATTTCCAATTCCTCTACTTGAATTTTTTATTTATTTTGTTTTTTTAACGAAATAATATAGTTATATAGACCTACTAATTTATTTTGATTTTTAACTGAGTAGAAGTTTCGTGAAAGTTTGTTATTCAGTGCACTTCGGACAGGCTCCAAGGAGGTCCCAAAAACAAGGCCTCCTTTTCTAGGTCGCTATAATCGGAAGGCCGTTATAAAAGTAATATACTGTAGACACACAATTCAAGTTGCAAGGTACACATATAGGTATACTCGTATAACAAAACTGATATTTCAAATAATAACTTACCGACGAAAAAAAAATTGTTTGATTAATATTAAATAATAAATCACAAAATATAACAAACGGATTGCTGCCATAAGCTGAGATTGGTCTGTTCAAGGTAGGTATACAATATAAATTTGATATTCGTCATCTTTATTCTTTTCGATGTTAGGGATAGAAATAAATGCTGAATGTGATCGATGAAAAAGTGAAATGGGTGAATTTGTAGTAGAATAATTTAAAAATGAAATCTAGGGCAATCTGACAATTAGGTGTATTTCTTTTTTTTTGCTTTTAATTTGTAAAAAGATAAAGTGTAAAAAGATTTCAGAATAACTAACTAAAGGTGATTTACCATTCTTGGACTCTAAATCGGACTCGGAACAAATTTTTAAAATAATACGAAAACTACAGTATCAACTTACCTTGGACTCTTTTTGGTGTAAAGATGATGCTCAAACCTATATCAAATACACTAACACTATAATGTCAGTCGGTAATAAATTAAATAACCATCTGTATCGTTTTAAGCGCTTGGTTCTCTCCCTATTCCCTCATATTTTAACATTTTTTTAAAACTATCAAAAGAAGTATTTTCACATGGGGGCGGCTAAATTAACGTGAATTCAGCCGTCCCTTTTGTTTTTTAAGTTTTCAGAAAGACATCTTTAAAAACCTCAGTGATTTTTTGATGACGCTGAACTGAAACTGGAATTAGAACTAAATTTTCATATCGGTTTCCTAATTGTGACTTCACACGAAATTTCTTACTGATTTTTTTTTAACTTAAAAGCATGTCAACCAATTCGATTTCGCTACCAGGACAGCATCAGTAAATATTTTTAAATAGTAATTAAACCAAATTAGTAGTTGTCCACACTGCGTGCGATACTGCCGAGCGTTACCGTGCAGAGCGAGACCAAGCGAGTTTGAATCTAGCTAGTGTTCATACTGCTTGCTGTTTTGTACTGTTTATGATTTGCTGAATTTGACAGATCACTGCAATTGTCAGTTTATTTTCCATAATTTTATTTATACATTATTATACATATCGGAATTTTATTATATTGAATAATTTTTTGTATACAAACGTTTCTGTAATAGGGTAAATTATTTAAAATGAAAAATTTTATTTTATATGCTTATTTTTTGGATAGTAATTTAAGATTACGTTTAGGACAAAAAAAGGCTCTTTAGAAATCGTTTGCACTGGGTCCATGAAATAAATAAAAATAGGTACAAAGGTGGTGAATTTTATCATTTTTTATCTCAGCAACGACAAGATCCATAAAAATTTTTGAGGGTACTTTACAATGACTTCTAGTACCTTCGACAATATTTTAATTTAATTATTAAACCATCTAAATTTAATTTTTTTGAAATATACTGCCATAATCTGCCAACAAAATCTCGGTTGTGGTAATTCCTATGTTTTTGATCTCACAATGCTTGGCGAAAATAAATTTCATTTATTAATAATTCGATGTCTATTTTTATCTTATTATTATTATTATATGTCTCAAATAATACAAAAGAAATATTATATATGTATATATTATGACGCAGCAGCAATGGACAAAAACGATAAAAACGACAAAACATACAAGAGAAAGCACAACAAACGAAATTAGCTTCAAAACGCTTGAAAAATATCAAACTTGTTTGACATTAGCAAATCAGCTCGGTCCGGACTCGTATCGCATCGCTCGGCAACGGTTTGAATCGACCATGTGTTTGAACATGTACATTAAAATGTATGTGTTTAACAAAATAGCATGTACTCGCTCGGCATCGCTCTACTGTTACTCGCTTTCTGTGTGCACGTACACTTAGTCTCGTCGGATTTAAATATTTTTTCTACTAAAATAATTTGATTCTGAAGAAACTGAAATATATAAATAATTATATTCTAATTATTTTTTAGTTATCTTGTAATTTTTTATAAAGCTACTCAACAAGGCCAACATTTATAGTCCAGTAAATATATACCTACAATGAGAATGAACAAACTTTTAATATGCTTCATCAAGATACTTCAACCCTTTTGGACTAGAATTCGAAAATTTCTATTAAAAAGGAAACTAACACTATTCATCATCTTGGACTTTAGGCGGAGGGAAGTAGTTTTTCTTTATTCTTAGGCCAAAATATTCGTTATCAATTTTGTACAGATGAACTTAATAATTTTTAAATTATTTCATAAGTACCTGATATTTCAATTAGCAAAGACAATAAAATCATTCCTCTTACCCCATTTTTAATCGAAACTTTCAAATTATTATTTAAAAAGATTATCTGTAAAATGCCTATTTCAAAAATTTGACTATTCTCCAATAAATGTTATTTTTAGAATAAAAATGTAGATCTATGGCCGTATGTACAAAGACTTGATTAACCAAAACAACTTTAAAACACCTTTTCGAGTAAATCACATAATCACTTAAAAAAAAAAAAATTATTAAAAAATATGAAAATTTAATCACTGATTTACATTTTGATGGATTACGTACGTGATTCGAATTATCAATAATTTTTGCCAATAATTTTCATTTCCATACATTTCCGGATTCAAATTATAATTATTCATATAAATAAATTGGTACTTTATTGTTTAAATTTCAGTTAATAAATTTATTATTAGTTTACCTTTTACCTAATCATAATAACTACCGACCAAATTGGTACAGTTCAAAAACATGTAGGTAGATACACCTAACCTACGTAATGAGTCAGTGAGTGGCGTAAAATGAATTTGTGCTATGCAGTAAAATGTAATTAAATTTAGTTGGGTTACACCACTGTACTCCACTGGCGTAACAATTATTCAATTAAAACAATGAAAATAATTATTACGGGTGATAAAACTGATTGACTTGCCGGTGTTATGGTGGGTCGGTTTATGTTCATTTAGAAAATCAAATAATATGTATGATTTTATTTAGCTTAATTTGTTAGTTTGTGAAATTATATGATCGGAAAATTATGTAGGTAATGATTGCGAATATCGTAGCATATGGAATGATCATGTAATTGTTGATAAAAATTAAAAATATTTTAAGAATAAAAATAATATTGTAACGAAATTGAGTAGATACATAGAGCATCATCCAACATCTGAAAATGTTGAATTTAATTAGAGCCTAATAAAGAAATCTGAATCAGAAATTACAAAAGAAATTATTTTAAATGATTTCAACTAAAAGAGTTTCATTATATTAATTTACTTTTTTATCTGCAATTATTCTGCAATCCTAAAAATGAACATTCTTCACCTTCAGTTGCAAATTGTACACGCATATAGTACTCCGTAAAATAAGTTTCTAAACACAAATTCCATGTAACTTGGCCGATTTTTGGCTCAATCTACATCTCATTCTCAATGTTCACTTTTTTCTTTAGTAGAATAGCAGTAAGTTTTAAGGGCATTTTCCAAAAACATTTAAAAAATGCGTCATTTTATATCTATTGTTGGATTTGGAAGTCTACATGGTTCTCCTGAAATTTTTTTTCATATCTCTATTTATTCTCAAAATTTAACTCCCAAAGCCAAAATTCAACTTTTTTATACTTCAAATCTATAATTTGATTACCACAGTCTGTCTTTGTGTTAAATTTCAAATTCCAACGTCAAATGGTTTTAGAGAAAGAAGGAAGGACGAACAGACATCGACGTAATTCCGTAAGCATTCCGTTTTGCCAATTTTTGTAGGAAACATTAAAAATAAACTTAGATTAGTTCACTGTACGATTCAAAATTTCGGCTAATAGGAAATAGATTTAGGTAGCTATTAAAATTTGGAAAAAATTTTAAATATTAAAAAAAAACACAGCTCAAATCAGACGTTAAAAAAAGGCGACTGAATATTACGTTCCTTGTACCTAATCTTTGAGTAAAAAGTTTCTTTGATACAAGAATATTTGATATAGTTCAAAAATAATTATAATATACTAGCTGACCCAGCCACGCGTTGCTGTAGCTCAGTAGTTATTACTGATTGAATTAATTTTTTCTTATGATTTTGATAGAATCAAATCAATATTTACTAATAAAGCTGAAAATAGTTTAGCCAATTTTAAATTATATGGGATTGAGAATAGGCGCGAGAATAAAGTACTTCACTTCGCTCGCTAAACAGTTCAAAATTCTATAAAAGGTTAATCCCATGTAATGCTTCGCTCCGCTCGCCATACGATTTACTAATAAAGCTGAAAATAGTTTAGCCAATTTTAAGTCATATGGGATTGAGAATAGGCGCGAGAACAAAGTTCTTTGCTTCGCTCGCTAAACAGTTCAAAATTCTATAAAAGGTTAATTCCATGCAATGCATCGCTCCGCTCGCCATACGATTTACTAATAAAGCTGAAAATAATTTAACCAATTTTAAGTCATATGGGATTGAGAATAGGCGCGAGAATAAAGTGCTTCGCTTCGCTCTCTAAACGGTTCAAAATTCTATAAAAGGTTAATTCCATGTAATGCTTCACTCCGCTCGCCATACGAAAATCGGGGTTGATAGTAGAAGGATGAAAATTTAGGGTTGCATGTATATTTTTATACTACATCATAAAAAAATAAAAAAATTTTTTTTCTAAAAAATATAAAAATAAAATTTGCGGTGGACCACCCTTATTACTTAGGGGTATAAAAAATAGATAACTGCCTATTCTCAGACCTACTGAATATAATATGTAACTGTATAAAATTTCATCAAAATCGGTCGAGCCGTTTCGGACGAGTATGGTAACGAAAACTGTGACACGAGAATTTTAAATATTAGATGAACTGAGTATCAAAATATAGTTCTGTGAGCTCATTGACTATAAATTATAATTGCGAAGCCTAGGTGGGACGTATATTTGATACAGAAACGTTTGCTGAGTATTTCATCTCCTTTAGGCTGCAAAATTAGGAAAACGCAAGTCGCACCAATATTGACACATTATATTTTACTATCATCAAAATTACTCATTCTATGACAAAATCAGTTCTGTATACTTTCTCATAAAATTAAATTATAACATAATAACAGTTAGTATAAAACAAAAGTTGATCAATATAATATTGGTAGTTTTAGATCTTAGTTTCGGAAAATCTGATTATAAACAGAACCGACAAACAACACCACCTCCTCTGAACAAGGATCGTACAAGGATAGTTTGCCTGTTGGTTCATAATTACGAAGCAATTGAATGATAAAGACGAAAGAGGGTAAACAAATTTGTTAGTAGAACGCATCGCATCACCACAAAACATGGAGGATAACAGTATGATTGTATATACGACCATTTTATAAAATGGTATAATACTATTTCCTTTAAGTATAGCAATTTTATACACAGTGAAGTGAAAGGAAAAGGGATGCAGGAAATAGTTTTAGGATCAGCTGAAAATTTACAATTAGCGGGAAAAGTGGCAATACTTAGGTCGCCAAAGAAATAAAAATAAATGATACGATAGATTTCTGGACTTACAAAATTGTATCGCATAAAAGACGGTTTTATGCAATAAAATTTTGTAAGTCCAGAAACACAGTGACTGATTGATTTTTGTTTCAACTGATGTCTTCCAACTCATTTCTTCTGTCGTTCATAGTCGCCTAATAGGCATACCCGGAAGTTTATGACTGTTTATTTTTTTCTGCAGATGTTTCTGGAATTCTTTGTCGAAGCGGTAATTTCTGTTTGCGTGTGCAACAGGAGGCTCTACTATCTCGAAACGCACGTGGTTTCGAGAAAATTTCTAAATTTTTTCTGAGCAATAAAAAGTATCTTGGTAATTTGTTCCATAGAATTTTTGGATAACTCACTGCACAACTATCGCTTAAATCATCGTTTTTTCTGAACACCTGTTTGACAGAATAGTATGCATTACAAACCTGTGTGTGACTCAAAGCCAGGAGATTTGAATTGAACTCGTGTTTGGAAGGTAAGTTAGCGTTAACTAAGAATGCGCAATTTGATGCAGTAGAGCCTCCTATTAAACCCGGGGTCCTCCAGTCGTGGTCCCAAGTGCCAACAAAGTTAAATATAAATTTTATAGAATTTAAAAAATTGTTATTCTTCTATATTTAAGTTTTCTGGTACGGATATACCTACATTTTGTTTGTACTTCGAAATAACATTAAATTTCATAACCCAGCAAGAAGAATCCCTTCATCCTCTCCATTACCAATTTGATATAAGTATCTAAACGTCCATCCGATTAAAACCACTGTATTAATTAGAAACGAAATGGACTGTTATATTGTCGGGCCGGCTAATCAGTCAAATGGTTAGGGTTATATTGAGGTTTTGTCCTCAACGCACTATCCCTTTTTACCGTTCGTTTGGCTACATTTCCTTGTCGGTGTGTCAGTTTGTTATACATCATCAATTTAACTTGATTTCTTCAAAAGTTTCCACATCTTTCATCATTTTGCTTTGTGTAAACATCTTTCATGATCAATTTAGTTTTCACTTAAAATACAATGAAAACCGTAGGTATCGGTTTGTAGGATTGCAATTTTATACGTACTTGTAAATCAATCAAATTGGTTGTATAGAGTCAATATTAATATTTATAAAAGATAATAAATAAAGGGACAGTACTAGTAATACGATACATATTTGGATTTGTGGATTGAATCTACTGAAACAATTTTTTTTTCTTTTTTTATCACTACAGCAGTTGGAATTTTTACGTTTGTATATTGCTTCAGAGACTATCAAATATTGCGATCACTTTTGAAATATGAAAATTGTTTTCCCTCTGGATGTTTTACAGCGTACTGAACAATTTTTTTTTCGTGTCTGTCTGTTGGTCCGTCTGTATCTCTCGCAAGTGGGATAACTTCAGAATTGTTCGATCATTTTTGATTAAATTTTTAGAAATTATGTGCAACTTGGTTCCTAGATTGCCCCCTACGATTTCATTTCAGTCGTAATAATGGTAGCCCATTCAATATCGATATTTTATTTACTACTAGTTCTTATGTACATACACACTTGGAAAAATTTTTTCCGACTTCACCACCATATGGACCGGATAATTTGTTCATTCAGCTTTAATCTTCTTTTTTTTATACATTTATACGACCACTTCTCCCTGAGATATCGGGTTTTGAATGGAAAAGGATCATTTCGTCTTGGACCATCGATATCTCAGCAATCAACGACCGCATAGAAAACTGAAAATGGGTTTTAAAAACTTGAATAAATTCTCTACAAGGATTAACCATTGTTTTTTTGAAAAAAAAATTTTGCATACTCTACATGAATTTGAAAAATTAAGAAAACAAGAGTTTTGGTGGCTTTTTGGAAAATGAAGCACTAAATTAAAAATATCGAGCAAACCATTAATGTTAAGCGTGCCTTTTACAGCTCAGTATGCCCACAAAAACCCCACAGAGTTTCAATTTAATCCACTGAGCCTTTCTTTTGTTTTAATCGATTGAATTTTTGAAAAAAATTAAAGGATTATTTTTTTGATCTTAAACTTTCATAATCTTTAACAAATTAAAAAAAAAAAATTTCTGTTTTTTTTTTCACATTTTTATCAATATCAGTATTTATATGTATAAAAAAAAAGAAATTTTCTAAAAAAATTTTCAAAAAAAAAGTGTTTTTAAAGATTTTTCAAAAATTTCTAAATTTTGTAATATTTCTAAATAAAAACCCCTATTATTATTTTCTCAAAGTATCTTTTAAATAAAAAATACATTTTATAAGATTGTAGAAAAAATTTTGTGTGTAATTAGAGCATATATGACATTGCCGCTCTCATGAGATTGACGCGCTCCACCATTCTTAATGGTGTGGCAATGTACGAATTCGCACTCTTAATACACAAATAACTATTACAATGTTTGTTTTGAATTATTTATGAATATGTAACTTGTACTGTAGAAACGAATACTGAATGTCACACTTGACAAATATTTTGCAATATGTTAAACCAACCCATTTTGACACTATCACAGGCAACTATAAAGTTAACTTTTTAATTGATAATTTGAAAAAGATATATAGGTATTACTATTTTGACAAGAATCAGATAATGTAGGTCGTCTGCAAAATAAAGTTTTTCTAATTTATTAAAATTATGGAGGGTAGATATCAGGAGCACCATCTCTGTATCAAAAAGTGTCCATAAGAAAGGCGTAAATAGTGGCGGCGCTACTGTAGCAAAAGGGAAATTTAGAAAAGTAAACAAGGAAAGAAAGACATCCGCGTTGTTATATAATTATCGTTTTTTTATTATAATTGTTACATATATAATAGTTTTATTATTTTAAAAATTTTTATAAAATGCAACACAAAAAATTCACTATACTCTTTTGCTACTCTAGCGCTATTCTGGCGAGTTTTTGAACTGTTACTTAGTACTTAAAACGGGACACTTTTTGAACTATTGTTCTATTGTTTTCCATACAAGATAGTCCTCCTTATATTCTATACTCCATAATCAAAATATTAAATCCAATAAAATCAATATTAGAAAATTATTTTTCCAATATCCGATAACAAAATAAATATTTCATATTTAATTAAAAATTAAAAACAATATTATATCAATTCATATTTTTTCCATGATTGTATAAACTATTTCAACTTTAAATAAAACTATTTGATCAACCATTAGGAACAGATGATGACAATTGCAAATAACATAGCGGAATGTTTTGTTTAATAAAATTTTATGATTATATTAATGAAATAAATTGCTTACGAACAGTTTTTCGCACTTTCCTAATGTTACATACATATTAGTTAATAACCAAAGTTCAGTGACAGTAGCGTACATAATGACAGTCAGTCTACTTTCATGCAGTCATAACAACATTAAATTATATATTTCCGCGTAATCTCTTCTAAGTGCCAAACATACACACTTAGTCTGTACGAATGTATGTATATAGCAAGCAGTGGGGTATTTATAGTGCTATAGGGGGTAACTGCCTATTTTTGTCTACAATACAAACGAGTCGAATATGTTACTCGGGGGAAAAATTATTTGAAATGCTAGATTACATTACGCGTACTCTTTTTTAATTTAGTAATTGAATACTACGTCATAGAGCTGCTGCAATGGCGTATAACTGTAATAAAAAGTAGGAAAAATAGATAAGGTGTTTCGGTACGTAGACCTACTATTGCATTACAAAGTACAATTAAAATGAGTAAAAGCCCGCATCACACGACGCTTGTTTTACTGCTATAAATTGGCTATCAAATTTCATTGCTGAATTTTAAGCGAACTGCTGTGCTACGAACTGTGACCGCTCCTCTGCGATACCGGCTGCATACGATGTAGATTGTTCCAATGCGTCACTATCGTCTCTCATTAGTGGTGTTAAACGGATGTCCAGGCAAGAAATCTGACTTAGGGGTATTTCCCGAACCCCTGCACAGTTTACTATATTTATGTGTCCTAGCGGTAAATTTAATTTTGGGGTCAAAAAAAAATTTATGTAAAACTTGTTGGGGAAATGATACCTAAAACACTTTCAATACAATGATTTTCTTTTATTAGATCATCTGGAAAGTTCATGCAGTTTTTGCAGCCGCCGAATGAATTCACATTTCTTCAAGTAGCAACCGCAAACGAAAAAGCAACAAAATGTTAATGTTAGGCCGATAGTGTTGCTTGTAATATGTATCATATATCTTTAAACAGTGTTTAAGTAATTTTTTTTCTTTGTTTGCTAGTAATAACGCCCAATCGAGTTTAAAAGAGGTATTAATGCAGCCGATGCAACAAGAAAAATTTGTAGTGTTTATGGTGATGATGCGCTTTTTGACAGAACTTATAGAAAGCGATTTGCTAGATTTCAAAAGGGTACTTTTTCTTTGGAAGATGAAACTCCCTCTGGTCGATCTGTATGTATTGACGATGAATTTATCTGTCAAGAAATAAAGCGAAACCTGATACAAACTGTTAAGAATTAGTGGTAACTTTTGAGCATTCGAAATTAACAGTTTTCGGCCATTTGAGGAAAATCGGGATGGTCATTTACACCGAAAACGGCACGAACTTTCCGGATGACCCAATATATGCAACAAGCTGGATTTTTCTGACGAAATTACCAATCACTTAACTACCAATTCAAAATGGATTAATAGTAGTAAAAGTATGGGGAAGCTCAAAGCGTAAAAGAAGTGGTTTAATTTGGATTCAATTTTAGTACTTCTTTTTATAAGAATTATAATTTGGAGAGTTGGATAAAAGACACCAAAAGGGTGTTGACACCAACGTTAATTGATATAGCACGCAACTACATAGTTAAATTGGAACCAGACTGTAATTATTCATGAAAAAAGCCCAATACTGTATTCTGTAACGAGCTAATGAAGCTAAGAATATTATTTGAACTTGCCATTCGGGTTACAAATTAACATCCTAAATTAAAAAACCTATATAAAAATTATGAGTTTAAGTAGTTGATGTCATAAAAAAATTAATTTTCTCAATAAAAATTTTATATTTCATTAAAGATCACTGTTAGATTAAGAACATATTTAAATCAGCTTTGAACAAAATTTAAATTTGTTTGTTAACTTACCATAGTACAATACAATTTTACAATAGATATACAGACTTATCTCTATGGTATCTCTACCTAAATACATTACGTAAAGGAACTTGTCTATTATGTATGCATTATATTAAAAATATTAAACTAGCTTGGTAGTAAGTAGATAGCTAGAGCTGATAGTACTTGCTAAAACGGCGGAAATACATAAAAATAAGAAATAAAGGAAAAAGCATAAAGAGATACAATATAGGTGGATACATTGGCATAATATACACAGTAGTAATATTGATAATATGAAAAATTTTTACGGCCTCACAATTTTATACCTGATTATATTAAATTTACTTTGATTATATTAGAAAAATTCTTCTTCATTTTCATGCTTATATATGTGCATATGTAGCGCGCAACCATATTGAAAAACTTGGCGTGCAATATTGAAAATTGTACTCTGTGCCATCATTTTTATGCTTCGCAAAAACTGATAGAAAAAATTACGTGGACAATTTCTTTCCAATGAGACAGATTTATAAGGCTGACGAGCACCAATTGACGATTTCAATTACAATCGACTCTCGTTAATTCGAAACTCGAGGGAATCTTAATATACTTATTACGAATTATAGAGAGGTTCGAATTATCGCAGATAACAGTTTTAATTTTTTAAGCATTTGCGATGAATGAACTTAAACTTTTCTCAAAATGTTCTTACAATCTTTCTGTCTCTTTCTCTCTGCAACTTCGAATTGTCGCGGGTTGGACGCCGATGAGTTCGAATTAACGCGTGGTTTTGTTACCTAGCAATGATTTTTTCGTTCGAATTACCAAGTGTATAAAAATCTATTGTTTTAGTTCGAAATATAAAGAAATTTTGAAGGCAACTCGTGATACCTTTGAATTATAGAGAGTTTCGATTTATCGAAGGTTTGAATTAACGAGAGTCTACTGTACTTTCTATACTAATGTAGTATTTTCAGTTGTGGAGTATTTTACTAAAGAAGTATTGAAAATATTCTCTTAGGAGTAAACAATTGCTCGTGTGCACCACTCTGGAGTATTATACTAAAGTAGTAAGTAAGGGAGTAAACAAAGCCAAAATATACTCCTAGCCACTAGCAGGAGTATGTAAAAAAAGTATTTTTAAAAAACATTAGTGACCTGCACTTTTGTGCCTTCTTTTCGGCTTATTTTCATAATTGAACATTTTTTGGTGTTTTTAATTAGATTTTGTAATATGCTAATAAAATTGTATTAAATATTACAGTTCGTTTCCAATTATTTGGGGGCAAATTAACCAGGCTGAATGTGGAAACCCAGCCGCTGCATGCGTACCTGATATATTTTTTCTTCTAAATAATTTTTAAACGCAATTAAAGTCAAATAGAGAAAAAGAAAAATGATTAAAAAGTAAAGTAGCTGGAGGCATCAGACATTTCTGTTTAACTTGGTAGAATTATTATTTAGTCATTTTTCTTTTCTCTATTTCATCTTGTTTCCACCGCTTTAGTTTGCTTTTTACGCATTCTGGTTTTCTGATTTTTTTAATGAACTTTTTTATGACAAGAAGTACTTTTCCAGTTTAATTTTGGATTAACTATGAATTTAATTTGTCCGTCTTTGTTCCCCCCATTACTGCATCGAGTAATCGGTGTTGACTATATTTTGACAATATCGATGGTGTTTTTAATGAAAATAATACGTGTGAGTCTATAGTACGAACTGCTCAAGCTAGAAAAGACAGGCGTGTATACACTCAAGCTATTTATTTGGAGGTGGGGGCGGAGGGTATGCGCGTCAAATAAGAAAAATGAAAGAGATAAAATTTTTTAATGAATTTTCAAAATTTTCAAAAAAAAAGAAACTAAAAAACAAAAATTTGTTCTATGAAAATTTTTTGTTTATAGTGGATGCCCCCAAATCATCATTTTTATATTTTCCTGATAAAATCGTTATGCTACATCATACATTTCTAATAACTAAAAGAATATTTGGAGAAAACTAAAGTAGCTGAAACTAAAGAACTTGTGAATGAGCTCTTTGAGCAAAACTAATGTAGTAAAATACTAAAGTAGTATAATACTTCCTTAGTTCTAACTAAAGTAGTTTACGAAACGAAAGTAGTAAATTTCTTTGATTTGGAGCTCGTCAGCCTAATTAGAGTAGAATGATGTTGTCAACTTTGTATATGTTTTTTCAAAAGCTATGTTCTTCTACTTCTAAAGTTGGCAATTTGAAAGAGTTCAATTCCTGCACTCTCAAAACGCTTTCTTTGTTTAGACATTAAAAATTTCTTTGGTTTTGCCTATAACTACTGAAAAAAGTCCCGCAAATATTTCTCTTAATCGAAAAAATATTCAATGAAAGTTTTAATTTCTGAATAAAGAAATCGAGACATTTTTTCCTTGAGCCCGATTTCCCTAAAAGACATTTTTGCTACGAAACAGAAATTCAGCTTCTACGGAACTGAATGACTCTGATACATCTTGAAAAAGAATTAGATTTCCGAAAGATAAGACAAACAACACTTCCAGTAGGAATGATTTTGTTATATAATTTTTGTTTTTTTTTTTTTTTTGAAACAGAGTATAATGTATAGTTACAGTACACATAATTTCAGAAATAATAAGAACCGTGCTCAAGTTAGAATTTCGTCTACCTTAAGGGTTGCCATAAACTATCATTTAAACTACTTTTAAATAAAATTCATAAGGTACTCCAAAAAGACGAAAAGTAGGGTTTTTTGGGTCACTATTCAATTCTGTCTGTAACTCTCACACAA
Source organism: Brachynemurus nebulosus (assembly GCA_035578155.1). Classification (NCBI taxonomy): domain Eukaryota; kingdom Metazoa; phylum Arthropoda; class Insecta; order Neuroptera; family Myrmeleontidae; genus Brachynemurus; species Brachynemurus nebulosus. The sequence continues at coordinate 36,037,474 of JAPWDM010000008.1, read as the reverse complement.
AGAATTAGCAAAATTATTCAAATGCAAACTATCAGTTCCCGTATTAATACTCACTGCATAAAACACGTGGCATAAGGTATATTTCAAACACCACTCAATAAAAATCTGTTTTTTTTTCGGGTATTTTATTTTTACGTACATACTATTTAGTAACTAGTAACAATAACAAACAGTAACAGTAACAATACGTATTTGTTAAGTTACAATAAAGGATCACGAGAATATAACCATACCATATTAGGAACGACAGACATTCTCCATCCGTTTCTATCGTACGTTTTCATTTTATTAATAATAAAAATATTATAATAAGAACCAGTGGCGTACTCAAAAGGTTTACGTTTTACTAGATAAAATTAGATTTTTCAATTTTAGTGTTTCGTATACCAATATGGCAATACGGAACATCCGCATGAAATCAAGTCGATGCCTAGCACAGAGGTAAAGTGTGGTGACTCAGTTATAGACGTAACGTATAAAAAGTCCAATTTTGATTCTGGGGATTCGTTTCAAAGGGTAAATTGGGTAATGGGGAAAAATTTACGGCCATCAAATTAAATCAAAAATATCAGGACTAAAAAATTTTAGCACGTCATATCAAATACCATATTAAAGGGATCTTTTACAGGTGTTGTGCTATAAAAAACACTTTTTTGGAATTTTTTGGGGGGAAACTATTTACTGTAAAAAAAACTCTTTGTACATTAAAGTACATACGTGTAATTAAGTGTATCTTGAATATTTTTATTTTTATTTTTGATCAGCCATCTGCCCTTGTAAGCCTGTTAAACGTCGTTTTTAGAATTTTTTTTGGAGAAACTATTTATTATTATAAAAAAAAGTTTTATTCATTAAAGTGCATATAATTAAGTATATTTTGAATTTTTTTCTATTTGTCTAGCCTTCCATCTGCTCTTGTAGCCTTATTGAATGTCACATGTAAACTTTGCAATTTAAAACGGTCCTAACGATTAAAATTAAAAAAAAAAAAAAAACTGTAAGTTTAATTGGACTAAAATTAGATGCATTCTCTTTATTATGATGTTTTTTGTAAGACTACCTAGAAACAGCCATTAATATAAAAAATTCGATCTTTTAGAGCGCCTGAAAAGTCAAAAAACAGAGCAATTTTTTTTACTTTTTTATTTAAAATGACACCAAAGAAAAGTGTGAAGTCTGATGGGCTGATTCTAAATAGTCTTACAGAAAACACCATGATAAAGAGAATCCATCTAATTTTAGTCCAATTAAACTTACAATTTTTTTTTTTTTTATTTTAATCGTTATAGGACTGTTTTAAATTACAAAATTTACATGTGACATTCAATAAGGCTACAAGAGTAGATGGAAGGACGGAGAAAACTTAATTATATATGAAGAACGGAGATACACTTAATTATATGTACTTTAATGAACAAAACTTTTTTTTCATAATAATAAATAGTCTCCCCACAGAAATTCTAAAAAAAGTGTGTTTTTAGCACATCACTTGCAAAAGAGCCCTTAAAATACCACTTACTGTACGGAATAATATGTGTATAAGTGCAGCCTGCTCTTGACTGATTTTCTCTAAACATTTATTACGATATATCACGAAAATTTTCATGGTGCACTCATAAACATGTTTTGGCAGTCAACAAATTTAAATAAGTTCTCAAGAAAATATCAAAGCCTTAGAACAAAAAAATTATATTCCCTGTAATATTTAAGATGGAAATTTTTTTTGCTCGATACGAAACATCTTCAATCAATTTTGATAGCATGTAATTAGATAAACGGTGATCTAAAATTATGATAAAATATAATGAAATTATTATATTTATAACTAACAGTTACTCTAACTTATCTGTGAGCATTAATCAACAATATTATTAATTAGGATAATCGATCAGTGTCACTAGAACTATCTCTATGTTTTTTTCTTATAAAATAACAAATACTTTAGTGGACAAAATCCGAAGCATTCTTAATAATAAGAAATAATATAAAAAGATCGTCCAATGCGAGCCGACACGCATTAATTCAGGGTTCCTCAGTATTAGCTAAAGTTTCCACATAGCTTTTGCTATATTTAACTACATTTTTTACAGTTTACAAATTCGACAATGTTATTTTCCCATGAAATATCGTTGATTTACCATGTAGTTCAGATAAATATCGACAATTTCTTAAGTTTTAGATAAATATTTAAATAAAAACTTTTATAAAAACCTTTTTTTCATAAAGCTAATCCCGTTATAAACCAGAACGAATTTTCGCGGACTGGTGTTTGGGAGACTCTGATCTAGGAGATCTAGGAATTTATGTAGTAATTTTGGGGATGTAACAGACGAACGAACGAACATAACATGATGAAATTACAATTTTTTTCGAGATTGTTTTTCCGGAGCGCTAAAAATGTAGGACGCATATTACCTCAATAAGTTATTTTGTCCCACGTAACTATTACAAAAATTTTAATTCGAACACTTAAAGCACAATGGAAAGCATTGGACACTTTACCCTATGACCATCAAAATTGACTAGTCTAATTTGTTATCAACACTGAATCCATAACATAATTAAAACAGAATTCATGTGTCACGAGCATTTACTTAAAACAATGCAAAAGTTTAATAGGCACATTTAATTTGTCAAAATATTTCCAACACTCCCCTATCTTTTAAAAGCCACACCATTTAAAATTTTCTATAATTACAATTAGTCGCTTTAATACTAATTGCCTTTTTGTGTGTTTACATGCGAACACATTTTAACCCTCTTTTAATTGTATACAGAATGGTTATAATATCGCGCTTAATTACTGATAAGACAAAAAAGTAAATGAATTATTTGATAGCATTCCCCTTCACAGACAAAAACTATGCTGGTAGCGCCGAATAGTGATATTAATGTGAAAAAATTTAATGAAAATATTTAAATTCATCTCAAAATGACGGTTAATAAACTTATAAATCACGCTATACACACTATATGATATGCCATGTTTATTTTTTTGTTTTTTTGGTTTCATTTACTCGTTATGTTTTGTTTAATGGAGGGTAAATTTGTGTTGTTAGGTAAAACACAGTCATTGTGTTAAGTACACACCTTCAAATCACATTAGTTTCATTGTATGTATGTCGTTGCATTTCTGTCCATCTCAATATTTTTCATATCTCACTCGCTCTCTTTCGCCACTACTATTCATTTCTGTTTTATAATCTTATTCGCGTGGTCGTCACCACGTATTTTGTAGCTTATATGAAATTTTTACTCTTTAAACAAAATTCGAAAAAAAGAAAAGTTATAAGTTACGGGAGATTGAGAGCTTAAATATCAAGTACAGTAGGTATCGTTAAAAGGATGTTCCAAAGAATTTTTTAAAATTATAGTTTCAAAGGGTATAGCCGGGTTTGTATGGGCAATGTGCCCACAATAGCCACTCATATATTAATAACTATACTAACGATATAGTGAGGTTATAAGTATAACTGATATCTACAACCTTCCCCACCAAAAGGAATAATTACGAAAATAACTAAAAAAATAGAAAATGAGTGCTTTCTTCAAAAATTTTTTTCTCGGTAACTACTTAACATAGGAAAGTAATTCCAAATCCACATCCAAGGCCAACACTATCGAGAATATTAGACATATTTATTAACGTCCCAGTTCTCGTTATTAAGGACAATACCAGTAATAAAATCCGCTCCAATGTTATTTTTGTAGGGTTCCTATTGAATGACCACTTCAAAAAAGAACCTACCTGTGTCTTACAGTAACTGTGCCTTAATGTACTTCAATATCACTCAAAGTTTCAGTCCTAACCTACTGAGCAGCCCTTCCAGTAGGTCCGACCCTAGAATTAAACATATCAATTGAAAACCACTTAGAAATGAAGGGTTGTGTCTAATAAAGGGTTTTTTCTAAATCTCCTATTGCTTTCGAAATAATCAGCAAAAATTATATATAGGGGAACTGTCCCTGATAGAAAGTCATATCAGTAAATATGTTGCCATTGGTAACACTGTAAGTACCCTATATGTAGAACTTTCATAGATCAAAACAAGACAGTTACAGAAATACAATAGAAAATAAAAAAAAATATTTTTTTGAATCAAAGAAAAAAATTTTTTTTCTTTGATCCAACTTTTCAAGAGTCAACGAAAACTTCAACTTTTTTTTAACAGTCCAAGAAAAGAAAATCAAAGAAATTTTTAACCTTGCAAAAAAGAAATTGTTTTGAGAGTTTAATTTTTAATTCTTATTTTGAAAAAGTCGCTTAAAACATTATTTTAAGTGAAAAACTTCGAATTTCTTTCAAACACTCTAGGTATATATTTTTGAACGGTCTTCGAGAAACCGATAAAGTAAGTTTCCGTCTTGATAGAAACTCTGAATTCATATTCATATTATTTTATAAATTATTTAAACCACATCATTCACACTGTAACTTTTGTAACTGCAGTGTAATTTTACAGGTATGTAGCAGGTTCGGTAGGTTTTGGTGCACCCACAGGACCGGCTTTAGATTTCCAGCTATAATTCAGATACATCGAATAATATACTTACGAACTACAACCTATTTTTCTGTTTAAATTAATGTTTTATTAATAACAAATTACAGAAGCATTTTTCTGTGATCCATTGCAGTGATTATAAATTGGGAATTTTCAATATATCTCTAATGTACTTTTAATCTTGGAAAAAGTATCGATTTTTATATAGATAAAACATTCTCATTAATTCGAATATGTATTTTTTCATCTGAACTATTAATAATAATGAATAACAATACACATCAATAATAGCTACATCAGTCATACGTACTAATTTATCATTTCGCGGCTAAAATATTTTGCGTTATCATCTATTTTTATTTGAATAGTTTTAAAATAATTAAAAATTGCATATGCAACTATTTTACAATGTTTATAAAGTTAAAAAAACGATATAAGATTTAAATTATATAATTACCAGAAATAAATAAATTTTTGTTATATTTATATTGAGTTTGTCCCTGGATTCTTCATCCTTTTTTAACTATGTAACGTGGGAAAAAGACAAAAAAATGAAAAAAACATTTTTTTATTATGTAACCGCAATGTAAACAAACATAAAAATAATAGCCCTATCTTTTTTACCCGCGTTTGTTTATCATTATTGTTATTAATGTAGACAGGGTAGGTACTGAAATAAATTCTTTTTAAGTAAGGTAGTTACCGTGTGACATGCTAGTAGAAAAAATTGCAAACTAAACTTACTTTATGTCATTATTGTATGTATTAATGAATAGACGTTGATACATACTATTTTTCATACGAACGTGTAGGCATACATTCAAACATAGTCTGTGCATACACGCTTATACTATCAAAATTTTTTTATAATAAATGCTTTGACATCGTTGTTAATTTACTAACCAACATATTAAGTGGTATGCATATGCGTTTGGACGCTTTATTTTTTCACCTGTACAAGATAGACAGGTGCTTTTTTGTAGAGAATTCGATTCCCTACAAAAAAAGTCTTAACACTTTTTAATGTATCTATCACCGTTTTCGCTACGTAAGCGGTAAAAGGTCAAACAAAAAATGCTATTCATAAATTTTCAATATTGTTTAAACAATAAATACGAATAAATCAGTTATTTAATATACAGAATTGCCAGACTGTTTCGGTTCAGTCGCTTAAAATTGGTGTATTTATTAAAATACTATAATTTCTCTGATGATATCTTCAATTCAAAACGATCAACAAATAATTCAATTTTTTCTTTACATTCAGAACTTATTAATTTTTTTTCCCTAGTTTTTTATTGAATTCTGTCGAGTCATTATACTGTTAAATACAAAATAAGGGTACATAGTCAGAATTTTGAGATCTAATACATGGAGTAGATACAAACTTTAAACCTAATTATCTTAACTCAGAAGCGATCAATCTTTCCCAAATTACAAGGACAATCAGATATAGCATTCTTATTTATACTATTAAAATCTGAAACTATTCTGTCGAAAAGTTGAATGTCGCGACAACTACCTTAAAGAAAATTTTTTGATTTTATCAAACATAAAGTAAATATTTTTCTTGTTAAAACTTGAATTCCAAATTTGACAATGCTACAGAAGCAAAGAAATGTAAGTACATTGCACACTAAAGATGTTTCATTTCAAATGCTTCTGTAAAAGGATAGATTTTAAGCAATTTTTAAATTAAAATTTTTCTTAAATTTTTAAGTACATCATTGTACGTGCAACTCTGACGCCTGATGCTACTATGTAGATATGATTATTCCCTATTTTATCTTTCATCGTTGCATTGTAAATAATTCGTCCATATGTCTTGTTTGTTTTGTTTATGCTTATACACATTGACCACCAGCCCGACTATAGCGCACTCTAACATTACACCGTCACAATCAATGGTGTGTAAAACATGAGATAGTGGAAGAAGTAGGTACTATTCCTACATACATACATCCTTTACATAAATAAAAACAGCCATGCTTCATTAAATTGCATTTATCTTTAATTGTTGCAACTATGTATGCATATATACAGTTGTATCTGTAGCATAATAATTATAACTGCTACGTTACACTGTGTAACTAAACAAAAATAAAATATTATTCCTTATGGCAATAACGGCAACGACAGTACGGTTTGCCAACAGGCAAAATTGTTTCTATGAACAAAGTAATAATAAACGCTTGGCTAAACAATTATTTTCATTTTAGAAATTAAGAAAATGAACTTTTAGAGAATAAAATATATGGCAATTAAAAAGTGTGGCAATTAAAATTGAGAAATGAATCTTGCATTTGATATTGTGCGACTAATAAGGAAAGGTTCCCAGGTATCCGCCTCCGATTACAATGCCGCTAAAATATGTTATTCTACGTCGAAACCTAACAGACACGTATTTTTTTTTTATCGGCGGAAAAACGGTTTGAAGGGGTGAAATAGGCCTTCAAAAATTGGGGTAAAAATTTAATTTTTAAAATATCTCGAAAACAGTAAGAGATAGAGCAAAAGTTTAAATTGGCGATATTGCTCTCTTTTAAAGAGCTACCTATCTATTGATATGCAATTTGTTCAATTGACATCAACAGGGGTGGTTGGGGGTTAAAATTTGGGGGTCAATTTTGCAAAAAGGGGGTGAAAATTAAACAATATAAAAACTTTGTTTACAGATTTGAAATCTACGTCAAAAAATCTAATTGACCTGTTTTCGGTCAATGTCTTAATATTAAGTCTAGGGGTAGTTAACTAGGGGGTGACTGTGTCGAACAGTCGTACTACTTGGGTAGATCAAGAAGTTCTTCTTGATGGAAAATAGTTTAAGACAATTAGAATAACGTAGAAATGAAATTTTCGATTTCAAAATTCAGTTTGAGCAACACTAGAGAAGGGGTGAGTCACCCTCTTAAATTACTTAACCCTCAAATTTTAACCCCCAACCACCCCTGTTGATGTCAATTGAACAAATTGCATATCAATAGATAGGTAGCTCTTTAAAAGAGAGCAATATCGCCAATTTAAACTTTTGCTCTATCTCTTACTGTTTTCGAGATATTTTAAAAATTAAATTTTTACCAAAATTTTTAAAGGGCGATTTCACCCCTTCAGACCGTTTTTCCGCCGATAAAAAAAATACGTGTATCTTAGATTTCGACGTAGAATAACATATTTCAGCGGCATTGAAATCGGAGGCGGACACCTGGGAACCTTTCCTTGTAAGTTCACTTTACACATTACACAATAATTTTTGTAGAAACATTATAATTGAACAATTTCAGAACTTTTAAAAGATATGCTCGCAAAGCTGATGAATGTAAGATCAAAGTTAGATCAATTTTCAGATTTTTTCGTTACCAAAATTTATTGTGACAATAGTTTAAAAAATTAATCGAAGGTTTAGGGTTCTTTTTCTCAGTTTTCGCGATAAAATATATAAGAATACAGTGTAAGCTGCACATATGTTAATAATTTACTATGCGGCTCAACACGTGATACCTTAGCTCCTTATATATCTTCTTTAAAAAAATTTTCGTTAAGTGTTGAATATAGGGCAATAAAACAACATTTATGTTAGTGAATGCTTTAAACATGCGGTAATACCACAAAATATGTAATATTACTGCCAAGGATTACCTTTTCTACTTCATTTTTCTTCCCTTGACTGAAGAAATTTGCAGCCTAGATTGACTATTAAACAACGTGACCGAAGGAACTTTAGTAGAGTTTTCTTTTCCCTGTTAATATATACTTTTTAAAATTTCTTGAACCCACTGTTGAAAAGTTACGGCAGGGTGTAAAAAACCTTAATCTGAAACTCAATATTTTGCAAATGGAGGTCAGAAATAAAAAACGATAACAGAAATCTGACTTCATTTTAAGAGTTTAACAATACCGCACATGATTTGATACGTGAAAAAAATTGTTCATCTATACTTTTCAATACGAAATATCTCTTAAAAAATTAATAATTTGTTTAGTGGATTTTCGAATGAAAATTGAGCTTTCACAGTGGATGTCATACTGAAACAAGCCCAGACTGTAACAGAAAGTTTTGAGGTCCCAAGCTCTTAGGCGAGTTCTTTAGTCAAATACGTCCAATATTAAGAACCTCAAAAATATGAGATTTTTGTATAAAATTTAAAAGTTTTTGAAATTTTTATTATTTTACGACAAGGAGCGGAAAAATCACAAAAAGTACGCCTTTAAGCCACTATCCTATATGTACTAATGACAATTTACAATTAAACTGATAATTTTTAAATTTGAAAGGCTATGTATGGTTCCTTTAACACTTCACGTAAAACATTACTTCCATTACGACAATATTTTATTATTTATTCAATGTATCAAATTCAAATTTGATTTTGTAGTAGAAAACAGGGAACGGAAGCTTAATTGAAGGAATAATGTAAAACAGCATTAAACAGAAATTGCAAACAAGGGAACGGTAAGTTCACAAAAGATTTTAAATGCTTTTTTGGAACAAAAAAAAAATCATAATGAAAGAGGAAATGTTATGTTGAAAATCTGCATTAAGATCCTATTAAAATTAAAATAAAGGTAGCAATTTCCGCAAAATATTCTAACCGAAAATAAAAAATAAATACAGTGAAATCTCTTCATAACGAACAATAGGGATTATGCAAATTTTTTTCTGTTCACTGTTACGGTACTTAACAAATACTGCTTTATAGAAATTACACTTTTTACTCGTTGTAAGCAACGTGAAATAGAATCATATATCTTACTCTTTTTAAATAATAAAATTCGTAAATACGTAGAAAAGATTAAGGCATATGATTCTATTTCAATTTTGATATTTCTTACGACGAGTAAAAAGTGTAATTTCTTGAGTTCAGTGAGACAGATGCACAAAACCTTTCTAAGTATTATACTTCTTCGAAACTATTAGTATTAATACTCGTAACTGTTGTATATTAAAATATTTGAGTTTCGTGTAACACGGTAGATAGATTCTTCCTACGTCTGAAAAACAAAAATATAAAACTTTGTCAAAATATAATTTTTTTCTGTTGCCCAAAAGTATTTTATTGTAATTCAATAAGCATAAATTATTGAAAAAAAAAAAGATTTTACTGTAGTTACATTAAAAATTCTGAAACGTACATTACATAAAAATATATTCCTGTAGGTACATTTCCGCTTATTTATCTATAATCCATTTAAAAAAATATATAAAAATAAAAAAAAGAATATTGGAAAAAATCAGTTTTTATATCCTTAATTAGATTTGTTTATCCTCTTTCAACACATTACACAAATGAACATTACGTCCCTGTTCTATCGAATAATAAAAAAGAAGAAAATATCCTTAAAATACAAACAAACATAATAAATCATATATCTGTGTCTTTGTTTCGTCCTTCGTATCTTTACTGTGTCCTGTATTTATTGTTCATCGAGGGGAGCCTGAAGCTCGCGAAAGATGTTTATGAAATAAAAAGGGAATCAAAAAAAGAAGAAATATGAAGAAAAATTGTAAATAAAAAATCGACCATTTCTTCTCCATTAGGTGTACAATAAAATTCAAGTATAATCAATTTAATTCCGTCTCACTTACTCCTTTATATACACATAATATTACACTATAAGTAAGAGTGAAATGAACGACTAGAGAAGAATAACAATAAAATTTGTACAATGATATCATTTCTATTGCTATATTATTGCATTATAATCCTGAATTTCTATTGTTATCGAAAACATTTAATGCATGTCCTTTCGCCCACCCTCAATGTATCCTGTTGTGGTCACCCACTTGAAAAAAAATATATAAAAATAATGGATGGAATCATAATCCTTCATAGGTCGAAATAAAGAAAATAATTTCAAGGATAATTTTATTGGTATATTAATAAAACATATTTAATTGGATTGTTATTTGATTATCAAATTAAATCTATTACAACTTCTTCGATTGTCGGAGCCACACATCTTAAATAATTAAAAGCTCTTGGATAAGAGAAAAAAGTCACTTATATACGTACATCCATATGAAGGCTAGGATTATAATACCGCAAAAGAAAATTAAAGAAAATTTTTAAATGGTAGACTTTTTAGTAGTTACTATAAATTACGTATTAACCTTGGATGCTAGCTCGTCATTTCAGAGCATGTGTCGTTAAGCAGAGAATAGTTGAATCGCTTAACAAGTTTGTTCACAAGGCATAATGTACTATAGAAGTACCTTTTTGTCATAGCAGGTACTAGCAGGGAGTCTTTCCTGCCGTTGACACGGGGGAGAGGACGAATCTTTGTGACAATTCTCTTTGGAACATAAATATCTGAGATAGCAAACATTGAGTTTCAAAGCGATCACGCGAGCAGATTTTAATGCAGGCTGAAATTTTACGAGGGACTGGGTGTTAGCTATAGACTTTCTTAGCTTATGTGGAGCAAAACAGATGGCCTACACCCATCAGGCTTTTGAATTCAGACCAACATACATGATTCATTCAACTTCTGATGGTTGTTAACAGACCTATTGACCTATTGAAATTCAAAATGAAATGTCTGAACGAAATTTATACAGTCGACTCTCGTTAATTCGAAACTCGAGGGACTCTTAAAATATTATGAACTATAGAGAGGTTCGAATTATCACAGGTAACAATTTTAATTTTTTAAGCATTTGCGATGAATGAACTTGAACTTGTCTCAAAATGTACTTACAATCTTTCTGTCTCTTTCTCTCTGCAACTTTGAATTGTCGAGTGTTTGACGCCGATGAGTTCGAATTAACGCGTCGTTTTGTTACGTAGCAATGATTTTTTCGTTCGAATTACCAAGTGTATAAAAATGTATTGTTTTAGTTCGAAATATAAAGAGATTTTGTAGGGAACTCGTGAGACCTTTGAATTATAGAGAGTTTCGAATTATCGCAGCTTTGAATTAACGAGGGTCTACTGTACCACAAAGGGAGAGATAAACATACCTACGAAAAGACATAGGTACTCAATACTTAATTAATTTAAATGCTTAAATTCCATGATAAAAAAGTACACTACTTATGAACGTGACATTCTCACGGTAATAAATGTGATAAGTCAATTAACCTATCAATACAAAAATTTGGAACAAAATCCTAATGAAAGCAGCAACCTCTTCGGCTCAAACGTTTTGCAAAACTAATACAAACAAATTTAAAGAAAAAGTATACGTAATATATTAAGTGGAAGCTTAATTTCTAGGCCAATATACGCAGTAAAAAATTTGTGTACTGTGTAAAAACGACTTGTTACATTTTTTGTGTAAAATAAGTAAAACAGCCCTGTGTAACATTTAGTATTTGTGTTAAATTAAAATATTAACATAAATTTCGATTTGACAGAATAAAAATGTTAATCTATTCTGAACAACAAAAAATTAAAACAATATTTGTGTAAACAAAAATAATGTTATAAAGTACGCAGTTTTTTGTGTATTTCAACACAAAAATTTTGTTATACGTACACAAAACTCGTGACTCATAGCACCCTGTAAACACTAAAACCGCAGGGATTTCTTCGGAATTAACAGTCGCGCCACTCCTCAAAAGGATAAGAGTTATTTCCTTTACACCCTGTATATAATATAGACACACATACATATATATATTTATATATGTATGTGTGTATATATATTATATACAGGCTGCAAAGGAAATAACTCTTATCCTTTTGAGGGGTGACGCGACTGTTAATTCCGAAAAAATTCCTGCGGTTTTAGTGTCTACAGGGTGCTATGAGTCACCCCACAAAAGGACGAAAGTTATTTGTTTTACACCCTGTATATATATATATATATATATATATATATATATATATATATATATATATATATATATATATATATATATATATATATATACCGGATAACAGGATAACAGGATAACAGGGTTGTGTTACTTATTTAACACAAAAATTTTAACCACTGGTTTTTTTAACGCCGAATACAAATTTTTTTACTGTGTATTTACACTCAAACCTATTTTCCTACGGTCTTTTTTTGTCCGACTTTTATATGCGGTTTATAAAAAAAATACTCACCAAAAAGTATAATATGAACAAAATGCAAGAAAATGTCCGAAATTTGAAGATTCATTGGGGGTAAGGTTGGTTGCTGTAACTGTACACAGGCATTTTATCACATTTCATATGTATACATGGTATATACATTATTGCATCGTCCAGTTTCTTTACATATGTGTATACTGCAATTATAATATTATAATACACAATCTCAAGTAAGGGTGTCTACACAATCAATGAAATAAGGAATAAGAAGTAGGCCATCTAGTGACGTTGAGTGGAACTTTAACGTAACTGCTCATGGATAAAAATATGTAGGTACTTTTGTACGTCAAAATTCGTGATTTTTTTCACTTAAGTGACAAAAAAAGTCATCACGAACGTTATTTTTTCATGAATTTAAACCTATGGGCAGTTACGTTAAAGTTTCATTCAACGTCACTAGATGACATACTTCTTATTCCTTATTTCTTATTTCTTATTCCTTATTTCATTGATTGTGTATGACCCATAAGCTTACATGATTTTTTGTAACTGAATCTCTAACAAAATAACCTTAAAATGTAAGAAACTTGTTTCATTTTTAAACGTTTAATAAAACAATATTCGTCAATAACTGAAAAAAACTTATAATTTTTCTGTTTTGTTTAATAATAAGAATTACTCTCATCTTTTTTTTATAAAAAAAATTTATAAAAAAAAATTAAGAATTTGGGAAAAACTTTTAATTTAAAAAGAAAAATTTTTAACCCTCTTTTAAACAATAAACTTTATATGCACTACATAAATGAAACTGGAATATAAAAGTTACTATTAGTTAAGTGTCTCCCTTCTGCCTCGTCGCTTCAAGTGTATTGTTTTTCTTCTTTCATAACAATTATAACACTCACTTCATCATACACAAAAACCTTACACTGTAGAAAATTTAAGTAATCTCGCGTTCTTCATCGATAAGCAGCCATTAACGAACGATACGACTAACCACTTGATTTCTTAACCCATTATCACCGAAGAAGATGACACTAAAAGATACACCAACATAGGTATCTACTTAAAAAAAAGAATATATTATATTTTAAACGTAAAGAGAAAATATTTTTAAATATATGTAAGTACAAAAGATTAAAAAGGGAATTTTAATTTTTCCATCATTTTAAATAAGGATTTATTTATTCCAGTTTTTTTCGGTTAGTACGTATTATAAACATGGATTAGCAATGAGGCGGATAATTTTTAATGTTGCGGAAAGATGAGATGTTTCCATTTGTCTTTTTCTGAGAAAATTAATGTTTTGTTTATTTTGAAAAAAACGGAAAATAATTAAAATTTATTATTTTTGTTTTAATATTTTGAACAAGAAGACTTTTATAAGTTGGCCCATCTAGTTTTCTCTAAAATAAAAATATTACTGTTTTCAAAATGCTAACTAAAATTATTAGTCCTTTAACCTTTTTGAACCCCGATTTTAATTTTTTATGTAAAATGTCTAAGTATTTGTTACTGGAAAAATGATTTTATCTACGACTAACATGAAATTGCTTATTTACTGTACAAAATACCTACTATCTAAGTAAGCTATGTTTTACATACATCTGTGCCAGATTCTATACTTTACACACGCCTGTATACACACAAGGTTGACGATACACATGAAGAAAGGAAGTGGAGAATCAACATTTTTAAAATAACAAACTATGTAGATAATTAAGTACAGTCGTGTACAAAAGTAAATTATAATATGCAAAATAAACTGTATTGTAAATATCTGTATAATCGTTTAAAATTTGATCTGAATTATTTTGTTGCTTTCTATTGCTTCTAGAATTTTTAAAGCTTAGCCTTTATTTACCCCAGGCAAAGTTGTGGTGCCTATTTCTGGAATGTGTTCCATGTCGATCAAATGTTTGCTGAAAGCTGAATCGGCTTTTTTATACCTGTATCATCTGAAATGGACTGAAAATAAACGTGATACTTTTTGCTACGTAAAACGTTTGTTTTGTTATTTGTAAATACTGTTGAAATGTTTCCACACAAATATAAAAATCAAATGTCACTTGAATTACAATTTTAAAAAAATAGACATGTACAGACATGGTCTCGTTACAGTTTCATTATATGGTTACTTAATACTGTAGGGGAGAGACTTAATGAATGGGACGATTATTGAATGGGACAAATGAGTTTTAACTTGCAAGGAACCATTAGTGGAAATTTATTTTACATTCACTAAATGTCTTTTGTATAACTATTTTTATGTGCGATATATGTGTTAACGATTTTCCGTTTGTTTCAACAAAAATTAAGAAATACCTATGATTTTAAACAGAAAAAGTAACTTTTATTTTTTTACAAATTACTAAATATTCTATAATACCTAACCATTGTGCTTAGATTAATTGTATTAGTTGATTATTAAACCTCTTAGTATAGACTATAATTATACAAGTATTGTTTGCATTTGAGATTATGTACTTTTTATTTCTTGCCTTTATTTTATCACTTAACAAGGGATATTGAATGGGACATTATGAATATGACCTTGAATTTTGTTCTTGACTGCAAAATCAAGGTCACCATCGGATGCGCCGTGAAAAATGCTGAAACTTTTGTCCCCATCATTTATCCCAAAAATGCTCTTCCGCTGAGATTTTTGATCATTTTCATATTTTTACTAGCCTGTACAAACCGCATGAATTTTACATTGTATTACATAATATGTCCCATTCAATATTATTCTTGTCCCATTCAATGAGAATGGAATTACTGAATGGGACAAAAAGCTAATTTTTTTAAACAAAAAAATTTATTGTTATTTAAAAAGAATAAAATTTTTTTGAATTTAAAACTTAAAGTAATATTTGAAGTATCTTATGCCGCAAGAATTAAAATATTTAATTACTCGGTAAAGACGACATTTAAAAAAATGTTCCATTCATTACTCTAAAAATTAAAAAATTCTAAAAGTAACTAACGTAAAAGCTCTTATACCGGAACACTGTTTTTAGATATGTAATTAAACTGGCTTATAAAAATTGACAAATAAATTAAACACCCATTTTTTTTCTTAATAAGCATGAAAGAAAGTTTTTTTAATCCAATGAATATGTTTTTAATAAAATAAAACCCAAATATTTTTATTAATGTTTTTTCTTTTACAAAATGTCGACATCTATATCCAAACAAAGAAATATTAATGACACTAAGAGTTAGGAACCGATATACAAACAGACGTGTAATATGAGTAATATAACACATAGAGTGACATCTAGACGTCGAAGGTGCAAACATAGAATGATTTAAGTATCAGACGTAAATAAAGGATCCAAATTGTGTATTCAACAGAAATGATTTTATATATATATATATATATATATATATATATATATATATATATATATATATATATATTAAGTAAGTAAACATTAAATGTGAGGTGAATTTAAATTGAAAATAATCATTCTATTAATAATAATTGTTATTATCAGAGGTTTCTTTCAGAAATAACTTCATTAATATATAAATATCAAAACTGTTCGGATATATGATCGCGTTTCGGTATAGCGGCTTTTACGTTATTAAATAATTTTATTGATTTTCGGGAAAATAACCGTAACACTGATGTTTTTTGATCGCGCCCACGCAGGGAAAGTTCACGGAGGTTTATAGAAATAAATTTGGTTAACAGTATTATTGTTGTTTATTTCCAAAAAAATTAAAATTATTATTATTATTATTATACTCGTATATTTCCGTGTTTATGTAAAACAACGACATTGCGAGTTACTAAACAAAAAAATAAATAAATAAAAAATAAATAAAAACCATATTGGAAATATATATAATCCACCTTCTACATATTTCACTGTTTACTTTATTATAACAAGGGAGTGGAGCGTTCAAGGGATTAATAGAGGAGAATGGTGGTGGTGCGTGGTAATAAAAATGAACGTCATCCCTATATATACCTATATCTACATACGGGTAGACGTATCCCACCATGTTACCACGTATTAATGGAAATTACACATTGTAAATTTTATAATTAATTTTTTTTTCTGTTTACGGAACACAGTACGAAAATAGACTAGGGTAAGCAATGTTTTTACTGTACATGTGGAGATTAGTTTCAAAAACCAGTTTGTTCATATAAAATTTTCAGAATTTTTTGATTTGTTCTAAGAAAAATTTCTCTTTACAATATAAAATATCTCCTCCATTATCCCAGCGAGACTGTCATGATGCCAAAATATCCATATAAAACTTTAAGAAGTATGAGCTTTAGACTTATTAAAGTAGTAAATCTACGGCCATATTTTCTTTAATGCGACATTACTGGATGTAAGCAGGCTTTAAACATAAATGCTGCAAACATTTTTAGCGGCTTCAGCATCCCAATTAATGCAAAAATCAAATAATGCTCAAAAGATTCAGTTTTATCCTTGACACTTGATTCACTTGAATCGCTTTCTAATGACATAAAACATTTTGTCGAAGCGTTTAAATTCGACGTTTATTTTTAGGCTTGTAAAAAAAAGACATGACTTATTACTCAACCCTATAAAAATTAAAAAATAAAAATAACAGGTAACCTTCCAATTTTCACGTGAATATAACCATTAGCCAATATACAATCAACAATTTACTAAAGATGTAAACGTCAGATATAATATTTTGAGTTTATTTTGAAAGAAAATTTAATTTTTACAATTAAAAAATCATCTCTTAAGATAAATTTTCTCTTTCATAGATATAATGGAATATGGTGGCATTATTTGCGAAAACTTTGTACAACTTGTCTTTGAAAATTAAACTCCACATAATTTTTTTATTTGTTTGTTTTTTTTGTTTTTTTAAATACCATCAAACAACGACAAGATACGTAATTAAATTATTTATTAATACGCAGAAAAACAAAGAAAAAACAAAAATAAAACAGAAGCATAACTGAAAAAAAAAACAATATGACAATTAAAATAATTGAATTTGAATAAACACTTTTTATTTGATTAAAAATTTTTGCCGAAATTAATTGTTAATTAAATTAAAAATATACACAAAACTGAACTTTTGAAATGGTGATGAAAATATAAAGAGAATATGTTGATTTCAATTTTGCAATTTTATTTAGAAATGTTTTAAGCTCTCTCCAGCTATCATATTAAATTTAAACATGAAAAAATTTTTGTAACAGTGACCCTGTGTTTGCAGCATTATTTTGAATTAGCTTTCACTGGCGATCTTGTTCATGTGGTATTTACAGTAAATTATAGCTTGTCACGATTGAGAATTGTTAATTTTTATGAATTTTTCACAGGAATCAGATGCTTTTTGGGGGTAAAAAGGAGGCGACATTCTTCTCCGTCTTTATAACTATCCCTATGCAAACTTTCAAGTCGACTAGTTAAGCTGTTAAGGCAGTGAAAGTAAGTAAGACAAACAAACAAATTTACTTTCATATTTATGCTATTAATAGAAGAACAACATTCTTGTAAAAAAAGTTGTGAAATTTTCCATTTTCCCCAAAAATGTCTCTTTGGTAAATTTATGGTAAGGATTAAGCGACTGCAAATAAAAAATTTTTACAAATCATTTGCGATTCTTTTCAGCTTTAAAGTTGAAGTGGCAACATGTCCCCATTTTGGCGGGACCGTCCCGCGTCCCGTCGAGTTTTAAAAATGTCTCGCTTTTTAGAAAATATCTGCATTTCTTATTTTAAATGCACTTTAATAATATATTATCTATAAATAATTTACTGTTGAGAGGTTTGTGAAATTTCATTTTAAATATTAAAAATATTTAAAGTTTCAATTACTTTGTCAATTTCACTAGAATTAAGTAGAATTTACTAAACGCGTTTTCAATCTCGCGACCATCATCAGAGTAATTGAAGAAATGTATGTGGGAGTGTAATAAATACTCTTAAAAATGAATTTGGGAAAAACCCGTCATTATACTATTTCATATGAAATAGGCTGTACAATAACGTACCTGAAAGACGATGTTGATAAACCAGTTTTGAATAATAGAGGTAATTATTTTTATCTGTGTAAGGTAAAAATTTTTAACCAATATGTTTAAGAATAAAGGAGGGGTGTCCAAAATGTTAAAGTTGCTGAAATTATATTTTTTTCGTTTAGAAGTTCAGTTTTAATAAAGGTGAATTACTTAGGTCGTTTTGATCATTTAAAACCTCCACTTGTGGGTCACTGTTCAATCTATTAATTTCAAGAGCCTCCAAGAGATTCAGTTTTGTACCCTTTTGACAAATATGTAGAACTTTTGGTTTGTGATTTGTATTGGGGAAATGACCTGTTTCTAAGACGTGTAAACCAAAATTTGAGCTATGAATTTGAGATCCAACATGTTCCTTATACCTTGTCTCGAAGCTGCGACCCGTCTGTCCCACGTATTTAGTATAATATATCTATAATTTATTAATTATTATAGTGAATAAAATGAAATAAAAAATACATAAAAACAATCAAAAATATGACCGTGAGAGAAAATCATAATTTTTTTTTAAATAAAAAATTTAAAATATTTAAAAATCATAATGTTCAAATTATTGTTTTTTTACAAATAATTAATAATAAATACAATTTTGTATATTTATAGACAAGTATATGAATGTATACAAAAAAATATAATTTTTTGAATTAAGTATCGGTCTGCTTTCATAACTAAATTAATTTTCATTTCATCCCATTTGTCCCGCTTTGTCTCAATGAAAATGTGGTCACTTTATTTAAAGTGTCAAAATTTCTATACTTGGAAGAAAAATATTGTTCCTGAATTATTTCTTCTAAAACCGCAGCATTGTTATTTCAAAATTTTTAATATTTTTAAATAAGAACAAAAAAAGATCTTTCTACGGAGAATATCTGCCGAAATTAAATAAAACAAGCGAAAAAAGCTTTCAGCTTTTAACACAAATTTTGTATCTTTTTCACTATTCTTGTTAACGTAAATTAAATTTACTTTGTTAATTATAATAAAAAGAAAATAATTCTTTCTTAATTTAATATAGACATCTTCATTCAACGTTCCCCTAACAGGCCTATATTCGACAACCCATACGCAAAATGTGTCGTTCTTCTCGATTGCTAATATAATTATTTAAAACCCCTTTTTTTGTAATATAATCATTTTTCGGTACGTTCGTCAACGTACACACAATTAGGTAAACAAGACATGCACGATAACCGTACTAGGATATACAAACAGAATCCTATTTAGTAGTTAAAATTAAATTAGGAACAAGATGTAAGATAGATATGGCAAGATCACTTATTTCAAAACAGTACGAAAAACAGTGCTTTTACAAACTGGGTGTTAAAAATGAAGGGTCAATAAACTAACTAAAACAAACAAACACTTTTCTAAATATATACATGTATATCCTCGAATCGACCCTTAAAATAGATATCTGTATTTATCTAATAATAACAGCTAATATTTACGAGCAGACTCAGGTAGAGACAGTTTGTTTTGTGATTAAACCTGAAGAACACTGCTTTTTCGAACCTTATAACCCCGAAATCAAAGTAAACAAGTTGTAATTCGCAGAAATAGGCCGCCTCTAATAAAATTTTTGGCAAGGGAACAAGACACTAAATTGAGGTCATAATTCGGAAACGAATAATCATCGAAAAATTTTAAGAAAATATTTGAATTTTACGTAAAAAATTGCTAGGGTATGAGAATGTGTAAATAAAGGGTAATGGTAAGAGCTATTATATATTAGTCCCGATCAAACTTTATTTCACGCAACGCCATTGGAATTTTGTAAGTTTGAAGGTAATATTTCCTGCTGGAACTTGTTCTGACAACCGTAGTAGAAATCTTGCTTGCTGTAGGGATGGAACATGACGTCACTGTTGGTTTCGATGCGAGAACGTCTGCTAAATTTCAAACATAGAATCTTTTCTTATTTTTCGTGTCTGTTTCTCTGCTATATTTGGCCGGTAACCAATAAGAAAGTTCCACTGCCACATGTACCATAACTGGTAGACGATTGTCTAAAGGGGTAGTAAACGTATCGAAAATAGCACATACCCAGGCCAGGAATACATATCGTATTCAGCCAACATAGCAGGGGTGTCATCACAGTGCCCAACACAGTAGCCCTTTTGAAACCCAGCAACGAAATCAAACAGGCAATCCAGCAGCGAAACAAGGGTCATATGATGGTTAACTTTTACATATCAGTGTTATTGAGACATATAAAAATAAGGAGTATTACATCCCACTAAAAGCCTTAGTTAGAGGATCTAACTCCTTCATCTTATATAAGAACATACGAGAAAAGTTCGAGAGTTCGTGAAAGTCATGGGGTTAAAGTGACACACACTTTTATGCAATAACATTACTGTTTTCGTTACACTCCTAGCCATTATAGATTTCTTCTATAGAAGCCTCACTTCAAAAGTAATTCCTGTTACATTATTTCGATTTGCGGCGAATAGTTCCAGAATCTAACATGGCGAAAATATATGCAAGGATCTTAATCATAAAATAAAACAAGTTCAGTACACTCAGATAAGCTACACAGTGAACTCAATTATCGAAAGAATTACACATGGAAATATATAAACACTTGTATCAGAATATATTCAAATTTCCACTACTGTTTTCTCCATTAAGTTTTCCGCAAGTAAAATTACTCGTCGAAACAGAACGAAATAAAAAGGAAAACTATTTTAAAATGTAAATTTTTATTGCACGACAAAGTTCACATTTGAAGTGAAGTGAGGAACTAAGTGGATAGATAATGTTATGCATGTGACGATGTCCTTGTTCCGTTATGTCTTGAGTCATTACGAAGAAAATTTCACACAATGATAATTACTTAATTATGAAACAATTAAATAACGTTTTAAATTACCAGTTGTTTTTTTACTCTCAAGTTTTTTGCGCGATACTCACTCAACAAATGTTAATTTAAAATATTCTGAGAACGTGTCACGGAATAAAGTGGAAGAATTTTTTAATTTTATTTCAATGATAATGTTGATTATATTCGTTCATTTAACTTAATTTAAAATTTTACTGTACTGCTAGTGGCTACACCCGCAGGGCCGCCGGATCTATAGTTATTACGAGGGGGGGCGGCGGGCCAAAGATTGCTGTAGGCGCTTCTGCGGCAAAAATGTCAAATTAAAAAAATTTGGGACGTCGATATTTTTTTTTGCAAAAAGCAAGTGATAAGCAAGAAAAAAGGTCAACACTCTTCATATTTGCGTTCAAGCTGGATGGGTTCTTGGTGGTTTTAGGAAAAATGTAAAGTGGTGACCCTTTTCTTTTTTTTTTGCTCATCACTTGCTTTTTACAGAGAAAAATGTAAAAATATCGATACCTCAGAAGGGCACATTGCCCGCTGCCCCCTTTAAATCCGGCCCTGTATACCCGTATTCTCCTTATACGGAAGTTAAGTTATTATGTAAAAATACTACTAGGAGAATGGAGGTTACTGAGATATGTTGCTAACTGGGATGAACATAGGCTTCATTTTGACCACGGTGCAGCTTCTTTTGCGGTTTGGTTAAATTATCAATGGTACAGAAGCAGCTCGAAAAAGATAGCCGTGAATAGGCGCGTATACAAGGGGAAGGGGGGGATCAAGGAATCATGTATTTTTTTCACTAACTTATGTATTATCAATTTAATTTTCTGTAAGTATGTGCTAATAAAATTAAATAATACAGAACAGAAAGAATTAAATATGGGACGGTATAAGCATATACATAGTTTCTGGTGAGATTTGAGATTGAGTAACTCACTAACAATAATGAATCCTGTACAAATTTTCTCTCGTGTTATATATACCTAGTCAACAGAGACCTTCTATCACCAGGAGAACAGGCAAGATACAAGAGCACACATAACATTGCACCAAAAAATATAGGCTGGACTTATGTAACTATGTACTTTTTACAATGTTCAAAATACAAGATTTATTAAAATATTAAACCATGCTGTAAGAACAAATTTTAAAAGACTAAAAAGGGCTGTAATATTTTTCCAAGATCGGAAAAAGTCTCCCTACAAAATAAACATAATATTTATATTGAGTCGGAAAGATATTGTAAATCTTGTAATGTGTAAATCTACATATGTTCATTTGCGTCAGCAACAGTTTAGTCAACGCAAACCAAAAAAGCGCCCAAATGGCTCATTTTTTTCAACCTACTTCATTGTATAATTCTTTGGCGACTTCTGTTTCTTTTAAAGTAAACCTAATCTATGTTAGGCTAAACATACCTCTATTTCTTTCTCTATACTAAGATACTCTAGTTTAATTCTTATTGTTAGAAAATTAAACTATTTTCAAAATGAATCTGTATTAGTTTTCTAGTTTAGTTTGTATATAAATAAATCTGAAAATACTTTATAATCTTATTATAGAGAAATAATTCAAGTATAAACTTTAGAAGTAGATTGCAGTGTAACTGTGAAAAAAGTTCAGCCTATAGATACTGAGGAAGACTTGTGTTATATGTGTATTTCCCGGAATTTGGCTTCGTGTACAATATACGAATGGAAAGCTCCTTGAACACGAAATGAAAGACGACTGAATCAGATTAATTGGTTACCATCCCCGTAGCTATAATGTGATATGCGTACCTACACATGCACGTTTAGAACTGGTTCTTTTCTATCTAGGAGTGCGTTGTGCGATAAGTTATAACTGAAAGTTAGTAGGCTAACAGAACACTATGAAGCACCACTGAATGCGGTGACATGACATACACTTACAGTGAGGATAGATACTGTAGAACCATGGTTGTTATTGGACGTATTTTCTGTGTGGAATATTTATATATATTTCCAGTAGAAACTTTAAGTAAAAATTATATTTCCTGTTTGATATGTACCTACTTGTTTTATGTCTTACAAGGAAAGGTATCCAACTGTATCTCTCAAAAATTTTTGAAACTTCGGTGGATTGTAGATCTTATTAAAACTAATCAAGAGCCATATTTCGTTCGTGCCCATAAGCGGTTTAAGGGGGTGAAACTCACTCCTGAGAATTTGAGCTTTTTCAACTTTCTTAAATATCTTGGAAATGGTAAGAGCTTTGGTAGGGAAACTATATATATTTGTAAATGGCACTTTGAGACCTTTATTATGATACCAAAATTAAAGTTATAAAATCATTGGGGTTTCATTCCCCACCACAAACCCCTAATCTTATCAGGTAATTTTTGGTAAAAGAGGAGGCTATTATATGTAAATAAAAGAATTTTTAATTAATATATTTTACATCACACCAATAATGTAATTCTAAATGAGTATGATATCGATTTACATCGTTGTAACAATATTCTAAAACTTTAGTCTCTAGTTCACAATCAGTTTTCATCCCCAATTTTCAAAATTTGTTCAAGTATGGATGGTAGGTATAAAAATAGATATATTGACCAACGACCAGAAAGACTTGAAAATCCTGTAGCACATTGCTTTTTTAAAGAAAAAAAAAGGAGCACCAAAGTGTAGTTTATATGGTAAACCCGCTTTTATAATATGTGCTTAGTGTGAACAATACTTTTGATTTGAACATGTTTATGAATATTATCATTATTGTGTAGATTACAAACCTTAAAATATTGACAATAGTATAAATAAATAACAATAAATGAGTAAGTAATTAAAATTTGTATAGATATCAGTCAAGCATGGGGTCGGGGAGAGGGGATTACAGTGTTTTTTTTCTTTCTAAATTATGTACTTTAAAGTATATCATAAGTTTGTAACAATTCATTACTAAAATACGAGATTTTTTGAAAATATTTTTGCTCAAAAAGTTAAAATTTTTTCCAAGTTAATATTAGTAAAGGATGTATTTATGCAAAAAGAAATAAACTAGTGTGATGTAAAATATATTAATTAAAATTTTTTTTATTTACACCTAACAGCCTCCTCTTTTACCAAATAAGACTCGATAAAATTAGGGGTTGGCGATGGGGGATGAAACCCAAATGATTTTATAACTAATTTTGGTATCATAATAAAGATCTCAAAGTGCCATTTACAAATATATATAGTTTCCCTACCAAAGCTCTTACCATTTTCAAGATATTTAAGAAAATTGAAAAAAATTCAAATTTTCAGGGGTGAGTTTCACCCCCTTAAACCACTTATAGGCACGAACGAAATATGGCTCGTGATTAGCTTTAATAAGATCTACAATTCACCAAAGTTTCAAAAATTTTTGAGAGATACAGTTGGATACCTTTCCTTGTTAGTTGTAATAACAAAAAATCTGAGTTGGAAATAAGTGCAGAACTTAGAAAAATTTCTTAAAACATTTTTGAAAATAGGTCTGGCATAATTATGACTCTTCAAAAACTTCAAAAATCAGTAAACCAAGAAATTGATTCTTTCATAGTTGCATTTCAGTTCTTAACCTCTGACAACAGTGTTCGGATTGCCTTTTTGAGAATTTTCAAAATATTCTTACAACTTTTTAGGAAGGTCATTTCTGTTTGCGCTATCGTTGTCTCCTTCGAAAGCGACGATTCTTATTACCTGGAACAAAAAGAAAAGTCACTGTAGTTATATAATAGAAAAAAAGGAAACATTAATTTATGGCATTATTCAAGGTTTAAAAAAAAAAAAAACAGAAGTGACTTTTTCTTGGTACTTTAAATTACTTTGCCCTTTAAATATGAACCCCTTCTTAAGAACGAAAAGGACAGAAAAAGCCTGTTTTTCGAAAAATTTAAATAATAAGGGAAAACAGTACAATGTGGGAGATTTCATGCACTTTTCAATTATCACAAGCAAATTAGGATAAGATAAATTTTAGTTTACTAACTGCTCACAGTACCTGATTATGCGAACCCAACTCGTTCTTGGAAGATTTTTTTTGTTTCTAAATAAACCCATAAAACGGAAACTTAAAATTTCAGTCAAGTGCTATTGAAAGTAAGCTAGGTTAGTTTAAAAATCTTTAAATTTTAAAAATCATATTGATCTCTTTTTTTTTAATTTTGTTGGGCGCTACATTCCCAGACGAGAAAATTTCTTTTGTATTTTAAGGCAGGAATGTAATAAAAAGAATATACTTTTATTGTATCTACAATCTACATTGTTATTAAAATTTTATGTTCAGATCTAATATCAACTCGTTTCACTCATTTTAAATACAGCAATAATAAAAATTTAGGAAACTAGGTAGCTAAGTACATATATTACATAACTGTGCTATTAAGGTAGTTGGTCCAAAAGACGATTTTTTAAAGGATTTTAACGAAACTTCTCTAGACATTTATTTAATTCAATACCAATAATACCGAAAAAAAAATTGACCGCCCCAATTTTAAGAAAAACGGTTTGAACGACTCTTATGGGAAGTTGACATATTCACACGATTTTTTTGAATAAAATGAAAACATGTCAAAGGAATTTGATAAAAATTTAATATGTTATAAAATACAAAGTTACAAACCAAATTTAATAACAAATAAAAATTACTGACCGCGCCGTTTTTGAAATATAATTTATAAACATGATTTTACAGCGTTTTTACAACGCTTTTTCAACAATACTTTTATATTGCTACAACATAAGCGTGCGGAAATTCAAAAAAACAAGTGGTATACAAAATAATAACTGAAGAATATATTAATACATTATTTTGTACCGGACTGTGTCGCATCAAATACCCTAAATGTTTCTTCCATCAAATTCATGTCAAAAATAGAGATTATATTAACAAAATCAAAAATGAAGAAGTAGTTTGAGGAATATGTATCGCATTCATCAGTCAGTTTTCCAAACTTTCTAACCTGTGTGTACAAAATAAAGTTACATACAACGACTAGTAATAATGTGAAAAATAGCATAAAAAAAAGTAAGAATCTCTTATCAATTTCATAATTTTATGTTAGGAAAACCATAAAAATATTTTTTCCTTCACGAATTATATTTTTTAAGACATAATTTTCGTTCAATAGAAAATTAAATCTTGCTCAACCAGTAAGTAGGTTGGTACCTAAACAAAAACGGTCTGTGTGTCAATATGCTAACAGTGACAAGGTCAACCAAAGGACTTGTTTGGAAATATAAAATCCTGTCGTAAAGCGATCATGAAATAAAATGAAAATAACGTGAAATATTATGTTCCTCCGTATAATTTCTTTATTAAATTTCAACGCTGGTTTATGGTTGTTTGTATTTCTTGTTGCTAGGCACGATTCAACGTAATTAATACTGGCTTATAATAGAAGCAATTTTATAGCCTGTTACTGGCATTTAACGTATTGTTTTATATATTCTTTTCCAATTAAAACGTAATTAAAAAAAATTCTGGATAATCACACCATGAATGTACAGAATTTTACTAAAGTAATTAGCTGATAAACCAAATTCATTCGGTTTGTCGAGTAATGAATTTAAAAAGTAACGACTGTCTACAAGCGAGATAAATTATTGTAGTATTTCTAAAAATCATATATGTTAATCAATTTATAGATTATTAGTTAAACTTACTACACAGAATTACCATCATAATATCTTCTAACAATATTATTCCAGCTAACAGCAGAAAAACATCTGATTTCCATGTGACTGTGTCGAATAGTCGTACTACTTGGGTAATTTAAGAAGTTTTTCTTGATGGAAAATAGTTTAAAACATTTAGAATAACGTAGAAATGAAATTTTCGATTTCAAAATTCAGTTTGAGCAACATTGGAGAGGGGGTGAGTCACCCTCTTAAATTACATATTAGTTAACATACACTCATTTTTAATATTAACACACTGACAGTGGGTAATAATATCACAATAAGTGGTTCTGAAGTTGGACTGTCGTATGTAAGGTTTTCATAAGGTTTGTTTTTTAATGGATGTTATAGTTTTCGTTATCAAAAGTTATCGATACCGAAAATAACGATATTTTCAAAATGAATGGAAACCTAATAAAAACCTTACATACGATAGTCCAACTTCAGAACCACTTATTGTGACATTATTACCCACTGTCAGTGTGTTAATATTAAAAATGAGTGTATGTTAACTAATATGTACATAATTTAAGAGGGTAACTCACCCCCTCTCCAATGTTACTCAAACTGAATTTTGCAATCGAAAATTTCATTTCTACGTTATTCTAAATGTCTTAAACTATTTTCCATGAAGAAAAACTTCTTAAACTACCCAAGTAGTACGACTATTCGACACAGTCACCCGCTAGTTAACTACCCCTAGACTTAATATTAGGACCTTGAGCAAAAACAGGTCAATTAGATTTTTTGACGTAGATTTCAAATCTGTAAACAAAATTTTGATATTGTTTAATTTTCACCCCCTTTTTGCAAAATTAACCCCTAAATTTTAACCCCCAGCCACCCCTGTTAACACAATTTGAACAAATTGCATACCAATAGATAGCTCTTTAAAGAAAAGCAATATCGCCAATTCAAACTTTTGCTCTATCTCTTACTGTTTTCGAGATATTTAAAAAATTAAATTTTTACCCCAATTTTTGGAGGGCGATTTTACCCCTTCAAACCGTTTTTCCGCCGATAAAGAAAATACGTGTCGCTTATTTTTTAGTGTTCTACAACATATCTAAGTTTCATCAAAATCGATAGGTCCGGCCTCGGGACGTTTACTTGTGAGTAGATTTTGTGCTTTTTAACTGATATTATCAAGAATCAGTTCAATTATGGTACACTCTTTAACATAGCCTTTCAAGAAGTGACCCATCAGATTTTTGAATTTGACATTTTACGTGCTATTTCTAACGTCATGTTGGGGAAAGGCTTCACTATCAGTTTTGAAAAACGCAGGTTCTATAAGTGTACCACTAAATATTTATTATTCTGCATCTTTTTTTTTTAAAAAAACAAAAAAACCAACTTCCGTCGGTAATAAATATTAATAAAAAAGAATATGTCATCTTCTAAACTTCTTTCATACATTTTGTTTTGAAATTTCAAACCGCATAAATTTCAAAAAAAAAAAAACCAACATTTTATCAAATTCATATTTTTCCAGTCTGATTTGATTAAATTTTGTAGCATATATTCGTCAACGGCCCGGTCGGCCCGTTCCCGATCGACATACATACATATGTACAGCTGTGTTTTTTCCTCGAGCTTTTATTTGTCTCTGGCGAATTGTCAGCATTTAATGTTATTTCAATATTCAGTAGAGAGACGCTCGGTCACTGGCTCATCGCAACGTACACGCAACCGCACACTTTACCTCTGCTACAACCCCCCCTCCTTCCCCAGCCATGCGCTCCCCTGCGCTACTCGCACTTGCCGCGTGAACCGAAGAGTAATGTGTCTAGTTCTCGTTTTCTGGTGGAAATGATTTATTAGTTATATAATCGATTTAGTGCTGCGTAAAAAAAAAAAAAATAAAAAATAAAAAACTTTTTTATCACATTCATCTTATCGCTTGCTTGCTGCTACGTATTATTTTGTACTTTTTTTCCTCTTTTGCCAAACTGTGACGAGGAAAGAAAGTTTATTTTTCATTTATAAAGAGCTAATTTTGTTTCAATTTTTGCAATATTTATCTTCCTTTCTTGAATATGAACACACACACACACATACGTACAATTTTTTCGCGATGGTGAGGCGGAAAATATTGAATAGAGTTACAGGAAAATATTTATTCAATGAATAATGTTTACATAAAAGTTTTTCAGAAAAAGTTGGAAATTAATATTTAAAGATGTCATTGGAGTTCATGCAACATTAATGTTGACTTTATATTTACTTTACAAATCGTAATTCTTTTACTATGAAAATAAAATATATAAAAAATCTATTATTTTTTGATTGTTTAAAAGAACCAAATAATTTTGTATTTAAAAGTAATTTTCATAATATCTTAAACATTCTTTCCGCCTAAGCTAAGGGCCAAACTGACTCACTAATTTCCATCATACCAACATACTGTAGTTTTGAATTATGCGCAAATTTTCGTACTGGACTATAGTAGGACTAGCTAGCGAGTAAAAGGTATCTATGGCGCAAGGTGCGAAAGTACACTCCGCTCTGTTCGCGATTTCAATTGGTACTTACGGGTAAGCGTCAAGGATATTTTATTGCAGTGGAGATTCGAAAATAAATTTACAGTTACGTTTGTCAGATTTTGGTGCAATTGCAAACGATATCAAGAATTTTCAAAATACTTTTAACGCCAATATAGAAATCTTTGCACCAAAAACTTCAAGTGGAAATGCTTGATTTGCAGTGCAGCAACATTTTTACAGAAAAATATTTAAAGTCATCATAACAGAAATTTTATGTGTCTTTTACTCAAAAAACAGTTTGATGAGTTCCACAAATTTGTTCACGGTAATTTTTTCCTTTTTTGGTACTACATGTCTGTGTCAAAAATGCACTTTCTAGAATGACATATGATATAAATTAACCTTTGAATCTCTTCTTATTAACTCTTTGCACTCAAGCAAAAATAAACGTGTTTCTCGGTTAACTGGTAAGACATGTGACACATGACATGACGCAGGATTTTTATTCCTATTTTTTAAAAAAAACTTGAAACCTTTTTTCTCAAAGCTCGAATTAAATGTTTTAAATGCTCTTTTTGTTAGATTTGTTACTTTCAAAAGTTAGTTCAACGCTATTTATTGTCCAGAAATGCAGATTTTAATGTTTAAATGTAAAATATGGTTGAGCTAATGGCCAAACCACCTTGTTATGCTAGACATGTCTTATAAGCGCAAAGGGTTAATTTTTTTTTTTTATTAACATTATACACTAAAGTCACACAGGAAAGACCCGTATAATAACAGGTTTGCGTAGAGGAAGGTGTGCTACCTTGGACATATTTTTTCATTTTAAATTTTTATTTTAATATAGCTAGTTAAAAAGCAACAAAAGTGAGCGTTCAATAATCATTGATTCTTAATACACATAATTTATTTTTTAAGGGGCTCTATATTATAATTTCTTTTATCACTTTTTCTATAATAAAAAAAAAAATACTACATTAGGACCAAGGTACAGTGCCTATATTGTACCTGGGACCTCGGTATATTGTACCTTAGACCATCTTTTCAACGTAGGAAAATAAATTTAAAAAAAAAAAAAGACATATTTAATTATAGCTGTACATAGATTTGGACACTCAGGCATACATATATGGATTTAACAAGATATCATACAAATACATGAAGTATGGCACGAGCCTTTTGGAAACTATACTTTTTACATGAAAATAGTTCTAAATTGCCTAGTTAAACATTTCTATAGCCAAAAAATTTCCAGTGTTCTGTAATTATATCCTTATTTCATAAATACGATTTAAAATATTATAAAATGAAACATCAGAATATGAAACACTTCCAATATAGAGTAGGTCATGTACTTTAAACCGGTCCATGGTACAACATTCGTACTAGGTCCGTGGTACAGCACTCGGCCATTTTGTACAGTCATATTAACAGCAAGTTTCAGGTTAGCTCAAACATGGTTTGAAACATATCAAATTATAATTGTTTCATAAGACTGAAATATTATCTTAGTATGAAACGAATACAACTAGTTTAGGAAAATAAAAATCTAAAGACAAAAATATTTACTTTTTAGCTTCAAAAATTTGTTTTCTTTTTCTTTGTAACAATAGTTAATAGTTTTCAACTCAAACACAGTAAAATGAACCGTTGCTGCAAAGAGTATAAACTAGTATTGTTAGTTCCTTTTACATTTCACAGATAGAGCTAGAATCAACATAGGTTCAAGGTACACATGTGTCCAAGGTACAACACCTTCCCCTATTTAGTCGAGTTTTTAGAAAGATTAATTTTTTGCTAATTTTGTCATTAAGCACAGCTCTCACCTGTACCATTAACAATAATTTAAACATACCTATTCAAAATCTATGTCAACTGTGTCAAAAATCGTTAATTACAATATTTAATTTTAAAAAATTTATACGTGTGGCTTCAAGGAGATCTTTGATATAGTTAACAGATAAGTATGTTTGTAATGTTTTATTTTACGGTAAATATCAGGTGAAAAAATATCTTAAATTAGGTAATAACACCATTTTTTTTTAAATGGTATGATAATAAAAGTAACCTGAATCTTTAACAATAGGTGACAAGAAGTATACCCTTGGTCCAAAAAGTTACTTAATGAAAACAAATATTTTTTAGCAACCGCCACAAAAACAATAATTCTACCTTTTGAGTAAAACAAAATTAGTACTTTATATACCTAGAAAATTAATAAAATATTACGTAGCTGCGGTTGTAACTTGCATATTACACACGAGCGGAAAAATTAAGCAAGAACCGCGCAGCGGCGAGTGTGTAACATGTCTTACAATCGAATTACGTACTATACTTTATTTACGACCTAAAATCCACCTAAAATTCCATTCGGTCCACTTAATTTGATATGACAGTTGAATTTATCAGAATTGACAAAGTTAATTCAGTGAAATATCTTTTAAAAATTATTTTGGAATTACGATTATATATTGCAAACTTTATAATAATTATAGTACATTTAAGTATATGAAGGCTATCGGCTCTTGTATATGATGCACTTTACATTACACAATTTTATGGCTCCTCTACACGATCATCATTAGCATGATTGGCATCATCGTTCAACTTCTTTGATTCGTGCACGATTAACACGGGGATTGTCCACAGCTACTGATAATCCATGCCAATTACAGGCGAATATATCCTCTACACATTGGTAATTGCTTATGATTGCTCATCATGGCCGATCGTGGTGGCGACTGAAAACCAATTTCAGTCCCTGACTTTTCCCTAATTTCTCCCTGACTCTGAATAAAATTCCAGGACCTACTCCGAAGAAAATATTGTTGAAAAATAAAGTAATTTCTAAAAATAAGGTTTTTTGACGATCTTTTTCTTCGTTTTTTTTTTTTGTTCATCAGTGGCAAAAAATACAACTAACGAGCAAAAAAAAAAGTCAGCGTTAAGAACCATTTTAGAAAAACTATCAGTCGACCCTCTCGCCGGGGCGAAAACAGAAAAATCCCTAACTACGACTGAAATTCCCTGACTTTTCCAGAAATTCAAAATTAACTGACTTTTCCAGATTTTCCAGGTTTTCAAAGTCGATCGCCACCCTGTTTAAACGTTGCCGTGATTTTGAATTTTAAAGTAGAGGAAGTGGGTAAACAATAAAACATGTTCCGCAATAAAACCTTGTCGAACATATTTTTGAACAGATCGCTTAATAATAGTGTGATCTTTCGTCTAAGAAGGGAATTTTAGCTCTCTGCCACTCTGCTATTTCTGTGTTTACTCCGTAGTAGTAAAATTTTGATACATTAAGTAAAAAGCTTATAGCAATAAATTGTGAATCATTTTATTAAAAGGCTAGTAAAGAACATCAGTTAATTTATTATCAAAGCGACTTTGTAAGTCCATGAATAAGATTAGGTATGTAACTGTTTGACTTGCGCACATTAATTCCTAACTTAAAACTATTTTTTTTAAAAATATTAAATAAGATAGTGTTTCACTTAAAACTGTTTTTCTGAAGTATCAGATAGTTACTGAAGGCACGTAACATATTTATCAAAAGTAATTTTTGTTGTGCAAATCTTTACTTAAATTTGTTTATTTCTTTAAAATGAGTACTTAAATTTTTTCAATTTATTTCATTGTAGGCAAATAAGTGTTTCACTTTAGAACCACATGTTCAGTATTGAATCAGACAAACCTGAATTAAAAAAAAGGTTTTTTCCGGAAATGTAAGAAATTCCGAATGAATTTTTGCTCATGTAGTTATGAAGTACACAAGGCTACTTTCGACGTAATCTATATTGGTAATATTAACACCTTAACGTTCACTGACGTCATAAGACATCAAGTGAAACCATACACTCTCACACACCACGTCATACGACGTCAACAATTCTATATAAAGTGTACTAGCTGTCAAATTTGTGTACCAGTTGGGCGTATTGTCATTATAGTTTATGACCGTCATGTGTTAATATTTTAGATAATAACGAAAATAATTGACTTTTTATAAACATGTTTCGTTATTTACCCATCTCCCCTATACGCAAAACACATTTGTACAACGTAAACATATTTCATAATAAAATTATCATGGTAATGATGTCATTAACTATCTTTATCTTTCATTCAGTTTTTTTTTCATTCTTATTTGATTTACTTAATATGTACATTACTCGCAGGTATGAGTGTATGAAGCATATTATAGTATAACAACATATATTTGTAACCTTGATACGTCATAAATTTTATTATACCACTTATTATATAATTATTTAAACATTAAACATTTGTTAACCATTGCATAATATGGACACTGTATGTATTGTATGTACCATATGTATGTTTTAGTATGTACCATAAGTTTTAAATAGAAATTTCGCACATATTATATCTGAATTTTATCAACATTCTTGACATTTTATTTAGAAGATTTTGGAAATGGTGGAGGCGCTGTGAATACAGAAATAAGTACTTCGCATTATGAAACATCTGTGAATCATCGCATACGAGGAGAAGATAATACAAAAAAGTATTTTCTTTTTCTCTCGCATGATGTTTCAATAAGTAATTTGAAACGTTGAATAAAATTCTAAGGAAAAAGCAAAAATATCTAAGGAAAATAATACTTGTGCAAATAATGTCCCGTTTAATTATCTGATTTTCTTTTTAGTATTTAGTATATTTAGTACATTAGTATTTAGCAAATGAAAAATTTAGCTCAAAGCAAACTGTATTAAATTAGACGTGGGTATAGCGTGTTTTAATTTGAAAAAACCGTTCCTTTACCTATACTTCCGAATATATCCTTTTCTAATATACTCGTTCGTTTTAATCTGCAACGTATTGTGTATATTATCTATACGGAGAGAAAATTCATAGAAAAATTACTGTGCTCAACACTACAATCGACGTGTAAAAGGCATATTCAATTTTGTACGGTAAAAATATAAAAATTATAATTAATTATAGAAAATTTAAAGGATAGAATGTTCTTTCCGTAATATTTGGTCGTCAATCGCGCACGCATTATAAAAGAGCGTGGTAATTTTTCTCAAATTTTATCTACAAAAATTATATGATTTTTCTCCGTGTATATATCGATTCTGCGATTTTTGACAAAGAAAAACATTTTTTTATATTGTAAAAATTTATGCAAAATAAATTACATATTTAAATTTTCCCCAACATTCTTTTCCCCATATAAATTTTTTCTTTATATAATTCTATATTTAAGTATTACAAAATATATAAACATCTACACATTTATTCAAATTCAGTAAGTACAATACTATCACTTTCTCAAAACTGTATATAACATTACATTTTTTGAAATAAAGTGTACATTTCAACATATCATAATAAAACACACCATGTATGCATTTATTCTGAAATTGAATAAAAATCTGGGCAAGATAAACAACAATGGCGGTTTATTAATGTTTTCCTATATGTAATAGATGGCGTGCATATCGTACAATTAAAAACAACCAGAATTGTGGAATGGAGGGAAACGGCCGGGGGAATACATGGATGCAAATAGTTGGACGACAACCAACGACATCTTATTTATTTGCATGCAACTTGGCCACTATTGTTTGTGGTTGCATTTTTAATTTAATTTTTCGTAAGCATTAACTTATACATGTTATGTATGTGGGTGTTTGCCGTATATATATATATATATATATATATATATATATATATATATATATATATATATATATATATATATATATATATATATATATATTTATACTCTGTGGTTTTTCGTTTATTATATAAAAATGCAATACGTATATCTTGTCTCTTTTTTTTTTCTACTCTGTGAAAACAAATAAATAACACAATTGTATTCATTACGGGGTTTAGAAATAATTCTGTGTGGTCAGAACTTTCATATATTACGTAATGAATGACTGAATCACCCGTTGTTGTCATATTTATATGAGTTTGTGTGCAGAAATTCATGATATGTTTATAGTTTGTATCATCTCAAATGAAGGCAAAACTCGGCCATCATCCAAAGCAAAGCATCCGTCACACGAATCTCTCATGTATTTACAGATACAGTAATTATGGGTAACAACGTTTTTAAGGATTCTACCCAATCTCTAGTATATATATTGACAATAATAGTTATTTGTGTATTAAGAGCGCAAAATGCTATATTGCCGCTCGATTGCAAATGTTGACGCGCGACGCCGCCAGCTGGAGCGTGTTAATTTCATGAGAGCGGCAATATCATTTTGTGCATAACAACGCCTATCCGATTTGTAATTAAATATACGTTGAGCGAGCGACAAAGTATAACTTTACGCTTTAAAGTGCAAAGTAGTACTTCGTTGCTCGGCAACGAGAG
The DNA here is from genome assembly GCA_035578155.1 of Brachynemurus nebulosus. Lineage (NCBI taxonomy): Eukaryota > Metazoa > Arthropoda > Insecta > Neuroptera > Myrmeleontidae > Brachynemurus > Brachynemurus nebulosus. The sequence continues at coordinate 36,001,581 of JAPWDM010000008.1, read as the reverse complement.
TCTTCGGCAAATAGCCATTTTGCGCTCTCTTCACAGAGCGCAAAAGTCTTCTTTCCACTAAGATTGTAGAAAAAATTAATTAATTTGTTGATAATAATATAAAAGTTCACCTATTGCATTTTTAAATTTAATAAAAATAATAAAAATCAATTATCTCAGATATTAAATAATGTCTGATATAATTAAAATAATTTGATATTTTAATTAAATCGAATTTCCTTAAATCTACCATTTCTGAGATACGTGAGATTGGTGTGATATGGCAGACCAGCTGAATTAGATAAATCTAACTAAAGTCAGTTTTTTTAATAATAATAGTAAAAAATCAAACCTTAAACTTAAACATGAAAGATATTCCTAGAAAATGTTAATATTTTTGCCAATTCAAAAATTGACCTAGCAATGATCTTGCCCAGAGAACTTGCAACTTAGGTATTATTCAAACTTATACCGCAAGTATTCTTACAAGGAGATGTATATACAGTGAAATTTAGCAATTCTGATGAAACTTTGCATGGAAATAGAACAGGCAAAATAAGGAACCTGTATCTTTTTTATCGGCTCCAGCTTCTGAAGTTAACCAGCTTCAGAAACGATCTTCTGAAGCTGGCGGTTAAAATCTATTTGTTAAGATATCTCGAAACGGTCAACTTAATCCCACAAAAACGAGCAAAAAAAATTGTTTCTGCGATTCCCACTTTGAGAATCACTGATATATGTACCTACATATCATACGAAAAAATATAAATCGGTACGCAAACACCATCTTTAAGTATTTTTTCATCGTCTCTTCAATTTGTCGGCAATCTATACTCCAAGAAATAAATTACCATGAAGATAATCAATATTTGACAAACTATACTGGTGACAATATTAAAAGACGACACAATTAATATGCAAACATCGCATACACGGTAGAGAAGAACTAAAAAAAAAGAAAAAAGAAAAATCCATGCCATACGACAATCAGTGTTCTTTACTGTATTCTGCCGTAAACACAATTGATAATTTGTTATTTTTTCACAAGTGATTTTAAAATGAAAAATAATCATATACATACAGAAAAAAGGAAATCAAAATACACATCTATCCCCGTTTCAAATACAATTGAGCATGAGTTATCGTTAAAAAATTAAATAATTCTTATATTCGAAACAAATCAATCTTCTATTCTTTTCTAAAAACAAACTGCAAATCTGAAATTTACGTAAGTGCAATAATGAAAGAGATAAAGCCAAGAAAACGGAAATTATTTGAATTCATAAGTGATGAATCATTGTTAAATTTAAGTGAAATGAACCATAGCACATAATGAAAACTTTTAATGCAAAATCGATAATGAATTGACTGTAGAAAACTGTAACAATTAATAGTTTATTTGAATTTTGCTTTAAAAAAAAACACTTCGTTAAATTAGAAAAATGATTTTATATATTAACACTTTCAATCCCATGGCTTCGGCATCCGAAACCAAACAAAACATTCCCAGAGGCCGACCACGATCAATGATTAGTTGGTTACGCATTATGTGTGCGATGTTTATCATCATTCGTCACACGGATGTGTTCCTACTCACACAAATACATACCAACACACACTACTCTTTTGGTTCTATGTATAAAAAATTTTAAGATAAACAAAAAATACATAAAAAATATTATTTATACTTTTAAATAAAATTGATTTGAATGTCAGTGTATATGTAGTATGTACGTATCACGTACGTATGTTTACAGTTTTACATATACATGTTGAACTGCGTTGAATCTATTCAGTGTTTGAATTATTTTATTTGATGTATTTGTTTATATAAAGTTTTTTTTTTTAAATATTGCCGGCTTCTGGGGAAGTTTACTATGAAAGTGCTTGGGCCTCATAGTTTTAATATTAATATTGTTTACGTTTAGAATAGTGAAAAATAAATTTCCATTATCTCGGTTGAGAGATATGACTGTAAATATTATTTCCCGGCTCCCCCACCATAACAAGACGTTCCAGTATATATATAAGAATATAGTAGGTGCAATATGAGAATAATATACAGCATCTGTTCCTTTAGTAATACAGGTGTAAGAAAGAAAGAAATATACTGCTTTCTCTTTTTCAGTAATACTTTAGTAATAATATAATTAACAAAGATGCAAAATTTCCAAAAAATAGTGCAATTTATTGAAGTATTAAAAGATATCCCACTTTCAAATCACTCACACAAATCTTAGAATAAACAAAAACAGTTGATACTTATAGCGTAAGTTCTTCACAAAATTCGTTACATAGATTAGCACCAACATGCAACACATGCACTTTTTCTAGAGATGAGCAAATGCAAGACCAAGACCAAGACTTGGCAGTCTTGATCTTGGTCTTGTTCTTGCATTAAGAATCTTGGTCTTGGTCTTGCTAGAGCAGTTTGAGTCTTGGTCTTGGTCTTGGTCTTGGTATTGCTAAAGAATCTTGCACTTTCTTGCATTTTTTTATTAGCGAATTTTTCCTTCTAAAATCAGAATTTTCTCTCTTTACGGTATTAATTATACTTTTAAACTATTTAAATAATTTAGCAAGTCTTGCTTTTTTCTTGCTATTGTCTTGGTCTTGCTCACTTGAGTCTTGGTATTGGTCTTGCAGTCATACTTATAGTCTTGGTCTTGGTCTTGCTCTTGGTATACATAGTCTTGGTCTTGGTCTTGCAAAAAATGCAAGACCAAGACAAGACTGCAAGACCAAGACTAATTTTGCTCATCACTACTTTTTTCGTCACCTGGCGCCTGGATAAGTGCGTGGTGATAGACACATGCGGGAATGGGGTATTGCTAACTATAAATAATGATAGATGTAATCATCGCTATATCTCATTTAAATGGATGTACAAAATCATCCGCTCGCTGTAAGGATTTACCAATAAAACTTATTACACATTATGTACAAAAATCACACTGACCAGTATCCAATGACCAGGATTAGTGACGTCTAAAAAATGATGGCCTTTATCTACGCGGAAAATAAAGAGTGGATCAATTTAAGTTTGTACTGTACTTTTCTACCGTAACTGTACCAAAAAGAAAAAAAAATATAATACATATTTAGATGTAGTTTATTGTATGGTCCCACAAGACCTGATTGCTGAACAAATGAAAATTATGGCGTGTCAATTCAAACTTCTCAAGAGAAAATCTAACAAATACAATTTTACTCACTTCAATATATTTCCTTGGATATATATGTACATATATATTTTTTTTGTTGCAGAAATTTAGTTCGTACGTACATACATTCATTTTTAGCTATATCCGTTCATGCTGGCTGCTGGTTTGGCCGATAATTGTGTTTGCCAATATTGATTTATAATATTTCAACGGTTATTTTCTGTCGTAGTAAATAAGAAGAAATAGTTTCTCTTTATTATTACGGGTTATTATTAAATTCCCTAACAAATTTTATTTATACTTTATTTTGAAATATAGTTACTTTTAAAAAGTTTACATACATGTTTAAATATACAGGCTGGGCCATTTTAATCTATGCATCTAAATATCTTGCCAGAGGCGCCAGCTATCAAAAATTTCCCTTTACAAAAGTTGTTAGGTACGAAGGGGGACATTAAATGGTTACCTTAAATTTGACCTTGACCTTCATTATCAAGATCATTTTGAGGTCAAGTCGTATTTTTCAAATAGAAAGCCCTATTTTTTATTTCAGATTCTGAAAGAGCGTGAAATTTCACGTCGAAAATGCTAGACACGAATTTTTTTATTATTGACCTTAAGAGATGTAAAGACCACCAAAGAACAATAAAAAATTAGATTTTAAATGAAAAACCTAACTTTAAAGTGCCGGCATCTTTTGGAGACGTAAAATAAGAGCTTCTGTTCATTTTTAATGACCTTTGAAGGTCATTCTAAGGTCAAAATCCAGAAAAAAATGACACTAAAAAGTTATGAAAAATTAATTTTCCATAACTAATAAATTTCATAACTAAAAAGTAAAAAATTAAAGGTCAATAAAAAAATTCGTTCATAGCATTTTCGACGTGAAATTTCACGCTCTTTCAGAATCCGAAATAAAAAATAGGTCTTTCCATTTGAAAAATACAGCTTGACCTCAAAATAACCTTGAAAATGAAGGTCAAGGTCAAGTTTAAATTAATCATTTAATGTCCCCCTTCGTATCTAACAGCTTTTGTAAAAGTTATTTTTTGATAGGTGGCGCCTCTGGCGACATATTCAGATGGATAGATTAAAATGGTCCACCCTGTATATGATGATAACTGGGGTAAATGTGAAATAGAATGATTCAACATAGTATTATAAGTTTGCGTAAGTAACAAGGAAAAAAATTAATTTTGGTGAAAGAAAACATTGTAATTTTATTTTTAAAAAATAATTTTCTAATAGTTGTTGTTACGGAAAAATAAATAATACAATAGTTTCTCACTAGTTTCTAAAAGAACCTTGTTTTGAAGTGGGCCCTTCATGTATACCAATGAATTTTACAATAGTCGCTAGCCATGCCCGAATATAATGATAAAAAAAAATTAAGACTGGGACCGAACCCACGATCTCCTGGTAACTAGCCAGATGTCTTACCCCCTAGACTAACGATCCTCTGTTCAACAGCCACTTCAATTCAGTAACTATTCAATCACATATACCTATGTATTATTACTCTCTTTAATGCGAGAAACAGTCAAATTTTATCGAGTGTTTGTGAAACATTACTACAAATGGCGAACTTTTGTTCGTATTTAAACATACGTTAGTATTCATATATGCTCACTTAATGTTCAGCTAACCTGGGAGCGTGTCCTCTATAGGATACCGAAGAACAAAAATCGTTAGGAACGCACTCTTCAGCGGCGGTGTCAAACTTAAATTGGTTCAGATATGGGCTTTCAACAGTTTTATTGATATTTAAATTCCAAACGATCGAAATTTTGTGCGTAACGATCTACAGTACAGGAATCATTATTTTTTATCTATGTAATTTCATTTGGAGTTAGGTACTTAACTTTATAGGTCATTTGCGACTATATGCATTGAAAAGACTATAGTTGCTGTCATTTATATAAAAATTTTTAATCCAAAATAAAAATGAATTAAGAAATTCTAATGGACTCCTTAATACTGGAGCATGGTACGTGATTTCATCTCATATATTTAAATTTTTCGAACAATAAATTTTCAAAAATGGAACAGCAGTACTAACAAAAAAAAATCGAAACGGAATAGTAAAGAAACATTTTTTACATTCACCAAATGTACTGCTGGCACATCTAGCATAACATACACACAGATATACACAGCAATGCTAACACAAAAATGTTCTGCAATAAAGCTTTCATGGCTTCCATGGCAATCGACTATCAAGCAAGCAGCAGGAAGTTATCTGGTTGAAACGGATATGAAATAAGATAAAAAAAAAATACGAAAAACGAAGAATTCATCGCTTTTAGCATAGCGAACTAGTAAATTTTCATTTTAGATACACTTTTCGAAAACACCCATCGCATCGCCGCAATAGAAAGAAGCACCATCTATCTAGTGATGTGTGTATATTTTTCTAAAAACAAGAAAAGCTATAAATTGTAATATGTATATATGTTTGAACCATATATATTTTCAATGAAGATACTGTCGTTCAAAAAATTTTGACATCAATTTTATAATGTGGGACAGTTGCATTGACCAAAACAAATAGCAGGGTGGATACAGATACATACAATGAAATTTGAAAATATTTTACTATAACTCTTAAATTATATAATTTTGTATAAAAAATTTCAAAATTAAAATAATAGTTATTATTTCCCCTTAGAAACTACGAAGACTAAAACAGGGAACGGTCATTTTTCAGAACGGAGCTATATCATTAAAACCACTGAACTAAAAATTTTTTTAAAAAAAAATTAGAATCCTTGAAGAAAGTTTTTTTTAAATGAACCTCACTCAGCTTTCCTTTAGACCAAACTGACCCACAATTTTAATCCCCAAAAATTCTTTTCGAATTGTTGACTGGCGATGCATATGTGTGCACGTCGCATTAAGGTGAATCGATCACTTGAAATTTTCCAAGTTTAGAATTTGAAATTTTAGTATATTATAGAAAAAGATATGATCCATTCACTTACACTAATTTAAATAATTTCTGACGTGTAGTTTAGAAGAAATAAATTTAGAAATTTTAACGTACGAGTAAATGCCAAAGAATGATTAGAGATGAATCAGTGGTATGTAATTAAGAAAGTTGTGTCATTAAAAACAACTTTAAGATTTAAAACATTGAAAATTATTTTCTTCTATGTTTTTGAATCATTAAAAAACTATTTTTTTTAATATTGGACGTTTAGTTATTGTAATAAATAGAAAAAAAAAACTATGAAAATGTCATTTTATACTAATGCACCCATAATAAATTTGTGTACATGTTAGTTATTATGTGTGCGGACACGTCACTACCAGAATCAAATTCATTACTTTTAAAATCATTAAAATTAGAAGATTGAACAATAATCAAATATTAATACTGTTACATGTATTATAAAATTTAACTTACTTTTCTACACATAAATTATATTTATTTTTAAAGAAAAAAATAGACTTAGTAATTCATTTGTCACAAATTTGTCAGTACTGATCGATTCACCTTAAGACCTAATATTAGTACAAATTTCAATTTTCTACGTTACAGAAGATTTGATAAAAAACCTTTGTGACAGATGGACGGACGGCCACGAGAGCGATTTTATATGGGTTCTAATTTCTTGTTAAGGTACGGAACCTTAACAACATTAGTTTTACTAAAGCGGTGTATGCAAGATTATTGAAAAATACGGATTTATCGCTACGTGGCACCAGCTTGGAAAAAATATTATAAATTGACGAAAAAATAAACTTTAGCTTGTTTAGAAAAAATTTATTTGTTAACCGATTACAAAAATCGTGTGCAGGGCCCTAAGTAATCTATTTAGGAAGAAATTTCTAGAAAAAATTCAAGTCAACTTGCCCACCGTTTTAAACAACGTAGTTTTGAGAAGAACGTGTGTAAATTTTCAAAACGTGTTTATTGTTCTGTGTGTTTATACCTACCATTGACGCCATCTGCATGAATCATTTCTGAAAATATAACTGAGAGACTCCAAAACAGTTTTATATAGTTCTTCTAGACACCAAGTTTTAAAATACTTCCCCAGTATTAATTTCTTGCGACTACTATTTTAAAAATGTTAATTTAACCAAAAAAACAGGGAATAAATTTTCCAAAGTGATGTAACCCGTTAAGCACCCGTCGTATATTTGTAATATCATATCGATCATATAAAATCATTTTTCGATTAAATTTTCTGAATGAACGTGTACATTAACGGAGGTCACGAATTTTGTACAAAACTATCAAATGATAGTTTGCTCTCTATGCTACTCCATCTTTCTCTTTTCAGCTACATACATATGTACATGCATAGTCTTACTCTAGCATTTATTCTGATATCTTTTCTTATTCATCGCATTAACTAACTCACATCTTTTGGGTATGTATATGATCGTCGTTCTCTCCTCTATGTAGGTAGGTATACATATCAACCAAAATATTGTATAGCGTTAGCGTAGAGAATTTTCATGCTACCACGCTACTATATACATATGTACGTATATGTTATATCTATAACAAATCACAATTTATCGATATCTATATTAACCTCGACATTTTGTGATATGTTTTAAAAATGCAATATATAATCAATATTACAAAATATTATGTACAAAAGCGTATAGAACGTGAAAAATGTGTTACGTATAACGTATGTTTGTGTCATAGAGATAGCGCTTATAAAAATTTATATGTCGCGGAGAAATTTTTTTTTTCAGTGCGTATACGTAAAAAAAATATGTACGAATTGTTTGTTATATTTTTTTCAATATCTAAAAGTATTTTGTAAAGTAATGTTGTCATTTCGCATATCCCTAAAAATTTTTTATTGTCCTAATTTCATTGTTTATATGCATTTATATGTTATATGCCCGTGAGTAAACAGCCGCGCTCAATAAGCTTCCAATTTTACTTGGTTATAATTTTCGATTCTTCCTGCAGGTCTTGTCACTCTGTAGGTAAATCTCTTTCGTATACCGCATCGTGTATGCCCGGCCTTCAAGGGGGAAATACTTTTAGACAGGTGTATTTAAAAGCACTTTCGGGAATTTTTTTAACAATGAAAAAATTAATCTATATTTTGGTTGGTTATTTTATTAACTAGGATCTTAATTTTATATATATATATATATATATATATATATATATATATATATATATATATATATACATATATATATATATATATATATATATATATATATATATATATATATATATATATATATATATATATATATGCCATGTGAGTTTTTTGAGAGTTGCCATTTCTATTACAACCGAATTTTTATGATAGAAATGGTACTAGAAAAGGTTCTTTTCTTGGATGTAATGGAAATATATCCAAGAAAAACACTATCGGTTGAAGTAGCCTCAAGTACATATGCATATTTTTAACGTCTAACTGATAAATTAAAGAAAAATTAAAAAATTAAACTTGGCTAAAAAAATCGTTTTGCTCATTTATGTTATTAATTAATGCATTAGGTCAGTTTTATCGAAAAATTAATATATAGTCCTATTTAAAAATCTATAAGTTTGTATCATAGCTCGAAAACCATAAGAGCTATAAAGCTCCTGACTATAGCAATCGGTTGCCCCCGTTGATATCTACAACTCTTGTTTGAACAATCTTTCGATTAAATCAGCGGTTTGGCTGTAATAAAAATGGCAACTCTCAAAAAACTCATACGGTATATATATATATATATATATATATATATATATATATATATATATATATATATATATATATATATATATATATATATATATATATATATATATATATCTGTGGCGACTGCAGTAACGTTTCATTAGAACGTGTTACTCCACAATTCCCAAATAGCTGGAGTTCTAGTCGCCATAATTACAATATATCGAATATCTGTTGGCCAAAAAGTATCTAAAATGTAAGAAATTGAGGAATTTGTAATAATTTTTTAGAAGAAAAATTCACACAGAAAGTAATAATATATAGATATTAAGTATAAATTTAAAAAAAAAAACGATTCAATAGTTTTAGAGTTAGAACGCCTGCTAATTGTAAAAATGGTGTTTCGAAAAAAACGTGTTTAATACATATAACGCATACATGAGTAAATCACAGATACTATTTCACACTCTTGAGTTCGTTTTACGTTCGGGCTAAAACATACGAAGGACTTCGAATATCGCTTTGAAAATTTAGGAGTATATTCTTGAGATATTTTACTAAAATATTTTATGATAAAAAAAAAAATTGTATCTTTTTTTTTTTTTTGGTTATAAATGTACAATAATTTCTAATTTATACCTAAAAAGAATGTAATAAAAGTAACATTAGAAAATTGAATTACATAATTATAATGAGATAATTCAGGATTTGAGATTTAGCGACGCAAAATTGTTTTGGTTGTTTAAATGATTCATATGTGATATTCGAGTCTTCCAAAGGCAACGAAAACTTTTTATTCATTCTTGTTAGGTGATAAATTTTTTTTCCAAAATCACAATTTCCATTCATATCTTATGTTTTAGAGCTTTTTGAAACAAGCGTAAAAACGAAAAGAAATGAATGAGGAAGCATATTATAAAATTACTGTCAAAACTTGGCTTTGATATTTATTATGCGAATAAAAAATTATGTTAATAATAATAATAATAATGTGTTTAACGTCCGTTTTTGAGACCATTTAGTTTATAGCAGACGCCACCCACATCATTACTTGTATCTTTAATTATTATTTTTATTTTTTTTTTTACAATATTTTTTTACATTATACATTTGTGATATGAGTGAAGGACAAGCAAAGTGGTGTGAGGACTAAAAATTGGTAGTTATGCGTCTGCCGCCGTCTTAAATATGCCGATACTCATCTGGAATTGTGAAGGATGAACCCTTGACCTACCAGTCGGCATGTGCGAGGGCTTAAGCACGCTCGGCCACTCCGCTGGTGTAAAAGATTATGTTAATCAAATTAATTTATGATTCCTTTACAATTCACGCAAATAAACCTACTTATTTGAATTTTATATTTTAGTTTGAACTTTATATTTCAATTTGACATTTCAACTCACATTTTCGTACCTGCCTACTGTCTATAAAATGTGTGCGATTCTGTAAGACCTAATCGACTAAAGACGACCTTTAACCACAGCCATTTCGAATTAGCATTGTTATAACGAAAATGATTAAGACGACTGAACTTGCGGCAAATGGTATCTGCCGATAACAATTCAGTATACAATTCATTGGCAAACCACCACAGTTAATAGCATTCAAGATATTCTATAATTAAAATAGAATATACATAGACATTTATCTAATAGGTACCTTGAATATAAAGAACGAAATTATTGTTTATAGGTATGCACACGCAGTATGATCCTTTTACCACAAGGATATATAGCAAGGATGTAGCTACTATCCAAGTGCAATATAGAAACACCCTGTGTAAAAAAAAAATCTAAACAATTGAATACATTATTATGATTAATTATTTTGATATAAAAACAAGAACACTATACAAAAGACTTTAAATGTATACAAAAAAAGTATTTTTAAATAAATGTTACCGCAAACCACAAAACCACATATAGGGCACCAGAGATTTAACTATATGAAGCTGTGAGAATAAAAGAAACTATAAAAAAAATATAATTTAATAAATAAATAGCTTTGAATCAAAAAAATGATTGCGAAACATTATTCATTCACATTACATAAGTGACCAACTATATTATTGAAATGTCACCAAAACTATACAGACACAATTTTAATCACATACATATACGCATGTGTAAAAGAATATCCCTTTTTCAGAGATGGAGTTCTCTAGAGAATACTGAAATCTTTTGATTTGATAATTTATTATATTTTATTTGCGTTGATAAATTTATTTGTTTGACACGTCATAACTTTCCCAAACTGTATTCATGTTTATATAAATAGACGAAGATGGTACAAGGTTAGTGAAAATAAGAGGGGAAAGAAACGTAGACTTCTGTATATAAATAAAAAACGCCGTGAGTAGCGGCGCCCCATCACGGAAGTCGAATTTTTCGCTTCATCCTCGGTATTGAATGTCTACAAGCGAAATGTGATTGAACGTATACAAGTTTGAATAATATATCCCAGTTATTTTAAAGAGTCATTATTAATTAAACAAAAATGGTCAATCACAATTCCAGATGAATGTTGGCATAGTCCCGTAAGAATACGACTGTGGACACATACTTTCCAAATCCGCAGCGTCACTGCTCTCTTGCCATGTAAAATTTGTGTAAAAAATAATGGTGTTATTACACTATTACTAATTATGTATCTCGGAATGAAATACAGGATATTAGAGTACAATGTCATGATTTACCACAAAAATAAGAGCAGTAGAATTAAGAGTTATTCATAATTTATTAATGACATCTAAATTAACAATTTTATAAAAATTTTAAATTATTTTCATTTCGGTCAAAATTTTAAAACTGACTGTATCAAAAATACCCTACAAATTTCATTAAAACAGCCAATTTATCAAACATACCCTACAATATACAGTAAAAAAAAGAATACTATTTAAAAGCAAATAAAACATTTCATCATCCGGTCACTAACCATTCATTGCTCTCGGACGTAAGGTCACTAGAGATTTGTAACTAACTAAAAAAAAAAAAAAAAATACGAAAGGAAAAAAAGGGAAAGAAAAATAAACCGTTTACAATAAATAACACTTCGTTTTGAAAAGGTTTTCTAGCAGTCAGTTTTTCCATTTTAACCTTTAGTTTTATATGTGTATATTCCTATATACCTATTTAATGATTTTTTTTTAAGGAGTCGATTCGGTTGATAGGTATGATTATTTTAGTTAGATTTTTTTTCTTTTCGATGAAATTTTCGCATTGGTGAAAACCCAAATATGATTTGATGTGAAATACGTTTACATTCTTTTTTATTACAGGAAAAAAAACCACCAATATAAAATTGTATTAACAACTTTCAATAAAAATTTACGAATATCTATCATTACGAATTCTAAAAGTTTTGTGTGTTTTTACATACCCATATCACTTTTTGTGAGTTTATACATACGTATATAAAAAATTTAAAAATGCAAAAGAAACCAACTAAAGATTATAAGACACGTAAGTACTTCTGACGTATCTGTACACACATCCTGTTTTTAGTTTTTTGTCCAGGAACCTCTCGGAGGATATTTATAAAGAAGAAGATGGAACTGCAATAAACAAAAGGTTCGTAAACTTATAATTTTTAATGTTACATAAGTAAAACATTTTTCACTTTGAATTAGAACAGGGACACAATTACGAGTGCTTAGGTAACTTTTCGATAATGTTCAAGAGTATAAGGCCCGATTTAATTAATGCTCTCACTCCGATATCACTCCTCTCACTCCGATATCAGGTTCGATAAAATATTCTTACACAATAAACGATGAGTGTATTCACATCATCGCTCTGATATCGGTCCGATATCAGTCACGGTTGGCTCTCGCTCCAATGTCACTCCAATATCAATACCACTCAGGTAATATTTTATCGGAGCCATATCAAACTTGTTATGGCTTGTACCTATAGTGTAAACACTTTTTTGATTCCACTCCACTCCGCTTGCATTCAGTTGTTATGAAAAGATATTTGTATCGAACTGAGACCGAACTGGTAGCGTACCCAGAGCGGCATTATAATGTGAATAGAGAACGAATAGGTACCAGCATGTTATCAGCACTGTAATGTGAACACAACAAGATTATATCGAATCGGGAGCGTAGTGATATCGGAGTGAGAACAGAGCGTTAATGTAAATCGGGCCTAACTCTCAGAGTACATAATAAGTAATAACATATAGGTCATAGGGTAAAAGCCAGAACGCGGTTAATACTCGAACCGTTTTAATATTTTATCTATTAATGAAGTTTTTCCTGAAGAAAACCGATAAATACTAAAACTCTTCGACTATTGAACGCGTTACGGTGTAGGGGCTTTTACGTTATATAGGTATAACTAAAGCTAATTAATCACTAGAGTTTTCCTAGTAAACTTAGGAAAATCTGGTAAACCTAGGTAAATTTTTCCTAGAGTACCAGATTAACAATTAACAATTACATACTCAAATGTTACAAATGGATGTAAAATGGAAACCTACGTTTCATTATGGTAACGGTACATAAAATAATGTAGACAAACATGTACAAACAATTATAAAAATATCTAGGAACCAATAAACCATTCTATACTAATTCTAAGTAAGCTGATTAATCATTCGTTTATTTGCCGATGCTTCAATTAATCGTCTACTATGGTTACAAAATATTCCCAAATATGTCTATCATTTTAGTTGTATACATACGTGTAATAAAACCATTTTTTTTTTTTTTTAGGAAATATTTAATTTTTATTTTTGACAAAATTATGGTTTGCTGTTAATGTTGTGTTGTAACCTATAAAAATAAAAACTGAGATATGACGGAGAAGGGAACTTCAATAATTTTTCATTTGTAAGTAAACTGAACAATTACGTTAAATTCGGATACTTTTTTAAACATCAAACTTCATGTCATGATTATTATGATCCTGGAAAAAACAAAGGAGTATGTTTGAAGCCCTTTCGCATGCATCTTGGCTTCAATGGTTTTATCTATGTAGAAACTGACAATACTTATCACTATTAATAAATAGATATTATATGTTATGTGCTCTATGACAGTATTTCACAAACTTTTTGGTTTACGACTTAAACATTTCAATTGCCTTCTCTCCCTTAACAATGGATATGGGTAAAAAAATTTAAAATATATAGAAAATAGCTATGTGATTTGATATCTATATTTCTGCAACCACCCAATAATTTTTAACGGCTCCCATTTTGGGAATCGTTACTCTATGATATGATCATATCACTCTAATCCCCTGGATTGAATTTGGATTTGAAATATGAAATTTTAAAACTGAACTTATAGACCATTTTACATGCGAACTTTTCGATATACGAACGTTTTCCGCACTCTTTTTTGGCCTAAAACCGGGTTTCGAAATTCAACCATGGACTGGAAACAATTAAATTCCCAAGTAAAGATATCGCTGTGTTTTTACTATAGCTAGTAATTTAAAATTGTAAATTTTGAAGTAAATGTTGTCTGAAAATATCATTACATGAAACTATTTTAGTAGTTTCGAAATTTTTATTAGAAAAACTGATGTTTAGTAACTAACCTCTTTACTGTACTATTCGGGCGTCATTTTGCAAACTATTTCTCGATAATAATAACTAACCATTTACAAGCTAAATGATAACATCCCATCATTACGATCAACGAAAGCGGCAAAATAAATGTTTTCGTTATTTTTATGTTGTTTTTTTTTTCACTGTTTTTTAATGTTGGTTGACAAGCCCGCTTTGTTTACATAGTAATAAAGTATTTTGGACGATGCTTGTTGTTTTTTTATGATTATATTGTTGAACGTTTGTTCTGCTTCTACGATTTTATTGATTTGTTTGCATCTATGTATGTTGTACACATGTGTCCCTCGTGTTTCCGTGTGTGCCTGTGACGGTGTGACAGTGTGACGTGGTCCACCAGTACCACACATTAATCAACGGTCGTTTATTGATCACGTTTGATTCGATTGTTTGTTTGAATTCATGTTACACGCTGATAATTTATTTATAATAATTTATTTTTCATTTTGGCAAATGGTTTCAATTGTTGTTATGTGCCTATTTTTTCCACAGCGATAATGCGTGCGGGTGATGAGGAACAAAGGTTTTTTTTTATTAATATTTAACTAACTGTTAGACCTACTGTTTACATTTGTACATTTTCGATGGGTACATCTGTTGACAAACTTGTAATGACAATGTGCTAATTAGGCATCAATTGTATTTAGCAGTGGTAGTGAATTATTACTGATAATTTTACTGTATTGACTGTTCAAATTAAAAGGTGCAACGAGGGATGTAAAAAGCTAATTAATTAGAAAAAAAAAGGAATCAAATTTTTTAGGAAATATTTTTTAATCACTGTAATGTTCAGACATATGGGTAACCCGCGTCGAAATATTAAACCTGCATTAAACCTACATTACTGCTTTTAATTGAATTAAATAGGGTTAAAGTAGTTTCAGAATTACATGTAAAAAAAGCCTACATTAAGCCTACATGTTGTCGCAAAATGACAGATTCTCCACTTATAGTGTCAAAGTAGTATCTCTACTGACCCTACAATACTGCTCCTTGACCCTTAAAATCAGATGTTGTGAGGCTGAAAGGAGGTTCTTAATCGTATACATACAATACACTAATTCATATACGCATACGTACATACATACATCCATACACACATATATGTGTACATTCGTACGCGTATGGATGTATGCATGCACGCATGCGTACAGATATGGTTTTAAAATGAATACAAAAGTATTTTATTATTTTAAGTTTATTAATTTTAAGTATATACATTAAGTACAATTCAAATTAAAATCATTTAACCCATGTTTTACATATTTTAAACACCATTTAAATGGTAATAATTCCTTTTTAATATTATTTTTTAATAATAATAATTCTATGTATATTTGACAATTAATTTAACTATTTGATTCTTGTTATTCAAATATAAACAATTAAAATGTAATAGTTTTTCAGTTCTTTCACAATTATAATTTTTAGTTCATCTCAGTTTTTTCATATAAACACAAAATTTTAATTTTTCATCTCACCCCAGGACTTGTTCTGTTTGGAGCGTCACCACAACAAGCTAACAATTATTTTAAATGCACCTCAATTTTTAACAATTAAAATGTAACGTTTTTTTTTAAATTTTTTCACAGTTTTCACTTCTAGTTCATCTCAGTTTCTTCATATAAACACAAAATTTTAATTTTTCACCTTATGAATTGTAGAGTTCATTTACCCGGTTCAAATTAAAATTTACACTTAACATTGATTCAGTTTTAATTATCAAATGATTTACGTAATACTTTGTGAGGTTGTTTACATTTAAATTGATACAAAATAAAGAAATGATTACTACACATATTTGACAATAAATTTGATACACTTTATTAAATTCGTTTCTTAAAATCTAGTTCGTCATTTCTTCAAATAGCTGAAACATATTCACGTGCCTTATCGGCCATTTCCGTCGTCTGTGTCGTAAAGTTTCGTTTATGTCTATTGTTCATCTTTGTCAATCATTCCGGTATATAATGTATATGCATACATATATACAGTGTCTTTTATAAAGTTCGCACAGTATGGGAAACTTTTTTACTAATAAAATTTTTTGAAAAATATTCTAGCAGGGTTAATTATTGCATCAGTTAAAATGAAAAAATAGCTAAACTTATCTTATCCCAGTTTGCAATTTGACAGGAAACCGGAAATTTCAAATCTGTGATATATAAACAATAACATTGTGTCCTTTGAAATATTAAGGAAATTTTGACATCGTATCAAAATTTGGTATGATAAACGTATTACAGTCTGCAAAAATAAAGGTCAAAAATCTGCTTTTCCAAAATACGACTTTAAGTGGCCCTAAATACAAAAAAGTTCATGAATTCTAGCAAAATAAAAATTATGCCGTTCTTTGAGATCTGTTTATTCATTAAGTCACAACTGTCATTAATGAAATGAAATTTTCGTAACGAGGAGGTATCTTGACTACTTACTGAAAAGAAAATAAAGCAATAACAATTGCTCATGCCTGTTAAAACTAAAAATGTTACAAAGCACGTCTTTTTGTGACCAAGTTAAATTTTTCTATTGAAAGACCAATGTCTACGGCAATATTTTGATGATAATTGTGATTTTATGAATATGCAGACTAGGCAATTTAAGTGTAGTAAACATATTCTGATAGCTAAATATTATAATATGCAAGAATAAAGCTCAAAAATCTGTTTTTTGAAAATACGGCTTTAAGTACCCCTAGATTCAAAAAATTTTATGAATTCTAGCAAAATACAAATCATACCGTTCTTTGAGATCTGTTTATTCATAAAATCACAATTGCCATCAATGAAATGAGATTTGCGTAACGAGTATTTTGACTACTAACTGCAAAGAAAATAAAGAAATAACAAATTATTCATGCTTGTTAAAATTCCAATATTACAGAGCGTGTCTTTTTGTGACCAAGTTAAATTTTTCTATTGAAAGACCGATGTCTGTAGCAATATTTTGATGATAATTGTGATTTTATGAATACGCAGATCTCAACGAATGGTATGAGTTTTATTTTGCTAGAATTCGTACAATTATTTTGAATTTAGGGTCAGTTAAATTCGTATTTTGGAAAAGCAGATTTTTGGGCTCTATTTTTGCAAACTGTGATATTTAGCTTTCGGATAATATTTACTATGCCTAATTTTGATACGATGCCAAAATTTCATCAGGAGGTAATCAATAACTTTCAAAGGATTATCATTTTTCATAATTCACAAATTTGAAATTTCCGGTTTCCTGTCAAATATTAAGCGGGCGGTAAGATGTGTTTAGCTAGTATCTCATTTAAACTGATGCACCAATTAAGCCCACTAGGATATTTTTCAAGGAATCAATAATAAAATTTTTTCCCATATTATGCGTACTTTATGAGAGACACTGTATATATGTATATTATTTTTCCCATATATTTTTTTAAACTAATAAAATGTTTTGAGACTACATCGAACCTGCTCAGACGTACTATTTAATTGTTTATAAAGTGTTAAATAGCATTAAGATAGGTTTATGGACGGTTAAGTAGCTTCAATGTAAGGTTATTATTTGTAAACATTGTGTCTGTAGGTTCATTAAGAGTCGATATAGGTTCATTTAGGGTGAATATAGGCTCATTTAGATGTTAGAAGGGTCAATGCAGTGTTAAAATCTTGACTCGGGAAGACTCACTGGTGGCAGCATCAGATGCACTCAAAGTCATTTAGTTTTTTGTGAACTTTTTTTTCAAGAAAATTAAAAGTATAGAAGAGATCTTGAGTCTTCGATGGAGGAAATCGAAAAGGAGAGAAATTTGGTTTACGAAATTTGGTAGATTCGCTTATAAGGAATCTGCTTCAACTATGACTTTCAAAAAATTTTGAGATTTCGCTGGATTGTAAATCTTACTAATGCTAGTCTTAGGTGGTGAGATTCGACCGTGAAAACTTAATTTTTTTTTTCAATTTCGCTAAATATCTTGAAAATAGTAAGAGCTTTGGAAGACAAATCCTATATGTTTGTAAACTGTTCTTTTTTTTTTAAATCTTTATTCCAAAAATTAAAATATCGTTAAAATATCGTTGGAGTTTCTTGCCCCCCCCCCAATCCAATCCCTAATTTTATCAGATATTTTTGGTAAAAAGAGAAACTATTATGTGCTAATAAAAAAATTGTTAACTAATATATTTTACATTTAACCAATTTATTTGTTTGTGCATAACTATACTCTTTGGTAGTAATAATATCGGAAGATATAATATTTGAGTTGAAACGAGCAAAAATATCACCAAAGAACCTCGGCATCATGACGCTGGCCGGAAGTTTTTTTGTAGTCAAAATTTAATAATTTCAATCGATTGTAGGCCGTTTGTAGATGTTTGTAGTATATTTATTTTCGTTTGTAGCCCTTTACTTTATTTGTAATTAACAATCAAAATTTTGTACTGAAGTTAGCCGGAAGCAATCGTGAAGGT
Source organism: Brachynemurus nebulosus (assembly GCA_035578155.1). Taxonomy (NCBI): domain Eukaryota; kingdom Metazoa; phylum Arthropoda; class Insecta; order Neuroptera; family Myrmeleontidae; genus Brachynemurus; species Brachynemurus nebulosus. The sequence goes on along the minus strand of JAPWDM010000008.1, from coordinate 35,982,765 downwards.
AATTTTTTTTGGTAACAATAGAAAGATTTTCGTTTGTAGTGTCTAAATATAACGGTAAAATGTTCGTAGGGTCGTCCGATAAAGCATAATTAATTAATAAAATTTACCAAGTGCGTGCCGGACACGCATTATCACAGTTACATGTGTTAGTTACAATATATATATATATATATATATATATATATATATATATATATATGTATATATATAACAGATAGTGTTTCTAGGGAAATTAATAATAACACTTCATTTTTCTAAATTTTGTCAGAATATTCTAAAATAAATCATTTGCAATTAAAAGTAAAACATATCAATTATTAAACTTCAAATGAAAGAAAAATGGAAAATGAAAAAAATGTGTGTGGTACTTTAAGGCAAGAGAAATATTGGCTCGTTTTCACAGCAAATATGTCTATAAACAACAATAATTTGTTAATTTTTGTTTCTTAAATAAATTATTCAATAAAATTTGCTATTCAGTAATACTAATGTGTAATTTTCGACTGAACACCAATAATTTTATGAAAATAACAATTGAATTTCCATAGGAACGCTATAAATTACCATTGAAATTTTCCCTATGTGTAATTTTGAAGTGGACAGTCATATACTATATTATATTATGCAATGTGTAATCTTGAAATGAACGCACTGTATATATATATATATATATATATATATATATATATATATATATATATATATATATTGTATATATATATATATGTATATATATATATATATATATATATATATACAAGTGGTGGAGAACTATCGATAACACTATCGATAACTATCGATAGTTTTAACTATCGAAAAATATCGATATTTTTTTTTTACTATCGATAGTTTTCGATAAATTTTTTCAGTCATTTATTCAGATATAAAAACAACCATTTTAAGGAAATTTCCGGGAAAAAAGGAATAATTCCGTCCCAGCGTAAAACCGGCGACCTTTTTTCTTTTTTTTTTTGCTCGCCGGCTATCTAAATGCCGCCCAACTTGGGTATCAAAAACCATCGATAAACTATCGATAACTATCGATAGTTTCACGACTATCGTAACTATCGATAGTCGGGACTATCGATAGTTCTCCATCACTAATATATATATATATATATATATATATATATATATATATATATATATATATAATAATTCGTAGCTCCTTTTTGCATGTGTAGGGCCCCCTTATGAACGAACTGAGCTGAAATTTGGTAAGTGGGCTGATAAAATGGGGAATCAATACTATAAAAGTGGGGTAAAATTTTTGGATCCGATCTAACCTTTAAAGGAGTGGTGGGGGGCAACAAAGCAATAAAACTTTTCCAAACCGGTTGAAAATAATGTTTCGGTCAATTATCTCAAAAGAGTGAAAAATTGACCTACGTGGTTCTAGTAGTAATCCGTCGATACGTACTATTAAATTTCCTACATTTTATCCTAAAAATTGCGAAAAATTAGCTATTGAGCACGTAACTTTGATAATGCGTGTCCGGCACGCACTTGGTGAATTTTATTAATTAATTATGCTTTATCAGACGACCCTACGAACATTTTACCGTTATATTTAGACACTACAAACGAAAATCTTTCTGTTGTTACCAAAAAAAATTACCTTCACGATTGCTTCCGGCTAACTTCAGTACAAAATTTTGATTGTTAATTACAAATAAAGTAAAGGGCTACAAACGAAAATAAATATACTACAAACATCTACAAACGGCCTACAATCGATTGAAATTATTAAATTTTGACTACAAAAAAACTTCCGGCCAGCGTCATGATGCCAAGAACCTCGTATTTTAAAATCTAGAAGGCAATACAAAATTGGTGAAATGCATACCTACATACTAGAATTTCATTTTCATAACTTTTTCAAACCTTTTCTGCCAATTTTATAAACTTTAACATCTACAAAAATTACAAAACTAATTTTTCCTACTTTTCTGTTTTTTATAATAATTTAAGTTATACTTACTATCCTTTGAAAAAATATTTTCAATTCGTAGTCTTTGAATTGAATGACTAGTTACAGAAGTATAATTGATTTTTTGTTAGGGTAAAGAGGATTGATGAAATTCTAACACAAGTCCTTAATCAAATACCAGCTAATGGTACTAGAATAAATTCAAATTTAAACTTGTAAATTGAATGGCATTTTTAGTAAATGTGACACTAAATTAAGTGTCTCTAATATTCTGTTATAATTTAAGGGAATTTTTTCTACATAAAAACGAATTTTTATGCAACTATTCATAAGATAATAACAATTGTTCATATCCAAACTCTTTAAAACCAGGGGGAAAGTATTGTTTTGATATTGTCATTATTTGAAAACTTTTCTAGTAAAACGTAAACCATAAAGCACACACTGCAAACAATCTAAAAGCATTATCATACTTTAACGTGCTATTTTAAAAAACCTATATTAATTTAGTTGTCACAACAGAACAGAGCAAAAAAGCACAAAACATACAATAGTTTAGTGCTTTATCTAAAATTCTAAAATATTCGTAGTGCACTAACAATATTTTAATTTGAGCATTAAAACAACCAATGCAAAAATTGACAATTCTTTTTTTTTTTGCAACTCTCACAAATATATCTATAGCTACATTTGCAGCCTACCGCCTAGCTACCGAATGTCCATACATTGAATCAAACCTAACAATCCCATTACGTTTTATAATTTTTTTTTTCGTAAATCTTCCATTGTTTGGAATAAAACCGCATAAATCATTTCACGGATGATGAAAATGATAAAAACAAATCTGTTTGAATGATTTTAATTTAAATGGATTCATTTCTGCATTCCTCACCTCTTCCTATTTTCATTTCCTCCCCCATCATTCAGCGTACTAAACAAAATTGTATATAAAACATACAAAACCAAATTGTCTGCATATATCATAAATATGTACAGAGCATGTTAAAAGTTATCGTCAACTCCAACCCAAAAGAGTAGGTTAAATATAAAAGGACAGTAAAATTCAAGTCTTGTAACAACAAATGTTAGCTTGTATCTGTAGATGTGTCATGGATAAGACGGTCATAACTCCAAATAAATCCGGAAAATAATTTTGAATTTAGTGAAACAATTTTTTGACTTGCCCTGTATCATAATTTCTCTCTATCTAGCTTTTAAAATAATACAAAACCGATGTTGTTTATGATAAAAACAGATAGTTCAATTTAATTTAGAGATACAAATATTCCAGCTATAATATTATAAATACGGAAGTGATGCTTAAGGGAGATAGTTTGAGGGACAGAGGAGGGGGCATAAGTTTCATTTTAACTTCATTTTGTCCATGTGCAAAAATTTCCAACGAAAAAACAACAAGTCTCAATAGTGATATGATGCTGAAATCCGATAAGAATATTTTGTAGCTAGCTACGTGTTTCACTGGTGCGCGCGAAGCCGTGGGTAATTGCTAGAAAATAATATATTATCCGTCGATATAGAACTTCATCCTGTTAAAAATTAACAAGAAAGATTTGCTTAAATCTACTTGACCATTCAAAACGATATATTATGGGTTGGGTTCTTGTGCAACTTATGTTTAATTTGTGACTTTTTGAATAAGTCTACATTATTTTTGGTTACCGATATGTTTTGACTAAAAGATTTGTTTTTAGTAGATGTATACCAAAATTTAAATTACGCTTTAAAGTACTAATATGGTCTTTATATCCGGTTTTGAAGATTTGACTGTTTGACCTATGTAAGAAGCATTGCAATCTAAACAGTAGACTTGACAATCTTCATACCTAATATAATCTTATGTCCTGTTTTTTACTAAAAATCAAAAAATATCTAGTATTTAGATGCACTGAGTAAATATCAGTTAAAATTAGTTAATTATTAAAGTAAAAAATAAAAATGTAGTTAACGAAATACAAATTAAGTCCCTAATATTTAATATTCAATTTTAAAATAAAGGTTTTAGCATCTATGTAATCTGTCGCGTTAACAACTCATTAAGCTAAAAACAAGCAAAAAACAATTATACTTACAAAAATTAATAAATTTACACATTCGCTGCGAAAAAAAAGTAATTAAATTTTTTCTCTTCTTCCATGAAAATGAAAACTCATAATTAAAAAATTAGTTATTAAAAAATTTTAATGAAAAATAAAATTAGCAAGAATTGTCAAAACAGAACAAAAAAAAAAAAATATGAAAATGGAATTGATAAAAAAAAATTAAAAATAAAGTGAAGAGATAAGTGACGTGGAACAGGTAGCGCGCACTGAACAGTCCAAATTAATTTTGAAAATTTTATGAAAATGAAGTAGACGAATACAGTATAGGCACTGAAAGTGAAATATGTATAAAAATTTTTCAGTCAGTTGTTTTAATTGAAAAATATGAAATTTATTATTATTAAAATATTGATTTTCAACATCCGCTGCGTATTATCGTCGGCATGAAAACTGTGTAATCTATCGGTTGATCGTTCCTGATGTCCTGTATCCAGGTTCTAGAAAAATTATTGCAGGATACGTGCACGCCATATTATTCGATCGATGTATATGAAATTCAGGATGAGTTTTCTTATGCTTAACGTTGTATAGATATTGTAACGTCCACACTAATTACTATTTCATATTGATTGACAGGGACAGAATGTGTAGTCGCATGTTATCTGAGGAAGAAATATTATCAAAATTCTTTTATTAATCATAATTCTTTCCTTGAACTGCTGATTCGATGAAGTTATTAGCAAGATTATTTTATTATAACATTGGTTCACTTATTTTATTTCGACGAAGAATTCGGCAGTTATACTAAAAAATACGATTTCTAGAATTTTAACAAATGTTATATAATATATTTCGCAGTTTTCAATACAATTTTGTCTGTTGGGAATTTCATGCTGATTGGATACTTCAATTTTGAAATTATTCACGTAGTTGTTGAAAAACTATTTCCAACAATGGTTCCTCTCAGAAAAATAATCGGCCCAGCGTTCACTATAAGTGCATATCAGGTCTTCTAAGGCAGATATCGCTCTTACAATTAGTTCTAATAGTTACCTCATTTAGTTTTATCACGGTCATAACCTACAACGAAAAAATGTCCAAATGGTACACTATTTTGGCAACTAATACACTTTATATGAAATTATTAACGCGGTACAGCGTTGTGTCCAGTTAGTTACGAGACATCATGCGTACGTTTTAATTCTATTGTGTTAAAACAAATGTTATGACGTAAATATAGTGCTGAACTGTACAAAATCGAAATAATAAAACGACTGAATGTAATTAAAATTTGAAATATACATTATAAAAAGTGGATTGTTTTACATATTAATGAAATAAATAAACTGGGCGTCAAAACTCGCGTATATCATATCATCACGAAAATAAATTAAATGACAATTTTGCCAATTAATTATATTTTTCATATATTTTTATTTGCATTATCAATTATGAGCTAGCTATTTCAAATTCAACAGCATCGAGTGTGAAATTAATATTAGCATTTTTATAAAAAAAAATTCCTGAAATAAATAAATTTATTTTATTATATCATCGAAAAATAATTGAAAAATTTAAAATACCTAAAAGATATGAAACTGTCTTGCTAAAATATAAAAAAATAAGGAAGAAGATATAGAGTTACTGTTATATTTTTCTAACAAAAATAATTGGTAAATATTATTTAAACTATAAAAATACTTTTTAATTCAATCGGGAAATTGTTTTTGATGATCCAAAAATCCAACAAGCCTAAGCTTCAATTCGAGCGTAGCTTCAATAATTAGAAATCAAACATGAAATAGTTTACAGATGATATAATTATAATCAATTGCTTTTTGTATTTTCCCGTGGGAATGAGACATTTGCCTACATTAAAAAGCATCCTATATATTGACCCAAGTAATAAGTTATCACCGCATCAAAATTCTATCAAAATCCGTCCAGTATTTACTGTGCAATGCCTGCGTAAACATACAAACATACAAAGTACATACAAAACATAAATATTTCAAACATCAGCCTTTTGAGATCTAAATCTATAACTATATTATATTCCATATACGAACACAGCCTCGTTACAGTTTTATAATATCGTCAGCTGAGTATTGGTTTGTACCAAGTCAGTTTCTTTAAAATTTTTTTCTAATAGTGGCTTCGGCTTCCTCAATGCCCAAAATTAACAACATGTAGAAAAAATGTTTAAAAAGTTAACTTGGTACAAACCAATACTCGGCTGACGATATGTAACCTACACAAAAATCCTTTTTATTTACTATTATTAAACAAAATTTGAAACATAACCTCAATTCGAGTTTGTAGGTTCACTAGGTAGGGGAGATCCTTGTACCTCAGGACACCTTGTACCTCGGGACAAGCCTATAATTTGAGAACCAATGTATTGTAAAATGATTAGTAGTGAAATTTAATGAGTATTTGACACAAATACGCAAAACACACGCAGTAAAGTCGGCCTCGAGTTGACTCGTTTCTTCTATGTGCAAGATTGTGAAATTTTTGCAGCGTTTTTTTTTTTAAACCATATAAATCCTCATTTTACTCGAAGTATTTTGAGGTGAGTAAATGATTAAAGATACAAATAGTTATTATACACATTCGTAACTATTTATTTTGACGTATATCTCTGGAGTTCCCCAATTAAAAACTATAACCATACTTTAGTGTATGCAATTGAAATTTGTACCTTGGGACAGCAAACTTTTTGTACCTTGGGACGGTGCTAAGGTACAAGACATTGCTTATTTTACAGAGATTTATAGGTAAGTTTGTTTTCAATATTTGTCTTTATCTATCCAGATGCCGCGGAGTAAGGACAAAGCCACCCGGCCAACGTCCAATGAAGAAAACGTCAAAAATGACACATTAAAATGGTCATTTTTTCTATAATAAAAATGATTGCAAGTAAAACCAAACAATTTTAATTGCTCTTAAAAAAATAGTATTTATATTTTGTTCTCAGGGCTTAAAGTGTCCTGCAGAGTTTGTTCCAAGGTACAACTATTGATGTCCCAAGGTACAAGTTGTGATTGTACCTTGGGACAAATATCCTCAATTATTCAGTTCAAGTTTTCGCAAAAATGAAGCACAGTATCGTGATATATTGTATCATAATATTAAGATGTTATCGTTTGCTTACAGAATTTTAAATTTTCGAAGTCATACATCAATTTTTACTCAAGTTATGAAGTTTTAAACGAAAGTGTCCCAAGGTCTAGGGTAGGATCTCCCCTACCTTAGGCTCTCCTAGCGTAATGTATGTAGCACAAACTGTATCTGATTCGTTAATTTGCTCGAACCTCCTAGGTATACATTTTTACAATAAATTACATTACGGGATTGCTGTGTACACAAAAATGTAAAATCTATTAAAATCAACCACTTACATCCAATCGTCACTAGCTATGTAAATTTACTTTTCTTACAAGTAAAATCATGCAAATAAAAAAATAATTAATTTTACAAAATTGATTATCAGAAAAAAAAAACGAACAAGAAAAATTGGGGACAAATCAACATCAAAAAAAAACCTTCCAGAAGTACTCTTACCACATCCTTATCAATTTATATCTTAAACGAAAATTACAACCAACATCGTATGTAGGTACACTTTAAATAGAAGTATGTTAAACTATTGCATTCTACAAATTCTAATATAATGTAAGAAACATGTATATTAAATCTTCTACACACTTAACAAAAACAAACACCCCCAATATTTAGGACGTCGAAAGAAGATTTGCATATAATAAAAGCATGTACAGCAAATGCATTAAAAATAACTTCTTAAGTACTGTTTTCGCTTACATAAATCATCAGATAAAAATCGAAAAAAACCAAAAATCTATTTAATTAGAATACATGTGTATCGAAGACAACTGAAAGATAGACAATCAATTAAGAGGTGCGAAAAACCTACAATAAATAAGCTAAAACATCGCTATATAGGAAATAAAACATTGTAAAATTGAAATACTGTGTGAGTTTTTCGAGAGTTGTCATTTTTATTACAGCCAAACCGTTGATTTAATCGAAAAATTGTTCAAATAAGAGTTGTAGATATCGACGGGGGCAACCGATTGCTATAGTCAGGAGCTTTATAGCTCTTATGGTTTTCGAGCTATGATACAAACTTATAGATTTTTAAATGGGACTATATATATTAATTTTTCGATAAAACTGATCTAATGCATTAATTAACAACATAAATGAGCAAAAAAATTTTTTTTACCCAAGTTTAATTTTTTGATTTTTCTTTAATTTATCAGTTAGGCGGTAAAAATATGCATATGTACTTGAGGCTACTTCAACCGATAGTGTTTTTCTTGGTTACATTTTCATTATATCCAAGAAAAGAACCTTTTCCAGTACCATTTCTATCATAAAAATTTGGTTATAATACAAATGGCAACTCTCAAAAAACTCACATGCTATATAATTCAAAATAAAATATTAAAAGTTTACTTAAATTAGTATAACAATAGATTGTAAATACTGCAATTAAAGCTAAAAATATATTTTATCCTTATAATTAAGAAATAATCATAACCGAAAGAGTATTCCAAAAAAATATGGAATAGGTTATTTAAAAAATATGTTTAGAAGTGAAGATTTGTTTGTTTGTGTACATTTATATTTGCAGTGTATGCTCTAATATTAAGGACATTTATATATGAATAATAAAGAAAATATTTACATCAAGGATCTTAACCTTTTTCCACTTGAAATAAATTTAAAAAACAAAAGCGAAACGACGATGAGCAACGCGAAAAATGTGAAACAAAAGAAGGCATACGAGAAAAGAAAGAAAGAAAATTAGATTTTTTTGACAGTGAAATTTTTTTCTAAATAGTTTTATACATGTATATAATAATTATTCAAGGCAAAATAAATTAAAATATAAATTACTTTTTTCATTTAAAATCACGTTTTCCATTTCATAAGACAACACTTTTATCTCGATTTATTCAATACTCGTACCCCATACCCATCACACTCATCAAACCATCGCCACCGCCGCCGCCCAATTTACTTCCGTCGTGGACGTCGTTGTTATATGTCGTCTTCTTGTTCTTAACACCCCGTTTGCCGTTTCTCGGCAAGCGTACGTATAGAAAAAAAGGCATTTCTCAGTCCTATGTATATATAGTCGCACACAGCCACGAGCAAAGCAAAGTACAGCGGCACTATATGTACGATATTGATAGCACTGGTACAAAGTAAAACGATGAAACAATGTATACCTCACACCCCATAATGAATGTTATCAAGTTACTTGTGTACACATATAATTTAATATACTCTATGCCACCAAACTAATGGAATAAATGAATTTCAATTTTTAATTATGAATTTTAATGTAAAAGTATAAATAACAACATTGAAAAAAATTCTCTTTTTTGTTATACATAATTATAAATATTCAACGTAATTTATCTTGTCAGTAATTTATTTTAATTGTTTAGGCGTCACTTTCAGATCTGGAGATGAAGGATCAAAATGTTGCGGTTTAAAGGAGCCAATATGTTGGCTCGTGAGTCGTGATTCTTGTTTAGGAGTTCCTACATCTTACGATCACAAAAAGAGTGGCGAACAAAATGGATTCGAAGGACAAACAGTTTGCATTGGACTTTATGGCGTAAGCGCAAAACTTACTTTCGGGGATAAAACACGATGAAAGTACAATTCCCCTTTCTTCGATAACTCGTAGCACTTGATGTTTGCTGACTGTAATTGGAGCGGGTTTCGAAATAAAAGTACATATAAACTGCGTAATAAATGAACGTTTTATCCCAAAGAAAAGCTGATAAATTTGATATGAATCACGAAAATATATACAGTAATACTTACAATATTAATTCTACTTAAATGAATAATAGAATGATACTTTTCTTAATGATCAGCATTTCACGTACATTCTCAAAACGATTTCTTTGTCCAAAGATATTCTTTGAATTGAAAAATAATATTTTGAAATAAAGAGATATTTTTTTGACATTTTCAGTAGTCAAAGAAATATTTCATTAAATCACAAAAATATTTTCTTTAACTCAAAAAAATAAAAATAAAATCAAAGAAATTTTTAATCTTTGAACAAAGCAATCGTTCTGAGAGTGTATAATTAACATATAAAAAAAAATGTAAATCCGGGTTCCTTTGATCTAGCTTATCAACACTCGTTGTGTTGCATTTTATTGAATACATTAAAAAAACTTTTTTTTATTTATATTTTATACTTATATTTAAATTTTATAAATTTTATAATTTTTAACAATTTAACTTTTGTTTTTTACACTCACGACATTATAGTTTTTATTTCTAATTTTTATCAATTTTTGTTTCATGTGCAATTATTTTGTGTTTAATTATGACAATCAGAACACATGTGAGTATTCAATTTCGCATATATTCCATTTTTGTAATTTTCTTACAATTTATTTGATGTATTTAGCTTTTTTTTTTTTTTTTTTTTTAAAAATTCTTGCCTGATGATGAAAATTCAGTGTTTTTGAAACGTCGCAAAAAAATACTTATTTATATCAGTAATTGTTGGCGATTTCTCTCCAAAACTTTATCCTTCAAAAATAAATGTAGTAAATACAATTAAAAAAATAAAGTACTTTGTGAAATAAAATAGGTAATTGTTTATTATTTATAAGTACGGACGTACTATAAAGTAACGCCCAAATCAATTAACAACAACATAAATCTATTAACTAAATAGTGAATTGTACAATTTAAAATTTGAATGAGGTTAAGTATACTTGATGACGTCAAATTTGTCTGTTCGTTTTAAATAAAATTATATCAAAATAATTTTTACCTTGAACACTGACAGTATGCTCGTAATACAAACAGAGTTGTGCGTGTAATTTACTTCGGGTAAATTACACAGTTTGTTACATGTAAAAAACTTTGTAATTTACACATACTTGTTTTGATAAAAAAACTGTAAAAAATGTAAAAAAACTAAATTTTTTAAATTTAATAGATATGTAAGCGTTACTGTTGGTATTCTATATTTGCTGTTGAAGTATTTGCTATATTTGTAAAGTAAATCTTAATAATTAAGTAATTTGAAAATTAAAAATATAAATGGGGACAAACAGGAAAAAGAAAGGTTAGTTTTGATAGAATAGTTTATTTAAGAATTCAATATTAAAAAGATTTTTATTTATTCAGTAAAATTTTATTAAAGGTATCAATCATCTTCATCATCATTACCCTTAGTGATTTTATTGTTATTATAATTTAAAGAGAGATAAATATGTAGTAGTTTTTTTGATCTATCAAAACTCAGTTTTTTTATTTGGAAATTTAAAGCTTTGTAGTCAGTTGTGGATGGCCTTCCACCAACAGGAAATCATTTTTGTGTCGACATATTGTTTACACGTTTTTCATGTGAACTTATAAACAAGTACCTAATAACCGTCAAAATAAATTGCTTGTCAGTGAAATGACAAATGATTTTACATTTTACAATTTTTTACAATTTTCTACAATATTTTACGGTTTTTTACAGTTTTTTACGTATTTTACAATTTTTTACATAAAAATGTAAAAAACTGGTTTTTTTACATTACACGGCACAACTCTGAATACAAACCAACCCTCTTCTTCAATTCAATTTAAATATACAAATTTCTAGATGAAAACTCTGCAAAAAACAACACCGCCGTAATTTTATTTCCTACTGCCTTTAAACAAATTTTCAATAGTCAAAGAGTATAGTAAACTTTAATTCCAATCAAGTAAATGTTCTCAGCTACTCTTCTGTATATATGTACATACAGTACAACCCGTATGTTCCCGTTCATATCCTTTTCTCTACCCCCAAAAACATCCTGCCTGCCTGTCTTTGTTCCTGCTATGTAACTCATGCATCGTCTCACTAATACCATCTGTCACTTAAAAGTCTTACTACATGCTACACAAGTAAAATAAATTAGGTATCTGTAAAAGGAGCAAAAACGAAAAGAAAAGCGAGATGTTAGCGCACAGAATAAACATATATAGATGAAATAAAATGAAAAAAGATGAAACTGTAAGAACATGTAAATATAAAGGTTATAATATCGGTAGGTACATGCTACTTGCATATATATACATACATTACGTACCCTAGTATCTATCAAAGAAATGCTAAATTAATAATGAAATTATAATTCTATGCCAGTAAATACTGTCTATACGCGTTTACTTTCGATTCCATCAGTGTACTTGTACAGCACCAGTTCAAAAATAGAGTTATATTTGGATTTTTCAGCAATAATCAATACTTGAACTTAATGGCGAGACGCTGGGTAGAATTATCAAACGTGTTAAAATGGCCTTACACATTTATTTTTACATCATACATTCTAAAAGACTTGTTTCAAAGATGAATTTGATGTAATAATTAGTATGTGAAGGTAGAAATTTTAAAAAAATTTTGCGAAACGTTTAAGGGGAGGTTTACTTGAGAATCCTTAAAAATTATGTATTTTTTTGGAATTTTCTTCTCAAGAAAGGAAGTAAATTTTAATTTCAAATTCTGTACACACATTTATTAAGTGTTAAACTATACAAAAAAAGAATTTTTCAAGGAAAAATATAAAAAATTGTCCATTTTATATATAGTGCAGTGTGATGATCCGAAAATCCGATGTCTTGTTGGTTGACATCATAGCGCCGGTAATAAACTGCTGAAATCCAAAAACAAAAAAGATTTATAAAATATATGAACAGTACCGGCACCTATACCTATAATATCAATAAATTGATTAAAGAAAAAAAATGGCGGATGTGTGAACTTTTGATTACGATTTTTGTCTTATTTTTCGCTCTTTAAAGTAAAATAAAAAAAAATAAAAAATATTGAAAATTTATCGGACTTAGGTATAGGTGCCGGAGAATTTAATTATCTTTAAGTTTTGAGTTATGTGTCAACCAGTTCCAAAAATCTGGTTCCGAAATATTATAAAATATACATATACATATAAAGAAACGTATTTTCAAAATTTTATATTTAATACTCATTACTGCGTGAACTACGTTTTTTGAATTTTTTTTCTTTTATAGAAAGTTGGATTCGGTTAATGTGAAAAAATCTTTTTTTTTAAATTATTTTCAGCAGAATCATTTTGGAAACATATTCTACACATAATTTGCTATCAATTTCGGCAAAAAAAAAAAAATGGATTTTTTGATCAAATCTCAAGTAAATAACCTTCCCTTAAATTACTTTCAGCAAAATCACTTTAGGAACATATTCTACACATAATTTGCTATCAATTTCGGCAAAAAAAAAAAATGGATTTTTTGATCAAATCTCAAGTAAATAACCTTCCCTTAAATTACTTTCAGCAAAATCACTTTAGGAACATATTCTACACATAATTAGCTATCAATTTCTGCAAAAAAAAATCGATTTTTTTTAACGACACTCGGGTAAACCTCCCCTAAGGCAGTCTACAAAAAATTGATATTTTCTTTTCCATAGTTTTAATGTAAAACGTAAAAAAAACCTAATGATTCTGGAGATATTTACATTTTTATAGTTTACGCGAGCGGGGTTTTCGTGATATCATTTTTTTGATGCAGTAACACTGATATCTCAAAATGTAACTAATCAACATATATAGCGCTAAATCTTGGTCCATTGTATTTATTAATGTACTGTTCAGTGTGCAAACTAAAATCGTGGTTTAATATGCACTTGTTTAATATTTATCGTTCCTTATTAAATATGATTTTAGGCGCGCCACACCACCAACTTTTAGAATTTTTGCTTTATTCCTAATAAAATTCCGTTTGATTTGTTTATTTCAAATGTCTTGCACCGAAGTTATCGGTGTTACCGTTTGACATCTTTTTTTACGGTTTCCACTTCGACGCCCTCTATAAGAAAAATGAAGTGAGGAAAATTTTTTAAAAATTTTCTAATCTTGAGTATATATTTAATACAAGGGCAAAAACTTTACCTCTAGTTAATGAAATCACTGAAACAAAAACTGTTGAAATATATCGGTAAGAACTTCCTTTTATAAGAGTATGTAAAAAAACCGACTGTTACTTCTACTGTTACCGACAGAGAACAAAGAGAACGAACATTACTATGTCTATACTAGGGAAACGAGCGTAACCACAAAGGATAGAAAATAAACCCCCACTATGTTATATATGTGCACGCGGAGTTGTGTGTGTTAGTCCGTTGGATGTTGTGTGTATGGGTGTCTTGCATACATATATACATAATATGTACGTGGTGGTGGTACGTATGATGTACGTATACCACGTACATATACCGTGTTAATACGAGAGGTAACAATACAACAACAATTGAAACATACCCATTGAGTGCTGGCGAATGAATGAGGACTAAGCAGCCTAAGATGCACATAAATGCCTATAAGTGATTGTAGAAAAGAGATAGATGTATTCGTTCTATTTGTTCTGTGGTTACCGACTCCTTAACAAAATATCGCCTTAACTACAACTGTAGGTAACCAATACCCATATGACATTTATATAGTTAGTAATCGATAGTCCATAATCAAATATATTTATTAATATAATACTCCTGTCGATTCACACAGCATGTACCGTGATAAATCTATATACACCAATAATAGTAATAGACTAACAGAGTAGATCAGAGCGCTCTCTATTACCTACTAATGTACACACGCACACACACACACGTTTGGCACTTTGGCACTTAACTCCCTCTGTTAATATGATTACAACGAACGGTGTGGTAATTGTAAGATATGGTGTACAAAGTCTTTTGCCTAACCAATTAATTTGCCTACTAATCAAATAGGAGTATTAGCTACCAGTGTGTATTATAATAAGGTGTTATGTGTGCATTATGTTGTTGCTTAGGCTCCTGTATAACACCTCGGATAAATACGGCACAACTGTATATGATGACAGTTGGCGGCTATATCAATCAGAATTTATATTTTGAGAATTATATCCACTAGGGTGAAATTTTCAAAAAAATGAAATTTTTTTTTTCTTTCTTACTAGATGTATTTATTTAGCATTAAAAATAACTATTGAAAACTTTTAGAAATTGGTTTATGGACCATAAAACTAGTTTTTCACAAGTGTTTTAACAATCAATTGAGCTACATTAGAACAACTACAGAAGAACACTGGTGTATACCAACGTTTCCCAAAATGTGTTCCGCAGAACAATGGTGTTTCACAAACAGTTACTGAGTAGTCCGTGTATTTCACGATAGTTTGGGAAATACTGGATGTAGCTGCCACAAAAATGAATATTTTATATTCGCTAATTTATATATAAATAATAATAAAAAAATATTAAACTGCAATTTATTTTTGAGTTCTTTTTTTTTAGTTCAATAATAGCAGTGTGCCCCTTAAATCATACGTATGCATCTAATGCGAGCCACTGTTCCCATTATGAATAATAATAGGTGTGATAAAGATAAATTATGTGCAATTTATTTCATGTTTAAAAGGAAAAAATAATGAATTTGAGTAAAACGTTTTATAAAGATATTGAACGGTGACACAAAGTGTAATTTTAACTCGGCTACATAACCTTGTATAAACCGAAAATATTATAGAAAAATAAATAGAATACATATATAAACTTCTTTCTAAAGTAATTCCATTCACAAAAAAAACTTTGAAGAGAGCTAAAAAAATAAACTAAAACAAATAGAAAAGAGATTTTTGACAAAAACAACACGAATTTTAAAGCCGAAGCCGCAATTTCTTCGATGTCTTGATTTAAACCGTCTGTCAATAGCTATAATATTTCTGAAGTTCGTAGAAATGACTTACTTTAAATTAATATCAGTCCAGCAACTTCCAATCCAACAATTGTCTAACGAAACTTCATTTTTAGTCGAATTTTCTCCGAAAAATTAGACTTATACAGTCTATACGATAAGAGCTGCGAGAGGCGAGACCAGGGGCGCTATCCGTTTTCGGACCCGTAGAACACGATTATGTAAAAAAAAAAAAGATGTCTGATATATATATATATATATATATATATATATATATATATATATATATATATATATATATATATATATATATATATATATATTTTCCCGCAACCTTTTAATATGTGTAGGGCCCCCCTATGGAAGTTAAGAGATGAAATTTGGTAAGTGGGGCTTATTCCGATGCACAACAATACTATCAAAGTGGGGTCAAATTTTGGGCAAATTTTTTTCGGACCCGACCTTTAAGGGGGTGGTGGGGGCGGAAAAAAAAACTTTTCCAAACCGGTTTTAAATAATGTTTCGGTCAATTATCTACAACATATCCAAAATTCAGCTTCCTAGGATGATATGGTGGGAGTAGAGGGGGGAAAAACGATTTTCGCTGGATCTAACAGGCCCCCAGCCCCCCAGAATTAACGTAGAGGGTTGAAATTTGGTGTGTTGATAAAGTTCGTACCTAGGTTGTGCTTTTTGGAGGTTTTAATATTTTACCCCCACCCCCCTCATTTTTAAGCTACAATTTCATGCATTTTCGACGTTTTCGAAGTTTGTACCACTCGCACAGGTCACCCGAATAAACCTAGAGGGCTGAAATTTTGTATTCGGATTGAGTTAGTATCAAGGGGGTGCCTTTTGGGGGTCTCGACTTTTAACCCCTACCCCCACCATTTTTATACCCAAAAGAACATGATTTTTCTTGTTTTTTAACAGTTTCGTTCGGGTCACAATCTCCCCAAATAAACCTAGAGGGCTGAAATTTGGTGTACAGGTTAAGCTAATAGCCAGACACTGTTTTTTGGAGGTTTCAACTTTTAACCCTTACCCCCACGATTTTTACGGCAATATTTCCTTAATTTTTTTGCTTGTTTTCTAACACGTCTAGAGACTCCATAAGGAAATCTAGAGGGCTGAAATTTTGTACGTGTATTCAGTTAGTATCCAACTAGTACCTTGTAGGGAGTCCGCATCACTTTTCCCCCCACTTCTCCCATTTTTACATCGGAATTGAATGCTATTGTTAAATGTGTTTTAAAAGCATTATGTTTATTCTAAATACAAGTAGGCGAATAGTAATTTTAAAAAATTTAAAAAAAAAGTGAACTTACTTTTATGACAAATGAAATACATACATATTAAGTAATTTAAAAATGTTATTAAAGTCACTGTTTATTTATAAATTAGGAATTTTGGATTTTTAGTATTTATAAAATAGAAATTTTGGATTTTTTTGGAAAGAAAAAATATCTTTATAAAGGCCTTCCAGTTTACTATTTAAGGTCCTTTTTTAATTTTTAAAACTAAAACATAAAGGCAATTAGCGGATAAACATGGGCAGGAATGTCCTCGTACGAATTGTGTTGGCTTTTTTTCTGCTACCTGTTTTCGGCACAAAATTGAAATTTACTGAGATACAGCCCTTAAATACTTAAAACCTTTTTTTGAAGCCTCGATCAGCCGAACACTCATCACCAGTTTTGAAACCAACAAAATGACCATTCGGTTGTAGATTTTCAATCACATTTCGCTTGTAGACATTCAATACCGAAGATGAAGGGGAAAATTCGATTACCGTGATGGGGCCCCGCTGCTCACGGCGTTTTAAATATACAAAAATGCACACTTAGTATAAACTACTTACAATAGAACTTTGAACTGCAAAAAAAGAAAAAACAAAAAACAAAAAAAAGCAAAACGCATTATTGAATTCAGTTCAATTTTTTCAAACTTGAAAGGCATCTGTTGTGCGAACGTGTATTCGATAAAATGCTTAATTAAAGTTAACTTTGAGCAGACAAAAAACATTTCACGTATCAGAGACGATTGAGTGTTCCTACTGCTTTGTCAATTAGGTTTTGAATAGAGTGTTATTTTACGGCATAGTTTATGTGTTCGTAATAGTACTATAACAATACTTGTAATCGTAGTAAAATTGTTGTGATAGTAGGTCGTTCCATTTTAATAGCAGCCGTCAATAATATTGTCAGAAGTAGAATAGAAAAATTATGAAAAATTTGCTGCAAATTGGGGCATAGATTAATTATTCTGTATTAATATAAATAGCTTTGTTTGCAATAAAAGTTGGCACTTTGTATACTCTCTTTTTTTAGAAGCAAGTTAATTATAGTTTACGGTACAGAGCTATAAAACCAATAAATCAAATTACAAATTCAGTATAATTAAATAGCATTTCTAAAACTTCCGTTTTTTTTGTGTCAACATATATTAAAAGGAAATTTTCTCAAAATGTTGGGAATATGTGTAATTAATTAAGACTAAAAATATCTATGAGAAGAAACTTAATGTTTCAAAACTACTTTAAGGCTATCAATATTACATATTAACTTTTTAAAAATATTAAGAATACGATTTCTTTAAAAAGTTATTCATATTGTAAATATGATTTTTAACGGTGCAAAGACCCTTGCTTTTAACGGAGTACTGTACAGATTTGGTTTCAAATGAAAAGAATGTGAAATTTCTTTTACAATAATTAAAACAAATATATATGTTATAGCGTGGAGCTTTAAGGTGGACCACTAGCGTGACATTTTGAAAAAATTGGAATTTTTTTTACACGTTTCGATAGTCTATACTTACCTTTAAAAATAACACACTAAAATTTCAAGTGCATATCTCAAATAGTTTTTGAGTTACAGCCATTCGAAGAGCGGATTCTGATTTTCGTTGTTAACCTTCAGGTATTGAGAAATATACGAATATTGATAGTTCGGGAGTTTCTGGACGTGACTGCCAGTCACATGTTGTGGAGCAGCTAGACCTTGGCACATTTAAACGACTCACCTAGTTCTACTATG
This sequence comes from Brachynemurus nebulosus, assembly GCA_035578155.1. NCBI lineage: Eukaryota > Metazoa > Arthropoda > Insecta > Neuroptera > Myrmeleontidae > Brachynemurus > Brachynemurus nebulosus. Next base: position 35,963,969 of record JAPWDM010000008.1, on the reverse strand, counting down.
ATCGTTATGGTGAGTACATCGTAAATAATTTTAGTAAAAATTCTCAGTGATTAAAACTAAAAGGTAAAGTAGAGCGAAACTACATTTTTCAAATTTGCTGCAGTTATAACTTGAAGACAAATCATCCGATCGATTTGATTTTTATTGCAGCTTCTTTTATATGTTTCTTCGGGCTATGAACCTCCAGTTTTCCGATCGAATAAAATGTGTAATTTTACAGGCCAAAAATCATCAAATTTTCTCGAAAAATTTGAAACTCTTCTTAGAAACTGCACACTTTGTTAAATTTCAACTTTCTTTTTCGATTGAGCTTCATGGCACGGGTGATACCTTCTAGCTTAATAGGCGTTTTGGTTTTTTTTCGTTAGGTGCCATTAGGTTAGACGAAATTTCGTTAGGTCCCGTTAGGTTAGACCAAATTTCATTAGGTCCCATTAGATTAGACCAAATTTCATTAGGTGTTCTTAGGTTACATCAAGTTTCGTCGGGTCCCGTTAAGTTGGATACGAGAACACGCATAAGTATCTACCTTCTGCCGAGGTCACTCAAAAAATCGGCAAGAGGTTTTCGTTCTGTCCAAAAGTAACGAATGCTGCAAGTAAAATTACGTTTGAAAATAAACTAAAATTGGAAAACATTTCAATGGCGACGGTGCTGGGGAAACTAAATTTAGAGGTTCTAATTTTTTTGTTTTGAATAACCGATTTTGATTGATGAAAGTCAATATTTAATTAGAGGGAAAAATTTGGCTCACTATGCAAATATAATTTTCTTCTAGTTTTACAGTTTACGGTAAGCTATGCTGAACTAACATTTTTTGTATTGTATAATTTATAAAAGAAAAATATGCATTTAAATATAACTTATCTTCCATTTTTAGTTTTTTGATTCCATAATACGCTTGCTTTCTTTAAATAATCATTAGCCTAAAAGGGTGTAAGAAAAAAACTCGTAAACTGGCATTTTATAAATTTACATCAAAGCAAAGACAAATCTTGGTAACTTATATTCTTTTCATGAAATTTCGATTTAACGGAATCGAATTTACTGTGACTATAAAAATACTTTTAAACTTACTATGTGTAGTTTTTTTTATCGGTTATGACATTAAAATTTAACGACAAAACTTATGATTATAGGTGACAAAAATGATTCTAAATGGCAAACTAACGCCAAGGTGGGTGTCAATAATAGGTAATCAGTTCATTACAGCACTCAAAGAAAGTTTTCTTTCTTTTTATTAAATTCTAAAACAAATAACCTCGACTAGCTACGGCTACAAACAGTGTCAGTTGATGATACTTTTGTAATTTTAAATAAATTCTATAATCTTACCGTTCCTAGAGAAACTTTTTTAATTAAATTCGATTTAAAAATGTCACTCATAATAATTTGACTTTAAATTCTATTATTACCTTAAAAACTATTTATAACAATTATTAGATATTTGATTTAATTTGTACGTATATTCTTATAATTCTTATTGAATTACTTTTCAAAGAAAACACTGAGAAAATATTTAAAAAGAGAAGTCATTTCTTTCGGAATCCGACATTTTTTTAATTTTCGATAAAATTTCATAATTCTAGTTCCGACTAGAATGACATATCGATAGATGAAGTCTAATTAAGAATTTTTGATTTCAGGTGTCCCCAAGAGTCAAAATCACCCGGGCCATCAAGGTGTGTTTTTTTTTTTGAGGCGCCAACTTCAAGTGATAATAATAATAATAAAACAAAATTTAATTTATTCAAAAAAAAAAATTTTTCTACTCCTGTTGAAGAAAACACTCATTACATATCCGTTAATTGTTGAAAAAGTTAGGCATTATTTAAAGGTCTGGAGGAATGATCATTACTCAATACCATTCGACCAATGAAATCACCGCATTAACCAATATTCAATGGGTTTGCGATTGTTTTGTGAATAATATTTCTGTATGTTTTAATATCATATATGTTGCGTAGTAACGTCTAAGTAAACAAAGTAGTTTGTATTTTGTTTTTATCGTTTGTACATATATAAACATTTAATGAAATTAGAGATAGATTAAAAATTGTATTCTTTTGATTTAAAATTTATATTCAATTTTATTTAAATCAAAAAGGGAAAAAGTCGTAGAAAAAATATCGTATTCTACTCGCTTGCAATGGCAATTACTCACTCAGATCCATTACGACACTCGCCCCGTAAACTCAGCTCGTGTCGCAATTTCATTTTCGTGAGTGATAGCTATCATTACCAGCTCGTTGAATAATATACAATTTTTGTTATCTTAAGATGCAAATAAAAACATATTAAAAAATCAAAACTTTTCATTTGTTCTTTCTCAAAAAAAAAAGAAAATTCCCTTAAAAATAGGCATGAAAAACAGCGAGAGTTACCAAACTACCACCTTAATACTTATAAGTAAATACTTAAATGTTTAAATGTTTTTCTAATATTTACTTTTAAGTAAAAGGTATCTGTTATTCAAGCCAAATGAAGTACTTAATGTCTTCTACTTAAAAGTATTAACTTCTCTGCATAAGTAACCACTTATAAATTTTTACTTTTTTTTATTCAATAGACCAAATGTTGTATCACGTCAATAAATAGCCAATATGCAACACAGCCAAACGTACGTAGCTGGTTCTCTGTCTGGGCACAAAAGGTATCATAGCGATGCAGTGTGCTGATAATATATTATGTAGGTGTTATACAACAGACTAAATACCTGTGATACTTATCGTACCTATTGTGCCTAGAGAAAGAGAGCGAGATACGTTAGATTATATACCTTATAACAGTAATTAGTGTACTAGTTGTCAAAATAGTGTATCAGTTGGGCGTTTCGTCATCATCCCTTATAACCGTCAACGTTTTTTAATGTTGTAGCATCTTTGTTTTAAATTTACCTACGGTTAATGTTATTTATGGTGGCTTTTTATTTCTAAAATGTTGAGGAGCTTGAAAAGGCGAAAAGTAAAAAGACGAGTGCAAATTACTGTATTTTTAAGGAAAAATGACCCAGGTAAAACCGTCAATACTTTTTGAAAATCTGGTTCATGGCATTTGCCACTTCTCTTCACGACTCTACATAAATAATATTTTTTGATCGAAAGAAAGTGTTTATTAACTTCCCATTGGAAGTTATTGTAATGTTGCAAGAAAATGGGGGCAATAACCTTTAAGGAGGGGGTAAGGTTAATTCACACAAAAAAGGCATGTTTTTGTTATTTTTTTGTGACGACACAGTTAAAATCTCTTTATTAAAAGCAGTGGTACATTAAAGTATGACATTCGAAGAATATTGTGTAAAATTTTCATGAAGAAATATTAAAAAATACAGTAATGGCAGCAATTATTCGGACGTGTCTCGAAAAAAAGTAGAATTGCGGTGCCTCTCATAATTTGGTGCTGGATCATCCGAAATAAAAAAATTAAAGTTCATTCGTTAGTTAATAGTTTTCGTCAGGTAACGCTGGGCGGGTTTTTCGAAATTTCAATTTTTCACTTTTTGGGAACACTTAGAAAGGAAAAACACGATTTTTTGCGAAAAAAATCGGCTAATTTGTATTGTAAAATAAAAATTATTAAGAAATTTGAAAAAACTCTCCAGCGTTACCTCGTAAATTATGTACAGAAATAGTGTTCAAAATTTCAAAAGGATCGGTGCTGTAGTTTCGAAGTTATGAGGGGCACCGGTTTTGAAAACGTGAGCTGTGGGGAAAACGCTTTAAAGTTTTGAACACTTAAAAATTCTTGTATAAAACTGATATAGATAGAATACTTACTACTAAACTAAATTTTGTACCCTACACTGACAAAATATACAGTACAGGTATAAACACGTTTGTACTTGCATTGAAATTTCTATAACTGAGATATATATATATATATATATATATATATATATATATATATATATATATATATATATATAGAGAGAGAGAGAGAGAGAGAGAGAGAGAGAGAGAGAGCGAAACATCTGCCAGGTAACAACATAAATGCTTATAACTTTGTCAATTTTGCTCCAATCAACTTGAAATTTTGAGACAATATTCTTGAGATATTATGCATTCAGTTTGAAAAATAAAAAAAGCAAAAAAAGATTATTTTAATCCCTTACACCGCCCTTAAGGTTTAGTATTACTTTTAATTTTGAGAGTATTAATAAAAATTTGTCTCAAGTATTTCATTTAGCGAAAATGTTCTTTACTATGCTGAAAATATAGTTATTATCCACCAAGCTTTTTCCAAAATAACGTCTGTCCATTAATGCTTGCATTTCCTACTTGTGTAAAAAGTCAATAATATATTGAGAAAACGATCTTTAGATGTCAAATCACTATATTTAATACTCTAAAAATACCAAAACTAAAATATTTACTGCCAAAAAGTGCTATGAAACAAATTTCTAACACATGTTGCAAACAGTCGCATTTATAGCTTGCCGGTTGTCATGATTTGATATTATTTGCACTTCAACTATCCCATTTCAAATATACATATACAAACATACGTACAAATGCATGTTTGATCGTACTACACACATTACTTACTGACTCAACGGTTGGCTCGCCGTGTAATATCCCTGTGGGTAATGCAAATCGCCCTCCCTCCTGCCTCCCGTACAAAGCTACATACTTCACACTCACATTCTACTGTGACTATGTGCTCACAGTAAATGTCCAACTATTCGTCTGTCACTCCAACTATATTTAACAACCATTCTAGCCCTCTGCTGTTACACTCACCCCTCCCACTATTGATTACACTCGTATTGGTGCCACCACCCACATCAGCACGCCGACATCAACAAAACCTCCAATATAATCCTGTAATTACAGCTTTAGTGTGTAACGTTGTGCCAATATCACCGTGTATGTAGCAACTATTGAAAATATGTACAATATGCGCTAAAATTATTGTGATTATGTAATTTGTTGATTTAGTAATGCATAATATGGAATTAGTGGAAAACGTGTTTTAAGTAGCTATATTAACACGACGAAGATCGCAAGCGACCACAATATTATTATGAAAGTAGGTTTTGTTTTAACAGGAATAATATTATAAGTAATGTATTCTGAAGTGTTTTTTTTTCAAAAAAATATGATCGAATTTGTTGATTAAAAAAACCACCCAAGAGCGAATCAGGCTTGCACAATTAGAGTTCTGTACAATCAGCAGCTAATAGACCAAATTAAATTTATTTATTTGCTTGTGATAATTGAAAAACGCATGAATTCCTACATTACATAGTTTTCGAGAAAACCCTCTGTGACAGACAGACGGACAGACGAATGCGAGAGTGATCTTATGGGGTTTCCGTTAGTTACACGGTATTCTAAAAACTATAATTCGATTGTTTTCGGAACTATTCAAAGAAATTAGCCCAAATATATTCTTAATTTTGTTAGTCATTAAAGGGTATGACTAAAAGTGGAAATATTAGTATACTTATATAGATCATTATCATCGATCCTTTGTAAAATAACTTTCCTAGATATCTATTTCTATCCGATTTGCTTACTTATTTTAAAAGTTCAAATAAAAATACCGTCAATTCAAAAATTCAATACCGTCTTCCCAAGATTTTTCGCTAGGGATTTTTTCAAGACCATTTTATTTGAATCAGTAACTTTGACTAATTTGAAACTACCGTTTGTATATCAATGTAATAGCGACAGAACAACGATTCTGTTAAAGCCAAGTTAAATAAGCTCTTGAATGTCAAAATTAGCTAATTCTGAAGAGAGTTAGAGAGTCTGAATGACTCTTTTCATTATCGCCGACGTTGTAGAGCAGTGTTTCTTAAACTTTTTGGTCCGCGACTCCCCTTTGTACTAAAAATTTTTAAAAGACCCCCGGAAAATAGGTAGGAAATATGTAGAAAACAAGTATGTAGTCTGTTATCAATGGTTTTCGCGACCCCTTCAATAATTTTCGCGACCCCCACTTTGAGAGTCACTGCTATAGAACATCGGTAGGTATACAATTACTTGTTAAAAAAGGAAAATTTAAATGGAGAAAAAAAATTCAGAAATTAGCCAATATTTTTTGAGAAGCACAGTGAAGTGGTTATACACCGAATATTCTTGAATTTTTCTACGGCAATTTATGTTGTTTTTTTTTTTAATGTTGGCAGTTTGGCACACGAATTTTTACTTATGGTTATGACTCAAAATTCTAACAAAACTACATTCCAACAAAAAAAAAGATTAAAAGTTTTTTCTAAAATTTTTTCTATTATATTTAAGAACTATTATATTTATCCTTTCAAATCTTTCAAATTCTTTATTTAGCACATTTTACTTAAACTATTAAGCACATTAACATCCTGTAACCATACATATTGATGTAGTAAATGTAAAATATATTATTGCATTGGTTACTATCGAATTAATTTGCATATGGATTTGAATATACATAGTATAAAGAGCAAATCGTACGAATGAGTTTATAGCGTGTATACTCGTCCTTACAAAGTATATATACATGTAGAAACATATGTGAAAATATGTATGTACATTGGATTGGATTTGTGTTAGTATTTATTGGTGAGTGTAATAATATTGGAGATATAAGGACTACAAAAAGACTACTAAATGCCAATCGACTACTGAACTGAATTACTGAATTGGAATTTAACGAGGTAATAATAATGGTTGACTATTAGACACGAAATTAATGATTTGATCAAATACATACCTACATATTGATTGCCTAAATGATTATGATTTAGAAAATGGTTATCGTTGGAGCACAAAGTGGTCGTAAGTTCTATTTGAGAGCTGTAACAAGCAGATTTCATCAAGTTTTATGTAAACTTCAATATTCAATAGGATCAACAAAACATAAATATGCGCAATAATTTGCTTAAGTTTGGAATTCGTAGTTGTCTGGACTTACAGCTATAGAATTTCTGATTTTTCTATTCAAAAACCTACAAATTTTGTTCGTGGTGTTTGTACATTTTATAAATAAGTAGTGCTTTTTCTTTATTTTAGAACAATAGAATTTTAAATTGAAATAAAGATCTATCAATTAAATTGGAGGCTAAGATTGTTTCTAATTTAAAAGATGTGTACGATTTTATGAGATTAAAGATCATTTATTATTTGGAAATAATTTCCGACAAATATATTTTACGACTTCTTCTTCTAAGTCGTATTCCGGCAGTCCAATTTTGAACCACAATATCAAATAACTGTGGCTTTAATTTGGCTATTACATGGCTTTCAAAGCGTTAACTGTTGCCAGTGCTTTTTACTTCTAGATGGTTGCATTGATCATTTTTGACGTTGAGATGATCAAAACAGTCATCAGAATTTTTTTTTTAAAGGACTTGGATCTACGATATGTAGGTACAACTGGAAATATCTACAATATTTCAAAAAGTGAATAGACCTGAATTGTTGATACCAAAAATATGAAGAAAATTTTAAAAATGCAAACTCTTTTAGCGAATTTCCAGAATGGAATTCAGTCATGATGCGACTTGAGCCCGGGACTATGGCAGAAATTTGTTTTGAGGTATTAATAGATTTGAGCGTTACTTTATGGTATTCCATATTTGTAAATAATAAACAAATATTTTACCTCGTGGTATAGGTATGTTTATAATATTTTATACTTTATACTTTATAATATTTTACACTACGAAGTAAAATATTTGTTTGTTTTGAGGTCCCTAGAAACCGAAAATAATATTCACTAAAATATTTACTATATATATATATATATATATATATATATATATATATATATATATATATATGTATATATATATATATATATATATATATATATATATATATATATATATATATATATATATATATATATATATGTGTGTGTGTGTGTGTCCGCGCGATAACTCTCGAACGAAGTATCCAATTCTTACGAAATTTGGTGAAAACATTGGAAGTCCCAGACCCTTCGATGAGTTCTTAGGCCAGACACGTTGGATGTCAGGAACATGGTTTTTGTTCTTGTAAAAAATTAGTTTTTTGCCAAAATTTCCACTTATTCAAAAATTTTTGCGAAATTTTTTTACACCATTTAAAAGAAGAGAAAAAATTACATAAAAAGGTCTTGAAACTATTATTCTATGTCAACTAGTTTCCGAGAAAAACTAATTTTTATAAACGAAAATTCGCTATGTTATGCAGGATGCTGCGACAGGGGTATTTTATTCGTATAAACACTTTCAGTTTAAACAAAATCTGACCAGGTGATCAAGTGGCAACATTAAGTATTACATATAAAACAAGACTATGTAAACAAATTGTGGGTGTATATTTCTGACCACCCAACATTTTTCTGAACCTAGACTAATATCATATACAAACTGGTTAATAAAAATTAAGATAAAATGATAATATGTGACAGATTCAGAGAGCAGATAGGAATTGTAGCCCATAGTGTATACCTACACTGGCATAAAAGACATCAGCTGTCGTACATTATACAAATCAAACAGAAGGTATACTAACGTAATCTTCGATGTCTGAATTTTGATAGTAATCATGTTATACGTATGCTACTATGCAAGTGGTATACCGATATTGATATTTATATACTTGGCTATATTCCATCACTCTTCAATCAATATTAATTTGGTAAAATATTTAATTCATATTACCGTCATATACAGATTGTCCCGTTTTGATATATGGGCATTTTCACGTCAATTCGACCAGTCTTAAAAGTAAACTTCTCAGATTTCTTTCATATTCACTATAATTTATCTACCAGTAGAGCTATGTCCAATTTTGATATTCTCAAAATTATTATCTAGGCTCGAGATTTTTTGCTTCGAAAATGGCGGTAATTATCACGTTTTTTTGCATCTCTTTTATAAAAAATTCTATATCTTCCAAACGAGAGATTTGAATTGGATGATGTTTTGTGGGTAAATTCATGAAACTCCATAGTATATTGCAACATAATAAAACTTGTTCTATATTGTACGGTTTTGTATATCTATGCACTCAAATTAGGTCAAATTTGGACAGCCCTGGCCAAAATTTCTAAAGACTTAAATAGATGATTTTGGGTTCATTGTGTTCAGAATTTTATGCTCTTTCAAACTTTGCAAAGAAACTGATGGACTTTTACTGGTATCAATGTAAAAATTAAGAAAAACAAAAACTATGTGTAATTATAGAGGGTTCATATACTACATACATATAACATTATACAGTAAATATTTAACCAAAATAGTCTAACTAAATTACACATAGAGAAAAATAAAATTTCTACCTACACTTTTATAAGTGTAAATGGTAAAGAGGCTTATATTAAACGTAAAAAAAATAAATGCGTGAGCAGGGGCGGTGGAGAGTTAATTTGGGGAGTCACAAAAGACTGAAAAATTGTATTATTGCAATTTCCGGCGAAAGTCGAAGTCAAAGAAAAAATTATCCTTTACAAAAGTTATAGATCATGCAAAAATCTACAACTTTTGTAAAGATCAATTTTTAACATAACCTCAAAGTTTCGGAGAAAAATGCACATTTTGTTGTTTTTTTTCTTTATTTCGTTTTATATTTCTCATTTCCACAAAAATAATTTTTACGAAACTTGGTGAAATTATGCCTTTCTGGGTCTTAAATAACCACAAGTTTTTCTGAGTAAAAAAATTTAGAAGTTTTCGTGATATTGATTTTTTTCAGTTCGGAAAACTTTTTTTTCATGAAAAGATTCTACTTAAAAAAATTATCGCACTGAGTTCTGCCAGTGCTCCTTTTTTTCGGTTTGACAAGTACTTTTTGGTAAAATAAACAAAATTAGTAGTTGTATTTAAGAACAAAATTTTTTTCAGTAGAATCTTATCTGAAAAAAAAGTTTTCCGGACTGAAAAAAATTAATATCACGGAATCTTCTGAATTTTTTTATCCAGAAAAACTTGTGGTTATTTAAGATCCAGAAAGGCATACTTTCACCAAGTTTCGTAAAAATTAAATTATTTTTGTTGAAATGAGAAATATAAAACGAAATAAAGAAAAAAAACAACAAAATTCGCATTTTTCTCCGAAATTTTGAGGTTATGTTAAAAAGTGTTCTTTAAAAAAGTTGTAGATTTTTGCATGATCTACAACTTTTGTAAAGGATAATTTTTTCTTTGACTTCGACTTTTGCCGGAAATTTCAATATTACAATTTTTCAGTCTTTTGGGACCCCGCAAATTAACCCTCCACCGCCCCTGCTCAAGCATTTATTTTTTTACGTTTAATATAAGCCTCTTTACCATTTACACTTATAAAAGTGTAGGTAGCAATTTTATTTTTCTCTATGTGTAATTTAGTTAGACTATTTTGGTTAAATATTTACTGTATAATGTTATATGTAGTATATGAACCCTCTATAATTACACATAGTTTTTGTTTTTCTTAATTTTTACATTGATACCAGTAAAAGTCCATCAGTTTCTTTGCAAAATTTAAAAGAGCATAAAATTCTGAACACAATGAACCCAAAATCATCTATTTAAGTCATTAGAGATTTTGGCCAGGGCTGTCCAAATTTGACCTAATTTGAGTGCATAGATATACAAAACCGTACAATATAGAACAAGTTTTATTATGTTGCAATGTAGTATGGAGCTTCATGAATTTACCCACAAAACATCATCCAATTCAAATCTCTCGTTTGGAAAATATAGAATTTTTTATAAAAGAGATGCAAAAAAACGTGATAATTACCGCCATTTTCGAAGCAAAATATCTCGAGCCAAAATAATAATTTTGAGAAATGAATATCAAAATTGGACATAGCTCCACTGGTAGATAAATTAGAGTGAATATGAAAAAAATCCGAGAACTTTACTTTTAAGACTGGTCGAATTGACGTGAAAATGCCCATATATGATTTTTTTAGATATAATTATTAGATTACGAAAATAGGTAATTCAAATTATATAATTCGAATTATAAATTATGTTTGCTAAGGTGTATGAATGAAGGGGCCAAAATCTGTACATAGCACCATACTTTTAACATACCTGATATAATATCTGTACCTGAGAAGCATAACACTGTAACTCCATTTTGCACAGTTTTAGCGAATTTCCATTCTGGAAATTCAGCTATTACAGCAGCTCTTATGATAAGACCGGATCCGGGAACATGGCAGAAATTTGTCTTGGACCCTCCAGAACCCGAAAATCTACTTTACTTCTAGGGATGCGGACAATTCTTCGCAACAAAGAAAAAAGTCCCTCTTTTCACATTTTTCAGATTAAAATTAAGGACGAAAAAAATTTTTTTTTCTAAAGTACGCGACATAGCCTTGTAGGAAATTTATTTCATATTCCAAAACTGCCCTTCAATTTTCTATCCGGTCACTGGTTACTGAGATATCGATGGTTAAAGTAAAAAGGATCCTTTTGCATTCAAAGTTGTATACCTCCGGAACAAATCAATGTAGAGAAAAATTTTAAAAAGGAATTTGAAGCTGAATAAACAGGCTATCATGTCAATGCCATGGTTTTACTGTAAAAAAAATTTTCAAGCCCGTAGACCAAAGAAAAAGAGCAAAAAATTTGCAAAAACTTTTTTTGTGTTATTCCTTATAATTGCTCGATAACTGTCACTCCTAAAAATTTTTGGACGAAAGATCTGAAAACTAGAATCTTGGAGCTTCAAAATGCTTTTTTTAACATCTCGATACGACCGACCACTTTCCACGTAAATACAACCCTTCAAAAATCACTAAAAAATTAACAATTCTTTTTTGCTCCTTTAATTTTTTGTAGTTGTATAAAACAGTATAAATGACCAAAAAATTCATGTCCTGTAAACTTGGCGATTTGGCACTTACAGTTTTATGCTTCTCAGATACAGATATGTATATAGACATACAGTATCTACAATACAGAATCAAAAACAGGATAGGTTAAATAAAAAAATGACTGGAGAAGTAGAGAAAGATAGATTTAGATTATGTGACCAATTTTACATATTTTTATTCGTATGAACGCTCTTCTTGAATGTTAGTTCCAACTTCACCTATACAAAATATGAAAGTAGAGAAACATATTCTTTAGATATTTGGATCTTTGATAAATGTACACATGCAACCATATTATTAGGTACTAGTAAAAAATTCGAATTATATGATTCAAATTATTATCATTTGACTTTTTAAATCATTCACAATTCAAGAATTTTAAAATTTCATATCTATACCGCGGATAAACTAAAGGTACATTAGTTTAATGCTCCATTAATTACAGTTCCTAAGGTCTCTATGTAACATTTATCAATACACTAATGTACTTTTATCAAAAATTTAAAATATAATTTAACAACGAGGTATTACACGTGATTCAAGATTTATAACTTATTAATAAAATTATAATCTTCATACCCACAGTTTTACAACCCTACTAAAAATGAATAGGATAAAAACAGCACGAATTATATAAAATAATTTATTACAAAAAAATCATATAATATTACAACAATGTTCGCGACACGAGCTTAGTTGAAGTTAAGGAAAATAAAAATTTTTATAATGTGAAATACGTGATGACTGGAGGTACATATGACGCGGGGTATAGCTAGCGAGTTACGATACAGCGCTGCCGTTTCTTTTCCTTCGTTACTAATCACTTAACTTGCAATAAGCTTATCTTTATGTGACATCGAAAATGCACTAGACATCGCTACAATGTAGCGGTGTATACGATATACAGGGGATGGTTTTATGTCTACCTCTTTGCACTGTACAGTGAATCTATAGTAAAAAAAATAACGGGTAATGTGATATTATTTAACTTTTGATTTAATTTGTGGAAGCGTTGAGTAAGTATTTTTCTCAGAATTTTTGTATTTACCGATGTTTTTATATTTACCAATGTAGTTACACTGAAAAAAATTGAACTGTTGCTATTACTAGAAGTTAATTAGGAAATAGTTACCCTAACAATATTTATACCTAATTCCTGGTACTATAAATAAAGTCACCCAAACAAAGGCATCATGGATTCATGACGCTGGCCGGAAGTTTTTTTGTAGTCACAATTTAATAACGTCAATCGATTGTAGGCCGTTTGTAGATGTTTGTAGTATATTTATATTGGTTTGTAACCCTTTTTTATAATAATGCTGGCGTTCCAAACGAAAATTTTGTTAGCCTAACGTTAGCCAACGGAGCTTTCATCGTTACAAACCAGAGGACTCTGATTCAAAAATTAATGCACGTTAAATATTTTTTCACAGTTTTTCACGGTATAAATATTTAATTTCTGAAGTACAGCCACATTTAAAAATTATGGAATAAAAATAATCAGTCACCATGTTAGAAATTGTTGTTTAATATATAATGTATATTAATTTTTTGAATGCGTGCCCTCTGGTTTCTAACGGTGAAAGCTCCGTTGGCTAACGTTAGGCTAACAAAATTTTCGTTTGGAACGCCAGCAATAATATAATGCAATAAAACCTATACATGCATCAAATGTAAAATAACGAACTCACATGGAGCAGATTTAAAATGGTACGCATGGCAATTTTTTTAAATAACTTTAATCAATTATGCTTTATCAGGCGATCCTACGGACATTTTACTGTTATATTTAGACACTACAAACGATAATCTTTCTACTGTTACCAAAAAAATTTACATTCACAATTGCTTCCGGCTAACTTCAGTACAAAATTTTGATTGTTAATTACAAATAAACTAAAGGGATACAAACGAAAATAAATATACTACAAACATCTACAAACGGCCTACAATCGATTGAAGTTATTAAATTTTGACCACAAAAAAACTTCCGACCAGCGTCATGATGCCCCAAACAAACAGCAATTCGTGCTAATAACTAAAAAGGTTTGAATAAAAAATTTATTAACTGACACTATATTATACATATTTACAACAATAGATTGGTAGTTACTGTAACTAATGCAATATTGTGCTATGAAATAAAAATATTTTTTTTTTATACTCGAGTTGAAGAACACGCTCATTATATACCCGTTAATTGTTGAGAAAGTTAGGCATTATTCAAAGGTGTGGAGAAATGATCATAACTCAATACCTTTCGACCAATGAAATAACCGTATTAACCATTATTCAATCGGCTTGCGATTGTTTTGTGAATAATATATCTAATTTTATATATGTTGCGTAGTAATATGTAAGTAAACAAAACAATTCACATTTTATTTTAATCATTTCGATAGGTACATATACGAACATTTAATGAAATTAGAAATAGATTAAACATTTTATTCTTTTGATTTAAAATTTTTATTCAATTTTATTTAAATCAAAAAGGGAAAAAATATAGTATTCAACTCGCTTGCAATAGCTATTACTCACTCAGATGAATTACGATACTCGTAACCGTTACTTACAACCGTTATGATATTAATCAAATCTACAAAAAATTATTCAGTCCATTCTTGAAAAAAATAGAAACGTAAACAGTTTATTTTTCGTATCATAAGATTCATAAGTAATTATAGTAGGGGAGACTCTAGTAGTAGGTGGCCACTCTAAGACAAAATGTTGTTTAGTTTATTTGTTTGAAGAGAAATGCAGATTAAGTATTTACCACATAGTTGCTTTAATGCAGAACCAATAACCATCAATATATCAACAATATCTAGAAAGGTATTTTTGAAATTTTTGTTTTTCGCAACATAAGCAAGGTGACCACTTGCCCCGCTATGTTAGGTAAAGTGGCCAGGGGTACCCATTTTAACCCAAAAAGAAATCTTGAAGTGATAAACATTTTTATATACAAAATCAAACTATGTTGGTATCATTAATTATTATATATCAACGGATGGACAGACGGACAGATACTGAAGTCTCATTATAAAGGTTCCTAGCTTCCTTTTTCACATTTTTTCTCGGAACCCTAAAAACGGACTTCAGGCAATTCTTTCGTTTATAAAATATAAAGAACTAAATAAAAGTTCTGAATTTAATATATTATGTTAAAATATTCTTAGAATTTAATTTGAGCAGCGCTCGGAGATACTGACCACTTTGCCCCATTGTAAGCCTGGCTACTTTACCCCATTAGACATCATCTCGGCAAACAATACCTAATTTCAAGAAAGAGTTTTCTGATTCATCGATAACTATATTATTTTAAAGGTAATTAGACAGAGATTTTAGCTATCCAAATTAAAAAATTGTATTCGTAATTAATAAAAAAATAATGAGAATACAACTTAAAACTTACTTTACATCAACACTCGAAAATTCAGAAAATTCGTTATAATTCATACAATCTAGGGAATTTATCATTGACGTTTTAATAGAATACTAGTGGCTTGTCTACAAGCTAGTACTCAACTTCGCCACAAGATTGGAGTGGTTTCCGGTGAGTAAAGGCCAATGACCATTTTACCTCCACTGGCCACTTTACCCCAGTCTCCCCTATATAGGTATATTATATTTAATAAATAAAACAAACAGAACTGATGATTCTATGGTCAAACGGGTTGAAGAACTGGATGTTTAATGAAAACAACACAGATGTTGTTTGTTTAAATGGTAGGTGTTCCAATAACAGTCTAATTTTAAATATCTAACGTAATAAACAATGGTAGTAAAGATTCAATAAATAGCTAGTAGCGATACAATAAAATTAAATAGATAAATACGTTAATCAAAAAATAAAATAAATAAAAGAAAACAAAGAAAAAGCAATAATAAAAAAATAAAAATTAAAAAATAAGATAAATAATGTCAATATAGGACTAAAATTATCTTCTATACCATTATTTTGGTACAAATAATTTCTTTGTTACTACAACAAAATAATTCAATAATGTTTGCTTAATGTTTTGTTTACACTAAAAATAGATTATAATTATTTGAACATAATATGGTGCATTTAGTCCTCTATATAGTCTCTCTAACAATTTTAAAAATTATTTTGCTTTTGTAAGTATGTGACAATAAAATTGTTAAATTTTTTGTTATTCCAAAAATTTTTCTAATCATCAGAAAAACTACTTTTTGTAACAGCAATTAACAAAATTGTTTTCATATTTACTACAAAATCTAACAGTTTTTCGGTTGTGATAACTGAAAATGTGTTTTCAGTGTACTGAAACTTTCAGTTTTGACAACAATGTACAACACAGCCTTATTAAGAAGCTAAGATTTGAAAGTTATATAACGTTTAGGGGCATTTTCTCAGAGAGCCTGAACCGATATTCATCTAATTTTATATATGGGGAAACTGCAAAAATTTCTTTGAAATTATATTCCAAATTTAAGGACACGGTTGAAATTTACTGACACTTTGATTATCGAGGATGATGTATAAGACAGTTGCACTGCAACTGAAATGAAACAGCAAATAATATTCTTGACAGTTTAAGGATAGCGCATTAAAAAATACTAAAGTTGTTCTCCTTATTTCATTTTACGCGCACATCAAATGGCTCGTTAAATTACAATAAATGATAATAACCACATTTATTCACACTCTGTTTAGCCCTGCCCCCCCCCCCCCGCCCTGCACAGTCGTCTTAGGCGGCATCGCGCTTTATTCTTCACGAGCAACAATCATTTGTCAATAACATTTTCCTTTAACGACATCGCGCACATACGAGGCAGTGAAGCGATATTGATGAGCATTTTGAAAAATAATTTCATGTAACATTTTTGAATATAAATGGGTGTGCGTGCGTGTGCGATGTAGGGAAGGAATTACCAAATGTGATGAAAATATTGGTTTTAAGGAATTTTAATGCGAATAAAATCAGTGAACATGCATGTATACAGACACAGTGCGAAGGAAAGTGGTCGAGAAATCAAGGGAAAAATTATTTTATATTCAGCGCCTTTCACCTATTTCAATCACAACTGATTGTGAATACTAATGGAAGTGTTTGTTTGTAAAAATTGAAGAAAAAATTCATGGAAGATGTCAAGGGTTGCTACTTATGAAAGTTTTTAATAAGAAATCTAAGAAATCTAGAGAGTACACATACCGATATAATTAACGGAACATACAAAATATCTCTAAAAATCAAACAAACCATTTAACTCCTTTAGCGGCTATCCTGAGCACAGCTCGTCATATGAATTACAACTTGAATCACTATCCCGACCTGAATTCGCCTCGTGTTGGCAACTGTAAGATTCTGTCATCTGCTATCGTAAAAGCATTACTAAAGCAAAAATTATCGAATGGGTACGCCATATAATTATGCAATTAAATTAAGTATTTTCAAAGATAATTTTATTTGGTTAGTTTTACATGAGCCGCTAAAGAGGTTAATTATAAGAAACTATTAGTCTTATTTAATTATTCACTTAAAATTACATGTTCACAAGTCGATAAACCTTAATTTTCGTTAGCAAAAGCAATTAACCATATGGAATCCCAAATTTTTGGAATCTTATGTCGTCTAAGAATCATTTAAGTTAAAGATTATTTAACAAACAGAAAATGAAATGTTATCTATAGTCTCCTGAGGCAATCTTAGCCCTTCTTTAATTACGGCAGTCTGAAGTTCAACCACATTGAGAAGAAGCGGCATTTGAATTCGAAAGTGACAACCTATCTATCTAGTAAAATACTATCCAGTCGCATCCTGGTCGTATCTAGCTGCCTCAATTATACAATTATATAATTAGTCTATATAATATAAAATATAATACTGCCATTGGTCTGTGTACCCAACTCAATTTCAGTCAACACAAAAATTGTTTTAGATCTATCGTTCGACTAAAAAATTGATAGTGTCCGGGCCCTCAAAGAAGCTAAAAATATTTTAACATTCGATTCAAATAAGTAGATTCTAAATATGTCGTCAGTTATGTCGACAAAAACTAATGAAATCCACTTGAAATTATTTAAATAAAATTATAATAGGAAACGAATGAAAACAATCTAGACAAAATCAGTTTAAAATTACACGGATGCCGTGCAAAACGGTACACCAAGAAAGGTTTTTCTCTTTCTATGTTACTATAAGTGAAGCGTATATAGGCTGTTCAAAATGTAGACATATACAGATATACACATAAAGGCAATGAAGGTAACATAAGTGATAAAAAGAAAAAATAAAATAAAAAAAGTTTTGTACATACCAAACCCGTAATAATAAATGCACATATAACAATATCATTTTTTTAGAGTTAAAAATATTTTTAAATATTCAGGTTATGATATCATTTCTGAGAAAAAACACCGTGAACAACGCACATATTCTGTTCAAAACTAAATATGTATTTAATTATCTAATATAGTAATTTATAATTTTGTCTAAAAAATACATAAACATATAACAATTTGAAGATTTGAAAATAATATGTACATATGTGACTAACAGCCTATCAATTAATGTTTAAATAAATTAGAATATACATGTGACATATCTTATGAGGATACATAAATTATGTACGTATTTCCTTTATTTAAAATATTGCATTATAATGATATCATTTTTGTAAGTAAAAATTTTGAATTAAAATATCTAAAGGAACAACTGTATACACTACATTTTACCAAAAAAAAAACTTGTGATAAGGTAAACAAATAACGTTCCATCTCTTTCTGTGTATTCAGTTTGTGAAGTAACCTTACTGCGAAGCAAACGTGTATATCGAGTTAAGTAACATTATTATAAAAGCTCACTAATTCCAACTAATAATATATTATAGAGCTATTATCCTCTTATATCATCTACTCACTACTTCCCCGCCCCCCGTAACTTCTGATAACGCTGTTCATTTTACCAATATGCATAATCATAATAAAATCAGCCGTCAGTTACAACCACGAAATTCGTACATGTACATACATAATGCTTACCGAAATGTACAGATAAAACAATCAAAAACTTTCTTGTACAGTATTATGTACTATGTGTGGTATTGTGGTATGTACAGATCTCACTATTGTATTGGTAGATACCTATAAGTAATACAGACAGCCAGCTACGATAAATGAGACAGACATATCAAATATTCTATATCAAAATTATTATACAAGTTTTCAACTTAAATACAAATAAAACTTGAGAATTGCGAAATTTTCATGAATATATTCAAAATGTTTATTTAAAATGTACCACTGTGAAAATAATGTTAAAAATTTTGAATATTACCAGAAATATTTAGTATACTTTAAAGTTGAATTATTAGATAAATTTTTAAATTAGTATACGTCAAATAAACTAAAAATGGTATGATTCATTAACAAATGAAACAAAATTAGATTTATAACCTTAAGGAAGTTACCTTGTGACATGCTAGTACAAAAATTGCAAACCCAAATTACTTTATGTCATTATTGTCTGTATTAGTGGATAGATGTTGATACGTACTAGTTTTCATACCAACATGTATATGCATACTTTCAAATAGCGTGTGTATACACACTTATACTATCAAAGTTTATTATTATAAATGCTTTGACATCATTGGTAATTTACTCCACAAAAATATTAAGTGGTATGCATGTGCGTTTGGAGCGCTTTATTTCTTCACCTGTACAAGATAAACAGGTGCTCTCGCGGACTTTTTTGTAGAGAATTCGATTCTCTACAAAAGGGGTGTTAACACTTTTTAATGTATCTATCACTGTTTTCGCTACGCAAGCGGTGAAAGGTAAAAAAACGCTATTTTTCAATATATCAATTTTCAATATTGTTTAAACAATAAATACGAATAAACTAGTTATTTAATATACAGAGTTGCCAGACTGCTTCGGTTCATAGTTGCTTGAAATTGGTGTATTTATTAAAATACTATAATTTCTCTGATGATATCTTCAATTCAAAATGATCAACAAATAATTCAATTTTTTCTTTACATTCAGAACTTATTAATCTTTCTTTCCCTAGTTTTTTATTGAATTCTGTCGAGTCATTATATTGTTAAATACAAAATAAGGGTACGTAGTCAGAATTTTGAGATCTAATACATGGAGTAGATACAAACTTTAACCCTAATTGTCTTAACTCAGAAGCGATCAATCTTTCCCAAATTAGATGGACAATCAGATATAGTATTCTTCTTTATACTATTAAAATTTGAAACTATTCTGTCGAAAAGTTGAATGTCGAGGTAACTACATTAAACTACTACAGTTATTCGAATATACATATAAATAACGAAAAGGAAAAGGGACAAAAAACTAATCACGTTTCATTTTGCCTCGCTTATTATATTTATCTGATGATGTCAGACCATTTTTAGTCTGTTTGGCCTGTATCAACTTCTGGATTTAATAGTTCAATATTTTTGGTATGAAAGTACTGATTAAAGCAAGAACTAGCGTGGCGCTGCTGGTCAATGATAGAACACAACATTTGAGAAGAATATATTTAATACCAAATAATTCACAAACAACCCAACCTTTTATGCCATGAAAATTTTTCAATTTTTAATGCAAACTACGTAGAACTAAATAACAAGGGAAGTATAAGCCCAATCAACTAAAACTGGTCTGATACCATCAAACAAATGTAGCAAAATTAGACTTGCCCAGTTTTCCGTCCCTTTTGTTTTTGTTATGTTTATATCAGAGTAAGTACAGTAGCTTACAATTCTATGACTAATTTTGCTTCTTTTTTTAATGACGCTAGACCATATCTTTATATGTCGTTGATTTAGACTATATACAATTTTGAAGTCACGGATTACATTTATTTTTAAATAAATATATGGTGTAGAATCAGTTCTTTTTAGTAATAAGTTTACGAGATCTTACACAATAGCTTCTAGCTCTCAAGAAAGCTAAGCCCAAACTAGGGACTTAATTTTTTTGGAAGGCTAGGAGCCAGCACGTAAAACCCCGGTATGGGGAACTTATTCTGCAACATATTTGAAGACAAAAGCAATTTGTATATCTGTAGTTGTCTGCTCTCTTTGTTAGACATTCTAATTCCATCATATTATTATTATTTTCTCTTTTTTGAAACTCAAAATTTATTAGAATTTAAAAAATTTTCAAAAATTTCAAAATGAAAATTTTAAAAGAACAGTGAATAAAATAATTAATTAGTTTCAAGCAAAAAGGAAATTGTCACTTTATCGATTTCCTTAAGCGGAAGATTTTCTTCTCCCTCCCTTTTCCCTTCAACTCCTCCTTCCGAGCAATCACAACAAATACTTTTGAAATTAATGAACACATGGCAATTTAATTAAACGAAAATTATCCTTACAAAAGTCCAAAACGCACAACCAGATAGCATTTGCAAGCAAAAAGTGTTTTTATATCCACAAAATTGAATCTTGAGTAATTATACTTCCAATTAACACTTTCAGTCCGATGGCTTCGGCATCCGAAAATAAACAACATCCGCAGAGGCCGAACGCGATTAATATTTAGAATAAACAAAACACTTAAAAATATTTATAAAAAAAGATTGTATATTATTCTAATAAAATTAATTTATTACTACGTACCGGACACTTTTAATTTTTTGTACATATAAATATATATAATATGTTTTATCATCAAAATACCTAGATTTCATCTTTTATTTACAATAATATTATTATCCACATATGTATGTATGTGTGTGTTGTATGCTTGTATATATGTGTTTTATCAAAATAATAATAACTATGTACTCATCTTTTGACCTGCATAACACATACATGTTGAATCATTTAGTGTTCTGTGGGATCATTTTATGTACTTGTTTACATAAAAATTCTTTAAAAATATTGTCGGCTTCCGGGGAAGTTTACTGTGAAAGTGCTCGGGACTCATAGTATTAATTAAGGATGGTATGGCATCATCAAAGAAATTAAACATACCTATAGTTTTCTGTATTTTTCTCATTTTTATTCTAGAGTAACTATGTACATTAAATAAAGTTTGTATGTCTAATTTTGTTTCATTTATTAATGACGTCACACCATTTTTAGTTTATCTAACTTATACTACATTTTAGAACATTTATAAGGAAACATGTTTTCACTGGCGTAAGTTATACATGAACCATACGTACTCTTGTTTAAAACAAAAAATAAAATGTTTTTTGTCGTTCAAAAATTTATTTTCTTTAACAAAAGAATTTAAATTGATCGTGTGCGTCTGTCAAGCAAGTGACAAACAAAAAACCGTCCTTTATCCTTCCATTTTAAATGTGTAGCTACGTTAAAAGAGGAGAAAAATGACATTCCATTTATATATTTTAGAATTACGACAACGTGAGTAACGCGCAATGTTGATACCTTTTTTTATAGTACTTTGTTATAATTCATTGTCGTACATTCTTTCCTTCGGCCTATTAAAAATGCTAATTTTCTGATGGCGATCGATGTAGCCCAACACGTGATTATTCAAAAATTTCATCAAATCACCGATTTTATACACTAATCTTATTACTATTTTCTTAAAAGTTTCTTTTTAAGGGAGGAGCTCAAATAAAAAAGCAACTTTTTTTATTTATGATTATTTTGCTTGTTAAAATTTTTTTCAAATTAGGGATAGTTTCAAATAGAAAATTTTGTTTTTGAAACAGTCATTACTCTTCCCTGTGGGGGGAGGGGGCCCTTTTTCACAAGTTTTTAAGCATTTACAAGGAACGCCATATCTCAAAAAGTAATGAATATTCTGTAAATATTTTTTCATTATTTTATTCCTAAAGGACCTGCCCATAAAGCTGAGTATGGGTTTCAGGTAGTTTTAAAAATTAACTATAAAATTGTAATCCCAAATTTCTAAAAATTATAAAACTCATTTTTTTATTAAAAAAAATGTTTAAAAATAGTTACAATTGTTCAAATGGAAAAAGCATACTCCACTTTATGCGCAATATGTTCATGAACAAAATAAAAAAAAATTAAATCTCTATCTTTTCTAGAACTTGAGATATGATTTTCCTTGTCGGGAAAAACACAAGTTTCGGGAAACGGTAAAAAACAAAAATAATAACAAAAGAAGCGGTTTACTCACTGTTTTTTACAACGTCTACAAAGGCATACAAATAAAAGAACATTATCTCAGTGCATATTATAACTCATGTACACCCCAAAACTAAATATTACTGATCAAATCGCGAGGGGGTGCGAGCGTTATCTGCAAAGGACCAGCAACTTGGCTGTGCAACGGCTCACAAATAAATATTTTTCTACTTGAAAAAAAAAATTTTTTGGCCATGTTTTATATATCACCGTGTTTGTAAAGAGCCACAGAACGAAATAAAAACAAAAAACGAGATTCGAAAAAAATTAGTTTATTAGCCGTTTCTGGCGTGAACTCCCCCCTTAAACTAGATTTCTAATAATCATTTTGTCTTTATTACTGAATTTTCTTCAAAATGAAACTAGGTAAGTGAAATGTGCTCTTTTGTAATTTTCACAACAAACTTTAGAATCTGTTCGGGAAATAAAATTAATAAAATTCAATAGATTATTTTCTAGGAAACTGTTACATTTAATACTTAGTGTTTGTTTCTCTGGTAGTTACCGTGAATGTAATGTTACAATTACATAAGTTTGTTGGTGATTATTATTTTTTTTCAACTGAATGTAATAACAATAAGTGTGGTTATTTTCTTATCGAAGAAAATAGAGCAATTCCATGTATAAACCGATCACCCAAAAATGGCATGTTCTCCAAATCTAATTTCCCTGTGTATATAAGTTTAAGTGGTGTTGACCTATGTACTCGAATATTATTGAATTATCTTCTACTTTGTCGGAGTTATAATTATCCAAAGTTGCGTTCAAGGTCACAAAATGGGGATTCCCCAAAATATTTTATTAATTTTTTCAGAGTCTAAGAATAATTAAAAAATGATTACATGTGGCATTGAATGTACTTCACATACACTTTCAATCAGACCGATTTCCATTCCAATACATGCACATATATTGAAGTAATTGCAAGTTTTATTTTTTTCTTTAATCGCTTATACTGAAAATACCTTATCTTCGATTTTTGATTTTCTTTTTTTAAATTAAAGTACTCAGTCCCCTCTATAACGTGGTACTCGATTTTCTTTGTTTTTTTGAGTTTTACGGATTTTATGGGGCTTAGTTTGAAACATACGTGAATTTTTTAACTAACTGATAAAATCAAGTATTAATTGTAACATTACCCCACCTTTGATTTTGGATTTTCTTTCTTCAAATTAAAGTACTCAGTCCTCTCTTTAACGTGGTATTCGATTTTCTTTGTTTTTTTTGGGGGGGTTTTACGGATTTTACAGGGCTCAGTTTTAAAAAATACCAGAATTTTTTAATTAATTGATAAAATAAAGTATTAATTTGAATATTACCCCACCTTTGATTTTCGATTTTCCTTTTTCAAATTAAAGTACTCAGTCCTTTCTATAACGTGGTACTCGATTTTCTTTGTTTTTTTGAGTTTTACGGATTTTACGGGGTCCAGTTTAAAAAAATACGTGAATCTTGTATCTAAATTTTTAAAATAAAGTATTAATTTTAATATTGTTTCATCTTTGATTTTCTTTATTTATATTTTAAATTGGAGTTTAGAGTCCCCTTTAAAACGTGTTATTCAATTTTCTTAGTTTCTTTTGAGTTTTATGAATTTTACGATACTAAATTTTAAAGAAACACGTTCATTTTTTTACTAAATGATAAAATAAGGTATTAATTTCAATATTAACGTAAAATCCGTAAAACTAAAAAAAAAAAAAACAAATAAAGTCGAGTATCACGTTAAAGAGGGGACTGAGTACTTTAATTTGAAGAAATAAAATCGAAAATCAAAGGTGGGGTAATGTTATAATTATTACTTTATTTTAACAATTAGTTAAAAAAAACACGTATTTTTTTAAAACTGAGAGCCGTAAAATCGGCGAAACTCAAAAAAACAAAGAAAATCGATTATCACGTTAAAGTGGAGACTGAGTATTTTAATTTAATGAAAGAAAATCTAAAATCAAAGGTGGGGTAATGTTACAATTAATACTTGATTTTATCAGTTAGTTAAAAAATTCACGTATTTTTCAAACTAAGCCCCGTAAAATCCGTAAAACTCAAAAAAACAAAGAAAATCGAGTACCACGTTATAGAAAGGACTGAGTACTTTAATTTGAAAAAAGAAAATCGAAAATCAAAGGTGGGGTAATATTCAAATTAATACTTTATTTTATCAATTAATTAAAAAATTCTGGTATTTTTTAAAACTGACCCCTGTAAAATCCGTAAAACCCCCCCCCCCAATAAAAAAAAAAAAAACAAAGAAAATCGAGTACCACGTTAAAGAGAGGACCGAGTACTTTAATTTGAAGAAATAAAATCTAAAATCAAAGGTGGGGTAATGTTACAATTAATACTTGGTTTTATCAGTTAGTTAAAAAATTCACGTATTTTTCAAACTAAGCCCCGTAAAATCCGTAAAACTCAAAAAAACAAAGAAAATCGAGTACCACGTTATAGAAAGGACTGAGTACTTTAATTTGAAAGAAGAAAATCGAAAATCAAAGGTGGGGTAATATTATAATTATTACTTTATTTTAATATTTAGTTAAAAAATTCACGTATTTTTTTAAAACTGAGCCCCGTAAAATCCGTAAAACCCAAAAAAACAAAGAAAATCGAATACCACGTTAAAGAGAGGACTAAGTACTTTAACTTAAAGAAAGAAAATCGAAAATTAAAGGTGGGGTAATATTATAATTATTACTTATTTTAATAATTAGTTAAAAAATTCACGTATTTTTCAAACTAAGCCCCGTAAAATCCGTAAAACTGAAAAAAACAAAGAAAATCGAGTACCACGTTATAGAGAGGACTGAGTACTTTAATTTAAAAAAAGAAAATCAAAAATCGAAGATAAGGTATTTTCAGTATAAGCGATTAAAGAAAAAAATAAAACTTGCAATTACTTCAATATATGTGCATGTATTGGAATGGAAATCGGTCTGATTGAAAGTGTATGTAAAGTACATTCAATGCCACATGTAATCATTTTTTAATTATTCTTAGACTCTGAAAAAATTAATAAAATATTTTGGGGAATCCCCATTTTGTGACCTTGAACGCAACTTTGGATAATTATAACTCCGACAAAGTAGAAGATAATTCAATAATATTCGAGTACATAGGTCAACACCACTTAAACTTATTATATACACAGGGAAATTAGATTTGGAGAACATGCCATTTTTGGGTGATCGGTTTATACATGGAATTGCTCAATAATCTTAAACAATGTACGTACCTACGTAGGTACTTGCAGCAAGAAAAATCTTTAATATTATGATAAGTAATGCAGGTAAACTGGGGATTGACAAAGTTGTCAATAGTTTAATACTAGACATGTAACGAATATCTTATTAGACCATTGGTTGAATACCAAAGATTCAGCCAGCACCCTGACCAAGTAGCCGAATATTTACCGAATATCATTTTGACGCCCAAAATATTGAAGATGATATGTAGATATTATTTTCGTATTCTTTATAATGAATCTTTTTAAACGAGGCTTCATACAACATACGAAACAAAAACAAAATTTCGAATAACTAAAATCTCTAAAATTATCCTTAGATAAAATATTTTAAAGTGCTACCGGTTTTTGGGTACAAAACCCTAAGAAAATGAAATACGCCATAAATAAAACACGACAGACAAAAAAGACGCCGGGAGTTATACAAATCAGGTATCGAAGAAATAACTAGTACCTACCTAATAAATATTTCTGGAGTATGGAATTTTTTTTTTTTTTGCTATTTAGTATTTACCCAAATAATATATTCGGTAACTGGTAAAATATCATCAAATCATTCAATAATTGAAAACGACATTCACAAGAATTAAAGGAACGTTATAAGAATTTTGAAAATTCGACGTTCAAACAGTTAAAAAATGATTTTGAGAAAAGAACTTTAAAGCTTAAAGTGTCTATTTTTGATGCTGGAATTCAAAAATTATTCCTTTTCTTTATTTAATTAAAAGTCTACTCTATTTTTCGACATTTAAAAGAAAATGAACAAATATCATGGTTTTATTAAACAAATTTACACTTTTCAATATATTTTTCATACGTATGCAACGACAAACTTGAAAAGCCGATCATAAAATGTCAAAAATTAAGCGCAGAAAATTTCTTGAACGCCTGAAAACAACGATTTTCAATCATACACAATAATTTGTCTGTAGCGTCTGTAACTTTTATTCACAAAACACGACTTGAGTAATGCATATCGATTTTATTTAGACAGTCAAAATTTTTGACAGATTTTTGAGAAAAAATTATATAGGATACAGTGAATTCATCTATATAGTAAACTCAAGTAATCGAGCGTTTTTGCCGGTTTAGCTGCAATACCGTCAAAAATTTCCATTACTGTATGAATGTACCTATGTATAGAAAACTAACCAAAGTATCAAAGTAACAGAAATACTCACAATACACTACAATAATAGAAAAGTAATCTTGTAGTTTGGTAAACAACTGTTAACTAACATATAACATGTAATGTTTACCATTGTATAATTTTCAGTAATTGCATATATGGTTATTATTACTCCAACCAATAGTATTTTTTTCGAAATTGGATTGTTTTAGAAAATTTTACGTTTACACACTCATGTTAGTCGTATCAGTTACAAATACAAGTTATGATAATGGCAATTACAAATATAGAGTTAGCGTAATTAATGTAAAATTTCACCGCAATTTTAATAAAGCGGTAATATAGTTTTGAATTCATGATTATACGAGAGTAGTTTCAAAATTAAACTGGATATAGATACCATATAAACTAAAATTTTGTAATAATAATAATAATGGTTTTGAAGTGCAAATGTTTACAAAAGTTGTTTTAGATAATTGACAGTACATTCCACAACCACTGCCATCACACTCACCTAAATTTTTTTTTTGCATCAATTATTCGACAAGAGTAATTTTTGGAATGAAATTTGTTTTGGTTTCTACTTGACAAAAATAGCGAAATCATCACTAGCTTCTTTTATGTCATAGGGCTCATTTCAAACCGAACAAAAGAAGTCACGTTAAGTCTGATGCAACCTGATTCTTTGATGAGATATTTTGATAAGATCGTTTTTCTGAAATTTGTGTTATGCTTTCAAATTTTTGCAGTAACAATACCTATCTTGTAATACGTATTAAAAACAAATCAGGACTATAATTTTAATTATAATTTTTTTATGTTTAGTCCGTACAAAGCAGGGCTTAATTTCTAAAAGTTCAGGTAGTGGAACGCGGTTTTTGAAATTTTAAAAAATTTTCCCTTGAAAATTTACCTGGTGATGTTTATTTTGCTCGTCACTAAATTTTATACGACTTTCAAATTTGGGACCATCCTGACCTTAAAACAATTTTTCTTCAAATGACGTACCATTCCAATTTTAAGACAATCAATTTTTCAAAATGTCACATAGCACACCATTTCTATAAAAAATAAAAATCCCGAAGTAGTGGCACGCCATTGCTGGAAAATCCCCGCAAGGTAGAACGCCACTGAAAAGTAGTGGAACACTGTGTTCACCCGAAATTAAGTCCTGGTACAAAGCACAATTTAAACTCATTTATTTGACTTGGCTTGGCTTGTATTGGCTTGTAGGATAAGCAACTTAGTCAGTTGGGAATAAAAATTAGGGATGTTATGAATATCCGTAACCGTAACCGAAACTACCGGATATCCGAAATAATTAATTATCCGTAACCGAAACCGTATCCGAAAATAAAAGTTGTTTCGGATAATAACAGACAACTACCACTGGAAAACTGAGTTAAATCAAAGAAAATTTTTTCTGCATGTGCTTCTTTTGTTGATTCGTATTTGGCGTTCACTTCTTTCAGTACAATTTTCCCCGTTTTCCCCCCAAAAAAATGTTCACTAAAAGTAATTATCCGTAACCGTAACCGTATCCGAAACATTATCCGATATTATTATATATCCGTAACCGAAACCGAAACCGAAAAAAATGTTTTTAAATATCCGTATCCGAATCCGTATCCGAAATTTCATATCCATAACATCCCTAATAAAAATGATTTGAGATGCTGGAGAAATAAAGTATTATTTTTTAAAATTTCCGAAAAATTAGAGAATAACATGAGAGTGTACATTTGCCCAACTACTATCTTTACTAACGGGGTATCTACACGAAGGTATTTAGTAAAATATCGAAACAGGTATATATAGATATTTATTTATTAAATATGAAATCAAGGGGCCAAACTACTGTATAATAGTTAGTATCCCGCTAGTCGCCAAAAATTTACGTCACAAAAATGGGAGGAGCTTCTATGGTTATATACATATTTAGAGTTTGTGTCTGTATGTGTGGTGTAGTTGCTATGTACGTGGTACGTACACATCGCACACATAATGCCTGGTGTAATATGTATGTACTCTAAGCGCTTACGTATTCATGTATTACATTGTTGCAACAATCAATGTCCGAACCGCTACAAATGCTGTGGACGACTGAATCACCTACGCTGTGACAAACCTACAAATGACACCAAGCGAGTTACACTCTTTGATATTAGTTGGCTTCTAGTGTTCTATGTTTGAAATCGATTTATAACTAATTAGTAATATTTATTGACTGATATACATATAAACAATAATTCAATATTAATATGTAATGCATTTGCATAAATGTATGTACATACATCCAATTGTAGGAGTATGTACACAGTAATATACGTATGTAGATGTATGTAAATGCACAATATTACGTATTATAATGTACCTAGATGTAAACCTATTTGAAAATATTAATAATATATTTACAAAATACGATGTGACTGGTTTGTTTGATGGATTGCAATTATGTTAAAATAATGAATTTATAGTCAATTCATATTAATTAGACATTATTGATATTCAAATGTACCACATAGAGTAATAATAATTCGGGGGAAAATTTTTATATTTCTATGATTAAGGCTAGAAATTTTAGAAGGTGTCGAATTTTTTGTTCTAGAAAATATATATATTTTTTGTTTCGAAAACATTTCAAGAATATACTCTTAAATTTTCAGAGCAATATTCAAAGTCCTTTGCATGTTTTAGCGTCTGCGAAATGCGATCGAGGGCATCAAATAGCATCTGTGGCTTATACGTTGCTCCCATTATATAATGATAAGTAAATAAATTATAAAATATGAAAAAATAAAATTTTCTCACTTTCTTATAAAAATAGGCTCCTCGGTTACTAGCTAGCTTTCGAATAGTAACTTATCGTCAAGTGTAATACAATTGAAAGTTCCATTACGAATCACGACATTTTATTATCAACAGGATGATGTTGCCTATGCTAAAGGATTATCAACGGAAATATAACATGAAGACGTAAAAGCACAATATTTATGTCAATATGAAATCTGGTGTTAACAAACATTCAAATTATGGGAAAATCGAATTGGTAAGATACGATTTGATTTTAGTGGTCAACTAGCAAAGGCTAGTAAAGACTTGTTGGCGTTTTCCTTCATAATTTTCTTCAGTAATTTGAGGGAAGGAAATTAAATCTCATTGTTATTATTGTACTTATTACTGACACTACCGTAGCAGTAAGATACTACATTTAGCCAAGATCTATCTAACAACAAATAAAACTTTTTTAAATATTTAAAGAAATTTAAGGAAGACAAGAGTTATTAGGAACTATCTGATCAGTGACAAAATCAGGGGACAAACTACCCATCACATATTTAAAAGAATACTCACTCATTAGTTTTAAATTTTTTTTCGGAAGCATTAAATACATTTTTTATAAGTACTCTAATTGAAATGATATGACTATATTCGTTAGTAAATAAACATGCACAAATGGCTGGCCACAATAAACTATGCTCGTTATGAAATAAACGATATGCTTATTAATTTTTTATCAATCAAAACAATACTAAACTAATAAAATATTGAATCTCAATTTTGATATTTTCATTGCGATGCGATGCTGTAAATATATGTACGTATATTTTACCATAGGATGATGGTGATGCGTTATATGACCATGCAATAGTTAAACAATTGCCTTAGGGTACTGTACAGGGTTTCTAGTGTAATTTATTAATATACGGCATGAGTTTTTTGGAAGTTGTCATTTTTGTTTACGGTAAAACTAGTAATTGAATCAAAAAATTGTTCAGATAAGAGTTACAGCTACTGATGTGCTTTTCGAAATGTGATGTAAAGTTATCATGTTAATTTATTGATTAAAACGTTATTAAATGTTTAATTAAAATAATGCGTTGAAAAATAATATCTTTGTGATTTAAATACAATTAAAAAGATAAAAGGCGAGTGAATTAATCAGTACAATAATTTTGATCAAAACAATGATACCTCTGGAAAAAAGACATAACAAACAGTTGTCAAAATGTTAATATTCGAAAAAGATTTTAAGCAAAACTTCTGTGAAATCCATAATTGATTTTTAAGTTAAAGCAACTGATTTTTAACACCAATAAATGTTTAGTTTAGAACTTTCGAAAGTTTAAATTTTCAGATTTTACTTTATGGTTTGTGATTTAATTGCCAAAGTCAACAATAGTTAGTGCTTAGAGGGCAAAAAATAATTAAGCAAAATCAAATACCATATTATGTACTACCAAAAGGAATCAAATAGGTTATGTTAATATCAAAAGAACTCATGGAAATTTTTAACAACTCCTTAAAGTTACACGAGTGTTAAGTTAGGTACACAAGAAATTATTTAAAAATTAGAGTCCAAAAATTTCGATTTCAAAACTTCCACACTGTTAAACTGTTCGGGATACACATATAAGTATATTAGGGGGGTGCCTTAAAAAATTAATATTTATAAATTACTAGGGGCACCCGTTCATTTTGTTCCACAATATGAAAAAAGACTTCCATAAAAATTTTAGATTTTTAGAAAATGTTTTAGGGGTCGCTACCAAGTTTTGAATTTTCAAAATAATCGAAGATTTTTCAAAATTATAAAATTTCATTAAGTTGGTGGGCACCAAAGTGACATTGATTATGAATTAAATAATAAATTAGGACACTACCTTAACTTTTAATTACATATCACTCACTCATAGCTCATTAAATAGATGTTTTCAGACATGCGTTTTGCAGTGCCATCCAGGCTCTGGGAAAATCTATTTAATAAGCTTTGAGTGAGTGATATGTAATTAAAAGTTAATGTAGTGTCCTAATTTATTACTTAAATCATAATCAATGTCACTTTGGTGCTCACGAAATTTTATAGAAATTTTGAAAAATCTAAAATTTTTATGGAAGTCTTTTTTCATATTGTGGAACAAAATGAACGGGTGCCCCTAGTAATTTTTAAATATTGGTTTTTTAAGGACCACCCTAATGTATATTATGTACTACCTAAATTTAATTTTAAAAACATGGGGTTCCTGTTGTAAAATACCTCAATATTTGTAACGATGGCTGAAGTATCCAGATACTGAACGTAACGGACACGTACGTGTCTTGGGAGACAAAACAAACATTTATGGAAAATTTTTTTGATACTTTCATACTACTCGATCTCTTCCAAATTAATCTTTACATGTTAGAGTAAACATCTGATGCGGAAACAATATTTAATCTAAATTAATTATCTCTCCAAGTGATAAATCGAATTCAACGGTCCGTACGTATACTCTTCAACAAATTATAAAAACATACTGAAATACATTGTTAAATATACATACTCTACATAACATATACACCTTGCAAATATATAACGCGATCTATGACGTCAAGCAGTTTAATCTTAATGCGGACATGACAAACAAAGTTTAATTTAAATACGAAACTTCATCTTTTAAAAAAAACATATTTTAAAACACTTTTTTAAAAGAATATTTCTTTGACATTATCCATCTCCCTCTAAAGTTGGAAAACCTAACGTACAACAGAGGCAGACATAGGAAAAATATCATATACATATATACACATAATTACTCTATATAAAAATTAGATGTCAGATACATCTATAAAATAAAAAAGCGTGGATACCATCTTTTTTTAAAGCACGTCTGTTGGTACGATCCCGAAAAAGGAGAAAAACATTAAATTACATTAAAAGTAATCATGTTTTTCTTAGACACAATTTACAAAAGTTAAATGAATATTTAATGAGCTTATCTCTCTCTATCTTGTAAGTAGGTAATATTTCCATATTCTTTTTTTTTTTTGTAAATATTATAATCTGTGCTTTTGCTGTTTATTTTTTCTTAATATTAAAATTACACGACAAAATTAAATGCAAATTGAATTTTTTGAAAACTGATTATCTGCTAATGAACAAGAATATTTTAAATATATTTTGTTAATTAAAATTTGGTTATACATTTATCTAACGCATGTCTCAAATATAAATAAATATCAGTAGGTTTTTAATTTTGTGCATGATACCGTCAAAGCAGAACAGAATTTTACTTAAATATATAAAGAATAATCTATTTAAATGTAAATTATTGAAAATTTTTAGAGGGATACAGAATTTTACATACTGATAAAAAATATTTTAATGAGGATATAGGAGTTTCCTTACAGTTAAAAGATTTGAGCTGCTTCAGCTCTTGGGAAGGTATTGGGTAGTAGTCATGAGAGTAATGTCACCCTCTTAACAGGGGGCGGGAGGAATTTAACAAATAATAATGAAACTTACTGTTATTTTTCATTAAATTTAGATAGGCTTTCTGCCAAAGAAATTTCAGTGCAACATTTTTAATGGGTGCTTTGGTAGGTATATCTTTTGAAATTTGCATATAAAAAAAAAAATTATGAAGCCATTAAAAATGGTAAAATGTGACACTCTGTTAAGTTGAGAGTTAGAGATTTTAAAAGGAATTGAAGAGGTGAATTCCAAAAGGCGCTAAGTCATATTTTCCAATTTTTTCAGGAAATGTAATAAAATACTACCTAGGTAGGCAAATGTAGTAGCCTGTTTAAATTGTTTTAAAGATCTTAGATAATTATTGATGTTATTTATTTGTTCTTATTTATATATATAATTTTTAACTTCCCACAGGAAGTTATTGTAATGGGTCCGATTTTACGAATCGCTAATTTTGACATATCTCCACGTTTCAGGGTCACTAGAATCCGAATCCATTGTTTTTAGCGTGATGTCTGTGTGTGCGTTCGTTAGTTCGTTCATTCGTTCATCAATTTTTTTCCGTCCCGCATATCTCGAGAACAAATGATGGTATCAACTCCGGACTGTATTTCATAAGATGCGTAATCAAAAAATGAAGACCGGATAAAGTTTTCAGCAAATTCGGATTAGCGGTTTGTTTTTTGTGGTAAAAAAACGGAATTAACTTTATTAAGATAACAGATTATATGGATTTTTTACCATAACATTATTATATAATGGCCTAAGAACCTTCCTTGATGTTAAAAACGCCAGTATTTTATTACAAAAGTAACAAAAAATGAAATAAGAAACTTGAAAAAATTAGTTTTTTGCCAAAATATATTTTGTCTCACATATCTTGAGAAAAAATGATGTTATCATTTGTTTCATAAGAGTGGAGCCCCCATCCCTTAAATACAGAAGGTGAAGCCCCCGGTATGGTGCAAGGGGAAAAGCGTCTATCGGGGGCCCGGGGGGGAAGTCGCCTGAAATGAAAAAAAAATTATTTATGTACAGTAGTCTTTAGTCTTTACGGACACCCAATGGGAAGTTGACAGTGTGGGTAGACCTGTCCCCCAAATTTTCAAAAAATTATATTGAAAATATTTTTCAAAAGGGCACTAAGTCATCTGACTTAACACTTTTTTAAAGAGAATCTTTAAAAAGTTGGGTTGAGTTGGTTAAAATAAACCTAGTTTGTTTAAATACAGATATATTTTATTCACGAAACACTTTAAACAGTGCATTATTAGCAATATTTCATGTATTTGACATAATAGAAAATCTGTCTACAAGCACAAAATTTGGGAAAATACCAGCAATGCAATATTGGAAAAAATGCAATGGTGCGCATAAGACTTAGAGCAGTTTAAAATAAAAATGTCACTGACTTAACACTTTTTTGGAAAACATTCCATTATTCATCATTTATTTTACAGTAGACTAAGCTCATTTTGAAGGGTGGCACTATAAGAATCATGTAGACTTGGACTTAAACATTCTGCATCAACTAAAATCTCACATTAGAAAAAAATGACTTGGCACCTTTTGGAATCCACCTCTTCAATTTCGTGATCTTGGCAGTAAAAATGAAAAATTCACACCAAATTATCCTGACTAAAATCTTTCTCATAGCACACTATCTCAAGCTTAATTTGACAAAAAATAAATCAAATTTACTAAATTTTTTCATTGTTTTACATAGAAGCCCTCAATAAAATTAGACAACAATTGGATGACATTAAAAGCGAATTAAAAAAATTAGCTTACTTTTAGTATAAATGTAGATGCTTCGTATAAGCTTTTTATCCAAAAATTTCAGTACAATTTTTCTTTATATATG
Organism: Brachynemurus nebulosus; assembly: GCA_035578155.1. Lineage (NCBI taxonomy): Eukaryota > Metazoa > Arthropoda > Insecta > Neuroptera > Myrmeleontidae > Brachynemurus > Brachynemurus nebulosus. Next base: position 35,928,601 of record JAPWDM010000008.1, on the reverse strand, counting down.
TATTTCATTTAGATAGATTTAGATATATGCATGAAAAATGCACCATGAAGCCAAAAACTGTGAACTCTAAAAGTGGATCGAGTAATTGGAAAGGTATATGCATACGGGAGGGAGAAAACTATACTGAAAAGGAAATTACACCAGATCTTACACGGGGAGGAAATTACACTAGATCTCAGTCTTACTAACTTTAATGATAGAATAATTTATAACTTTCATTAATTTAAGTTAAGAAAATTGTGCACTCCACAAGGTAATCTTGTCAAAAGTACCTAAAAATTTCCATTACATAAAGAACGGTCGAAACACACAACAAACGAGGGGCGCTGATCTCATTAATTCTACATAAACAAATTTTAGAAAAATGGGACTATTGTCTTAAAATAACTCCTTTAAGACAAAATTCATCAAATATTAGTAGAATAAAAAATCTATTTACAAACATTTTGTATATATTATATCCGTAACACGATATTACAAAAGTAGTAAACCTAAATAAAATTATAGTAAACTTTAATTAGAAAAACTCATCAGAGAGTAACAACCACACCATCGGTCAACCTATTCAAAATAAACATATTATGCTAGAGGTATAATATACAATACACCTACAAACATATGTATATAAATTTTATCCCATTCCCAATTTTAGGCAGCCAGTTATCTAGCTTTATCTCATTCATAAAATATTATTTAGGTTAATAACTTTTATCAAAAAATAAAATTTTTAATTTGCTGTTGAACAAACTACAAAGGAATTATATGCATACAAAAAAAAAATAAAAAAAATAGAAAACAAAAACATTTTTACTATATTAAAAGCTTTACTAATTGGAATTGTACAACAAAATTTGCGTTACTCTATATTTTTACAAGTTTCTGAACAGTTTAATTAACATGTGTTAACAATGTCAACACCTCTTAATTTACATACAAGCACGCCTATATATGGACGTGGAGATATGTAACTGGTGATCGATATTTTTTAGTAAAATGTGTCATAATGTCGATTATTGTAAAAATAACTATATATTTGATGGCTTTTGTTGATAACTATAAAATTCAGTTGCAGTAAAAAAAAATTACAATAGCAATAATAAATGAATAAAACTATAAAAAAAAAAAAAAAACTATAATTTTACATTTTTGTCTATATAGGCTACAGAGCGAGTGTAATCATAGACCAATTAAACAACGGATCTTGATACTTTGTGACCTAAGGAACTCGGAAAGCCAAAAATCCGGATCAAAATTTTTGAATTTTTATGTACGTATACCGGCGTCTAAATCTCAAAATAATTACATAGATACATGTGACATTAAAAGAAGAATTTTGGGACATTTTGGTGAGTGGTTTTGGAGTTACCGCTATTTTTTACTTTCTGGAAAAATTGGAAAATTTCGGTTTTTTTCTGATTTTCTTTGAATTATGTTGCTGAAAATCGAAGAAACTTAGGTAAAAGATATAACGAAAGTGTCTTGCTTCTTTCAACAACCGAAAAATTGTTGAAATTTTGCAGCAAAGTAAGAGAGTCGTAGCTAGAGATGGGATTCTACCCGGAATTTTCCCGGGAAAATTCCCAAAGTGGGTAAAAACGGGGTAAATTCCCGGGAAAATTCCCGAAAAGTGGGTATTTATTTTAATTTACTATTTATCGTAATATTTTTGAATTAAACTATCAAAACCGCTGTTTCATAAAGAATATTTGCTAAACGTAAATAATTAATCTTCAGACTACATAAATACTAATTAATATATCACGTTATTTTACAATTTTTGTTCGACAGTTTTTCTCTAGACAATTTATTTTCGTCGCTAGTTGTACAATACGCGTTTCATTTTTGGATGTCAATTTCCTGGGCCTACCACGAAAGTTTTTTCCATAGTTTTCGCCCCTTTAGATTATGTTTTAAGTATTACAATTTCCAAAACGTCGAAATTTTAGCTCGATTCTCACTTGTCAATATTGAATTTCGTGGCATTTTATTTTTTTTTTTAAAACGTAGATATTTCTCTGAAATTTGAATACATTGAGTGTTATTATTTATTAAATTTGAGTTATAAATTTAAATTAATTGCTAACTTCGTTGAAAAGTCATCTTATGTTGATCCAACATAATATGTATGCATGTATTTTTAAATTTAAAGATAAATAAACATTCAGTATGTACTGAAGTAGTTTTATGATAATAATATTTTAGAAAACTTGACATCAACATTATATTATGTAAAACTCCACGCACAATTAACAAATATATACAGATCTAATTAAAAACACATTTGCAAAGAAGTACAGCTAAGTAATCGTTTTTACCCAGGTTTCGGGAATTTTCCCGGGAAAATACCCAATAAATACCCAAATGGGAATTTTCCCGGGAAAATTCCCACTGGGAATTTTCCCGTCGCCCATCTCTAGTCGTAGCACACTTCCAATTCAAGGTGACGTCACAGTGAATGGGAGTGACTTGAAATACAAACTATTCGCCCTGGAGGGAACGGAATGCAAAATTTTGCGAAATTTTATAAAATATAATTTCCGGCTTTGTTTCCAACAACTTTCCTTAAAACCCATTCATCTACCCAGAGCCGGTCAGAAGGTAGGGCAGGGAATGGCAATTGCCCGAGTCTAAAAAGGAAGTCCGCATTCATGGTTAGGGACCCGGCGAAAGTGAGACGACCTGCATCACAATGCATCTACCCTTAACCCTAGAATCATACGTACTCGTCAAATTGACTACCCAACTTCTCTACCTGCTCCAGTAGGTACTACAACTTGTCGTTGCTTGTCTGTTCTAAAACTTCTGGTATCTAATTTATTTGTTATGATAACACAGCAGATGTATTAATTTTGTGTATAGTTGCTGTCGTGTTGTTTATATTACAATAGTGTGCGTCAATTTGACGACGATGTATGATTAACGTATGATATTTTTTTTTAAGATTATGTACTTCACAAGTTTTCCTAATTTTTCTAAAATTTATTAAAGATATGGATGTTATAATTAATTTATTCAATGATAATGATAATGTGAAAGATGATTACAGCTGTTTGACTTATAGAGACGACATAATACTGAAGTTTTAATATATTATTGAGAGACATTCTAAAGGATGCTCCATGTGCTCATGTTCACTTTGCTACATTTGCTCCATGTGCTCATGCTCAATTTGCTCCATTTGCACCATGTGCTCATGCTCAATTTGCTCCATTTGCTCCATGTGCTCATGCTTACTTTGCTTCATTTGCTTACAATAATTTTCGTACTTATGTACATATATACCTACATTTTTTCCAAGTCTCCGTTGAAATGCATTCACAATTGTTTTATGAAGGGTCATCTTTTGTTATATTTTTATTGTCATCTTTATTTAATAAAAACAGGTAAATTTTTAAGAAATTGTTCTAGATACTTGTGATAATTGTTATTAGATATTTATGATAAGAGTGGAGGAGAGTAATTTCTATCCGTTTTATCATACTTGCATTTTTACATTCTATGCAATATAATAGTTGATAAATTAATTATTTAAAAGACATGTCTTATGATACAATTAATCTATTTATCTATTTTTAATTTTTATAATGAAAATATGCTTTGATAAAAAGATTAAAAAAATTAATAAATATTAATATTAAAAAATTTTTCCAAATGCATTTTTTTTAAATATTTGGTTTGCTTTCGTAGTATTGTTATAAAAAAAAATGTTTTTTGCAAATAAACTCTAAAACTCCGTAAAACGTCTGTTCGTAAAATTGACGCCGATGTATGATTAACGTTTTTCGTAGAGCAACGTGTGATTCTAGAGTTAAAAAAGCAAAACAGATTTCGATTTTTTGTAACCTTTGAACAGTTCTTTTTTTGGGATATTTTTAAAACCGAATGAAGTCATTTTCGACGTTCAAAAAATATCGTGACAGCACTGCAAGGACCTATATCATTTATTTACACTATACTCATCAACGTAACACAGCGTAAATTTAGTATATTAACAACGAATAAACAAACACTCTGGCAAAAATATGTCGGACAAAGAACAGAAAAAGTCATCGGAGAGAAAGAGACAGTGTGTAACAAAATGAAAAATAAATATCAAAGGACGAGCGTAAATATTGTATAAAATTTTATATTCTCTTACAACTTTGCTTTTAACTTTTCACCTAAATTCATATTTAATTTTTACTTTTTTTTTTTATTTACCTTGAAAAAAGAAATTTTTAAACAATTTTTTGCTATTGTTATGAGAATAAATAAGAATTTAAAGTAAAAGATATGAAATTAAATTCGCGGAATTGAAAAGTCACGTTTCTTTCATTTTTCATACTGTTTTGTTTATTGTGTTCTATCATTCATTGTTTTATGATGTGATGTATTTTCATGCTTCTTTAATTTTATATGAAACAACTCCTGTAGATGTAGATACATATTAAAAAATTTGAGAAAATTTCATTTGTAAACGTATTATGCGTTCTGACACTGAGATAAAGAATTTTATTAGCCCGCAATGTTATTAAAAATTTATACAGAAAAATTATATGTACTTACGATTTTACTGAATGTGAAAAAATTCTAAGAAAGCTCTTTTAATTTACCTGAAACAAAAAGAAAAGAAAAATTTTAATATAAACCCATTTGTGACCACTGTCGACATTTGTCGACATTTTTGGGAATTTTCATTTTGGGCGCAGTCGGACATTGACAGCCGAGGGTATTATTTTGTATCACGTTGGTATCCCTACTACACCACTATGCCGTTTGCCGCCATTTCTTTCAAATGATGGAACTGTATTTATTGTAGTATTTTGGTATCATTTATGAAATTTTTAGTTTTTGTAAATAATTGTTAGTTTTTCATAATTACATGGCTAATACACTTTGCAATTTGTCCACTTTTTTGCTCCCTTTTGTCCATAGCAACATATTTTTTTGTTAATATTAATTAAAAAATTATATTTTTGTGCATTTACAAACCAGTTCACACTCACTATCGATCTTGTTGACATTTACGTACCCACTGTCTACATTTGTTTACGTGCTATAATTTTTATAAATATAAGTAAAAAAATTTAAAAACTATAAAAACTTCTTATTTACACCCAAAGTAACAAAATACTAAGAGGGAAACGAAATTTGAAAAAAAAAATTAATTTGGGCATAAACGGGTTAATACGTTGGTAAAACCGTCCACAAATTGCGATTAAACACAACTGATGAAAAGTTGATTATTCTCATAATTTACTTCAATTTTTGATAAAAAAGTCAAGCGACTAAAGTGTGGCTTTTGATCCTTCGTGTGAAGTTTGTTTCCAAAAGACCTGAAGAGGACCCAGAAACTTTTAAACTTTTGCAAATAACTCATTTTTCTGAAGTTCTAGGTGCCGGAATTGTCTGACTGAAGAACTTATCCGAGGGTCAGGAAGTTCTCACTAAATTTTATAAAAATCGGATGTTTCATTTAAGAGTTATCGGCCGCATAGTGCATATAATTTTCAGGTTCTAGAAACTTCGACACAAAGTTCGGTCACACTCCCAGACTCAAGTCTTCCATAACACCTGCTATAATAACTAAATTTGGCAAGTGCGCGCCGAACACGCATTATCAAAGTTCCGTGGTCAATAGCTAATTTTTTACAATTCTTAGGATCAAATGTAGGAAATTAAATAGCATATTATGTATGGTTCATTTCAGTTAAATTTAACCATGCTTCGTCACTATGAATTTAAATAATTTCCGTTTTTCTTAGCTTTATCTCTTTTATTATTGCATTTTTGTAAATTTTAAGTTTGTAGTTTATTTTTAGAAAATAATAGAAAATTGATTTGTTTCGAATATAAGAATTATTTAAATTTTTAACGAAAACTGTATCAATTGTATCTGAAATGAGGTATACCTGAAATTATGAGTCGCATAAATATAGGAAAATAAAAAGAAAAACATCAATTAGTAGTTCGAAAACTCCACAAGGTTTTATCCAATGCCACTAGGTGGCAACATTCCTTACGTCTTCAATCTTACAGGTGCTGCTAGCTATTCAAAAAACGATGGCTGGCGATTGAACTAATAAAAACCAAAACAAACTGAACGCAGAAGTACAGTAACGAACGTAGAGAAAGTTTAAATGGTAAAGAGGAGATACTTGTATAAACAAAAAATATCTCGCTGCCTAACTTTTTTAACATCGGTGGAAAGTGCCACCGATTAATTTAGGGACTTAATGATTACTTATGAAGAATGACTACTGGCATGAATGCATTAAAATTACGTGGTTGTGACCTTATCAATAACTTCAAGTTTTTAGAATTTTAAATCGTTGATCAAATTTTATTGTCAAAAAGGGGAGATACACAATGAAACGGACATTTAAGTTTGATGCAGATTTTTTATTGGAAATATAATTTTTAAAGAAAAATCAACAATACTACCAATATCTATCTTACTCACATAAACTAAAACTTTTTTTCTCAAAATAATAACAGAAAATTCATGGAAATCATTTTCAAAAAAAAAAATCAATTTTACCCGTTTCATGACACCTTGCGCACTGAAAAGGACACTGGGTGTGATGAAACGGACAACAGTTACTAAACACACATAATGTACTTAAAATTAAATAAAATCTTAATTAAATATATTCTGTTATCAACATACAATAAATTATATCTAATTGTAAGTATTTTTAACCCATTAGCGCCCGCCATATTATATGTTTGTGTATATATTTTTTTTTTATTTAAAACATATTCTACTTAAAGAAGTAACTTCAAAGTGTTATCAAATTAACATTCTGCGTGAAAAGACTCTGTTAAGGCTAATTACACCCATCGTACACGGCTCTGTACACGTGTACAACTCATAGAGGTGAAATTTTTTTTCTCATCATTTTCTATATTTATATCATTGAAACGGACGTCCGTTTCAATGCTCCGACACCTGTCCGATTCAGTGCGTAACTAACCTTAAAATTTATTTGACAAAATGAGCTTATTTAAAATAACATTTTGAAAAGTAACTTAATGTTAATGTTTGACTAAAATATATACAATATCATATAAATCGTCCGTAATATCTTACCATTGGGAATTTATTCAAAAAAAATTTTTTTTTATTTTTTTACAACAAAATTTTTATAGCATAGGCTTTGGAGGTCGGTGCTGCTAACATCAAAGTTTGAATTTATTCGTTCAGTAACTTTCGCTAAAACAGATACTGTCCATTTCAAAACGCGCCCGTTTCATTGCGTATCTCCCCTACACTCAGAAATCTCAACGATGTAAAAACACAACTGTTCTTTCCAATTAGAAATCCTAAGATAATTTACAATTAAAACCAAAAAAAAAAAATGAAACTTTTCTTAATAAAATGTGGCTAAAAACGATATACAGTTAAAGACGATTTATGGTATTAAACTAAATTAGCTGTTTTGATTTGGTTCCCTTCATGATCTGTGTGAAATTCTTGCGTGATTAACTTGGAAATATATTCCAAATCCTTACCATGTACACGAAAATATACAGGTAAAAGACTGTTTCAGTAGAACACAACGATAGACGATATTTTGTACCAACTTACTTGTAATTTAGAACCGATGTTGTTTGCGACCAATGGCTATTGGAGAACACAAGATATGTGTGTTCAGAGTGAGAACATCTATCGACAATTTATGTTACACATTTGTGCAAACGTTATATTATGTACAACTGTGTCAATATTACCAAAGAGTATCCCAAGCAAGCCAAAGCTATCAATAAAGCACATGCAATATTACGTGTTCTCTAATAGCTCTAGCTAGCCACTCATATTACATACAAATATATCTTCGATTCACTTAGGATACGAGTGTAAATAATCTTGAGATTGAATATTGGTTTACGTAGAAAATTACATAGGTAAGATTGTCATGTTTCAAAAGTGATGCCTGTAGTTGGGAGTAGAGTTGCTCACTAGGGATGGATTGAATACTATAATTGTATAATAGAGTAATTTGGGGAGATACTTTCTTTCTGTTGTTTATAAAATTAACACAATGTAAAGTTTAAATTACACACACCGGTATAATTAGCGAAACATACAAAATATCTCTAAAAATCAAACAAACGATTTAATTTTAAGAAACTATTAGTCTTATTTCATTATTCACTTAAAATTACATGTTCACAAGTCGATATACCTTTATTTTCGTTGGCAAAAGCAATTAACCATATGAAATGCCAAATTTTTGGAATTTTATGTCGTCGAAGAATCATTTAAGTTAAAGATTATTTAACAAATCGAAAATGAAACACAGTGTTTTAATATCACGTGCTTCCCCTCGTGCTCTTGTCAAAGTTTTCATTCATCTTGCTATACTCAGAATGATGTTATCTATAGTCTCCTGAGGCAATCTTTGCCCTTCTTTAATTACGGCAGTCTGAAGCTTGACTACATACAGAAGAAGGGGCATTTGAGTTCGCTAGTGACAGACCTCTTAAAAAGGTCTGATTTGCATCAATAATAAATAAGAACAATTCTATGGAAAGTCAGCTGATTCATTACTTCAATATTATCTTAAGTAAAAAAAAAGGCTAACTCTGTTTAATAAATAGGTTTTTATATTTCTTTTATGTTCCGCTAATTATGCCGGTGTATGTATAAAAACACAAGAAAAAAGGTTGTAAGATATACATTAGGGTAGGGTGTCCGTGCGTGCCGGTTTTCCTAGATTTGTCTCAGTTTTAACTTTCTTGTTCCGGTGTCCCGACAAATTCTTTCAAGACGAGTATTTGTCCTGGTTTCTTAAACTACTTGCTATCACCACTAACTAGGTATAAAATTTTTCCCTTTGAGTAGTGGAGTAGTACGATACCATTCAGTAATTATCGTATTAATCTTTTTTACATGTGTTTTATATTTGCTGTCATTGCAATCAAAAGTTTGTTACCTCTTTTCATTACCTGTTTTTTTTGAACTTGCGTTCCAGTTTTGTTTATAAAAATATAGACACGCAAAGTAGGGGAGAGGTGGCATGAAAGGCACATTTTTGTTTTGAGGATTATAGTAACTAATTGAAATAAAAAATTAAATAGTTACAAAATTGGAAACCTTAACTGAAGACTGGATTTCAAAAACAGGCCAAGTGCCAAAAAATATTTATGTTCGATACGTATATGTAAAGAGAGGTATCTAATAGGCTTAAACTGGGGCACTCGCTAAAGGGACTGACGCATACACAACGAGATCGAGTGCGCTATATACCCCCACTCGCCTGACGGCTCGTGGGGGTAAGCGCACGAGATGTGTATGCGTCAGTCCCTTTAGCGAGTGCCCCAGTTTAAGCCTATTAGATACCTCTCTTTACATGTACGTATCGAACATAATTTTTTATAACGACGGCTTCTAAAGTTTAATAGAGAGAAAAAAATTAATTATTTTTAAGCAATTTTAGAAAATAGTAGGGTTAATTTTATTTTATGTTATATGAAAAAAATTTTTTTTATTTATTTGTAGATCATTTTTATTTTTTTTTTATTAATTTGTTGATCGTTTCCATGTTTAGTTTGAATATGATTATCATTGACAAATGAATATCATTATTTTCTCGCATAGTTTTAGCTACTTTCACGCACAGTTGTACTTTCGCGCACAGTTACTGTCGTTTGTTTTACAATGATATGAAAACTGCTCTTTACGCCCACTACACAACGCTCGAATATTGAACTTTAGAAGCGGGTGTTATAAAAAATAAAATTTTGACACTATTGAACAAAATTTTAAAAGATTGTATTTTGTCCCTTTCATCAACTAATTGCACCGAAACGGCCACAGTAAATAATTCATGATAGAGTGGACAGTGGACAGACATGATGGACAGTGTTAAATATCAGTTATTTTTTTGAATAATTTTTATACACTTACGTTTATTTGAAAATTATTAATCGAAAGAAATAATAAAATAAAAATTTTAAAAGTTTTAAACTTCTAGATCAGTTGCATGCTTGACGTATATTCACACTGAAACAGTAAATAACGTAAATATAACAATTAACCTGGTTTCAATAAACTTATAGTATATCCCGTTTTATTACTCAAAATTCGTAAATGCGAGAAGAAAAAGGTTGTCGGTTTTACGTCTAATTTACAATCTCTTTTATCACTGTCTGTAACGAACGACATTTATTATCATTCTTTGACGTTTTCTCAAATATTTTATATCGGCAGTTTACGTTTGACCTTTTTCCATTTAAGACCGACATAATATGTAGAAGGCAATAATATTCTTCGATAACAATAATTTAAATTGTAATAAAATATTCAGATCTCAGTTTTGAAACAAAATCAATAATGTTTACTATTTTGTAGTCTTTTTTACGGTTTACGCTAACAAGGTATTATCAAAATAGAAAATTTTCTGCTAGTATTTCACCAAACAGTAAATAGCTGTTATGATTACGAAAACCGACTGTTATAGCATGAAAAGTATTTATAGATGGTGCTTAATTACTTTATCACACTTTAATAATATTTTATCACACATAGAACAGGAGTGATCACAATGAATTATAAAAATTGCTAATTTAATTATTCCATGAAAAAAAATTCAGTCATGGGGGGAGGAGCGACTGCCAACAAAAGTGAAAACTTAAAACTATGCAATAACAGATATACACAGCACTAATGTTGCACAATTGAATTTAAAAGGAGAACTTTAAAAAAATCATGCAAAGGGTTATAAATAGTTTTTTCCCAATTTATGTAGACAATTTTTTTTCTTCTTTCTATAAATATTGGCAGCGAAAGGGTTAAGCTGAAAGTATCATGATTTTACTTGACTTCAAAAATGTAAAAAATTCTCTCACATAATTTGATCTCTTGTCAATGAAATGCCTTAATAAAAATTTCAATTGTGAAATTAAAAGTATCTCTTTTCCCGACCACTCAAGCTGTTCCGTAAAAATGTCAGTGCAGTATAAATAGACGAAGTGAGATATTATAAATAAAAAAAATTTAGATAATATAATATAATCAAAAAGATGAAATGGGACATATTTATGGTTCGAGTTACATAATATGCATATTATCCACGGAAGAAAATCTTATAAAACTTCCAATAAGTTTATACTTTTCTCTCCTCTATACACATATTTCAATATTTTCGTGTGTATTTGCCACTGGAAAAAGTTTTACTTCAATTTTTTTTCTCATCTTTTGATGATGAAAAACATCATATTGCCTGTCGATGGCAGGCAACATCCACTGGAGTTACTATCAAACATGTCATCTTTTCTAGAGTTTATTCTATCTCTATCGTGACTCTTGATACAAGTGAGACCGCAATATTTGTTTAGTTTTTTTTTCTTCTATACATTGGTAAAAATTTTCAACAAACTGATAAATAATATGAGCTAAACTTACTTATCTGTTTGACTCTGTATGTACATACCACACACATTGACAGTGCCAAACACCTATTGCCATATCTATATCTCGATGGAAAATGAAAAGAAGGAAACGCACCAAGAAGGGAAAAACATTTGGGAATATGAGAAAATCCCATTGGATTAGTAATACGGGGGGATTACAACGTTATCAACAACGTAAAAAGTCGAAGTATTTACACAGTGGGTACACGATAACAGACTATAGCTATACCATCACATTTACGTAGGCTATAGACTGGTATAGATGACACAGTCAGTATACAAGTGAATTTTTTTTTAGTGAAACTTATTTTGAGGTTATAAGTGTTACGCAACATTTTTATCTGTTTTGTAAAGGTACTTATCCATTAATTGCGCAAAATATTCGCAAATGTTCAGAAACGTTTACAGGGCACCGTACAATCACAGACACTTGCAAGCGTTCTGCGATATTTGTGAACGATAGCGAACGAATGCCGTACAATCATTAAAATTTTATAAAAGGGTTTAATACTAATTATAATTAAGCAGAATATTTGGGTGAAAGATAAACGGATTAGGGTAAAGTTGCCAAATATGTACCGGCTCCTTATTTTGTACCTTTTATAAAAACAATATAAAGCAATATTACAGAGTCATCTACTTGTCAATATTTAAAAGAGTGTTCAAAGAAACTTTAATTCACAAAATGTCAGCACTGAATTCCAGTTATTATTTTTAAAAATTCATGGTGTCAATAAACCGTGTTTTCGATGTAAATTTTTAACAATTTTTGTAAGATTAATTTTTGTAAGATTAATTTTTTTAAAGTTATTTTGTGTTAGTAAGTCTTTATAATTAAATAATATATTTAATTTAAGCATTCTAGTCCACAAAACTTCTAAAAATTTGCTTTTTAGGCTTAACTTTAAATTTTAAGTAAAATATGAACTGTTGCTTAATTTGTACCGCGGAGAGTATCCTAATGTGTACATGCTAAATGTTCATATATCCATACTAAAAAAAATATAAAAACCTATCGTGCTACAATTTTAACCAGCAGCCCTTATAAAAATAAATTGGAAAATAGAAAATTAATTTCAGAGAAGAAAGCAATGAAAAAAAATCATGACACTCCTCAGGAAAGAGCAACGAAGAGATTTGTGATTGAAACATATGGAACGGACTGGTATTTAGGATATATTATGAAGAGTCACGAACTGAAGATATGATAATGTGTAAAAAATGTAAAGAATGGCAACATGAATCATGTGCTGATGTAAAACCTGGGGAAAAAGTATTTATTTGTGGCGAATATCGTTGAGGTACAATTTTGGAAACTATAGGTACACATTAAGAAACCAATTTCCGCAATAAATTATGCTTCTTGCAGCATTTAATTTTTTATAGAATTTTATAGCTAATATTTTTAACAGGAGTTTAATTTTTGTTGAAATGTTTAGCATAATAATCAAATTTTATGGGAATACTGTTATTTTTTAATTAAAAAAAAATAGAAACTGGTATTTGGCAACTTTACCCTATGAGCTGTTAATCAAAAGAGATTTTATTCAAATGCATCAAGCAATCAAAGTATTTGGATGTAATTATCAAGGAGGATGGAACATTGGATGATGAAGTTAACAAACGTATATATGACGCTAAGATAGTACCTAATGGGATGCCTAAACGGTGTGTGGTGTCCAGTCTAAAGCGGAAAAAAGATGTGCTATTTTTAATCAGAATACAGTTGAGATGGTTAATAGGTAGGTAAGTATACTCACGGGGCATAATGTCCTAGGAAAATACCTGTTTATCATGGGATTAGAAGATAATTGTCTCTACCAAAGGTGCGATTTGGAGAACGAATCCTCGTCGTCCTCTTGAATGACATAGGGTAAAATCGGCCATTTTAATGGCCTACGTGCGACAGAAGCATTGAATCTCCAAGCACTTATAGCATTTATACTCATATTTGTAACCTATGCATGTAAAATTTGGACTGTTAGTGAAGCTGTAAAATGTAAAGTAAGGTCACTGAAAATGGACTACTAAGAAGATATGCTCGCTTCTCAAAGACAGAGTGAAAAAAAATTAACCAGCTTATAAGGTAGTTAATGCACACGGAAGAAGATACAATCAAATGCATATGGAAATAAAAGACCTTTAATTGGGCATCATCAGGAAAAAGATGAAAAGAAAAACTCCGTTATTTGTACGACGGTCACGTGAGAGAAGTGGTCACGAGAAAGTCGTCAAGTAAAAGAGCACCAATCCGAAAACTGCTCATTTTGGAGACTGAAAATGAAGAGCGGACAGTCAGTTGTTTAAAACCAACATAAATTTTCTGAAACTATTTTCAAATATATGTATGAATTACGAACGAATCTGTAATATGCATAGATTATCCAGAAATATACTCCAAGTTCCAACTAGAAAAATGATAAATCCAAATACCGTATCATTACAACATTATAGTCTTTGATTCGTACTCTAGATTCTTCAATCTGCTGTACCTATTAAGGGGGACCACTAGTGTGAAAATTCGAATTTTTTTTGCATGTTTCGATAGTCTATATGTCTAAAAATAACATACTAAAATTTCAAGTGCATATCTCAAATAGTTTTTGAGTTACACCCATCCGAAGAGCGGATTCTGGTTTTCATTGTTAACTTCGAGGTACTGAGAAGTGTACGAATGTTGATAGTTCGGGAGTTTCTGGACGTGACTGCCTCTCACATGCACCTTCCCACATGTTGTGGAGAAGCTTGATCCTGGCACATTTAAACGACTCATCTAGTTTTACTATAACCGTTATAGTGGGAACATCGTAAATAATTTTAGTAAAAATTCTCAATGATTAAAAGGTAAAATATAGAAAAACTACATTTTTAAATTTGCTGCAGTTATAACTCGAAGACAAAGCATCCGATCAATTTGAATCTTATTACAGCTTCTTTTATATATGTTTCTTGGTGCCATGAACCTCCAGTTTTCCGATCGAATAAAAAATATAATTTTTGCAGGCCAAAAATCATCAAATTTTCGCCCAAAATTTTGAAACTTTTTTTAAAAAACTCCGCCATTTTGCTAAATTTCAACTTTTTTTCGATTGAGGTTTATGGCACGGGCAATTCCTTCTAGTTTAATAGGCTTTTCTTTTTTTTTGATTTCAGGCACTGTGAAGATCGCTATCACTGCAGCAGTGGGGGAACTTTTTTTTTGGAGCCTTGGGAGATCGCGAATAACTCATTGAATTTTCAATTTTGTGGTCCAAAAATTTTATCATGAACTTATCAATATCAGCGAATATATCCTTAAAATATTAAAACATTTCATACAGTAGTTTTCTTTAAAAAAAAAACCAAAAATCACCTTTTTTTAGGCGGCCATACTAGTGGTCCCCCTGAAGACCAGATAGTGCACTTAAAGAGAAAATAACGCTACCGTCTACAATATTACTATCACCTGAACTATCATAAGCATATATTATTGTTTAGGACTTTTCCCTTACAACAAATTGTACACTTCTCTAGAAAATCGCCTCTATAATTTTTCTTTTTTCTTTTTTTTTCTGGCCAAAACAAAGAATTCAAATACTTCATTTATATCACACACAATAACAAAAAAGAGTAACAAAAAAAAACAAAAAAACGGTAGTGCAGGGACGACATCTGAGTATCTAGTTACCGGTTCCTACCATCTCTCCATACACAAACTACATATCCCGAAGAGAGGTAAAGGCCCTCTTCTTCCACTGTACATGTACATATAACAAAACAGGACGTTGATAATGGGTTTTGTTTATGAAGTAAGGTTGATTTTTATGTTCGTTTATGTTCTTCTCTTTCACGTGTACCATTTTTTTCCCTCTTTATAATCTCGGTTAATTTACTGCGTACTTACCTTGTTGTTTTTCTCCTCAACGCGACGCTCCTCGTCTCTCACATGCTGTACTGAGTTTTCTTCTTTCCCCGTTGAAAATTCAGTGATTCGTATCGTAAATATCATTTATATGTATTTTTCCGTTCTCAAGTTTTCAAATAGAATTTATTTATGTTATTTAAGTCAGGATGGCATTTTTATGTTCCTACTTGCCTGTTTGTAGATGTACCTAATACCTCTATGCGTAGAGGTTTTGTGTGTATTCATTCTTGTACTCATTAATTCAGTTACAATGTTTTATACGGTATAAAACAGTAAATTAATAATGAAAAAAGTAGATACAATTTCTAATTTTTGTCCAAATGGAATAAAAATAAACAGGACATCTTTTACATCAGCAGTTGTACCACGGACCACAAATGCCAGTGATTTTAAAATTACAGATAGGGAAGAGACTTAATGAATGGAACATTTTTTTAAAAATCGTCTTTACTTCAAAACCAAGTAATGAAATATTTTAATTCTTGCGGCATAAGATACTTCAAATATTACTTTATGTTTTAAACTAAAAAAAATTATTCTTTTTAAATAAGAGTAAAGTTTTTTTTTTTGGAAAAAGTTAGCTATTTGTCCCATTCAATAATTCCATTTTCATTGAATGGGATAAGAAAAATACTGAATGGGCCATATGTAGTACAATGTAAAATTCATGCGGTTTATACAGGTTAGTAAAAATATGGAAATAGTCAAAAATCTCAGTGGGAAAGCATTTTTGGAACAAATGATAAGGACAAAAGTCTCAGTATTTTTCACGGCGCATCCGATGATTGAATTTTTGATCTTGACTTTGAGGTCAAGATCAAAATTCAAGATTATATTCATAATGTCCCATTCAATATTCCTTGTCAAATAATAAGATAAAGGCAAGAAATGTATATAACCTCAATGTGCAAACAATACTTCTATAATTATAGTCTATACTAAGCGGTTTAACCCTTTCCTACATGTGTCGGAAGTCTTCCGACATTGTCTTTTTCGCGTTCCTATCATCTATCGGAACCAGTCCGACATTGTTTTCTTTCAAGTCAATTTTATGTGAATATTTTGAGACAAAATACTGCTGGGACATCACAAAAATGGTCAGTGTTAGTTTCATTCTTAGATTTAATTACTTAGATTTAATTCGGACCTTGTGGCAACACGCCAGTTAAAACATGGATTGGAAAGGTTAGTAATCAACTAATACAGTTAATCTAAGCACAATTGTTATTATAGGATATTTAGTAATTTGTAAAAAAACTAAAGTTACTTTTGCTGTTTAAAATCGTATTTCTTAATTTTCGTTTAAACAAACGGAAAATCGTTAACACATATATCGCACATAAAAATAGTTATACAAAAGGCACCTATTGACTGTAAAACAAATTTCCACTAACGGGTTCCTTGTTAGCTAAAACTCATTTGTCCCATTCAATAAGTACCACTCATTAAATCTCTCCCTACCTTTCGTGTAAAGTTAATCAATTGTCATGACTTATCTACGTAGTTTCATTAAAGCAGGAGTTTCCTAAGTATGCACCGGGACACTGCTAAGCATCACAAAGAGCGCCGCAACTGCCTCGCTAAAATAAGGTCCATAGTTTGAGGCCCGGCGAAAGTAAGAAAAACTGGTTGCGAAAACGTTTTTGTTTTTTCTTGTTTTTTGGCCTGCTGCTTATATTTTTGAGAGAAAACACTTTTCCTTCACTTATATTAATGCCGTTCAAATTTCCCACATTTTCTTAATAATCGACACACATAATTGACTGCACACATACGGTGACGTTAAGCCTAGATAGTTTGAATTAAATCCAGACTTAAGGCATGCCTGAAAATAATATAGAGAAGCCTGAGTTTGGATTATAATTAACCCGTTATTATTAATAAATATCAATTTTTTACTTCTGAGTCATAATGAGGATCCCTAAAACATAATGAGCATCTATCAAAAGAGCGGAGTATATTGGTCCAGAATATTTTATAGTACAACTTTGTTATAAATCATTTTGTAATTATTTGGTGAAATTTAATATCCAACAAGTACGGGAACAAAAAAAAAATCGCTCGGTCAAATAGTTTCATTAAATAAACAAAACCGATGATTTGTAAACCGGAAATGAAATAAAGAATTGAACTACTTGTTAAGTGGGTACGTACGAAGGAGTTACGTCATTTACGTGCCTTATCGCATTTACGACAAATAATTGTAAAATACAATTGAACCCGACCAACTAATATATAATTATATACACCATAAAAGTACATTGTTCCATTTTTTAATTTTTTTTTTCGTACTTAGCAAAGCAAAAATTTACAAATATATAGTTGCGACACAATATAATATTATAATCTAAATATAAATGCAGAACAATATAATTTAGAAGAAAAAAAATTGTAACTAATCAAGTAATGACTAAAGGTCTATTAAAGAAACAATAGCACAAAATAATTAAAAAATACCCCTGTTGCGGCATCCTGCATAATATAGCGAATTTCCGTTTATAAAAATTAGTTTTTTACTCTTCCCAGTGATGTTAAAAAATGTCACAAAACTC
Organism: Brachynemurus nebulosus; assembly: GCA_035578155.1. NCBI lineage: Eukaryota > Metazoa > Arthropoda > Insecta > Neuroptera > Myrmeleontidae > Brachynemurus > Brachynemurus nebulosus. Next base: position 35,910,748 of record JAPWDM010000008.1, on the reverse strand, counting down.
ATGGATTTGGGGAAATTTTGGCAAAGGACAATTTTTTTCACGAATAATGCCCAAAAAATCGTGTTCCGAACGAACTCATCCAAGATTTTTGGACTTCTAATCTTTTCACCAAATTTCATAAAAATAGAATGTTTGGTTCGAGAGTTTTCGTGCTGATACATACATAAATACATATACAGACGACTCTCGTTAATTCGAAGCTCGAGGGAATCTTAAAATATTACGAATTATAGAGAGGTTCGAATTACCGCAGATAAAAATTTTAATTTTTTAAGCATTTGCGATGAATGAACTTGAACTTTTCTCAAAATCTACTTACAATCTTTCTGTCTGTTTCTCTCTGCAACTTCGAATTGTCGCGTGTTTGACGCAGATGAGTTCGAATCAACGCGTGGTTTTGTTACCTAGCAATGATTTTTTCGTTCGAATTACCAAGTGTATAAATATTTATTGTTTTAGTTCGAAATATAAAGAGATTTTGAAGGGAACTCGTGATACCTTTGAATTATAGAAAGTTTCGAATTATCGAAGGTTTGAATTAACGAGAGTCTGCTGTATATGTATATATAGGTATACAAATTTTAGTGAATGTCATTTTCAGTATCTAAAGACCTCAAAACAAATTTCTGTTACAATTTTGGACTGAAGTCGCGTCACGACAGTGGCTGTAATAGCTGAATTTTCGATTTGAAAATTTTCTAACAGATGGAAATGCCTTTACTGTGAGCCAAATATGTTTTACTACAATTACTATTGTGTACAATTGATTATAACTCATAATAAAATGTTAAAAAAAGCTACAAAAATGAAGTATTTTTGTGCACAAATAAATAAGTGTAAGTGCCACCGAAATTTTCAGGAATTTTTATCAGATCAGCAAACTACAATAAGTTTTTTTTAATGATATTTATTACTATTTGCTATTTTCATTACCTTTTCAATACGGGAAACTATCTCAAGAAATAGAGGAAAAAAAAGTTTTTAGATATAGATTAATTAGCATGCAAATGTAAAAAGATGTAGTAATTATGAGGAGTGTGGCAGATGAACAGATAGACAGACTGACAAACGGACATGACGAAATTACAAGAGTTTGGAGATTTTTTATTGGGAACATTAAAAATACAGTTATATGTTCTAACTAAATAAAATTAGATAAAATTTTCATAAAAAATATTTTTTTTAAAGAAATTATTTAATATTCAAATTCGGGTTAAGCCAATGTTTTCGTCACCTTTCAACTTTCTATTTTTTCATTTTTTCGGGCAGACAATGTCTGCTTATTCCACAGACACCTCCGCTTAAGGCACGAATAAAAAGAGACAAATAATCTTCAAAATTATTCAGCGTTTGTAATTTACAAAATTCATCAAAAAATTTCATTAAAAATGACAAACAAATATACCTACCTAATAATCTTATACTTAAAAAGGAAAAACTAATTACAGAAATGTTATTTCTTTTTAATATTTTTATATGTTTAATGAAATTTTTGCGTCTCATCTTTATTTCAAACAACAAATTATATTTCGTACACAAAATATAATTTAAGTAATATGTTTTATAATATTAAATATATCATTAACGATAAAATTGATTGCCCGGGGACATTCTCTCTGTGTAGTTAGCGTTCCGCATGCAGGATAACAACAATAGGCGAGCAAGGACCAAGCGACCGACCGGCGGACCGAGAATGTGGAGAGAATGCGTCAAAAATCATTAATAAATTATTCTCTGCATATAACGAACGCGGGCAGAGGATATACGCAATGTAGCTGCTAGAACAAACCACGTAGTGAGTGCCCTATTGTAGTATTAGGCAACTGTATTAGTGGATGATTTTGTGTCAAAAGCGCAGATACAAACAGACAAAATTTGTTAACATTATTAAATATGGAATCATCGTTTTAATGTTGATTCGCCCTAAAGGCTGAGATTATTATTAATTTTTATCATATACAGGCTGTACAATAAGTAATAGTTATCCACATTTACAAAAATGAATGTTTTTTTGTTTGTCTCGTATGCGTTGCTTACACCATTTATCTGATTACGATGAAATTTTGACGAGTTGTTTTGCGCACTCCCGCGAATTAGTACAACCATTTTACAATAGGTAGCGCGTGAGTCGTTTCAACAAATGAGGGTATTTTATAGTTTATTGAGTAGTACTGCAACAAATATAGGATACTCGCAAGTTCAATTAATAAAAATTTAAAAATATAATTCCATAAAAACTTAAGAAATTATATTAAACACTATACAGTCCGCACCTTTCGCAATAAACTTCCCCAGGAGCCGGCAATATTTTTAAAGAATTTAAAAAAATTATACGAGTATAAATAAATTCAGAAAATGATTCAACATGTGTAAACATACACTTTTCTAATAAAAATAATATCAATAACAGACAAACACCGATTTTTGATGACTGTATTGAAATGTACCCATTTCAATACAATCATAAAAAACTAAAAATAAAAACAAATATAAAATTACCTATATTTTTAAGAGTATTTTAATTATATTCTACTATAAATGTTTACAAAAACCAACACACAGAGAGTATGTTTGTTTTAAGTCAATACCTGTTTGCGCACATATGTGTGGTCAATTGATCACTTGTCTTCGGCCTCTATAGTTGTTCTGGCTATTTTCAGACAATAAAAATGCGGACTGTGAAGTGTTAATTATTCATAAAAAAATTCAATTTTAGTTAAAAGAAAGCTAGAAAGATTTACTACAAATATGTGTGAATAAACTGATTTCCTTCTAGCAAAATTAGAAGTTTATGATAAAAATAATCGTTTTCGACAGTGAACAAAAATTTCTGCAACGTCCAAAACACTTCCTGGATCGATCTGTGCTTTTCCTATAATTTCGCCCTGAACAATATTTATATTTTGTTTGATTAATAAGTTAAAAATCATTGGATCTATTCAAAGATTAAAAACTTTTTTGACTTCGCTTTCTTTTCGACATAATTATTTTCAGTAATCAGAGAAATATTTCTTGAATAAAACAAAAATCGAATAAATTTTTAATTTTTGAACAAAGAAATCGTTTTGAAAGTGTATCAGGAAATCGTTTCATGATGTGTAAATCTTTAGCATAAGCTGCTTTCTGATGATTTCTATCTTTTTCGACAACATTTAACATATCCAAATTTTGGACATTCTATATATTACGCGAGAAGAGAATTTATTTTTCCATATAAAAATATTAACTAAATATTTTTTTTCGTTCTTGCTTTAAGGGTTTGATGATCTGTGCGTGACTTGAAAAAAATACATTAATTCTCTCAAAGGAATATTACACAACAGTATTAGCAGGAAGGCAGCTGCGCGGCCGCCAAAGACACACACCATAGGCAAACCGGCATACAGATAACCAGATACAATTCGACTTCATTATTATTTATCTTCAAATAAACATTTTTCTAGATTTCCTTCTTCTACAACTCTGGTTTTGTATGTAAAAGTTTTCTTTATGTATCTTTGCTTTTCATTTTTTTTTTTAAATATATCGGAAAAAAGTTTTTGATTTTGTAGAAAAAATTTTTTTCTTTATTTAGCATTTAAAATAAAAAGTTTCTTTTTATGTGCTTTTTGATGTGATCTTCTTAGAAAATTTATAATTTCGAAACAAAAAACCAATGGCAAATAATTTTCTATTTTGTGTGTAAAAAAATTATTTATATTTATTAAAAAACTTGTTCTTACTGCAATAGAATTCTTTGAAAGCAATAATGCAGTTATGGTATTTAATTTAAAAAAAGTTCAATGTATCATATCTTTTAGGAGTGAAATATTTTAATAGCGAGAATTTAAAATTTATTGTTATAGAATATAGAACTTTATATATCGCGTCGCTCATCAAAACATTTTGTATCCAGGTTCTATACAACGAACAGAGAATTTATGAGAATGTAGTGCGTTGAATAATGTTGGATATTTTAAAACCACAGGGTAGAAACAACACATACAGTATCTCACAAACGTGTTTAGACGAAAGTTTTTTTTAAAGAAACTTAAAAATTTTATTTAATTTTTTACCAGATCTTTTGTACAAAAGAAAATAGAAATAAGGGAAATAAATTCTTCAAAATCTGTACTACAAAATCATACTAATCAAAATCTCAGCAAATATTATCACTCTGTTTAAAAAAAATAAAATTAAGACATGTATTGTAGCACTCACAAAAGTCTTTAGACAGAACAGTAAACAAAAAAATTATAAGTTCGGAACATAGGATAATAACTATTTTTGATATTTCGTTACACATCCCTTTGCTTTAATTATTACTTGCAAGAGATTGGGCATTGATGCGATTAACTTTGTTATGAAATCCGGATCGTTTTGGTTCTATTCATCAATTTAATGCTTTAATTAAATCCTGTTTATTAGAAATATTACGTTTTCTTATTTGAACACCTAGATATTGACCACAGATGTTCGATAGGGTTTACATCTAGTCACTGTGGAGGTGAATGAAGTACTTGAAGCACGTAATACAAGAAATACTGCTTCACTATAATGCCGATTGTTTAGGGTCATTGTCCTGTTAACAAATTAGTTTAGTTCTTGGAAAGCTTTCGGAAAAATTTAATTTTTTGGTGCTTGCACGCTAGTTCTTTTTAAAATATTCCGATAAACATATTTATCCTTAATTTGATCCAAAAAATGTAAATTTCCAACAACTATACACCCCTTCCCCATGGTAGACGTATGATCATGTTTGACACTGTGCAGCAAATTTTCTTTTCCTATGGTTTTAGGGTCTCGGATGCAGTTTGAGTATCTGAAATGCTGAAATACTGAAGTGCTGGGATGCTTAAGAATCCTCGGCTTTCATCCTCAGATACTCGAGGATCTCAGCGATCTCTGTTCGCTGCATTAAACTGGATCCGAAATAGTTTGCTGAGATTGTATATACCTATACAGATATGTTGTTTGGATAGTATAATCGAAAAGGAAATAAGCGATAGCTAAACCCGAAGAAAAATATTGTTTCGGATTATTATTATACTAAGGGTTCGCATTTTTTAGAATTTTGTATTTGCTGTGACGAAAATTTGTTGCCCAACAATTTAAAGTGTATATAAACCCTTTAATCGACATAAGCTGTAGACATTTGAATGTTTATTACGAAACTGTAACTCCATTTATGATTTCAAATATTTAATTACGCCCCCAAAGCAGAACCTTTTCAACCTTTCTGCGACGGCATGTGTAAAACCCAAAAACTTTCTGCAAACACCGTAAATCGAACGTAAACTTCGATATTTAATATAATCGCAATACAATTATTGTTTAATATTAAATTTAGTGCAAATCTGACAATAAATTATAATTCCTAGTGTGTTAAAAAATACTGATTGTGACTCAACAAGACCTTGTTATAAAACCTCATTTGTTTTACATTTGTTTGCGGTAAAAAAATAATCTTAGGATGGGGCTATGAAGGGTTAGTAAGCAATGAGTCAATAATGCAGATTTTACAGACTTATATTAAATCATTGTAATTCATATGAAATAACTTTACTTGATAACAAGCACTTACAAATTACCTACTTATATTTTGAAAAGAATGTAATAATAAATTAGAATAGAAGAATTAGGGATATAACGATACTTAATTTTGCCGATACGATATCGATAGCGATTATTGTAGATAATAATCGGCGATACCGATACCAATACCGATATCGATGCCTTAGCAGATAATCAAATTACATATACCTCGGGCGTTTATATGCATAAAACTTAACCTATATATTATATTTAACAGAGTCGATCTTGTGAGAAGTGCAAAAAAATGTCAAATCAAAAAAATTCAAAGAAAATATTTATTACACAAAGTAATAAATAAACCGATACATAAAGTCACTAATTAATGTTTACTTTTGGCAGATTTTTGTTAAAAAAGCTTAAGCTTAAGAAAGCGATATATCGGCTTGCCGATTATATCGGCCGATAATCGGTAAATCGGTATCGTTACATCCCTAAGAAGAATACAAACTGAAAATAAGCAAAATACATTCTTGTTCACTTATTTATACCCCAGCGCTCATGGACGTTTTAAGTCACTTGTCTTCGATTTAAAGAAGGGCGTTTTCATGTTCTACTTATCTTTACTGTACTATAAATAAAGTTTTTTGCTTTCCGTTTACGATCAAATTCAAAACAAATAAATTTTCTGCAGACTACATTCTAGTTGGTTTTCTCATAGCTAATCTTTCTGCAGCTGTAAGTTTTCATATGCATACTTTGCGGCGCAGATCTTTCTGCAGGAGCTGAGGAGCCCGTCCTCTTTCTGCGACAATGTCGCCCTGTCGCCCGTTGTTCTGCCTTGGGAAATTACAATTTGAGACTTTTCAGTTACAAAATTAATTCAGTTACAAAATTAAAAATTAAAATTAAAATTGAAAAAAAATAAATAAATAAATAAAAATGGTGGAAAATAAATAACAAATTTTGTATTTACACATGCCATATTAAAGGACATAAAACGCTTTACTATACATAAATACGTATACGCATTGTGTAGTAAATATATGCGTTACGAAACATTATACAATTCCGGTCAGTGGCGGCGTGTACATGTTAGGTCATGGGTGACTGGCCCCTATCAAGGTCCTCCAATGATCTGTGATTGTACATAACTACATACATTTATATTTAACATGTATAGAGTTACACTCATAGATGCGTAATAAAACCTACACATAGATACACACATATTACATTATTTAGTAAATACGTGAGGATACGAGATATGAGATACACATGACGTGTTTATGAGTTTGCGAACATCACTGAACTGACCAGTGGTTAGTTAAAGTTACTTGTTGTAGCGCGATATATAATTAATAACATCTAAATAATAAATGAACAGATGTGGATCAATGGTTCTCAGATCTTATTTCGCGAATTTTTCAGTGCATTTTGTGTTGACCAGTTTCAACGATTTGGAAATTTTGTTCAAATTACGATCGATATCTTTCTTAAGAATGTCTAAAGACTCACACTCTTAAAATAGATAATAAATATTACTTTGCAGGACTACCTAAAACTCTCAGTAAATATCTCAAATTACCGGAACTTCATTTTATGTTGAAACTAACCTCGAAATTTTCAGGAAATATCGTAAATTTGTCACCTTGAAAAACAACATACGATTTGATTAACAATTTCTTAACTTTAGTACCTCGTATTCAAAACTTGAGACATTCAGAGTACTTTTGTGGACTAATTTATCGTTGTAAGTCTACTGAATGGTTACAGTGTTATAAAATTTCCCAAAAATTACTAATTGGGAGGAGGGTAAAACAAGCCTTCTTTTATGAGCAGGACAGTACTTCTTTATGTTAAATTCCATAATAAGTAACATATTTCTTATAAGGTAACGTCCAATTTTCAGGGTTTCATTAAATTCCTTCATTTCATTGTATGTAGGGTTGCCAGGCGTACGGATAAAGCCGGACACATTCAGGCTTTTTGGTTGCGTATCCGGACAAATTAGACAGTGTCCGGCCTGTCCGACTTTTGTTAGGCTTTTTAATTTTGACCACTTTTTTTTACATTTGTCTTGTGTTGGTTTCCGCTCCGCCCGTGATTTGATTCATGAATCCTTTTTAATTTTCATCAATCAAAATTCATGAATCATTTTTAAAATGGGTAGACTATTTTAAATCGATTAGTAATTCAGATTGCTTTTCAGAATTCCTTGAAATGTTAGAAGAGTTTTTTCTTTAATAGGTCAACAATGGTCAAAAGAACGCAACAAATTAAATATCGATACTATAGCCAAAATGTTGGTCGTACAATTTCATTTTAAAAATTTGACATGTAAAAAGTTTTACAACTCAATTTTAAAAGAAAATGAGCTTTTAAAGCAGACGCCTTCCAATGAAAAATATTAATTACTTTATGTTACAATTAATTTAAAGTTTATTTAGTTCATTAGTGTTTTGTTTAATTTTATTTTTCATTGCAAATTGCAATAGTAATTACTCTGCTAACTACTATTGCCATGCAATTACTTAAATTAATATTTATAAAGGTTTTTGGTGATGTTCTATATTAAGGAAAGGATTTTGGAAAATAATCACCAGTTGTAATTTGAAAAATTATGTCAAATATGTATATAATAAATATAATACACTAAATTCTCATTACAAACATACATAATTACATTGGATTTTGTCATTAGTAGAAAGATGTTTTTACTTTATTTTGTTTGTTTTTAAATTAGTACTATACTTTTACTTCGTTTTCATTATGTTTTTATTAATAATTTAATTAATTGTTTTATCTAATTATGTGCAGTTTTAACTTCTGTAAAATTCAATATTTTATTTTATTCTATTTTAATTTTAACCTTATTTGTTTTATCTTAAAATTGACGTGTTAAAGGATATATTTTTTTTTAAATTTTTATTTTTAAAACATTCTTTTTGCTGTTTCTTTAATAACCTACATTGTTAATTTTATTTTATTTTATTTTATTGATAAGGCCTGATGAGGGGGATGATTTAGAAAACCCCGAAACGTACGTCGCTCTGAATAAAAATAATTTTTCAAATTACAACTGGTGATTATTTTCCAAAATCCTTTCCTGAAATTAATATTGTAATAAATATTAAATGATTAATAATAAAGAAAACTGATTCATTCAATTTTATTTTTGTTTCATTAGAATTTAAGGAAATTTTATGGTAACTGATAAAAAAGCTTTGTTTTACTTTTAAAAAAATAGTCGTGTTTTTACTAAGACTAACAAATTAAGAGTGTCCGGCTTTTTTACCCAAATGTCCGGCTAAACTGGCTGATCTGTCCGGCTTTTCGATTTTGAGACCTGGCAACCCTAGGTGTATGGGATACAGTATATTTAGAAATAGGAAGGAGGTGAGGACCTATCAAATAAAAATTGTTCATATAGTAAAGTGACCAGATTTTCATTGAAACAAAGCGGAACAAATGGGATGAAAGGCACCTAGGAAATGCCGCCCCTACCTTCTGCTTGAACAGAAGAAAATTTTAATTTTTCCTACTTTTTTTTCGAATTTTCTCTTAAAAAATAACTGATGAGCAAAAAAAGATTCAATTACATCTAAAATAAGAAATGGATATATAAAAACGGAAGTTTTTTTTTAAAAATCGGCGGGACACGGGACAGTCTTCCAAAAAGCGGGGCTGTCCCGCCAAAATCGGGACGTCTGCTAACTTTATAGTATAGGTACATGATCTGTCCGATATCCTCAAGTTTGTACAAACCAAAAAGAAACATGTTGAATGGCAAAGATATGCTTTGGAACGTCCTTCGAAACTAAATTCTGGATACGTGCCTGCAGTATAAATATTTACTGGTTTTTGTCAAAAACTTTTGTATCAATAATTATCTTGAAAAACAATTTTTACCCATTCTTTTGATAATTCTCACCAAATCCTAATCAATTTTCAAAACGAATTTACGAAAATTCCATTTAGAATTTAAAATTATGATTTTATAATATGTAAAACAATTTGAATGTACATATCCTGCACCCCCAAAATAATTTCGATCAGATGCTATAGGTAAGCAATCACGTCCCCTATAGGTAATATTTTATCATATCGGCACACACATTTAAACTGTGGGTTGTATTATACGTATTATTGACAAGTTATTGGAATACCATAGAGAAAATAGTCATAGGAACAAAACGAAGGTGTGTACAATATTTATGATTATTAAAAAGGAACAAACAATATAGACGACGATCACTACAACTACCTAGTGAAGTAAATTGTTCTAACATTATGTATGCGTATGGCGTAAAGATCGTGCGATGCGAGCGTGTATATGTGCGTGAATGTTGACGGTGTTGGTTGTTTTGATACATGCGTACGCAACACACATACATACATGTGTAAACGTGTACATTATTTAAATGAAGTAAATGAGTAATAAACCTTCCGTTTTACAATCCGCTACCATCGTCGTATTTTGTTGTCTTCGCGTTCATATTCGTTTACGTCAATTTTAAGGCCGGAAAAATAGGAGCACGTGGATAAAATGTAAATAAGATTATGGCAGTAGTGATCGTGTATCGACAAATTTTGCAATATTACTTCTACGAGTATATATCGATATAACAAACTGTTTTATAACATATACCGGAATAACATAAATATGAAATAATGAACAGTGCCAAGTATCAGGGAAATGATATTACAATACAAAATTGTAAGAAATGACTGTAGTAAAATTTTATTGAAATTTAATTGGAATAATATTTCAAATAAGTAATTTAGATGTAAATTTTGGAATTATAATTCAATAAGACTAATTTAGAAAACTTTAATTATTGTATATTAAACGTTAATAATTGTGGAGTGAATATTCAAAACGTGTTTTGTCACAGTTACCAAAATGTTTACATGAAAATTATCTGTTAAGGTTGTGTTTTATAAATTACATGATTTAAAGTACAATTAAAATTGATCTGTCGCTTAAATGTTTTCCTTTTATATGGTGCATAAAACACTGTTTGAATCAAATATGGTTATGAAAAAAATATGGCTTGAATAAATTCATCATTTTCTTTCTTAATTTTAATGGGATAAAAATTTTTTTACGGCTTTAGAATTATCTAGTCAGATATTAGGAATCAGTGAAAAGAATCATATAATGTGCCTAATTCAATTTTGATTTTTTGTGACAAAACACTTTTTAAATATTCACTCCGTGCAATTATATACTTATTTAAGTTATGGTAGCAACACGGGAGAAAATAATGCACCTAAGTCAAATTGCATTGTGTCGTTAAAAAAACATTGGATAATTATGCCATACGAGGCCATCAAGCGTTATATCATACAAGACCATCTGTGAAATAAGTAGGGGAAGGTAGCCCAAAGCAGGTAAGCTAAGATTAAACGCCCAAAAAAGTGGCTTTTGACATCGATAAGTAGATCTTTTTTATATTATCAAATAGAATAGTTATCGAACTTTAAAATGAAACTTCGCTTAAGAAATCTGTATACGATATTTATTTTTAATAAAGAAAATACAAAACCTCTGCAAAAACTCGCTTTGCCCGTATAGGTATCCTAAAACGGGTATTCCTCTTTGAGCAAAGCGGGTAAGAGTACCTACATTAGGTATTTAAAAATTCTTATTATTTTTTAATATAAACTTTCTTAATCACATAAAACTTAACAATAATAATAATTAAGTAAAAAAAAAAATTGAAAAAAGACAAAAATAACAAATTTATAACAATTAACTGTAACTTTCTTTACAACCTCCACATTAGAGTATAACTACTTCAGCTAGTTCCACAATAAAATCACCACAAACAAGGTAGAAATATTTTTTTCAGCTTTTTTCCTTCATTGCGACATAAAAAGATGATTTTTTATTTTTTTCCCCCTTCACGGGTGAAGCAACAGTTAAGATGCTTCTATTCTGTCTACCCGTTTTGCCCAAAAAGACAATTTTGTTAACTTAGAATATTTTCAAAATGAATATGTCTATCTTCTTCTACATTAAACGTTAAATGATGATAACATAATACAGTAATACCAAAAAGATTACAAGTAAAAAGGTTTGTGACTAGTCACAGAATATTTATCGTCAAAATTTTTAACAAAACCAACAAAAAAATTTTATGACGCTTAACTAGGACATTAAACAACACAAGCGTTCAAGTGCAACTGACTGATATTGGTTGATACTCGGTTAATCTCGGTATACACACGACCTGACAAAAACATTCGATACAACGATATATAAGCGCTTACCCGCTTTAAGAGGGGTAAATTTTTGTTAATTTGTATGATTTGATTTATATAAATACAATTCCTATTACTTAGTGTATCAAGTACAAAGCACAAATTTTTTGTTTCTTTTTACTGAAGCAACATTATTTTTTTCTTTTTAAATTACATGATAATGTTCCAGTCACTAGAGTAATTTCGCAAGTTTTCTCATTCAGGATACATTTTAAAATATAATTTCTAAGGTATGTGTACAGAATCCTCCAAGAATGATTACTAGTTTGACATAATATTTTATGAGACGAATCATTAAAAAAAATTCAGTTAATTTTGTTTTTAATACTTTTTCAATATATTAAATTGTACATACGATAAATAGAAACTTTTTCGATTTAGTAAAATTAATATTATAACACTCGAAATAAAGTTAAGTGTAATAAGAGAGCTTGGAATAATTTTTGCAAGAGTTAAATCTGCTATCGAATTTTACAAAATCTTGTTGATAAATGTTTTTAACAATAATTACCTATTTAAAATATACAAGAATACTCAAGATGTTACTTCACTAAAGAACTTAAAAATTAGCTTATTAAAAAGTTATTTAATATTAGTTTTCAAAAGTATCAAGAACTTACAATAATTATGTAGTCACAGATACGTATGTATCTTTTTGTTCATAATCGTAGAAAATTTTAATTTTACCGGGGATCAAAATGGAAAACAATTAATAATATAATTTTTTATAATTTTGTTGGAGGCTTAGTGATACCATTAAAGCACGGGTTCCCGATGTGCGGCCCACGGGTTCATGTTGCCCGCAATTTTTCAAAATTGTGAGAAAGTGTTTATTTTTTTGATTCATATTTTATAATCATCCACAGAATTAGGAGTATGAGGGCCATCTAGTTAAATTTTGGGAGCTTCTACATTAGAGCCTTCAATGAATGTGAAATATTTATGTTTGAGCTCTTTGAAATGTTTACAACCGATGGATATTTAAAAAACCCCTCACACGTATATACTTACGCTCATGTGTATTTACATTTCATCCACAAACCACCAACACTACTTGAAAAATGTAATTATTTTATAAACTTATTACATTATAAACTTATGTGTATATATTAGTTTTAATTCAAAAAGTAATTTTACAATTTAGGATACACTATACTTGCTAAACAACTTTTTCAACGGCTAAAATTAAAATCTGTTCCATGTTGTTTCAATAGCTACTAATATCATAATAGTATATTACATACCAAAGGACCTCTGAACATCTCTTTCATGAAACCACATTTCTCAAATCGGCGGACCCGATAACATTCAAACCAGGCAATAGTTCGACTTGATTTTTGATTCATTTAAAAAACAAAAATTTGGGGGACAGGTCTATCCACACTGTCAACTTTCCATTGGGTGTCCTTAAAGACTAGAGACTACTGTACATAAATAATTCTTTTTTCATTTCAGGCGACTCCTCCCCTGGGCCCCCGATAGAGGCTTTGCCCCTTGCACCATACCGGGAGCTTCGCCTTCTGTACCTAAGGGTGGGGGCTCCACCCTTATCAAACAAATTATAACATCAATTGTTCTTAAGATATGCCAGACAAAATATTTTTTTTTAATTTTATAATAAAATACTGGCGTTTTTAACATCAAGGAAGGTTCTAAGGCCATTGTATAATAATGTTATGGTAAAAAATCCATATAATCTATGTTATCTTAATAAAGTTAATTCCCTTTTTTTACTACAAAAAACAAACCGCTAATTCGAATTTGCTGAAAACTTTATCCGGTCTTCATTTCTTGATTACGCATCTAATGAAATTAGTGCGGAGTTGATATCATTTGTTCTCGAGATATGCGAGACGAAAAAAAAATTCACGAACGAACGAACTAACTAACGAATGCACACACAGACATCACGCTAAAAACAATGGATTCGGATTCTAGTGACCTTGAAACGTGGAGATATGTCAAAATTAGCGATTCGTAAAATCGGACCCATTACAATAACTTCCTATAGGAAGTTAAAAATTAAAGTTTTTGGGACTATTAAACTTATTAAACATGAATAAAGTCATTTTATTTTAAATATATTTTATGACATCTTATATAGCAAGAAAGTAAAGTAAAATGGGAGTATAAATTTCGAGCAGCCTCATGGGATATTTTTTTTTAGCCAATTACGTTGCGACACAAAGCCCTCATGACACTATCTTTTGATTAAAATTTTTCTCATATTAGAAGATCTCATAAATATATGACTAACACCCCAAGTGTTTTACTTATATCCTTACATAAATTTACTTATATCTTACATAAAGCAAAGCAAATGTAGTATTCAGGGAGTTTTACATTACAGCCATAATGCAGACGGTACAAATTAGACTGCATGCATAACTGTACGAATTGAATACAACATACACGGACTTTGGAGGGTTACACTGATGTTAGTAGAGTTAAATTTTCAAACTAGGTAGTTATTTATTTATTTAGCTACGCTACTAGACGTTTTTTGACCGTAATGATTATATAACACCAGCGTATATACATATATGAAGTTCACATATGCTAAACGCTACATTATCTATAGTTCTGTTTACTGAACTGTTTTATTATGTATAACATCTATGTATATATGTAGATATAGAATAATAGGTACCTATTTTGGTCTCCCAGTTGTTTCCCATTCTTCCCGTAAAAATCGTGACTGGCTAACTACAGCATATATGGCTACAAATAGAATCTATGTATATATGTGAAGCTTTTCATTGCCAATGTACTACTAGCAGGGGTTATGAGAGGACTAAAGATTCATTAACACGTTCATATACACATATTTGGTGCATTGCGTACTCTTTAATTGAAATACACCGATATATAACCGATATACACTTGGATTCAAAATATTTGACCCAATTATTAAAATGTCAAAGTTATAAAATTTCTTTGGTTTTTGGAAGATCGAAAATAATTATTTGATTACCTATATGACCTACCATAAGACTGACAAGAATTTTTGTTAATAATATGATTCCCTACAATGTTTATACAAAAAATTTTGACAAAAAATCAACGCGTGAAACCCTTTTTTTGAACTTTTGGCCAGTTTTTCTGAAAAAACTGCAACGTCTTGCATCAAGTTACAGTTTCATTCCAATAGTCCATAGAGGTGCGTCTTAACTTAACAAAATACAAAAGTAGTAAAATTTTGTTAACTAAAACGGATCTTTATGTGATAAAATTTAACTAGGTTTAAGGGGTTATGTCACTTTACAAAAATGTTTTTCCCATTTGTTTTTATTGGCTTAAATAATGTATTAGCATCTCTAGAATAATATCTAAATGGAATTATAACTACCTAGTGAAATATTTTATAAATTATTTTAAACCCGATCTGTGAAACGACTTCGGGACTTTTGTTTTTGTATACCTCTGATTACGTATTACTCTGATTATATTATTCGTTACGGAGAAAAAAATTCCCCAATAAAATCTTCTCCCGGTATCTCAAAATAATGTAATGCCTTAAAATTTAATCTGGCAATTTAACTCATGTGTATCAAATGCTATAAGAATATTGTAGTTTTCTCACTTTTACCATGGGAAAAAAATTTAAAATAGGTTTTTACAACGAAAAAAATGGTACAAAACATTTCATTGTAGGTAAACACAATAAAAATGTAACAAAAATTCGTATTGGTAAATTTAACTGATTTCAGAACCATAGTAACAATGTATTAAATAATAATATGAATTATACTATTTTATTTGTTAAATTGTCTTGCCGTATTACACTTGAGTTTTATTTTATATTATTTTTTTTTTTTCTAAATAAATTTGTGTTTTCTACAACTCAAATTTCTTGCCTAAAAGCAATTTAACTCGAAGAACGAAAATTTATTCGAAAAAATACAAACCTCTCGTCCTTTCGTGTAATAATAAGTGAATATTTCAAGTCATTATTATTCTTTTCAGTTCTAACGGTGGTGGAAGAGGACAGAGTAGTAATTTTTATAAAAGTGAAGGAAATATTTAGTGGAAATTATCAGGTAATAAAAACCAGAATTTTATATCGTACAGTGATCGTAAATTTTATTAGTCTTCTACCTATTTTTTGTGCAGAATGTGACATGACCCACAGCTAGCACAATGAGAATGTTGTCAAATTAAAGTTGAGGTATATTTACCAACACACACAGGTGAATACTAGATTCAAATAATAGATATACAAGCACACTAATGCGTACATCATTCTAACTATACATCCAAATCCACATCCCAGACATAGGTAGAACGCCCACAAAGAGGCAGATGAATCCGTTTGAATAATGTCAACCTATTCGACAGTTCAAAGAGAATTTATAGGAATATAATATATGGTAAACGTGTATGTATTTGTGTCTCGTCTCTGGTTTTCCTATCATTCTGTGTTTCTATGTACATATGTAACTCCGAAAATTACCGCTGGAATGCAACACTTCGTATCTATATGGGAAATGGGAGAAAATTAAAATAATATTAACAATAGCTCGTTTTCGACAAAGGACTAGCTAGCTCTAGCACGGACAAATAGGTACATTCATCACGTGAAATGGAAAACATACTTAACATCGTTGATATTAATCATCTCCCAAACGAGTATAAAACTTTAATTGAGTTAGAATCCGTGTTCATGTTTCAAATGTTTTACTTATCGGTTGTTTGTGCAAAATGAAAACTTTGTGCTTGCACCAAAAGGAGGATTATTAGAGCTATTGAAATTATCAGCAATTAGAAAATACTAATTGTTATAAAAATTGATGCAGAGTGGCTGCCCTAATAAAATTGCCAACATGGCGATCTTGCAAACGGAGAGACATACAATTTCAGTGGAATTAAATGAATTAGGCAGAAACAATTAGGCATTTCAAATACTATCTCTAAACTTGTCAAATTCCATACAGTTTAGGAATTATATCCACAAAACACGTAGTTCCAAATTTATTTTTCAGCCACTAACTTTTTACTGGTAAAACTGAAACTTTCCGTAAAATTTAAATAATTTCTTCAAGTTTTTCTATATTGATCCATTTTCGAGTTATGACCCCAAGCTTTTGCTTTTCTGACAAAATCGATAGAAAATATGTCACATCTATCTTCACCGGTGACTTCGAACACTGCATTTGGAAAAAAAAGTTTTGGTCGAGAAATAAACTAATTACGCACGTAGCAAGTAATTCATAAAATTTAATAATTTAGTAAAAGAAAATTAATTGACCTTTAGAGACTGATGGTAATTTTCTAAATTTTTTCAACTTTGACAATGAAGTTTTCAAACTTCTTTAGTATTAAAAAGGCGCAATATTTTCATAGCAAATTATCGCATAACATTACAGTTAAATATTTAATAGTTAATTAAATATTTATTGCGTAATGTGTTCATTTAGCGACTAAAACTTCGAAAAAATTGATCAAAATGTCAGGTATAATTCATTTCACTCAAATTTAAGCATGATTCATCACTTACGAATTTAAGGAATTCGCGTTTTTTAGCTTTATCTCTTCCACTGTTGCAAATGCGTAAATTTTAAATTTGTAGTTTGTTTTGAGAATAGAATAGAAGACTGATTTGTTTCTAAATAAGAATTATTTAATTTTTTAACGATGACTCATGCTCAACTGTATCTAAAACGGGGTATATAACATATCGATGGTAGCAAAGAACAAATAACTATTTGCAAATGTCGTGTTTTGAAACTCAAAATATGTCCGTGTGGGGCTGCTTCGTTACTTTATACAAATTAGGTGTAGTTGTCTTTATATACGTGAAACAAAAGTAGCAAAAAATAAGTTCTTTTCAGTAGAAAAGTTAATTTTGGAAAAAGGACAGTTGATTTTTTGTTGGTTACTCGTTTAACTATGCAAAATCTACTACATGTTCAATTAGAAAAGCTAAAGTTCGGAATCATAACTAGAAATTGGATAGATAATATCCAGTGTAGTTACTTTAATATTTATGAATGCAAATAAGTCAGATAAAACCAATAAAATTTTCCACAAATAGGTGCTATATGACCAATGTATTTAAGTTTCCGAATAAAAACTACAATCAACCCTCGTATAACACGGTACCTACTCTTAGAACACGATTTCGATATAACACGACTTAATAAAAATTGAACAACCCTACTATAACACGAACTTTTCTACATATAACTCTGTTTTAGTTAATATAAACAGGTGATTCCCCTGTTTATCTATAAATGGTGTGCAAAAAGGAATAGATTTGGCCAAACAATTAGAATTTCATTTCATAGAAAAAGATCCTTCGGTAGTACGTAGTGAAAAGTTTAAAAGAGAACTACAAAGTTGCTTAGCTCCGTATCGAGAAGTTTTGGCTCAATTACAAAGTAAGAACACCTTAGTGTCTGAAGCAAATTCAGCTAGACTTGAAGATGAAGATATTCAAAATGATGAGGACTTCTGGCCCATTAAAAGAAAAAAAATTAGGCCACTAGTGATTTCAGATGACAGCGACGAGTAATATTAATAGTCAGCTGTTCCTATTACTGCAGGAAGTGGTATTTTTAAAAGCTTTTATTTAACTTGCTATGTTAGTATGTTGGTTTAGATCAAATCTTGGAATCAAAATTTAGACAGGTTCTAATTGAGCTAGAAGTTTCAAATTTTGCATACGATTCTAACCTTGATGACAATGCAATATTGTATAATTAGTTTTTCCCTAAATTGCCCCAAACCAAAATTGTTGATTTTTAGTCCTATGCAACTTTTTGACATTTCGAATTGTCAAATATTGTCCATCGATTTTACATTGCAATTTTTTTTTCCATAGTTATGTCTGATTAGGGTAAATTAACCGATTAAAATATAGGTAAAAAAATTACTTCTTTATTTTTTTTTTAAATTAATTGTAATCAGACTAAAGAGTAGAAAATAATATAAAAAAATGTTTTTTTAAGAAAAACTTTTATTTAAAAATGGGCTAAAAAAAATGAAATAACTACTGAGTGAAGTTTGAAGCAATATGCAACATAATTTATAAAAGCTTGAGGCGTTTAATCAAGTTTGGTAAGTACTGAAAAGTAAAATAGCCACACTTATATCCAAAACAGAAATAATTAATGATAACGCCTCAAGCTTTGATAAATTATGTTGCATATTGCTTCAAACTTCACTCAGTAGTTATTTAATTTTTTTTAGCCCATTTTTAAATAAAAGCTTTTTCTTAAAAAACATTTTTTTTTACGTTATTTTATTTAGTTTATATTTCATAATTTTTATGTTTGGTTTTATTTATAATTAAATATTACTTATTTTTTTTTTTTTATACTGAAATATTGAAAATTTGTTTGTTTTTGCCTTTATAAATGAACTGTTAAGATCATTACAAATACTTGAAATAAAATTATTTTTTTTATATGACCTTTATGGTTTTAAATTTTATAACACGGTTTCGCTGTAACACGGAACGAATTCTTATAATTTGTATTACTTCTAGGCTTTGCTTAACACGGTTTCGATATAACGCGGTACTCTGTGAACATGCTTTTAATATAACACGGAACGCATTATTGTAATTTGTATTACTTTTAGGTTTCGCTTAACACGTTTTCGATATAACACCGTACGAATTAATCGTGTTATACGAGGGTTGACTGTATTGGTATCAAAAAATGTAGATTTAACGGAAACCTATTTCACGAATTGAATAAAATTATTTCTCCTATTTTACCATATTGGCGGCCGCATCGGAAAATGGGGGATACATTATCATTATTTACCATCTGTAAAATTCCCATTATTCCGCCGAAATATTCTTTAATATATCACTATATTATGGTACTTAACCACACGCAAAATTTCCTCAATTTTGTACCTCTAATTGAATTTTGATTCCAAGTTTTTGACAAATTATCAATATAATTCGTATATAGGTGTGCGCATATATAGGTACTCGTATGTAGGAATGTGTACTTTACCAGTACTTTATCATTCATCAGTCATTCAAATTGGAAAATTATATCAAAACGGGCCGGGCCACCCAAACGAAAAGATAAATATACATATGTATGTATCGTCATCAGCACATATCAAAATTTATGATTATAATTTATTACTGCGTTGATATTATCATTAGAGATAAATATGGATCGCATAAAGTAACGGAACTATACCGCACTAAATAAACAATTTTGCCGAACAGTCGAACATTATTTGCCAAACTAAACATTACGTATAATAATATTTTGATTTGCTAAATATTTCAGCTTTGGGGAGGGGGGTGTAGCGATGTAGGGTCACTGCATTAGGGCGTACCCAACCAAAACACATGTCACTATACATATTTCTAATAATCTGTCAAAACAAATTTTACAAACAATATACATAAATTCTATTTAATAACATTGGCAAATCATTCATCCGTCGTCATGTGGTGCTACCTGTACGTATGATTTGTAAATAGAGTGGAGTTGTTCATTGTGGTTTGAATATTGAATAAATATAGCGAGCATATTATGTATGTATGACGGAACTTAATTTATGCTTGGATATCACAATATTAATACACACCGTATATCCCGTATATGAATGATGATCGATATGTATTGTGAATCTTACAATTAGAAATATAAATGTGATATTTAATATACATGTCTATTGTACACAGTGCTATTTATAAATCAATCGTTTACTCAATATAGAAAATTAACGGATGGTATGAAAAGTGTAAAACTATCGACTTATTCCAGGGGCGTATACCGCCAAAGTTCCGGGGTCGGGGGTCACGCACGGAATGAAATAGCTAAAAGAATTGTTGTTACGAATTTTCCTTCTGAATTGAAGTTTAAATAATTCAATTGACTAAAATATTTTCTTGGGAGTGGGGGGTCACGTACACCGAAAATTATCAATGTCTCCTTAAAATTCACTTTATAAGCAAAAAAAACGTCAACTGACAATAACCTGAAATTTTATGGATTTGATGCACAAAAATAATATCTAGTGTATATTTTTAATTCTGGTGGTGAGGGGTGGTCACGACACCTTGACCGCCCTTTGATACGTGCCTGTCTTATTCGGTAATAAGTGTATGTATAAGTAATGCATTGAATTGTTCTTTTTAATGAATTTATAACAAGATATATATTTGAACAACTAGCCATGCCCTGCGGTTTCACACGCGTATTTCCTTAAGGTACCATCACATTGTACATCACAGTGTGATCGGCCGAAAAAGAGTCAAATTTCCGGATTTGTTATAGACCGGAAGGGGGAATGGGGATGAATTTCTTCTTACGGTTAATTTAACAATGCAAAAACATTTCTTTGATCCATTTTTAGTTATTTTTTATAATTATTATAATTTTCAAAAAGAAAAAAGCTCCCATAGGAACATAGTGGCTTACCTACAAATTGATAATCTATTTGCTTTTTTTTCCCAGATGAAAACTGCGGCCGCAATCGTGGGCACCAATATCCGCTTTTTTTTAAAGACACGTATTTAAAAAAATTATAATAATTATAAAAAATAAATAAAAATGAATCAAAAAAAATACTTTTGTACTGCTAAATAGTGGTATTAATCGTAAAAAAAATTCCTCCGAATTCCCCCATTCTATCCATCCGAAAAAAAATCACGAAAATTGACTATTTTTCGGCCGGACACACTGTGATGGTACCTTAAAGCAGTATTCTAGTTTAGAATTTTGTGTTTCATTTTTTGAAATTACAGACTTTTAACAATGTGTAGGTACCTAAAAGTTATTAAAAAATTTTGAAAACTCACAAGGAAAATACTTTTGTACTGCTAAATAGTGGTATTAATCGTAAAAAAAATTCCTCCGTATTCCCCCATTCTATCCATCCGAAAAAAATCGCGAAAATTGACTATTTTTCGGCCGGACACACTGTGATGGTACCTTAAAGCAGTATTCTAATTTAGAATTTTGTCTTTCATTTTTTGCAATTACAGACTTTTAACAATGTGTACCTAAAAGTTATTAAAAAATTTTGAAAACTCACAAGGTTGTAGCCATTTGAATATGTTAGGTTCAGGTATCAAGTGTTTTATTTTAAAATTTTAAACGCAATTTTCTCGAAGCTACCTTTTCAAACTAGTCAATAAGATATTTCGACTCCTATTCGTCTACTCTTTATGGTAGTTTTTGTTTACCCACTCTTTAATTTCTGAAAATTTCTCTGCCCGGCACCTCCACCAAGTATGTAAAAATGATCTAAAATACTTATAATCAGAAATTCCTTACAAGCTCTAAGTCTCAATTTTTCTTGTTATCACCATTCGCAATGGTAAATTCAACTGTAGTATATAATTTGTTATTTTGAAGGTTTATTTAACAAATCAACAATAACAAAATTAGACTGAAATTACTACGTATAATTAGAGATTCTTTCATGATTAACATTTACAAATTTCGCATTATGTATCGAAAATGTTTTGCTGATTTGTGGAAAAAGTTATTGAAAACCACAATTATATAGGTTACCTACCTATGTTTTTCAACAATAATGATAATTGTAGCTAACCAAAACTATGTGTGTATGTGCTATAATATAAACAAATTTACTAAATATTTAAATAACTAAACTACATAAATGTAGATTTGTTCGACTAAACACGGTTTTATAATAGTTTGTGAAATAAACATTAAAATAAAAAGTAAACAAGGAATTTATTTTGTTTAAATACAAAAACCGTAATATAAACACTTTAAATAAATAAATAAATAAGCAACTAAATTATCCATTAAAGATTTTTCAAATCAATAAAAACTTATGAATAAATAAAACAATTGGTTATTTGCAACTGCAATGCATAAGAACACTATACTATAGTAGAATAGTATAAGTATAATCAAGGCCGGATTTAGCTTTGCGGAGACTCTGGGGCACTTCTAATGTGGTCGCCTCTGAGTAAGTTTGTGGAGACCTCCCTCAGAGAATTTCGAAAAGATAGGGTTAGTTGGCTAGCAAAAAAAAGACAACGAAAAAGCGCTTATCCTTTATTTTATATTCCTTAATTTTCAGATTTTATTCAATTTTCTGGAAGACCCTATGGTGAGGGGGCCTCAGGACAAGTACCCCAAGTCCTCTTATGTAAATCCAATTCTGAGGATAACAAGCGAATGATCAAGCGAAAGTAAAGTATGTAGCAATATTTCTCTATAATCTAAGCCAGCGTTAGCCAAAATGTGTTCCACAAACCATCACTAAGTGTTTCGCGAAAAACTTATGAAGCTAAAGGTTAGGGAATAACATTGTAATTTAAAACAACTCTTAAAGGGAAATAAAAAGAAAACAAGCGGTATCTTTTTGAGAGTGAAAGAACTTGAAACTAAATTAAAACGCACATAAAATTTCTTTTCTTCAAAGATGATTTTGCAGCATTTATTGTTTGAAAGTATTTTCCAAAACCATGATTATCTTTTTAAGTCACATTTTTCAATCTTACTTCGAATAATATTATCAAGTTATTGAAGCCTTACTACTGGTAATCAGACGAATTGTAGTTATCAAATAACAAATTTTATAAGTATATTTTCAAAGAAAATAATCTGTTGACGACAAATCATGAATTATGGAAACCAATATATTGGACAATTTTTATGCAATAACATACAGGTTATTTACCGGTTTCATTTAATAAATTTTAATAAATTCTTATAAATGTCCATCTTTTCGTGCTCCTTTTCCATTTTTATTGAACACAAATACCAAGCCAAAGGTCACCTATTATGTTAAAGATATCGCTATCAAAAATTCTATCATTCTAAAAAGAATATCTTTTATAAAACAAAGTGTTGTATCATGTAATGTAATTGTAATGTACATAATTTTTATTTATTAAGTATAATATAAATGGAGATATGGATTGATTTTCTTACTCACAATTAGTCTGAGAAACGCACGTAAAAAATTTCATTATTAGGGTGAATGCGGGAGAGATGCCGCACATTTTGAAAACACTTGATAATTCTTAAAGTACGCATTTAGTTGAGTTGAAATTTGGTACACAACAAACGTAAGCATTGTTCTTTAAAATTATTTACAAATAATTTTAAATTTTGAGTTATAAAGGGTTCATAATTAACATTTTTGTAGAGCCTGCAAAACGGCGTCTCTCCCACACCTATGGGAGAGATGCCGCATCAAAGAAGCTAGGCTAGACGCCGCATAGTTCATGTTAAAAGTTTTACATTTTACACACATCTCCATACATGATGCATGCCATATGTAACCATTTTTGGCACTTTATACATCTTAACCAGTCAACTTTTTTTTTGTTTCTGAGTACTTTTCAAAACATTCAATACACAGGCAATCATCATTATTTTCGTTATTTTCACTAATATGGGAGCTCTTCTTGATCCATTAATGGTTCTTTTATATTTACGTGGCATAATTTACATTCCGAAAGAAAATTGCATAATTAAGGTATACCTAAGTCTTGTTTTTAACATGTAATTTGATGTGACATCTATACCTACTTTAAATGCGGCATCTCTCCTTTTCGTTGGTATAGATGCCGCATGTTGTTATGGCAACCATAGTGCGGAATTCTAACCTAAAATTTTATACAGTACTTTTAAAATATACCTAAATTAATAACAAAACTCATTTTTATTAAAACAATGAAATATACATTCTTAAATTCTGATGAATTAAATGCTTGATAAAATATTATGTTAAAAAACTTACTTTTCAATAATAAAAAGTTGGATAATTACTAAATTGATGGACTAATCATAAATGTTACCATATACAGCTTAAATAAGTAACTTATTTTAAACATATAATCCATTAATAGCGCTATCTATCAATCAACGGGCGAACTAAGGCTACTGCGGCATCTCTCCTGCACTTACCCTACATATTATTATGAAACAAATTACAGAAAAGCCTGTTCTTATGCAATTTTTTTAGGCAACTTTTCTTGTCTGTTTTTTAAAAAAAATGCCTATCAAAGTGTATAGTGTAAATACCAAGTAAGAAAAAGTAAGAAATTATGAATCGATTCCCCTCGCCTAGTTGCGCCGTGGAGGGACTACACCACTTACTCTATTGTGGTTACGTCACAGCATATGTATAGTGATGCGACTTTTCAGACATTTCGGAGTGTTCGAAGCCGATTCGGAGAAAAAACGTCAACTTTTGTTTTTAGTTTTCCGCACTTATAATTCTTTTGCAATATCATTTTTAGATAGTTTGTTGTCATCATTTAGTTACTAATTTAAATTATTTATTTTTTTCATTTTATCAAAATTTCTAGGTAGACACCAACTTATTCAGCCCTTAGTTATAATTTATTTTTGAAATATTTACTCTAGAGAAAAAGTTTCTCATCAAAGAAGACAGTTAACTTTTTCTGTAAAAATAATTTTTGTTTAAGTTTTTTCTTTTTTTTTCACAGAAAAAATAACCGAAACTTTTGATCACACTTTCACCTCGCGTCGTACTTGAGTGACGAAAGTGATATTATTTTCTTTTTTTTTCGCAAAAATCATTTATAATTTTTCAATTTATATTCGTGGTGCAACGGTGTCGTGTTTTGTGTCGAGTTAAAATTGAAAAATAAATTTGTTTCCTTCCGCATATATGCAACACAAATTTATTCAAAATCATAATATTATGTGTGGTAATATTAATATGAAATATAGCAAAAGTTTATTACATCACTGCACACGATTTTAAAGGATTTCTAACAGATGCACCCCCACCACCCACTACTACCCCAGAGTCAACTAAAAACGAAAACGTACACACGAAAATAAAAAAAAAACATTGTATGCTATAAATGTAATAAATGGCTTCGATAACGGAAATCAATTGAGTAACAACTTCAGCTATAAAACAGAGAAATTTATTAGATATTATAGCTATTTTCTTAACTATATACACCGAGTACCATTATTTTCTACATGCTATCAATGCCTATACCGCTTTCAATCCAATATAAATGTTATAATTTTACTTTATTATTAAATATGATTTTTTTTTCAACATTATTTTTATTTATAACAATTTTTATTATGTTTTTATTTAGCTTTTATTATTTCGGTTATTCATATAGTTTCTGAATTCATTAAAATAGAGCTATTTCGATAATATTTTCCGTCAAAATTTATTGTTATTTGTCAAAAGCATGGATTTATTTTTCTTGAAAATTAAAATTGTAATTTTTTTTATATTATATTTTTTATATTTTTTTTTATTCTATAGAACAAATGTTATTGATCGCTGCAACAGTATGAGCATAAAATTCGTTAAAAATAATCCAATTAAAAAATTAAAAATTTATTAATTACTTATTTTTTACTTTAAATTATTACAAATTGTAACTATATCTAACTAAATACGGTGGAGTACTGGTTTTGGAAGCATCATTTTAGGAAAATTCATGAGAGCAGATACATCAAATACACTTTTCGAAAGCAGGAAGCAAAAGAATTCCTCAAAAGTAGTGTAAAACCCTAAAATTAAGTGCCGTGTAACTTGAAAAAACGCCGTCATTTTTGTTCGTGTAAGGCGAATGCCATTTAACTGAAATTCGTGTATCTCTGACGAAATCTGTATTCGTAATACGAACAAAAAAGGACAATGTACATCACAAGTTGAAAATATATACAGTATAGCACCGATAATGGAAACATCAGTTTTGGAAATTTTTTGAGAGCATCCAATTAGTCAACATCACTTTTGGAATGTTGCATCAAAAATGTCAAGTACATAAATAGTAAATCCATGTGCAATAGACCATGACGCATGATTTTATGAAACGAAACAAATAAATATACCGGTAGTAGTAGAGACAAACAATAAAAGACCTCAAAGTGTGGGAAAGTAGATTTTAATTACTGTACATAGAATGTTTATCTATAATGTATTCTGTTCTGTGGCGGTTTTTATCATACGTAAAATGTAAACAAAATTATTTCAAAGCAAATTAATAACGTACGACAAATGAAAACATATTTTCTAAAATAAATAATTTTTAATTCTTACACTTCTTTTTTTCTTTTATTGCTATTTAAAAAGAAAAAAAAAACATAATTTTAATTCAAAACATAATCTTACGATATTTGTGAGTCGCCTCTGGTCAAAAAGCACCACTGTTGTCAAGCACCACTTTTGGAGACTACTTTTTCTTGACAAAACTGGTGCTCTACTGTAGTTTCTATAAAATATACGGGTAATGTTGGGTATTGGAATACCTTTTATATTGGTTTGTGGCAATTTTCATTACTTGTAAAATATAAACAAAACAATCCAAGGACAATTTGTCCAGTATTATAGGCAATTTAAATAGGCTTCAAGAGTACAACCACGTATAAATCTGGACGTCAATTATGACAATCTTTTAGTCTACTGAAAAATATTATTACGTATGAATATAATATGTGGGTAGCTCTACAAACGAGGGAATTCTGGACGGGCCAACTCATTTTGTATATTAATATTTTGAAAAATACATTTTTTCTAGATGGAAACTGTAAACTATTACTGCGTCTAACTGGTCACTCAAAATAACCCGGTTTCGAAATATATTTTTTATAAAAAAATTACACTTAAAATGTAAAATTCAGTCTCTTGGCATGTCTCCTCTCCAAAGTAAAACATAGTAGACTAAATAATTATTTTTTTCTGAATGTATAAAAAAAATTTACACTACAGTAGTAATCTACAATATTGGTAGGTACTTTTTTATTGTACCTATACATAATTTTTGAATTTTTTTGTATTTTCTTTAAGAAATATTGTATTGAATTTTGTCTCCCGAACTTTGCATCATTCTCCTATCAAACAAAAACACTTAAAAAATATAAAAATTTTATATTCCGATTAAATCATCGTATGTCATAGTAAATAACTAAAATATAATAAATAAAATAAAGTACATGTTTTACTTAATTTGAGGTTGTATCAATTAATTCAGTTAACATTGTAAGTGAGATCGTACTCAGTGAATTTCTCAGTAACCTAGTCAGCATTTTCGTGAAAAGTACTGTTGATATAAGAAATTTTTCAGTTGCATGAGTTGTAAATATGTTGTATTGGAATAGCGGACCTGTTTTTTCTTTTTTTTATAAAACGTTATTTAGCCAATTTTTAAAGAACATTGAAGAATTCTCAGTCTCCAGGCAGCTTCAAAAGACGGGATTAAACTTAAATAATGTAAATAAATTAGGTAAATGTCTGATCTACTCATTATATGTATATCTGGTAATTGTTGAGAAAGTTAGGCATTATTCAAAGGTGTGTAGGAATAATCATTACTCAATACCTTTTTGACCCAATACCACAGTATTAACCATTATTTAATGGGTTTGCGATTGTTTTGTGAATAATGTAGGTATGTATCAAGTTTTAATTTAATATATGTTGCGTAATAACGTCCAAGTAAACAAAGTATGTAGTTTATATTTTGTTTAGGTCGTTTTATACATATTATAGGTACAGACATTTAATGAAATTAGAAATAGATTAAAAATTTGATTTAAAATTTATATTCAATTTTATTTAAATCAAAAAGGAAAAAAAGTCGTAGAAAAAATATCGTATTCTACTCGCTTGCAATAGCTATTACTCACTCAGATGCATTACGACACTCGCAAGCTCGGCTCGTGTTGCAATGTCATCTTCGTGAGTAATAGCTATCATTACTAGCTCATCGAATAATATACTATTTTTACTTTATTTACCACAACAGTAATATTTTATCACACGACTTACTAAATTAACAGAGTTTTGAAATGTGTAAATAAAGTCATTTCATACAATATCCCACTGAACCTAATATTTCCATTTTTAAATTAGAGTCACCCATTTTGGATTTCATTTTGAATAAAAGTGAAATATATATATATATGGACTTCTATCGTTATTGAAAAAAATGATTGTAACATACCAACCAACAGTCACTGAGGTTTTACCTGGAATGTGACTTAATTACCCTTAAGATATGAAGAGTGCTGAGAAAATGGTCAAATTCTAACGAAGAATAAAATAACAAAAATGAAAAATAGTCCAAAGCAAGGCATCTATATCCATATAATCATTAAATTTTCGGCGATTACAATAGCGTGATATAGCAGTATCTTCCACCTTAAACTTTCAGTATCGAAGAAAATTAAACCAACATTACCATCATCATTCGAAAACTTTTAGCGGCCAACATTACAAAAAAATTTAACTGCACACGTCCATTATCAAGGGACCCAACTAATTGTGGTCATATCACAAAACAACTCACACAAAACGAAAAGACAAAAAACAAAAAACAAAAAATTAACGCTAGAAAATAACAGCCACGTCATCACTTTCATCAACACTATTATTGCATATGTATAAACATGGGTAGTTATACAAAAAAGGGGAAGAAAATGGACTTGATTCCGGCGCAACATTTTTTTCATGCATAAGCTTTAGCAAGTAGTTTTATTTCAAGTTGATGACATTTCTCACACTATTTCAAAGTGGCCAGTCAAAAAATTAAAAATTACAAATTTTATGGCCATTATAAAAATAGAGACATACCGGAAAGTGAAAAAATGAGTAAAAAACTAAAATTAACACAAGAGAATTTCTTATATTCATTTTTATTATTAAGCACAATTTATTAAACTATTAAACAATTTATTAATTTTTATTATTAAACAATTTTTGTTATTTTTATTATTAAATTTTTAATTATTAAACAATTTATTATTTATTTAATATATATTATATATTATATTAGTAGTATATATATTAGTAGTTATATAGTCTATCTATATATGTATTAAAAAAATTTTTTTTAAAAATAACTAAATAAATAACAAAATTGCGAATTTATTATTTATTAGAAAATATTCGAAGTCATTTACGACAGTTTAATACATATTATATATTATATTTGTAGTATATGTGTCAGTAGTTATATTAATTATATTGTATATACCATACAGAAAAAAAAATGGGAATTTATTTTTTATTAAAAAATATACGGAGTCATTTATTAGAGTATTCTAATGATATTTACTTAATTTATTTATATTACTTAAGTTTAATTCCGTTTTTTGGAACTGCCAGGAGACTGAGACCAGGAGACTGAGAATTCTTCAATATTCTTTAAAAATCGACTGAATAACTTTTTATCAAAAAAAAAAAAAGGTCCGCTATTCCAATACAACATATTTACAACTCATACAACTGAAAAATTTCTTATGTCCACAGTACTTTTCACGAAACTGCTGACCAGGATACTGAGAAATTGGCTGGACCGAGTACGATCTCACTTACAATGTTAACTGAATTAATTGATACAACCTCAAATAAAGTAAAACATGTACTTTATTTTATTTATTATAGTTTAGTTAATTACTATGACAAACGATGATTTAATCGGAATATAAATTTTTTTTATTTTTTAAGTATATTTGTTTGATAGGAGAATGATGCAAAGTTCGGGAGACAAAATTCAATAGAATATTTCTTAAAGAAAATATAAAAAAAATCAAAAATTATTTATACAATAAAAAAGTACCAATATTATAGATTACTACTGCAGTGTAAATTTTTTTTTATACATTCAGAAAAAATAATTATTTAGTCTGCTATGTTTTACTTTAGAGAGGAGACATGCCAAGAGACTGAGAGTTTTACATTTTTAGTGTAATTTTTTATAAAAAATATATTTCGAAACCGGGTTATTTTGAGTGACTAGTTAGACGCAGTAATAGTTTACAGTTTCCTTCTAGAAAAAATGTATTTTTCAAAATATTAATATACAAAATGAGTTGGGCCGTTCAAAATTCCCTCGTTTGTAGAACTACCCACATACTATTGTTCCCTCACGACTCCTTACCTCCCTGCCGATACGATGGTTTCACAATGTCCACAGCACTATCCCTATAACGAACCTGTAAACAATTTTTCGTTTAATCGTTCTATCCACCAGCGAGCGGCAGCGCTAGTGCTGCTAGTGGCGGTGGTAGCAAAAGCAACGGATAATATGTTATAGTTTTATTTTGGTGAAAAAGTTTTTTTTGGGCACATTATTCACACTCAGTCATCATCAGAGTCGCCCGTTCCCAACCACCTTTATCATACCCCCCCCCTTTCTGCAGACCCTGGTATTAGAGTTTCCGGGACATGCTGTGATGATATTTTCACATCTGTTCATACATATCACTGTGTGTGTGTGTGTGTGTGTGTGAGTGAAAAAGAGATGTACAAAAAATGATGACGAAATGATGAATGGTTTTGTCCTGCCATGGCGTTCTCTACAAATTTTTTTGTCTTTGTTGGTTATGACTGTTCCTGTTTGTCGCGTACTCTTTCTATTTTCTTTTATCCAAAATGCGTATGGTACATATTTTTTTAATTTATGTTTACAATTTTGTATAATATTTACGAATTTCGGTTCGCAAAAATTCAATTTATAATTTTTTTTTCGTTTGATTAATTGGTTCCAGGAAGTATCAATTAACTGGAATTTCCTTGAAGGTGGTGTGGAGGTCGAAGTTGTGCTTCGACGCATGATTAATAATTTTTTACTTCAATTCTAATACAGTACACAGTAAAAAATTTGTGTTCTGCGTAAAAAAAACTAGTGGTTAAAATTTTTGTGTTAAATAAGTAACACAACCCTGCGTTAACGTAATATTTCGTGTTTGTGTTAAATGAAAATATTAACACAAATTTCGATTTAACAGAATAATAATATTACCCTGTTTTGATTTGAACAACAAAGAAGTAACACAATCTTTGTGCAAAGCAAGAGAATGTTACAAGTACGTAAGTTACATTGGAATATATATCTACCAAAATATATATATAATAAAAAAGATGAGAGTAGTTCTTATTATTAAACAAAATCGAAAAATTATAAGTTTTTTCAGTTATTGACGAATATAGTTTTATTAAACGTTTAAAAATGAAACAATTTTCTTGCATTTTAAGGTTATTTTGGTACAGATTCAGTTACAAAAAATCATGTAAGCTTACTTGAGATTGTATATACAATCTCAAGTACAATCTCAAATATGAACAAAATCGTTATAATTTTTGACGATTTTCAAATATCTCAAGCTACAGTGGAAGTAAAATATTGAATAAAAAATTTTAACAACTAACTCTGATAAATCTGAAAAATTAACTCAAAATGTATGTCGTCTTGTGTGTTAAATCATTGACACAAATCTTGTGTAAAGATCTGACACATACATATGCTTGGTGTTAAAATAACAAAAAATTGAGTGGACCGTTCTGGACATGTGAAATGTGTTAATTTTAACACAAATTTTTTGATTGTGTACGATATTAATTTTTCAAAAATGTTTTGCAAATATTTACGATTATTGTTTTAATTTTAGTTGTTAAAAATTAACTTTAAAATTGTACTCCTTTGATAAAACACATAATTTTGTTCTTTAACACAAAGTTCTATAACACAAAGTGCCACATTTTTCATGACAGGTCAGAACTAAATAATCCTGGT
This sequence comes from Brachynemurus nebulosus, assembly GCA_035578155.1. Lineage (NCBI taxonomy): Eukaryota > Metazoa > Arthropoda > Insecta > Neuroptera > Myrmeleontidae > Brachynemurus > Brachynemurus nebulosus. The sequence continues at coordinate 35,878,479 of JAPWDM010000008.1, read as the reverse complement.
AAGAATCAAATTAATAACCTAATTAATATTCATTAATTAGATCTGTGGTCTCGACGAACTTGTGCTAAATTTTGTTTGAATTGACAATTCCAAAAAAACGCCGTTTTAAGTCTAACGATTTGCTAAATATTGGATAAAGAAATAACAGTTTACAACCTCAGAAAGTTTCGTGAATTGGAATAATCAAATTACCAACCAGGATAAATAAAAGCAAATACTCAGTAAGAATATTTTGTAATTAAACATTTTTATGGAAAAAAATTAAATTATCAAAAAGAAGTTTGAACAATGGTTGAAAAATTATTACCGATACTGTAGAAAATTGAAATACACAAAAAAAATTTTTAATTACAGGTACACTAACAATTTGGTCCATAATCACACTGTTACAATTGAGCCGCTGTAATAAGCTCACACGCCTCCCCCCTTCCAACCATTGTAACAGAAACCACAACGGTTTTTCAATTTTTTATTTTGAATGAAGTAATTTTTCTTTATTTACCTCTCAAATAAATAACATTTTTCTACATCAAAGAAAAAATATCCGATGCTATTGTAAAAAGGGGCCGATCGTTTTCGTTTTTTGCTACATGATATTTTTGATCATAAATTGGTTTTCGATTTCTTATTTACCGATAGTTGCTGTGGTATGGTCGAACATAATATTGTAACGTGACACCATAACCAGCCAACGCACGTAATTCAGTGGCGTTGAATTTCCTATCAAAAACTACCCTTTTTTAGCTGGCAATGAAATAATATAAGGAATATTATATGAAAAAAAAAACGCATCTATACTCTCAAAACGATTTCTTTGTTCAAAAATTAAAAATTTCTTTGAAATTCTTTTCTTTGAATCAAAGCAATTATTTTTTTAAACCAAAAAAATATTTTTTTTGACTGTTAAAAAGAAAATTATTTCTTTGAATTCAAAAAATATTTTTTTTAATTCAAAGAAATATTTTTTTGAGATTCAAAGAAAAAAATTTTAATGAAATTTTTAATCTTTGAACAAAGAAATCGTTTTGAGAGTGTACCTCGATTTCGTATTTAATTTCAGAATATTTCGGAAACCGCAGATGATACTTTTTGTTTAAAACTGACACTTGCATCGCAAACATAGGAATTTTGATGGATTTTCATTGAAGATTATGTTTTTGGGGCGTAGCAAGTATTTGCCGAAGCAACTTGCGATCGTGTCGCAAATCTAAAGGTTCGTTCATATCTTTACAAACACTGACAGTTGCAAACACGTATCACGGCAGGCACGTCATTTTCAAAAGTATTCATGTACCTACACGTGTTCATGAGATACATAGGTATATGAGATACGTAGCAACGAATTACAAAAATTAATTTGCAGCAAACACTTTTCGCCACTTATACACCTAGTTTAGATTTGTCCGTAATTGAAACGTTGATTTTTTCGAAATGTGCCTAACAAATTTGATTAATTTTTGGTTTTTAACACCTTATATAACAAAAAAGCATCTACTAAAAATTTTCAGAATATACAGTCTGTCAAGTGCCCTGTAAACGATCAAATTGTTTGTCAAATTTTACGTGTTTGTCAAATTATTTGATAGTATGCAGCTTTGTTTGACGCGTTTGTCAAACAATCTACGTGTTTGACGTGTTTGATGAAAATCTTGATTGATCAACTTGTTTGACGTGTTTGACCAACAAGTTTGAAAGTGAGCGGCAGTGTTTGTTGTGTTTGTCAAACAAGCTCTAAATTGCCCCGAAATGAATAGCAAATTTGACAAAAATTTTGCAAATCTCTGTACGAGCAAACTTTTCTCCGTAATTTTCATTATTTATTCTATGTTTGGCCAAGTTTTATCTAATAAAATTATTTTATGGGGACCACTAGTGTGGCAAACTACGGGCAAGTTTGTCAAATTTGTTTGAGCTTTGGTTTGATCGTTTAAGCTCTTGTTTGATGAAAACGTGAAGTTTGACAAACAAATTTGTCAAACAAATTTGATCGTTTACAGGGCACTTTAAGCAAGATCGTGGTCGAAATAATTTATATAAAAATTTAATTAAAAAAATTTTGAAATACATATATACGTTCCACATGATGAGGACTGCGATACAACTAGCTTAATAAGGTGTCCAGTCACCACCGGCGTCAATAATCGCCGGTGGCGACGGTATCTTCGAGGCATACTTTTAATTAAATTGACGGTATACTCTAGCGGCAAGGCCCTCCAAATGCGACGAATCTCGCGAGTTAACTGCTTTAAATGTATATATGCGTTTTCCTCGAAGTTTGTACTTGATATGTGACCTAGTCGGATTGGCATCGGGCGACTGTGGCGGTCAATCTAATGTAACGATGCCAGAATGTCGCGTATTTGGCACTCATGATACTTCACTTGTTATTCTAACAAAAGACAAACAACTGAATCTTTCTTTAAAGTGCATCGATGACAAAGGTTCACTCTATCTGCACAAAAAATATTTAGAGAAATACTTTTACCAGTTTTGAGTATGGTCGACCACGATCTTACTTAACAGATTGTACTAGTGACGTCTCATCGTCTGGGATTTCTTGGGGTCTTTCGGGGACGTGATTTACATTAGTAGGGTAGTCCGTGTTTATGTAAGTAGTTACATCTGACAATCTTGACCAACTGACTCTAAAGAGCGTAACTACAAATTTTCGTTCTGATGGAGCGATTTTTAGTTGAGCGCTCCCCTGAGCAAGGTCCACTTTTCTCCGAAAAATGAAGGTAGCGAGCAAAAAAAAGGCTTTTCCGATTTTCTCAAAAGTGTAACCTGACGAAATAAAAACAGGATTAACAGGATTATTTCTAATTTTTACCCAATTATGTTTCCTCCTCCATTGATCCCTGTTTCTTCTTGTTGCTCCATTTTTTAATATGCGCCCTGCAGTGACTGCTCTACATGCTCTATTATGGTTACCCTTCTGCTAAAAGGGTGACCGTTTGTAACACTGTTTGTTATGTACTCCCATTCTTAAAATTAGTTTCGCATTCTCAAATTGATAGCGGAATCTTCGGCCGAACGGATGAGTCCTATTAAACAGCCCAAATCCTATCTAATTTTAATAATTACCAGCCGTTCTTTCACGAACTCACAAATATTAGAATTATTCGAAAGACATCTGGTAGGTATATTCATCAGAAATATTTGATTAAAAATATTTGTTGGAAAACCAAAATAATTTCCATTATACTGATCTGTTAAAATATTTTTTTTTATTTTTCATCTCATTTAATAGAAAACTTCATCTCTGTTATGTGTATACTTCAATTATTAAATAGATCAAATTAAACTAAACAAAGACGGATATAATGATTAAAGATAAAGATAGTAATATACCTATATACCTATTAATAGGAGATCGATACACACACGTATAATATATACACGCGTTCCTATTCGTATAACAATATTTACAAAGATGATTGTTTACTTTCGTTTCAGGTACCTGTACCGTATACCGTGTACAAACCGTGTACCGTGTCGCTACATCTATCCGTTTGTTTGTTGGTACATTATGTTAGTTTACTTTTGTATAGATTGTTTACTATACTGCCTACTTTATCGCGCCAACGATCGGAAATGCTAATTTTATATAAAGAATTATTTGAGAGAAAAGTAGCTGAGGGGTACAAATTTTCTCTGTGGTAGTTAGAGCCGCAGTCTAGTTCACAAGTGGAATCAGTAAATAGGAGAATGATGATTAAAATTAATTATTATAAGTTTTAACAAAAAATAAGGCAAGGTGGAACATGGCGGGGAAAGAGCGGGGGTTGCCGCGTATCCTAACAACATCTGTGAAAAAAACTTGAAACAATTTTTACTTTTATATAAATTAGTATTTATTATTTTTATATATTCGCCCGGTATCACTAAAATAGTTTAGATATTGATCATATACTTACAGTAAACAACAAAAATAAGTGAATAAATATTTTTTTGACCTTCATCATGTTTGCCCAATTGTGACTTTTCTTGTTAAATTCAATAAATTGATTTATTTTCTCAGATGTTGTAAAAACTGCAAAAAGGAGACAAGTCATATTTATTTATTTTATTATTTTACAGAAATCAAAAAAATGTATAAATACTATATTTTCTGTTTCTTTTTATTTTTTATTTTTTAACAAAAATCCAAATATATAAAGAAATTAATTATTCATTATTTATTTACAGATCAAATATATTACCATTTGACTGTCTTTTAAAGCGAATTTTATTTTTAAAGATATCTCATTTCTGCAATTAAAGAGCGACATGTCCCTCTTCTAAGGTGAAGTAGAAAATTATGCAAACATTTTTCAGGTTTCTTTTTTTATTATTTTTGAAAAATACATTCTTTTTTTAATTAATAAACAATAGAGCTTCATTCTAAATCATTTTTTTTTTATTTGTAACAAGCAATTTTAGGATTCTTTCTAAAATTCCATTTGGAAACATGGAATGAATTCTATGATTTATATATTTTTTTTTGTATTTATCTTCATTTAGAAAGCCGTTTTTCCTTTTTTTCTTAGGAACATCAACTTCCGATGAGCTCATAAAAATTTAAGAAAGAAAAACTGAGTATGATTAATTATAACCGTTACCTTTCTGCAGAAAGGTGACATCCATGACCGTTTGTCTTAAGTTTGTCTCCTTTCTGAAGTAACCGAAAATTTTATACCTATACGTAACTATATACAGGATGGACCATTTTAATCTATGCATCTAAATATCTCGCCAGAGGTGCCACCTATTAACAAATTTTGTTAATAGGTGGCACCTCTGTTGTTAGGTACGAAGAGACCTAAAGTTTGTTACAAAAGTTGTTAGGTACGAAGAGAGACATTAAATGCTGACCTTCAATTTGACCTTGACCTTCATTCTCAAGGTCATTTTGAGGTCAAGTCGTGTTTTTCAAATGGAAAGACCTATTTTTTATTTCGATTCTGAAAGAACGTGAAATTTCACGTCGAAAATGCTATGAATGAATTTTTTTTATTGACCTTTAATTTTTAATTTTTTAGTTAAGAAATTTATTAGCAATGAAAAATTAATTTTTCATAACTTTTTAGTGTCATTTTTTCTGGATTTTGACCTTAGAATGACTTTTAAAGACCATTAAAACGAACAGAAGCTCCTATTTTGCGTCTCCAAAAGATGCCGACACTTTAAAGTTAGGTTTTTCCTTGAAAATCTAATTTTTTATTGTTCTTTGGTGGCCTTTACGCCTCTTAATGCCAATAATAAAAAAATTCGTTTATAGCATTTTTGACGTAAAATTTTACGCTCTTTCAGAATCCAAAATATAAAATAAGTCTTTCCATTTGAAAAATACGACTTGACCTTAAACTTACCTTGAGAATGAAGGTCAAGGTCAAATTTAAGGTCACCATTTAATGTCCCCCTTCGTACCTAACAACTTTTGTAAAGGTTACTTTTTGATAGGTGGCACCTCTGGCGAGATATTTACATGCATAGATTAAAATGGCCCACCCTGTATACTGTGAAGTTGGATAATTTTTTTTTCTGCAGTAAATCATGCTCTATATTCATAAGAATTTAAAAATTATAATAAGTGAATTTTAAAAATAACTGAGGATGTCCCCTTTCTGCAGTTAGCAATTCAAATATAGTTTGGACCATGGTTTTCGAATATAAGTACATATATTATTTTAAAACTGAAGCCCTGGTGATTATAAGTCAATGGCTTTCGAATTTTGAAATACCCAAATATTTAAAATAGTACAAAAATGTGGAGCAAAAAATAATTGAAACAGACATTTCTGGAAAACGAGCAGCCAAACTGGACCTTATAACCTTATTTTATGCAGTAATTTTTTGTACGATACCTTCTTGTAGGATTTTGTGCCTTTTTATTCACGTTATGCACTTTGAGGGGGAATTTTTATGAAATCCTACAAGAAGGCATCACATCAAAAAAGGTTATACAGTACAAAATATACGTTTTGTATACTTTGTGACGCTAATCACGAATCTGAAGTAAAAATTCCTCTAAGTTTAACCGTTCAGTCGCTAGAGGGCAAGAACTGCCTTTTTCCTGGTTATTATTTATACTATTTTTAACTTCCCATTGGAAGTTATTGTAACGGGTCCGATTTTACGAATCGCTAATTTGGATCTATCTCCACGTTTCAAGGTCACTAGAATCCGAATCCATCGTTTGTAGCGTGGTGTCTGTGTGTGCGTTCGTTAGTTCGTTCGTTCGTGAATTTTTTTTTGTCTCACCTCACCTCACTTCTCACCTCGAGAACAAATGATGATATCATCTCCGGATCTATTTCATTAGATGCGTAATTAAAAACGAAGACCGGATAAAGTTTTCAGCAAGTTCGGATTAGCGGTTTGTTTTTTGTGATAAAAAACGGAATTAACTTTATTAACACAACATAGATCATATAGATTTGTTACCATGTCCTTATTATATAATGACCTAAAAACCTAATTGGTGTTAAAAAACGTCAGTAAATTATTATAAAAAATTATAAAAAACACTAAATAAAAAACTTTTTATGAAATATATTTTGTCTCGCATATCTTGAAAATAATAATGGTAATATCATTTGTTTGATAAGGGTCCCCAACCCTAGGTACAGAGGGTGAAGTCCCCGGTGTGGTGCAAGGGGCAAAGCCTCTATCGGGGGCCCAGGGGAGGAGCTCCCTGAAATGAAAAAAGAATTATTTATGTATAGTAATTTCTAGTCTTTAAGGACACCGAATGGGAAGTTGACAGTCTGGGTAGACCTGTCCCCCCAAATTTTTACTTGTAATTTCGTTCGATGTAGGTATCTCCAGTTCTACCCAACCGATTTTAAATCAAATTTTCCCAAGTAAAATTTAAGTTCCGTGAAAATAAACCATTATGATGGATTATCATTCAAGAACTTTTAGTGCTAACTGTATTTAAAACACTCATAAAATAAGTGACTATTATAATATGGTATGGTGGATAGGTATGTATAGTGTTTACCATTAGTACTCACCCCCCACTCTCCCCCTTCCTCTTTCAATCGCTAACTATTCATCTCGTACAATATTCTAATAAACAATCATTTTATCGTAATACTTGTTTATATAGATTACGGCTGGTGTACCTATGTATGCGTCCGCCAGCTCGATAGTGAATGCATATATCTATGGAAATTCAATCTAGTAGATAGCCGCTAGAAGTGAAGAGGATTAGTTTACGATTGTATGAACGTAGGTGCGCTTATTATTATTATTATTGTCATTATTATCTGTAGCTAAATTTGATATTAATAAAGGATAATATATATGTAATTACAGTGAATTAAAATGGATTGACAATATACTTTATACGAGCTTATACGCTGCCGTGGTAGTACCTACCTGATGTACATATAATTATGTCAATTAGGATCGAAAGGGTAATTTACAAAGGTAAATAAAAAATGGAGTGATTTCCAGGGTTTTAGTGGGAATGTTAGTTGAGCTAGATCGATTATTTATCGTTATATATATCGTTAGCTGAGTACTGGTTTGCTGTGCCAAATCAGTTTTTGAAAAAATTTTTTCTAATAGTTGTTTCGGCTTCCTCAATACCAAAAATTAACAAAATAACTACTGTAATTGCGAGTTACTTGAGCCCTGTGGTGTAACTTGAGCCCAAAACGGAAAAAGTATTATTTTCTGTTTTTTGCTTATATTAGTTAGTAGTAGAAGTAAGTTAGATGTTTAGCTAATAGGTAACAGCAGTAGGTTTACGCTGTTTAAGTTTAGGTAGTTCTGAAAATGGACACTAGAGGTGAGGCACGTGTTGTTTACTCTCTGTTTGAAATTGATGTTTTGTTACGTTGCTAACTTCTGACTGTAAAAATAATTGTGGTAGTCTACAAAGGAAGGTAAGTGTATAATTTTAATACCTTGTTCATTACTAAACTAAATTCAGATATGTTTATATGCCAACCGTTTCGTTAATTTTTTAAATAAAGATTTTGATAAATCAGTAAAATAACCTTAAAATTAGGGTAACTTGAGCCCATCATATAACTTTGGTATAAAATGGTGCAAGACTATAGCAGAAATTCCCAAAAGTCCTAAACCGTTAGACAAGTTCCTTAACCAGGCACGTCCAATGCCCAAAACATGTTATTTTTGGAAATTTTCATGAAGAAATTAACTTTTTCCAAAATTACTCCTTATTCAAAAATTTTTACACTATTGGAATGAGGAGAAAAAATCACACAAAAAAGGTCTTTAAACTATTATTCTATTTCAATTAGATTCCGAAAAAACTAATTTTTGTAAACGAAAATTCGCTACGTTATGCAGGATGCTGCGATAAGAGTATTGAATAAGTAAAGTTCCTTATGTGTTTGTACAATGTTTTAATTAGTAACTAACATCCTACATGGTCTCAAACTGTTTTCAAATGAAAATCACCTGGAAATTTAGGTTTGGGCTCAAGTAACCCGATCTTGAGGTTAACTTGAGCCCAAAATCTAAAAAGCTATAAAATTTATGAGCCATAAGAAAATATACTGAATTTCCTATCCCAAATAAGTATAAAAGTTATGCTCAATTTTTGAAATTATCATATGATTTGCAAATCTGGGCTCAAGTATTCCGCAATTACGGTATCTAGAAAAAAATGTTTAAAAAGTTGACTTGGTAGAAACCAATACTCAGCTGACGATATACAGTCACTGGTGCGTCTGTTAGTGATTATGTAACTTCTAAACGACTTAACTGATCAAAATTGTATTCAAAAATATATTTATTTTGTCAAGACTATGAGAGGTAAAAAAATATCGTACTCACAATACAAAAACTTAAACCAAATCAAACACTTCGCGCCCGGAAGGGCAGAACAACGTCTGCCGGGGCAGCTAGTTTTGATATAAAGCAAAAGTTTAGCCTAGCATTTCTAAAACTATGGGTTACGACCTACGTTCTCCAAATCGAAATAATTTTTGTGCCTTTCCAAATAATACTTATTTATTTACATTATTGATTTGAAAGTCAGTTAGGTACATCAAAAAAATTTGTAATTAGAATTTAAAAAAATTTTACGACTTTGTGGAAGAAAGAATACATTTGGTTAATTCCATTTACATAATATTAGCAGACAATTTCAAAAAGTCGACACCATGCATAGACAAATGTCCTTTTTTAATCTGAATATTGTTGTGCGCGAACATATTAGCTTGTTCGCTAATTTTTTAAACCCTGTACACATGCATAAGCACCATAGAGATACATAGAGAGACAACTTAAAAAATCGTTTAAAAAGTTAAATAGTCATCAAAGAAAAAGATGACAGCAGTCATTTATATTTCTCAACTATATTTTGTCTTTATCTAATGAATGACAAAATACATTTGTTAAAGAAATGCTAATTTTGAGTCAGAAATAAACAAAGATACACTAACCTTTAATGTCTTGTTGTCACACTCTTATCAATTGTTTATATTGGGGTTTTCGTTGTCATAGATCCCAGTTGTGTACAACATACTTGCTTCAAAAATAGGTACATAGTTGGCCATCCATGTATATCACTGATAAGCACTGAGGAAACACTGATTACGATACCAAATGATACGATAAAAATCAATTCAAACTCACAAACAACAGGGTCACAAAATTTCCCGATAAAAACTGAGGTCATAAATGATTCATAATGTTTCACGTTTTCACGTCTAAGGTGACGATAAAATGCCAGGTCACAATGTCTTCGACTTCAAAAAACAATTAGAAAATGTAATGAGGTATTCATGTGATGGGTTGTTTCGTCAGTAACGCATTTACTAAAGCCTTTGGCATCAGCTAATCAATGGCTTATTAGCTTCTCAGTGTTAACTTTGACAAAATATAGGTTCATATTTAACATTTGTTACCTAAGATATGTAAGTAAATTTTCCTAATTAGTTCATGAAGACAACAATTTTCTTCTACTTCTACTATTAAAAGTAACATTTTGCGCACGGTTAACTATAGGTATGTAAAAATTAACAATTACCCACACCGTGCGGAAATAGCAAGCGAAATAATTTCCCACGAATTAACATAATAAAAAGTAGGCTGTTTCGTTAGTTTAATATACAATATATATAAATAATTCTAAAAATATATGTACAATCATATGTAAGCTGATTATTTATTACTGCTTCCATAGTTTCAAAGTATGCTTTGGTCGTCCGAAAAGTTCGTGCCGTTTTTGGAGCCGCTCGAATGAATTCATATTTCTTCCAGTAGCAACCGTAAACGAAACATGCAACAACATGATAGTGTTAGGCCGATAGTGTTGCTTGTAATATGTATCATAAATCCTTAAACAGTGTTTAAATAAGTTTTTTTCGTCAGTAATAATGAGCAATCTTAGACATCAAGGAATATCATGCCATGTTATACGAGTTTAAAAAAGGTACTAATGCAGCTGACGCAACGAGAAATATTTTTAGTGTTTATAGTGACGATGCGCTTTCTGACAGAACTTGTAGAAAGTGGTTTGCTAGATTTCAAAAGGTTAATTTTTCTTTGGAAGATTAAGCTGCCTCCGGTCGGCTTGTGTTTATTGACGATGAAACAAGGCGTCAAGACATAAAGCGAAACCGGAGGCAAACTATCAAGAATTAGCGGCAGCTTTTGAGCATTCGAAATCCACAGTTCTCGGTTGTTTGAAGAAAATCGGGATGGTTATTTACACCAAAAACGGCACGAACTTTCCGGATGATCCAATAAATTAAAAAACATTTTTTTACTATTTATTTAAATAAATATTAATGTAAATTTTACGAAAAAAAATATGCTCGTAGAAAAAGTATAGTGTAAAATAAGTGGGAAAAGAGGCTTATTTCTTACTCATATGAATTGTTGCACTCGCCATGCGGAAATAAACCTCTTTCCCACTTATTGTACAATATACTATTCTAGTATCTATAGAAATTACACCGTATGTACCTCATTCGGATCAAGGCAGTAATAATTCATCTAAACAAAAATAAAATTGTAATGGAATAATCTAATCGATCAGCCAAGAACATAAATACCCAGTTTCAGAAAAACCAAAAATATGTACTTTTGTGCATCCGCTTTAAAATACATAACAACTTTTGGTCTAAGATTGAGCAGGAAGAACTTTCTTTACTGTCGGGAATTTTTTTCCTAGATTTTGTCAACGGTATTCTGAAACAGTCTATATATACCCTATATGCACACACAATCTATATTTTATATCAAAAACGCCAGTAAATAATAAATACAAAAGACTTTTTAATAAGAGATAAATAAAATAAAGAAATACAATATTTCAAAGATTAATAATTTCTTGTTTACATTTTCACAATTTTCATGAAGCGCAGTTAATTTAGAGGAGGAAAATAGGGAAAAATATAAAAAGAAAAACATAAAACACGTATTGTTCTACTATTTTGAAGGAAAGAAAAAATATGAATTTAATATTGCACATTCACTGAACTGTCACTAAAATCTTTTGTTCAATTTTTGTTGAACATAAATTTTTTTGTGGCAATTTAAAAAGGCATTTTCTGTTTTTGGGGAATTTATAACGTTTATTGTTGTTTTCGTAAAAAGAATTATTTACGCATTATGTAATATTTATTTATTAGTTATTTATAAAACATTAATGTATAAAGAACTGAATTTAATGTTGAGTCTACAGCAAAAATCATTTTAGAACTCCAGAAATATTATAGATTTTAGCAAAAAACTTAGCTAAATTGATTTCTTTTATCTTTCTAAAGCCTTTTTTACGCCAGCTTAGTATCGATCATTAGTATTCGCTGTTTAGACTGTTATACTTAGTACGAAAGGTGTTCACTTAAGAAATTAATCATTTAAGAAATTTTAAACTGTTGAACAAATTTGATTATGATCTCCAAATTCCATTTTTCTGTAATTTTAATACTTAATATTTATTATACCTATCGGCAAAATGTCGTGAAAAGAGTGAAATCGTGGAAGAAGTATCATTACTAACAAGTAACACTACCCAAGTGCCAATCGCCTATCTTCTTGAAACTTTGCTGGTGTGCAGAACAGGCAAAAATAAGGGACCCGTATTTTTTTTACTGGCCCAAGGCCCACGTTCACGGGGTGAAACCATCGCCTAAAGTAGGGGGTTCAGATCATATTTCTTAAAATATCTTGAAAACTATAAGAGATAGAGGAAAACATTAAACTGACAAAATGTTTCTTTTTAAAAGGCCTATTCACATGTATAGGTTAAACCAGGGTCGAGTTTATAAGCGGGGCTGGAACGGTGAAAATCGGGGTAAATTTTTTTATACATGTTGTGAAATTTTCGTTTTATTAAATCATAGATATTATTATGTATGTATACTTATTATAATTCGGACTAGTTCTTGATGTATGTTTGATATCAACACATCTCTAAGAATGTGATACACGTATCTAGCATGTCTATGGTCATAATATAGAGTCGTCTCGTTTCGTACATGAAAAGTGTGTACATATAATAACTGAATAAATTGTTTTTGTTACAATTAGCAGTTTGTAATTATTTTTATTTGTTGTAATATTATTTTCGTATATATCTGCGACGATAAGTAAATATATATATATTATTAAAATATATTTCGAGTTTACAACAAATATTCAGAAGTGGGGATGTTTACAACTAATATTCAAGTGTGAGGTTATCATTGTGAAACGAGCAGCTATTACCGCGTGTTCAGTTGAAACAAAAAAAGAGCAAATTTTTGGCGCGTGTATTTAACGTAGATGGTACATATTAATTATTTCTCAAGTGTATTGGATTATTGTGAGTTGAAGAGTGGTCAACTAGCGTACAAAACCATTACAAAATCGAGAAACGAATAAGTACAAACAACGTTGATACAAAATTGACGCGAAATAAAATTATTTGCTGGTACAAAAAGTTTATAGTTAAAACCAGTTAAAACATGTCACAAGTCGATACAAGTGTCAGTGCGGAAGAAGCGGGACATTATCCGCGACATTTTAAAAATGTTGAAGCTATTCTGCCAGAATTTGATCCGGTGTTAAATAGTATTTCAATTCACGATTGGATCGAAACAGTGGAAGAATACGGTATATTATACGACTGGGATGAAATTGCAATACAACATTACGCATTATGTAAGTTAGTCGGGGTAGCCAAAAAATGGCGCGACAGTTTAAAAAAGAAACCAACAATATGGAACGAGTGGAAATTAATGCTTACTGAAACATTTTCGTGTGAAGAAAGTGCACTTACTGCTAGATTGGATGCACAGAACTACAAGTGGAAATCAGGACAGAACGTAGTTGAGTATTATTTCGAAAAAATTGCAAAGTGTAACAAGTGCGATATGAGCAACAGTGAAACCATCGAATGGTTAGTTTATGGTTTAAACAATATTCGATTCCGAGAATTTTTAGGACCACTAAATAAGTACTCTAAACCAAATGAACTATTACCGCATTTGAGGGAAGGTGCAAAGTTTATCAGTAATGAAAATACGTCATATAAAAGTGTTAAACAAAGTAATATGAAAGACAATAAATTTAACAAAGAAAATAATAAATATGATAAAAATGTTAAACAAAACGGTAATTTTAAAAGTCATATTTCATGTTTTAAGTGTCATCAAAAGGAACATTATGCCAGTGCATGTCAAAATAAAGTTACAAGTGTAAATAACGCAAAAACGGACGAAAATAAAGTTCCAAGTTCAGTAAATCTAGTAAATGGAACAGACGTGAATGATACTCATGCAAAATATTATAAAATCGGTTATTTAAACAATAAACGTATTCGATGTTATGTTGATCTCGGAAGTAGTTGTGTAACTCTTCGTGAATCAGATGCTAGTGAACTCAATTTTTCGTATTTAGAATGTGAATCCGAACCACTAATCGGTTACGGACAGGGAATTGTGAAACCCTTAGGTATGTTCACCGCGATATTAAAAATTGACGACGTACCTGCAAAAGTTAAAGTGCATGTGGTACCTGATGAATCACAAGTAGTACCATTGTTAGTGGGTCATCCGTACACTGAACAAAGACACATAGTAATAACAAGTACAGCTGATAATCTAAGTATACAGTGTGTTGAAAGTGAATTGCCTAGAAACGAAACGACAGTTCCGGAAAAAGTCATTTTAAAAAGTGCTGAAGAAACAGTAATACCGAATAACTATATCGGGCATGTGTCGGTTGTCACAGAAACTCCGAATCGTGAACTGTGTGTTGAAGGTGGTATTAGAATGACGGGACAATTGATACCGCGATGTGTAATATCAACAAACATTGACGGAAAATCAGTGATACCTATTTTAAATGTTTCGGGACAAGAATTAAGAATTGAAAGTAATAAAAATATTACTCGCGGGGAACTTTGTAGTGAAGATGACGTTAATGAAAATCGTCGACGCGAAGTGAATACTGACGAAATAACTATCGATGAAATAAATACCGATCTTACGGGTAGTGAATTAAATAAATTACATAATATTTCGAATGATTTTAAGGACGTTGTGGCGCGTAACATAAAAGAAATTGGTTTAACTAATCAGATCGAAATGAAGATCGAATTAAAATCTGATACACCAGTGCGTTATAAACCATACCGATTATCTTTTCAGGAACGAGCATACGTTCGAGAAATGATCAGCGAATTGAAGGACGCTGATGTGATTGAAGATGCCGATTCGCCTTTTGCTAGTCCTTGTCTTTTGGTGAAAAAGAAAACCGGGGATATGCGTTTATGTGTAGATTATCGGGGTTTGAATAAAATAACGGTAAAAAATCATTATCCATTGCCACATATTGATGATCAATTGGACGCTCTTCAAGGTAACAAATATTTTACTACTCTTGACTTCTATAGTGGATATTATCAAGTACCTATGGAGAAGGAGTCAAGAAAGAAAACAGCGTTTGTAACTCCTGATGGTTGTTATTCTTTCAAAAGAATGCCATTTGGCCTTTGTAACGCTCCGTCTGTGTTTCAAAGACTTGTAAATTTAGTGCTTAAGAATCTTAAGTCTTGTGTAGCCTTAGTATATCTTGATGATATAATTTTACCCTCAAAAACTATCGAACAGGGAATGGAAAATTTATCAGATGTGTTAAATGTTCTCAGAAAATCAAATTTAACTTTAAAATTGTCAAAATGTCATTTTTTTAAAACTAATATAGAATATTTAGGTTTTGAAATAAGTGAAAAAGGTATTACACCTGGAAACAGGAAATTGTTAGCAGTTGATAATTTTCCTGTACCTAAAGATATAGGAAACGTACGAAGTTTTCTAGGACTAACTAGTTATTTTAGGAGATTTATTAGGAATTTTGTATTAATTGTAAAACCTTTAACAGACTTGTTATGTAAAAATAAAACATTTATGTGGGGAAATGACCAGCAACAAGCTTTTGATAATATTAAATCAAGGTTACGAAACAAACCTGTATTAGCCTTATATAATCCGCATGCTAAAACTAAAGTACATACAGACGCAAGTAGTGTAGGTTTGAGTGGGGTTTTATTACAATTACAGACAGATGGATATTTTCATCCAGTATGTTTCTTTAGTAGAAAAACAACAATTGACGAATCTAAATATCATTCATACGAATTGGAATGTTTAGCGATAGTTTGTACATTAGAACGTTTTCGTGTATATCTGATTGGAATTCATTTTACAATCCGCACAGACTGCAATAGTCTTAAACTTCTAAGTGATAAAAAGAATTTAAATCCTCGCATAGGTAGGTGGTTTGTTAGATTATCGGAATATAATTATAGCATTGAGTATCAACGCGGAAAATCTAATCTAGCTGCAGATTCGTTAAGTCGTAATCCAGTAGAAGACGCACAAGAAATGGAATTAGTAGGTTTACCCATTCTAGGTTTAAAAATTAATACTGATTGGATAGCAGTATTACAACGTAATTGTGATGAAATACTAAAGGTTCGGGATAAGTTAGAGGAAGGAGATAAAATGACACATGAAAAATTTACATTATATAAAGGTCGCGTTTATCGTATTAAAAAAGGAAAGTGGCGTTTATACGTACCAGAGAGTTTACGTTATGAAATCGTGAGCGAAGCACATAGAAATTTAGCTCATTTGGGTGAAGAGAAAACTCTCGCGAAAGTAAAAGAAAATTTTTATTTCCCTAATATGAAGGAATTTGTATCAGATTATATAAAACGATGTTTAAATTGTCTTTATTATAAAAGTCCAAGCGGAAAACAACCGGGATTGTTACATCCTTTCGATAAAGGGGATCGTCCTTTACAGATAGTTCATTTTGATTTCCTAGGGCCGTTTGTAACTACGAAATATTCGAATAAGTACGTTGGTGCTATAATTTGCGGTTTTAGTAAATATTCGGTTTTAAAAGCGACAAAGAATGTGTCGGCAGAAACATCAGTTATGTTTTTGCGGGAATTCATTTCTAATTATGGTAAACCCTTAAAGATAATTACCGACCGTGGAACTTCGTTTACCGCGGAAATTTTCGAAAAATTTTGTAGTGATTATAATATACAGCACGTAAAAATAGCTACTGCGTCGCCAAGATCAAACGGACAAGTAGAACGTTTAAATCGCGTTATAATCTCTTGTTTGGCTACTACTAGTAAAAGTATATTATGTGACGATTGGGACGAAAAACTTTTCGAAGTTCAATGGGCAATAAATAATTCGGTACATTCTGTAACTAAACGTACGCCTTTCGATATTCTATTTAAATATAAAGGTGTAGGATTAGAGGATAATCCTTTAGCAAAGGAAGTAGAGGAACTTAATTTAAAGTTAGGAAATGTAGAGGAAAAGGACAATGTCGTAGAATTACTAGATAAAAATAGGAGTAGAATGTGTGATGCTTATAATAAACACAGAACTGAGGGGTACGGTTATAAAGAGGGAGATTTAGTGTTAGTAAGGCAAGAACCTCTGTCAACGGGTACAAGTCGGAAACTTGAACCAAAGTATAGGGGTCCTTATGAAGTGGTGAAGTGCCTCGATAAGGATAGGTATTTAATACAGGACGTTGAAGGGGAACAACAATCGGCTAGGATATATAAAGGAATCATAGCGGCTGATAGATTAAAACTAGTACCCAAGACTTAAAGTTTATTTGATAACTGATATTTTAGAGTTTTGAATAATATAATTTATTTTAAAGTCTTAGTAATGCATTGATTTTTGTCACATATTCTAAGTGAATAATTAAGCGTACTCTTTTGAAAGTATTTTTTTTTTTGTTTTTTTTTTTTTTATATAAAACTTGAATTAATTGTTAAAAAGAATATTATGTTTGTTGTTGATGCTATTAAAATGAATAAATAAAAATATTGATTCGTAAAAGCTATAAGATTTTCAAATGTATCATATCGATTACGCTAAAAATGTCAAAGATTTGTAACTGTATAATTTAAGAATATGTAATTGTTTTATTTATTTTGTAATACCGAAACGAGGGCGTTTCTATGTCAGGACAGCCGAACTGTTGTGAAATTTTCGTTTTATTAAATCATAGATATTATTATGTATGTATACTTATTATAATTCGGACTAGTTCTTGATGTATGTTTGATATCAACACATCTCTAAGAATGTGATACACGTATCTAGCATGTCTATGGTCATAATATAGAGTCGTCTCGTTTCGTACATGAAAAGTGTGTACATATAATAACTGAATAAATTGTTTTTGTTACAATTAGCAGTTTGTAATTATTTCTATTTGTTGTAATATTATTTTCGTATATATCTGCGACGATAAGTAAATATATATATTATTAAAATATATTTCGAGTTTACAACATACAGCTTAAGTGTTTGAAGAGAGCTAGAAAGGGCACCAAAAAATAGGGAATACGTGTTTTTGCGTCTTTCCGAAATATGTGTGGCATTTAAAACATATAAGGAAGAAAAAAATAGGATAGATTATGTTGCATTATTATTGGTTGCAACTACCTTCTATATTTTTTTAATTTTATGTATATTTCATGTAAATGTAAATTTTTACTTTCCGATAATGTGTTTCATGTATTTTTGACTGCATGCATTTTACCTAATACACGAAAAAGTGAACAACACTTTCAACTAGAATATTCCCATTTTCAAAGTAAGCCAAGCTAAAAGCTTATCTAAACCAATTTTTGATCCGAAGAACTTATAAACATAGAATTCTGACTAAAAAAACATAAACACCCCTGTGCCTGAAGATTGAATATCACATAATAATATAAAAATAATAGGTTGAACCCTTGTTATCGCCCTTCCTGACCTTAAACAATTTTTCACTTATAAAAACGAAAATGTTCCCTTAAATTTTCACCACCTAATGTATTTATACTCGAAAATAAAAAAAAGATAACAAATTTTTTTTATATATCTGGTTCTATACGTTTTATATTTTCGAATCAAAAAAAGAATATTTTATGTTTTATGAAATGGAATTTAAATTTTTAATATTGTCTTCTATTCAAATGAAAATGTTGAAAAAATTATTTTACATTAATAAAAAATAAAATTATCTGAATTATTTAAAATTTTCAATTTTTATTTTTCCTTACTGATTACATTTTCCATTGGTAGGTAAAGCGAATGTATATAAATTCAATTATGTCTTTAAACTACGAACGTACACAAAATTCTGAAAAATTTTCAATTTTATGAAAGATGATGAAAAACAGGGATATAAGACACCCCAAACGAAGATACGTTTTGAGAGACAGACACTCTTGCATAATGAACTGAATTGAAGAGATACCTTCGGACGTAATTTTGTGTCCCTTCCCAACGAGACCCAGATTTTACTTTGGGTGTCAAAACACAATTACATTATCTTTAGTATCACTCACACTTGCTTCCAATCTCGTCAAAAAAAATTTATTTTTCACCAATTTTCAAAAAATGAAACTCGTTTTTCCCGCCCGATTGACATCTCTAATGTATGAATTTTTATGACTTCTTATATCTTTTTGCGCATTTGATACGTAAAAGAAACCAACCACGACAATTCTGCTCTCACTAGATAAAAAAAGAAAAAAAATTTAAAAAAAAAAACCTATAACATGATGCAATCTTAAATTAAATTGGTTACTAATAAGAAACTTCATTTGAATGGTCATGAAACTGATACTTCTGAGACACTTGCAATGTTGAATACACCTATAAGTCATATAACTAAATATTGTTTTTATAATACCTTATATTATTAACTGTATGAGAAAGAAATATTACAGTACTAGCAAAAAGTATGTTAACACTGACAGCTAAGAATCATTTCACTTCTTATTACTGAATATTCACAACCAAGTCTTCAATTTGATCAACAAGAAAATTGTGTATTATACGTCAGGGTACAAAAGTATATGGTTGACCTGTATAAAGGCTTATAAAACCCAACAATTCACGCATGCTAGTAAGTAAACTCCCTATTTAGGTCACTTTACAGTTTTACAGTTTAAGAATAGCAAAGTAATTCAGCTATGAGCAACTGGGGTTGTAGCCCTGGGGGTCATAGTAGTCAGTAAGGACCCGAAAAAATGTAGAAGGAGCTTTTTTACTTGTCACTTATTTTTTAAGAAATTTGCTTTGTTCCCGGGGCATGTCATGGCTCTCTACGGCCCTGAATATGAGCCTCACAAAACTCTTCTTGCCCACTTTCAAGTTTAATATTACGTCGTCACCATTTTACGTGTAAGCACAATTCCTCTCACGACAGTACTATCACAAAGATATTATTATCCTAGAAACAAACTAATGGTAGTGTATGTTTAACGTAGGGGAAAGCGAGGAAAGTTGTAACGGATGAGAGAGATTGTACAGGGGAGTTTTTTTCGTGATTTTAAAAAAGGTAATAAATAACTTGATCATTAAGAACATTTCGAATTCCTTTGTTTTAGCTAAAAGAATGTTTTTGTAGTTTTTCATGAACATTTCACGAAGTTTTCTAAAGAATTAATTAAAAATTTCGTTGTTGCAACATAAACAAAAGTAAAATGTACGGAATTCCAATAAAAGGGAATGGATATAAGAGTAACACATTGTTGATAAATTTACTTCCATTACTGTACATATGGTATCCAAATTAAAAAACAACAAGCTGAGAATGGTTGTAAATAATTTGTTAAAATACTCTTTTCACCTTTTATACTGAAGAACAAAGTAAACAATTAAAAATACATATAGAAGAACAGAGATAATAGAACGAACGGAAACACAGGTTGGTTATACCTACCTACGTGAAAACTACCATGAAGAAGTAAAGATGTTTTAATGAAAAATAATAATTTTATATTAAACAGAAACATAAAAAGTAAAAAATAAAAAAAAAAAGAAAATCCATTGTGAAAACTATGAAGAAAGAAAACAACGACGTTAAAATTACAAAACCGTTAGGAAAATGGTATATTTTTAATTTTATTATATTTTATTAAAAATAGTTCATAAAATGTTGAGAATAATAAAATTGTACGTTAAATTAAAAATTTTCTTTTTTTCGGAAAATTGCCTCGAGTCTATATAATACAATCGTAATCCAAATAAGATGAAAGAAAAACAAAAAGTTCAAAACTTTATTCATTTAATAACATGTTAATTTTAATTTAGTCAAAACCAGCACCACTGTTCGTTAGTTTGAAGTTGAAATATTTTTGTAATTTTGTTTGAAAAAGAAGTTTTCAGTTGAATGAAACATATTTTCTATGAATTTGATAATAATTTTATTATGAAATAAATATAAAATATTTCCACATAACTAACGAGTCAATGATTCTTCACAGAAATATTTATACAGGTAAAAGTTTATAAAAGTAAATACAATGAATTTTGAAAGATAATGTTATTTAAAAAAAAATAGTATATTGCGTAAATGAGGTTGTACCCGTATGTTTGCATATTACACAGAGGCAATAAAATAAGGCAAAAGCTGTAGCACATTGCAAATGATATATAATCGTCGGTGCGTCTGTTAGTGTTCGTGAACATCTTTACACACCATACCTATTTGTTTTATTGAGACCACAATTATATCTAAAATATATATGTTTGCTTAATATCAAAAAATGAAATTACAAATATAGGAAGGATCCCAATCAAACTCATTGCGCCTCGTACCGAAAAGGGCGGAACAACGTTTGTTGGGTCAACTAGTTAAAGAAACAAACTAATATGATCTCCAATTTTACTTTGGTATGCGCAACCGAAAAGGTTGAAATAACACCAAAATGTGCAAAAAGATTATTTAAATAATTATTAAAAGGTGTTAAACCAAATTTTATTAACAAATCTCACAAACTATGTACCTACTGAAGATTGAGGTACGAAAAATGTGAGTTCAAGTTAAAATTTTTAACATTGTGCAAAATTAATTTTTTAAACTGAACGGATTAGATGAGTGTGAGTCGCTTATAAACAAATGCCTAGAAATATTTGGGCACTAGTTTACATGATTTTATTTTAATATATCCAGAATACCTACAAAAGTCCAGAAAAGTTATCATAATCATTGATCCTCTTATGTTTTGTTCCAAAATTTAAATTTTTTTTATGTATTTAAGAGGAAAAACTAAATCTTGAAAAAGAAGGTTAAGTCACGGCTAAGGCATCAACATTTAGGGAGCCGTTATGTTACCGCAGAACTTATCGCGAGAATCAAAATGAAATCATTGTTTTTCTTTATCAAGAAACTTAACTTCAAGTTGGCCTACGTGCAGCAAATTAACACACTAAACTTTTGTTATTTACAATAATTTAAATCCTACGAACTTAATTAAACAACAATAAAATTTAAAAACTACAACAATATATAATTAATTTAAAATACCATCCGAAAGATCTAGTAAAATTATTAACGTTTAAAAATACTAGGGAATAATAACAACAGCAAAAATAAAGAAAGATATCACGTGCAAGTAGACAAAAGCTAAAGAGAAATAGAAAAAAAATAATAATAATATGAAACGTACAAAAAGCAGTATCTAAAAGAATTACTTTAAACAAAATTATTGTTACAATAGATAATTTATTTCACGACATACATGTCAGTCTGTAAAGTGTGATTATAAAATACCTAAACTTATCTCTTTGCTTTTACGTGTGGTAAGATATACATAGTTATACTTCCGACTACCTCATTCGCACCTCTGTTATATAAAACAGACAATTAGCACTAGCCAAGTTTGTGAACTTTTCCTAATATAGGTACGTTTCAACCAACTCTGCTTTAATTGTGAGTTATCGATTATTTTCGATATGTTTAATATGTTTATCGATTATTTTAAATATTATTGAAAATTTTAATAAAAATAAATAAATGGATAATTATTTTTTTTTATTTTTGAAAAATATGATGTTTTAATTTGAATTTTGATTTTAAAATTACAGCTGAACTCTTTTTTGTGCGGTGGATAGGGGGCGCATAAACAAAATCGGACAAGAAAAAAAAATATTTAAAAATATCATAAATAGCTATACAAAGTATAGTTCGATCCAGATTGTACAAAAAACCTTTTTTATGCGGTTGGTCGGGACCGCATAAAAAAAGCTTCATCGAAAAAACATTACTCAAAACGCTCAAATCTTTAACAAAATTAAATGATGCAATAACCTATGTTCTTATGCAATGTATTTATTAAATGTTTAAAAGCCATTAAAAAGTATTTTTATCAAAGAAAGTTATAACAGTAATTGTCTAAGTTTCTTACTGTCTCGTGATTTTGATACACGTTATGCATTTTAATGGCCATTTTTGACAAACCGCATAAAAAAAATCGCACAAAAAAGGACCGCATAAAAAAGAGTTCAGCTGTATATACACTTTTAATGCCTTACTCTTATCATATGCCTTACTCTTTTTACGTATATATGCGAATTTTATTATCTAAAAAGAGATGATTTTATTTCAAGTTGCTTACAACGAGTTAAAAGTGTATTTTTTTTTTAAATAAATGTAAGTACTATATAAAAATAATGCTAATATAGACTGGTCGAATACTTGTGGCTTTACCCTACTAAACATCTACCTTGAATGGAAAAACCCATTTTAATTTTATTTTTTAAATTCGGTGGACCCCAACAATTACTTAGTTTAACTGATCAATTATTAGCGTTTTATCAATTATTGATTGCTTGTATGTTTTTTGTTATTCTCTTTATGTGAGGTGCCAAAATTTTTGAGTAATCTTGAAATTCTTACAAATTATTAAAAATTTTTGTAAAAATTTTCTATAACTGATCAATAAATGAGACTAAGTGACCAGCTACGGCCAGATTGTGACCTATTAGAGAAAATTTTTTCAATGTTTAATTATTTCTTGATAAATTAGTCATCATAAAACCCGCGGCAGCCGCAATTTGCCGCAGAGTAAGCAATAAGTAAAAAGGCAACTGCAATAGTACAAAATAAATATGTCATATGGAAGTTAAAAAGACAGTCCCTTTTAAATGTTCTAAGAACTTTATCTTCTAATTAATCAACTGACTAATTGTGGTTAGTAACTGGTAAGTGGCAAGTAGATCGGAGTTTGACTTCCATTTTGCTACAGGTTCGTTTTACAATTTCAAGTTAACATAGCTCCTTAAAGGAGACACATATCTTCCAAATCCTAGTTCCCCACTTTTACACACAGAGTTACAATTATTTTCTTATTTTTATAAAGGGTTTTTGGTGATGTTCTATATTAAGGAAAGGATTTTGGAAAATAATCACCAGTTGTAATTTGAAAAATTATTTTTATTCAGAGCGACGTACGTTTCGGGGTTTTCTAAATCATCCCCCTCATCAGGCCTTATAAATAAAATAAAATAAAATAAAATTAACAATGTAGGTTATTAAAGAAACAGCAAAAAGAAGAATGTTTTAAAAAATACTTACAAATAAAAATTTTTAAAAAAATATATCCTTTAACACGTCAATTTTAAGATAAAACAATTAAGGTTAAAATTAAAATAGAATAAAATAAAAAATTGAATTTTACAGAAGTTAAAACTGCACATAATTAGATAAAACAGTTTGAGTCAGATAGGTATGTTTGAACTGACTTGTTGGTTCGACCTTTTAATGTATTTATATATGATTTGTCCCAAATATATTCCAAAAAATGAAAAAAAAAAATATTATATATATTTTTTTATTATTATTAGATGAAGAGTGGTTGTCACACGAATTTCAGTTTTTTATCGAGTTGCCTTCAGTGAATTTTTTTGATATTTATAATTTATATATTACAATAAGTATAAAAATTCCCAAAAAAATATTTGCAATAAATAAATATTTACGCGCCTATATTTGTATATTTGAATCTACTAAACACTTGACTAAACTAATGTGTTTACACTGGTACAAATAACAGCAAGTTAAAAAAAAATAAAGTGGGGGTAAGCTACTTGCACAAGTAAATAGAACAGGCTTCTATTTACTTGACTAAACAGATTACTAAATTTCTTACTTGCACTTGCACTAAATACAACTGTCTACATGACAAAAGTAACTAAATTTAGTAACTTGATTAAGTAACCTGCTTTAGCTACTAAACACGTGTAAATACGGCCTTATTTTATTTATAAGGCCTGATGAGGGGGATGATTTAGAAAACCCCGAAACGTACGTCGCTCTGAATAAAAATAATTTTTCAAATTACAACTGGTGATTATTTTCCAAAATCCTTTCCTTAATTATTTTCTTAGAAAAAATTTTAAAATTCCTATTCTTACAGCAAAGCTCAATTTAAGTTTTCCTGAAAATATCTTTTGACAGAACACAAAAGTATACTTTGTTAAATTATTTTCCTACATAAACTTCATTTTTGATTGTAGATAGTACCTATAAAATTTTAAAATCACCTGTATATTTAGATCATTGATGTTTCGAATAAGCTATCTCATTTACTGAACCGTCATATTCTTCTATTGTTACATTTTATAGTTAAATTGAATGAAATTGTACAAGCGACTGAAAAATTGAAACAAAATAGAACATAAACAAAATAGCTTATTTATTATTTATCATAAATATAAATAAACTATGAAATATTCATTTAAAATAGAAGTGCATGAAACAAATCTACGTGTACCATATTCATTAGCTACTAGATATTTAAAATATCATATAGACTGTTTATAAATTACATTACTACAAAAAATTAATATCAACTGAAGTTTTGCTTATACCTACTATACATAAATCAGAGATATTTAAAAACTTCTTTTAAATCTATAAAGTCAATGCGTTGGTACTTCTGCTACTTAGGTATGCCCAAAAACCATTTATTTTTGGATTGTTAAGGGGGGAGTTCAAATAAAAATGCAAGTTTTTTTATTTATGATTATTTTGCTTGTTGAAATTCTTTTTCAAATTAGGGAGGGTTTCAAATAGAAAATTTTGTTTTTGAAACATTCATTACTCTTTCCTGCAGGGGGAGGGGGCCCTTTTTCTCAAGTTTTTAAGCGTTTACAAGGAACGCCATGTCTCCAAAAGTAATGAATATTTTTTAAATATTTTTTCATTATTTTATTCCTAAAGGACCTGTCCATAAAGCTGAGTATGCGGGTTTCAGGTAATTTTAAAAATTAACTATAAAATTGTAATCCCAAACTTCTAAAAATTACAAAACCCAATTTCTTACTAAAAAAAAATGTTTAAAAATAGTTACAATTGTTCAAATGGAAAAAGCATACTCCACTTTATGCGCAAAATATGTTTATGAACAAAATTTAAAAAAATTAAGGTTCTATCTTCTCTAGAACTTGAGATATGATTTTCCTTGTCGGGAAAAACACAACTTTCGAGAAACGGTAAAAAACAAAAATAATAACAAAAGAAGCGGTTTACTCACTGTTTATTAAAACGTTTACAAAGGCATACAAATAAAAGAACATTATTTCAGTGCATACTATAACACTCATGTACACACCAAAACTAAATATTACTGATAAAATCGCGAGGGGGGGCGAGCGTTGTCTGCAAAGGAGCAGCAACTTGGCTGTGCAGCGGCTCACAAATAAATATTTTGCTACTTAAAAAAAAATAATTTTTGGCCATGTTTTATATATCACCATGTTTGTAAAGAACCACAGAACAAAATAAAACCAAAAAACGAGATTCGAAAAAATTAGTTTATTAGCCGTTTCTGGCGTAAACTCCCTTAACGAATTTCCGAATGGAAATTGACGATTTCGAGAGAAGAGCGTGTAAAGTTTCCAAACCTATCTACTAAATATTCCTCCTTCTTAAAAACTTACCCTTCAGCCTTCCTTCTGTGCTACGTAAGAGACGAAACGGCCTTTTTAATGTTCCAAAGCACTCGGAGGCGCCTCGGAAAAAAATTAAACGATTCTCTTAAAATATTATATAGCTTCTGTATCATTTACGTCAATAAAAAGAAACAGAAATAAAAAAAATGTTCAGAGGTAGTAGAACCCCTTAATATAAGCGGATCTTTGATGCATCATTAAGTAATTCATATTCAAAATCGATAATCAACTGAACCAGTTTTTCTTGTTTGAACTAAAAACATAGTAAAAGAATCAATCTACTTGTCACTTAATATTCTCAAGGCGATTTGAATGCACGACAGATCCTATACGAGTGATTATTTTTTAATAACATTTTTAACACCTTGACGGTCATTGACCCCATAAGACATCAAGTGTAACCTGACTAACTCACACACACCACCACGTCGTATGACGTCAACAATTCAATATAAATTGTATTAGCTGTCAAAATAGTGAACCAGTTAACCATTTTGTCATCATAGGTTATGACCATCACGGTGTTAAAAGTCTTCTTTCGCAAAAAGGTGATCTTTAAACAAAATTAACAAAAAGAAATATGTGGGTATCTTCTTCAGTGAAATTTATAACACCTATGTTAATTTTAAGACCATTTAAGTGACACAGCACCTATCGATCAAGAACTTAAGACGTGTAGTATTTTTAGCATATAGACGTAGATGTGGGCATACTATTTCAAGCAAGTGAACAGGATTGTGGAGAGAAATGGTAAGCCCCGGGAATAAATAACATTTTTTAAAAAATTTTCTCCCAAAAAATAAGTGATAGCAAAAAAACTTTCCTTTGCCTTTTTCTTGGGGCCTCTACCTACAGCTACTGGTCCTGTGGCTACAATCCCGGCTGCGCTTCTTCTCGTCAGACCTGATTATAAAAGTTCAACAGTTCACTTATATTTAGAAAAAATATACTGTGACCAACTACTGAATGAAGTCTCATGCTTCTTAATTAACCCAAAACAACGAGGTAGCTTTTTCTACTTTTTAGCTGTCGATGGAAGATTACAAA
Source organism: Brachynemurus nebulosus (assembly GCA_035578155.1). NCBI lineage: Eukaryota > Metazoa > Arthropoda > Insecta > Neuroptera > Myrmeleontidae > Brachynemurus > Brachynemurus nebulosus. The sequence continues at coordinate 35,851,198 of JAPWDM010000008.1, read as the reverse complement.
TTAAACAGTTCCTAAAAATTTGATTTTATATAAAAACTAACACTGTAAACTGTTTAATGTAGTCAAACCTGAAAAGTATTTCAAATCTTTTATTAATTATGAAGTACATCATCGCTATTTGTAAAACAATTCTTTATACTGAAAAATACTAAGATGAAGCTATATGGTGGTCAATGTTCAGTCAAGATTATACAGGAGACACGAATCAAAAAACAAACAAGTAAAGATAATAGATACAAGGGAGACAAAAGTAGTTGAATAAAGTAGCGTAATGTAACTAATACTACCGAGTAATGATATAGTTTTTGTAGCAAATCCGCTTCTGGATGTAAGTGATGGTATATACTTACTGTTTGTTACTGTGTTACTGCGTTGCTGTTTAATATTGCACAAAAACTTTCTTGACTGTGTCCAAACGTAGCATACTTGTTTAAGAAACAAGTTGGTACAATAAGAAACGTATTAACTTAAAGAAGCTATACAAAACGTCTCAAAAAAATCCAGTAATTTGCAAATTTAAAGCGACACTAATTGTATGTATTAAATCTCGCTCCACAAAAACTGGAATATTGAAGTAATTAATAGTAATTTAAACAGTATGACGTCTCAACCAAAAAAGCTAGTAGTTGAATTGTTTAATTCGCGTTAAACTACCAAAAAGAGCTACAAAAGTAGCTGAAACCGACCTAGCAATTATCTGTTATTAATATAATTATTGCTTCCGAGACTACTAAAGTAGCGGAAGCATTGAAAAAGATCACTTTTGAAAAATAACAAATTTTGTCCTTCCAAAATATACCTTTTTACACACATTTTACGTTTTAGAGCTTCCTGAACAATTTTGGTTTGGTGTCTGGCTGTCCGTCCGTCTGTCCGTCTGTATGTCGCCAGTTTGCACCAAATAACATAACTTCTGAACTATTTGATTGTTTTTTATGAAATTTTCAGAAATTATGCAGTTTAGCTCTTAGATGGTCCCCTATGAATTTAATCGAAATCGGAGTACCGGTAGCTACGCCGCTATATATTTGGTAGAATACTGTTTTAAAGTCTTTTACGAGTACGAGGAAGCTGTGCGTCACACTCCAATGGCAACGTATTTTTTATTTGTGAGTCTCTAAAGAAGTTTCTAATTTCGTACAATTTATTTTTCGTACATCTTTGTAGGAGGTAAAAGTTTGAGAAACATCCAGTTAAGTATTTTAAAAAATTTATTATAAAGCTCCCTAGAATTTATCCATCAATTAAAATTTTTTTAACTCACAATACTCACTATAAATCACTAAAGTTGATAATTATTCTCTTTGTAACTATAACTCAACTAGTCGATTGCAATCAGTCTATAAATTTTGAAATACACGGTAGATTCGAGCATTACCATAACTTAGCTTTATACTATCATATAGGTACACTACAATTTAAATGTAGTACTCAATACATACATCTGTAGGTACACTCACAGCATTCTACTCGTTTACGTTTAATGACTGGACACATATTCTGTGAATAATGTCGGATCTAACCTCATTTCGTTTATTTATCGATAAATAAAGTGCGCGGACACATTTTATTTGTTAAAGGTAATATTGCCTGGGCATTTATCCATCCATAGGCAACCGTTGTGTTGTGGATATATATATATGTCAAATAAATCATTCCAATCATTTCATTATTATTAGAAAGACAAAAGGCCCGATGGCCCGTTGCCGATACACTGGCACGACTATAGTGTCGCATATAAAATTTATTAAATTACTATTAGTCATGTCAGAATGATAAGTAAATATTTCCCTGTAATGGAATACCCATGATTAATTTCAGCAGTTAAAATTTAAGTTATTGATTGAAACTAGCCAAATCATAATTTATTCCAAGTTTACTTTTGATAAAAATTTATTACAATGGGAGTGCTGGAGAAAGATTTTGTCAACTGAAGGAGGTAACAATTTGAATGAATTAGGCCCGATTTACATTAACGCTCCGCTCTCGATACGCTCCCACTCCACTCTCGCTCCGATATAATCTTGTTGTGTTCACATTACAGTGCTGATATCATGCTGGTACCTATTCGTTCTCTATTAACATTATAATGCTGCTCTGGGTACACCCCCAGTTCGGTCTCAGTTCGATACAAATATCTTTTCATAACAACTGAATGCAAGCGGAGTGGAGTGGAATCAAAAAAGTGTTTACATTATAGGTACAAGCCATAAGTCTGATATCGCTCCGATAAAATATTACCTGAGTGGTATTGATATTGGAGTGGAATTGGAGTGGGAGCGAACTGTGAATGATATCGGACCGATATCAGAGCGATGATGTGAATACACTTCTTGTTTCTTGTGTAAGAAAATTTTATCGAACCGGGAGCGGAGCGTTAATGTGGATCGGGCCTTAACTATTATAAAATCATGCCTGAGTACCAATATATGAATATTGATAGATGCGAATTGCTAAGGGCTTATGCATCGTTTGGCATAATACTATTGAGATTATGGTTGGTACGATGATTACTGATAATTAAATATAAGGTATGGTAATACCGATGATGACGTATCTCATCCGGTCAGCTTCGAATCGACGATCTACCAGACAAAAGTAGAGCTGCTAAGCCACTGAACTAACTGCGGATTTTAGCGAATTTCCATGACTATGATAGAAATTTGTTTTGGTGCCTCTAGAACCCGAAAATCTACTTCACTAAAATTTATATATATATATATATATATATATATATATATATATATATATATATATATATATATAATATATATATATATATATGTATATATATATATATATATATATATATATATATATATATATATATATATATATATATATATATATATATACGAGTATACGAGTATATATGTGTGTGCACGATAACTCTCGAACGAAACGTTTAATGCTTATGAAATTTGGGTTATGCGAGCTGGAATCCGGATTGGCTCGGCTAAGTTCGTTAGCCAGACACGTCGGATGCCCAGAAGTTGGTTTTTCGGCCATTTTTCGCCATTTTTAATGATTTTTTGCAAAGTTTGGTCAGAATTCAAAAATTTTTTTAATTTTTTTAGACCATCGGAAAGAGCATAAAAAATTGCATAAGATAAGCTTTTAAAACATTGTTTTAAGTGAACTAACTTTTGAGAAAAATTAAGAAACTTGCTGAATTGTTTTACAATAAACGCTTCATCGTTTTAGCAATTCTTTTCTAGATAAAAGAAGTGCTAGTTAGTTATTCAATATGTATGTATGTGTTATAATAACAATAGCACTGTTTCATCCTTTTAAATTAAAATTAGCCAGATTCTTTAAGAGTACTCTTTAAGAAAAAAATTTTTGTATGATGTTCTCCTTTACAAAGAAAATATAATTTATATATATTTGCAAACCTAGAAAAAATATCGAAAACTATAGTTATGTAATCTAATAATATATTGTTAAATGGATATGTGCTACACTATGTGAGATTGGTTAAGGTCCAGAGGACCCAAAAGCGCCAAAAATTAACTACAGAACTGATTTTGAAAATTGTTTCACTGTTAGAAAGCTAAACTATTTTAAATGGATACAGGTCTTAGATGAGATCCATCAGTGCCCAATATTTGGAAATTCGCTATGTTATGCAGATGCTGCGACAGGGGTATTAATTTTTTAAAATTTAAATTGATTCAGTTCAAAGATTAAAAACTCCTTTGATATTTTTTTCTTTGAATCAAAAAAGTTATTTCTTTTGATTCAAAGAAATTCTAACCATCGCACCACACCCCTTCTCCTCTAGCCACGTCATAATAAAATAAAAATTATAAATAAGTATATTTGACTGGAATATTAATAAAGTTAGAAAAATAATGATGAGGGTGACGTCTTTTCTAGGGTGCTGTTTGAAAAACGAACGTTAAACCCCATTATTATTATAAAACAGTATTAAAAAGGTCAAAATTTCCAATGAAATATTATAAACATTAAAGTTTGCTCTTCTTTTTATAAGAAAAGTATGTTTCGGAATAAAAAAAAAAAAAAATATTAGATACATATAAATAGCGTCTTGATACAAACATCTATACGTATTACGTAGTATGTATATATAAGCTTAATGTCGAAGTGCTATTTCTTTCTTTCTACTCAAACACGGACAGTTTTTTTGACAGTTTTGGCTCAATAACATATACAAATAGTTTGATAAAGTATATCTTCCTATAATTTATTTTTAACTATCATTAAAAGATAATCATTTATACGGGGACAAGAAGAGTTTTCGAGTTGTGTCGTTAAGAACGAACGATGAACAAAAACAAACTGTACTACTACATATTACCATTAAACGGAAAAGATGACATAATCCGAAAGAAAAACTTAAACTCATACATTCATATGAGAACGAACTTCTTTATAAGATCAGTTCGGGTAATTTGGGTATAACTGTTATTTATACATTTAAAACTTGCCTCAAAACCAAAATTCTAGTTGTTTTGATAAAATAGTTTCCAAATTTCTTTTGACTATATCTCAAACAATTGAAGACATGAGTGGATAAAGGTGTTATGTAACATGTTTCAAAAATTCTTTTTTGTCAAATTTTGAAATATTTTATGCTGAAGTATCATAATATTAAAATTTGGTTTCATTAGGTCGAATAGTTTTGTAGAAATTCAATAATAAACATGTGCTATTGTATGGGAAGTATATGTAGGGGAGCTAGGGGCTTGTTGTAACAGAGGTAAGTAGTAACACGCAATTTTTAGTGGGAATCTGAACACTTTAAACCCATATTTTTTGTTCAATTTAATGCTTATACCATGGGGAATCGGCCCTATTTCATAAAAGTACAATTTACAATTTACAGGTATTTTTTTTACAAATATGTAAATATTTAAGTTACAGGTGTTGTATAAAAAATTATTACAAATTTGTAAGTACCGATCAATTCTACAATTTTACAGACATTTCTTTGACAATTTTACAGGCAATTCAGTTGATGTTTTACAAAGTACAGATTAAAATCTTACATAGCTTGTAAAATTGTTATTACAATCTTACGTACCTTTTAAGTTCTGTAAAGAGTCTGATTCGGAACTTTATAGCGATAAGACGTGTACAGATATTAATTATTGTTACATCATTGTTAAAAAAAAAATAAAAATAAAAATAAAATACCTACAAATTGTTTGTTACAAACATATACACACATAGTGCTCATAATTATACCGAGTGTCTACTGGGTGCTCTCTAGAAGGGCACCCAGCAATAATGTTCGCACATAACGCCGAGACAATCGAAGTGGTTGAATCAAGTGAACCGGTTGAAAGTAACAAAACGCAAGCAGATAAAAGAAAACACCAATCAAGTTCTGAAAGCGAAAATGAAAAACCTCACAAATACTTCATACCGACAAAAAATCGATACGAATGCCTGACCGATAAAAACGATATGGAAATCATCGAAAATAACACAAAAAGTCAACCTCCATCGAAAAAAGTTCCACCTATATTTGTCCATCAAACTAATAATTACCAAGCACTACTAGCGGACTTAAAAAAACTGCTTAATGGTCACTTCACTTTGCAACAGCAACGAAACAACATCTTTAAAATCAACATTTCTGAAATAAGTGATTACAGAACGCTCACAAAATTCTTTGACAACACGAGCATACAGTACCACTCCTTTTGTCCGCCAGAGGACAAACACTACTCCGTAGTAATCAGAAATGTACCATACTCCTTAAGTGAAGAAGAAATATTAACCGAACTGAAAAAATCATTTCCGGTGCTCAAGGTGACAAGACTATTGAATCGTAACAAATACCCCACACCACTATGTGCCGTACAACTAGAAAAAAAATAATGAGAAATCAAAAAATATTTTTAATCTACAAACACTTTTTCAAGCAATAGTCATAGTGGAACCTCGGCGATCATCGAAAGATATACCACAGTGCACCCGATGCCAAAGATACGGACATACTAAAAACTTCTGCAAGCTAGACGAAAGATGCGTCAAATGCAAAGGAACTCACCACTATTCAAAATGCACTAAAACACCAGATGCAGATCCCGAGTGTGTTAATTGTGGACAAAAACATCCAGCAAACTACAAAGGTTGCCAATATTACCAAAACTTAAAACAAAGAATCAATGCTAATCACAAACGTAAAAACGAACATATAACTGCTACTCAATACAACCAAAGATCTGACACACAAAAAACACAACATATACCAACGCGCGAAAGACAGACATATGCCAGCGTAACTAAAAATAACCACCAATCCTACTCCCCTACTTCATCCCCAACTCACACAACAAACACCTTAGCCGATATAATCACAAATGTCATCAATATCTTCATAGACCTAATTAAACCACACCTTGAAATACTAAAACCACTCATCTCAGCATTGTTCACAAATGGCCCATAACACTCCTCTAATCAATAATATAAAAATCCTTCAGTGGAATGCCGATGGGATTAAAACAAAGCGAACATCACTGTTACATACCCTACAAACCGAAAATATTGACATCGCCTGCATATCAGAAACACATTTAATCGACACGGAACAATTCCGCCTACCTGGATATATAGTGCATAGATTTGACCGCACAAGTCTGATTGCTTCGGGTGGTGTAGCTATCGCTATTAAACGAAAAATAACACATCATATTCGTAATATGCCGACCTTATCAAGTTTAGAAGTAATCGGAATAAGAATAACACTTACGAATCACACAAAAATAAACATCATATCTGGATACAAAAGCCCGAACAAGATCTTACACGAAAGCGACATTACCGCCATATTCTGCGACGACTCACCAACGTTGCTAATCGGAGATCTCAACTGCAAATCCCATCGTTGGGGTTGTAGAAAAGAGAATCCAAACGGACAGAGGCTCGAAGACATCACCGACAGACATCTAATACAAATAGCTGCTCCTACTGAACCAACGCATATACCGTACAACCCTCAACATGATGCAGATATCCTAGACATCGTACTACTGAGAAATTTCCCACACTCCTTCACGCAAGAAGTATATCAAGACCTAAGCTCAGATCACCTAGCAGTCATACTCAGCTTTAATGTAAAACCAACGTTAACAGTGCATAAAACCAAAATAAAATTGGGAAGAATCAACTGGGTGAGATATGAAAAAACCATCGATGAAACATTACGACCAACAACCAATGTATATTCATCATCAGCAATAAACGACGCAATTGAACACTTTACGAAAGTTATAACAGATGCAGCAAATTCTTCTATGTACTCTGAAAAAAAACATAGTTACCATTTAAATCTACCGAACTCCATTCTTGCGCTAATTAAGGAAAAAAACCGTACAAGAAGATTATGGCAAACATTAAAAACCCCAGATCTCAAAAGGCAACTAAACCAGCTAACACATAGAACGCACTATGAAATGGAAAATTACCGGAACTCTATGTACCAAGAATATATAGAAGAAATATCAACTCATAATAGCCAGCAAATATGGAAGGTAACGCGTCAAATAACCAAAGAATATCCAACCATACGAACAATCAAACATCAAGGTAAAGACTACGAGGACAACAAAGCAAAGGCCGAAATATTCGGAAATTACCTCGAAGACGTATTTAGTCAATCTACGACCGCCAAACTAACCCTAGATAAACACTTACCAGTAGCAGACGACTGCATACAATCAGTAACACCAACAGAACTTAAACAACTAATAATGACTCTCCCAAACAACAAGGCACCAGGAGAGGATGGTATCACAAATAAACTACTAAAATCCCTGTCAAAGAAAGCAACATCGTTTCTGACGTCTATTTTTAATGGCTGCCTCACAACTGGTTACTTTCCAGACAAATGGAAGCACGCGCTGGTAACTGTCTTTCCCAAACTTGGGAAAGATAAAAGCTCTATTTCGTCATATAGACCAATCAGCTTGCTTAGCAACATCTCCAAGCTATTAGAAAAAACCATATTAAGGAGACTAAAAAATACATTAGAAAACAAAAAAATTATTCCTTCCTATCAAATGGGCTTTAGAGAAAATCATTCAACAGTACACCAATTGTTACGAATGATAAACATAATAGAAAACGGATATGAAGAAAAACTATACACTGCTGTAGCATTCATAGATATAGCACAGGCTTTTGACAAAGTTTGGCATGACGGTCTACTGTATAAACTCAAAAAAGTTGGTATACCAAACTACTTATTCAATACCATTACCTCATTTCTAAATAAAAGATCATTTTCGGTAACTGTTAATGGCGAAATATCCGAATCGAAGAACATTACCGCCGGTGTACCTCAAGGAAGCATACTGGCTCCAATACTCTTTAATGTGTACATCAGTGACATACCATACATCCAAAACTGTGAAATAGGAATGTTTGCGGACGACACAGCCTTAATCTGCCAAAATTGTAATTTATCAAATGTCATCGACACCCTACAACAATCCGTAAATACATTAAGCAGTTATTTTGAAAAATGGCATATTAAAATAAATCCTAATAAAAGCCAAACGAAGATATTCACGCTTCGTCGCGAGAAACCAGCAAAAACTATAAATATCAACGGGATAAATATACAGTGGAATACAACCGAAGTGAAATATTTAGGAGTGCACCTTAATCAGCAGCTTAACTGGAAAGCACACATTAACGCAAAACTCAAACAAGCCAACATCCAACTGATAAAGCTATACCCGTTAATAAATAAAAAATCAAAAATTAACAAAAAATCCGCGGTAATGTTATACAAATCACTATTAAGACCGATTATAACATACGCATGCCCAATCTGGCACAATATTCCAAAAAATTTATTAACAAAAATTCAATCTTTTCAAAACAAAGTACTAAGAACAATAGCTAAAGCACCCTGGTATGTACGTAATACACAAATTCATAAGGAACTCGAAATGGAAACTATCGATATCCACATAAAAAAGTTATCCAAGAACTTCTACGAAAAATTAACAACTTGCCCAGCAACAGAAGTGTATAACTTAAACCAAATCAACAGAACTCGAAGATTGAAAAGACGAATACCACAACTTTTATAATAAACACTCTGTATATATACATATTACCTTTAAAATAATATTATTAACTTTGACTATTATTCTGCATTATGCAACTAACTAATTAGACAATTATATCAACGTTTTTGTTAACATATTTTTCATATCAGCCGAATGTTATGTACCTACATGAACACTGCCATGTATAACAATTGTATGTTGATCTGGTAAAAAATAATAAAATATATATAAAAAAAAAAAGTTCTGTAATTTTTGAACAAGTCTTAATTTTTAACTGTTTTGTGAGCATTCGTTCTTGAAAACTGTTTCAAATAATAGTTTCGTATTTTCTAAATATTTTAAACATATTTCTACTTTGCGCTCTAATTTTTCTTTCATATATAATCATCCTTTGCATTTTCTATATTCATATAATGGAGGGAACCTATTCTAATTTTTGATAAAAATGAGTATAGGTACCGCATTTTGCAGAAATATATGCAAATTTGTTTTGCAGTAATTGTTTCACCGATACGACCGATACGGTTTACCATTCTAAACAGAATTAACTATATTATGGTAAATTCACCAAATCAACTACAACTTAGCTACAGTTTAATGCCCATATTTTGCTTGGAATCGCTGTGGTGAATTAATTGTTTTCTCTAACCGAACACTTTAGTTTACCAAGGCTTAGCTCGGTACAAAAGAACAAATAAGGCGTATGGTCAAATTAATTATCTTTTACGTGGGCACAGAAAAGACAATAAACATCAATAAACCTAAAAAAATGTCCGCTTCAACTATATTCGATCAAAGACCGGACCCCGCATTTCTGCGGACAAAATTCAGCTTGTTAACATTAATATATTCGTTTTCAACATAATTATGAAATTTAAAATATAATATTAACTGGCAAAAAAGATATTAATTTTATTGATACGTTTCTATGGATATCATTTACAATTGTAAAAAAGTTAGAATTTGTAAGAATTATTTATGCAACACCTAAAATTGTAAGTAGTGCATTACAAGCACCTGTAATTGTAAAATTGTAAAATTGTAACTTGTACTTTTATGAAATAGGCCCGTCATCATAGCCAGTATTTCGGCATAATATAGCAGTAAGTGGCGGTATTCACGTGCTTCATTTTGGTTAGCTAACGTAAAATATTACTTTCATATTTGGTTTTTCGAGTTTATTATCGATTAATCTAAAATTTTAGTTTTGCATATAGTTTCAAAATGTACTTAGTTTTAATATTCTTTAAAAATTTCACGTTTACCAACATGATTTTATGAAAATTTTCTTAAATGTAAAAAATTATGTTACGGGGTTTGTTGTAACAATATGCTGGGGCAAATTGTAACATGTTATTTGTTACTCCGATGGCGACTGAATTCAGTCATTATAATATAACGTCTTTTTTTCGAAAGCTGATTATTTTTTTAGATAATTATATAGTTTTATAAGTAAATGAATGTGATTCAAAGTGTCAAGTTGATTATAAATATAGCCTATCTAACTAAAAAATGTTATTGTTGATTTTTTTGTAGAATAAGTTTTCAGTTTCATTGTTGATAAATATTAATAATGTAAAATTTTATGTTAGTTTGGAAAATGGCAAATTAAAGTTCAAATACCTATCAAAAATAACTTTACTTTTACTGTTACTATCTACCCCATGGCTGTTACATCTAGCACCAAACATGGGGCAAGTTGTACCAACGCATTTTTTTAAGAAAATGGCTGGCGTGAAGCGCATATTAATAATTTTGATCTTATTTCTTTTGGATATGATAGAGGGATAGTTAAACTAACGACAAATACCTTTTTAATGCTAAAAAGGCTAACAGATATTTAATTAGATCAGTTTTTTCTGAAAATTGTTACAACAAGCCCCCCTCACCCCTAAATAAAAACTTTCAAGCACTTCTACTGTAAAATTATAAAAATATTACATAAAACTTTCATTCACCCATGTCTTCAAATTAATTCGTTACTCTTTCCCAAACGATTTCAACGGATTATTATACTGACATCAAATTTTTCATTCAAAAGTATTGCTGTTAGTGCCAATTTTCAGCAGTTAATGGCAAACAACGCTCAAAAAAGGAAAAATCAAACAGCTCTGTAAAGTTTTCTATAAAAAGAACACAACCAAATAAGATTATGATAACAAAATTGTTAAGAAACATAAAGTGCTGACAAGAGACCGTCATACTATCATCGTATGTAAAATAGCATTTTTCTGTTTAAAACGTCACAACATTCACCACTAATGTCACATCGGTAAAGTAGTTTACAGAATACGACACGACGTTTGTAAACTTTGGGTATAGGTACACAATATATGTAGAGGTACATAAAAAGTAACAAAATTTAAAAATAAAGTAACCTCACTTTAAGAGGCTGTCTATCACATATAATGTAACAAGACGTTTAAACATCCAATATGATATTTTTCAGAATCAACTAAATGTAAAAAGCTTTTAACTTAAAATTTATTTTTATATTACATAAAAATATAATATACATATGATGTAGTATATATTTATATATTGGTGACTATATAGGTATATATACATATTTTTATGATAAATAAAAAAAGTGCCGTTTAGAAAATATTCTTCCCCTATACGTTAGAGACGATAATTCCGAATTAAAATAATTCAGTAAAAATAGTGATCAGTTAACCTTTTAAAAGACATAACATTTTATTTTTGATTTTTAAGAAAAACTTAATTTAATTAAATTAACGTCAGTCTATGGAACTAGGAAAAAATACTAAAAAAAATTGTAATTACTTGTAATAAGGCTCTAAGGGGGTGTCAATTATAGTGCCACTAACGTTTAAGAAAACAATTGTGTGTGCATGCATGGTGGTAAATATATTGAATTAATGAACTTTGTAGATGATTTCTACCAACTTAAAATTAAATAAAATCGATTTATTATTAAAATGTTGTATTGTATTATAATTTGTATAGAAATAATACAAATGCCGGTGGTAAATATATTTGCCACTTTTATTGGTTTTCGTCGTAATGCACGCGACATGTTCTAACTTGAATGAAAGTGTTATGAATATTTGTCACTGTTAACATACGTAATCAAATAAGTCCATAAAGATTAATTTAAATCGAAATTAAGAAAGAAAATGATCTTTATTTGTAGTGGCATTAATATTTGCCACTATCCTATAAAGGGTTAAACCACTTAAGGGGAAAAATACCTTTCGAATTTTATTTATTATATATATTAGGAACTTACAGTCTTACAGCATTTTTTTTCGATATATATATATATATATATATATATATATATATATATATATATATATATATATATATATATATATATATATATATAAATGGCGGCTGCAAAAGTCTTTTGTTGAAGCGTGTCATTTCACAAGTTCTCAAATGGTGGCTAGTCTAGCAGCCGTAATTATTATCTGAAAAAACTTACAAATTTGTTTGTGTATGAGTTTTTAAAAAGAATTTAAATTTTCATGAAATTTTCATCTATTTTTGCATTAAGGTACCATCACAGTATGACTGGCCGAAAGATTTTTGCAATTTTTTTCGGATAGATAGGATGGGGGAATGAGGATGAATTTTTTTTTACGATTAATACCCCTATTTAACAATACAAAAATATTTTTTTATTCATTTTTCTTTATCTTTTATAATTATTATAATTTTCTGAATAAAGTGTCTTTAAAAAAGGGCGACTTATTGGTGCCCACGATTGCGGCCGCAGTTTTCATTAGAAAAAAAATCAAATAGGTTACCAATCTGTAGGTAAGCCGCTACGTTCCTATGGAGGTTTTTTCTTTTCTTGTGAAATTTGAAAAAATGGCGACGGCTTGAATAAAAAGTACAAAATTTAGGCCTCTTTTAACAGTTTGCCATGTGAAAAAATGGAAGGATGTCAAAAGAAGAAAAGTTTCCATAGATACATAGAGAATAGAATACAGGATATTCTGTCAAAATTTCAAACTTATAGAATGGAAACTTTTCCTCTGAGAGTGGGTACCGTTTTTAAAAAGGGCATTTCGAGACATATGCGTTTCAATTTTGTCTCAAAATTGTTTCAAATTATTGTTCCAACAAAAACGTGATACTGTGGTGATAACATGGTGATAACAACTGATCTTATACGTTCATTGATTGTGGAAAGACTGAATGTCAAGTGGTATAACATACCGCCAGAAGGCACCAATCGATCCACACAGTTTTCGTATTTAGATTGAATCCATTGATCCGTACGTGGTCGTAGCGACCGTAATAATTCGAATTTCAATTTGAAATTTTGAGAGAACATGCATAACTATATTTATACCTATTTTAAGGTAAGATTATTTTTTTCAAAATTCTACACTGTGATGGTACCTTAAAGAAAGTCTTATTGTTGGGATATTGATATGAAAGGTTGGATTCACATAATTATAAAGTAATAAATGTAAAGTATATTTGGTAGAAATTTCGAAAAAATTGGAGGAGTAGTTTTTGAGAGAGTGTCCCCGTCAATTTTAAAAATGCTGTTTCAAGAAAAACTCTTTTTAGAGTCTTGAGATCTTTTATTAATATTGTATGAATCAAAAAAAAATTAATTTCTTTTTCGTTCTAAAGGTATCTCTTCTCTTAAGTGTCCGCGCATTAGTGATAATTCTCTTGCAAATAAAGTGTAAGTTTTAAAACTGTCACAGTGAAATATAACAGATTGGATTATACTGCAATGTTTGATAGATTTTTAATTTATGGTTTTGCAAAAAGATCATACCTATTACTTGTACGTCAACTGACAGCATTTTAAAATGGGATTAAAAGAGTAAAAAAAAATGTTGTGTTCAGTAAAAATCTGTATAATATCCAACTAGTATACAGGAAAGCTTAATGTCTTCCGATAAAACTCGATATGTTTCGACTAATTAGTAGCCAATTCAGGGAAATCAAAAAAAAATTCGAGCTGAATAACTACAACCAGATGTTATTTCGTAAATGTTGAATAAAATAAAATTAAAATTCAATATTTCGATATTTTAATTTTGATTACTTGTTTTGTTAAATGATTTAAATTTTAAAAGCCCGGTTCTCTAGTTTTGACCGAACGTGTACCTGTACGAAATACACTAAGAAATTTATATAAAAATAAAGTGAAATAAAACAGATACGATAGAACGAGATAGCACGTAAAAACGTGATGGTCGGTCTTCAATAATAACTCACTCCTTCGCACGGGCCATCTCGAATGGTCATATTTACTTATTTTCCATCTTCGTTTACCGAAAAAATTTCTTCCGGTAGATTTCATTTTCATTTTACAATTATTATCTAAATATCATATTTCGGACGAGAATCAGAAAAGGGCACAAGTGACGCAAACAAGCATCCGGCTACGTTTCACTCCACCCCGCTCCGCGCTCCGTCCCACGGTTATTTACTTTTAACATTTTACCGTTGATTTTTGTTTACCAACCAGAAATTTACAAAAAGGGAGTAGGAAATTTTTCACGTACAAAATATCAATCAAGGAATACGAAATAAAAAATTATTAAAAAAAAATTCTTAACAAAGATTCGACCAAGTAAAAGGAGGAATGGTTGTTTGATAATTTTATACGTTTTTAATTAGAGATTTTTTGGAAATCGTAAATTTTTAAACCAGAAAATGCTCTTTTTCACAAGGATAAAATTGTTATTTACATATTTAATTCTTCTTTATTTTCTATATTTCCTTTTTCCAAGTTTTGAGCTTTATTTGACTATGATGGTATTTGTTTAAAAATATACTAATTAAATATATTTACAACACGCTATGATCTGTCCTGAATTCGAAATATCTACTTATTAAAAAGTAAGAAGTACTATAGCTAATATCCGGAATAAGTTAAAAAATGTTTATACATGCTCTGCTCCCATGAATTAACAACTGATAATTACGATTGTAATATTGACCCTACAGAAAATGTAATTAGACTGTAATTTCAAAAAAAAAATTTATTTAAAATGTAACTCAATTTCATCAATATTGTAATTTCTGTTTTCCGTTATAATTTACACTATTTACACTTTTCAAAATTCCAGCAACATTCAAAAAAATCTTTCTGGAGAGTAATTTGGAGGTTTTTTTTTCTTCTTAAATCTTAAAATAAAACTATCACGATAGATCGTTAATACCTAAATGCGAGCAACTTTGTTAATTTTACAACGAACACGTCTTGTAGAACAAACTTCTCGCTATCTTGTAATCAAAATTCAAGATGACAACTACAAAATGAAATATACAGAAAATAATAAAGGAGCGACAAAAATATACCGCACATTCATTTAAAGTTCAATCGAAATATAAATGCTAAAAAAAGAAATGAACTTGTAGGTAACTTTGTAAAAGTTAATTTTATTCTATCCAAAGACGTAAGAAAAACGTACGAGTATATATGCTGTAAAATCAAAAATTTAAATATAGCCATTTAAAGACAATATTGATTTATTTAATGAAATCAGAATTTGTCGTTAAGTTTTACGATTCAGAGTCACAATTTTACAAATATGTATAAAATATTTATTTAAAAATATTTCATTGAAATGTATCCAGATTTTGTTACTATTCTAAAAACTTTACCAATTAACTTTACCAATAACTATTAACACTGGTATACAAGGAAATAGTATTTTACAATATAAGTTCGGTAAGTTGCTTTTACTGATCGAGAAAACGTTGCGAAAACGAGACCCGCAGGGTCGAGTTTCTGCAATTTCCGGGATCAGTAAAGGCACTTAACGCATTGTGTATTGTATAAAATTTTTTGCACGACCGATTTAAAAAAATTAAAAAATAAAAATACAGTAAATAAAAAATAAAATTCGGATAATATAGGTGAAATTTATATTTCTATGTTATCACATAGAATGCCTCTTCTTAAATATTATAAATTTTTGTAGCAACTATACGAATCTTTGTAGTGACAATTGACAACTATATTTGTAAATAAAAAATTAAATGTCAATATTTAATTAGCGTGAATATTTTTTTTGAATTTTCTATTAAAAAAATTGGGGAAAATAGTTTGTTAAATTATAATATTAGTGGGAATAATGAAATTGATGAAGAATTTTAATTTTGGTTGCAAATTTGTTCTTGTAAAATGAAAGGAAGATTATGAAAATCACAGAAAATTTTAATGACTGAGCAACCTTTTGAAATGTCAATAAAATATGAAGACTAATGGCAACAATAATAATAATAATGTGCAAACTAGTGAAAATTTTCATATTAATCGATTAATTTTATTAACTGTTGACGTTGTACTTTTAATTTCAATATAAATAAATAATTACAATCATTTTTGGGCTAATTTCACTTACCGCACTCCTATTCACTTACCAGGCACCTATTTTAATTACCGCATTGTTATTTTTTCGTTTCCATGTATATAAACACGTTCGGAAAATGTAACTTACCAGCATTGTCAACAGTATCGGCAAGTTACATTTCCCGAACGTTTGTTTATATCCATGGAAACCAAAAAATAACAATGCGGTAAGTGAAATAGATACGTGGTAAGTGAATAGGAGTGTGGTAAGTGAAATTAGCTCAAAAATGATGATAATTGTTTATTTATATTGAAATTAAAAGTACAATTTGCGAAATTAGGAAAATTAATCGATTAATATGAAAATTTTCACTAGTTTGCACATTATTATTATTATTATTGCCATTAGTCTTCATATTTTATTGATATTTCAAAAGGTTGGTTCAATCATTAAAATTTTCTGTGTGTTTTCATAATCTTCCTTTCATTTTAAAATTTCAGTATAAAGCAGCCAATATTAAAAATGCTTCATCAGTTTCATTATTCTCACTAATATTATAGTTGAACAAACTATTTTCCTCAATTTTTTAAATAGAAAATTCAAAAAAATATTCACGTCAATTAAATGTTGACATTAATTTTTTATTTACAAATATAGTTGTCAATTGTCACTACAAAGATTCGTATTATAAGTTGCTATAAATATTTATAATATTTATTCATGGCATTCTATGTGATAACATAGAAATATCGATCAAACTGCTGTATCAATTTTTATCAATAGAAACGTATCTATCGTACGATCATCACAGCGGTTCTCTATAAATAAACAAAAGTAGTAAGGTTACGACGATTCTGTACCAAAAGTAGTAGGAGCACAGCATGCAGTTCTCTATCATAAGTGATAAAGTTTTGTTTCTATGCCAAAAGTAGTAAGATTACAACGATTCTAAACCAAAAGTAGTAAGATCACAATAATTTTTATACCCCGCTGTTACTATGGTGGAAGACTAGAAAACAATTCTATCTATTTCAATTAAATAATTAAATCTGTATTTATAAATACAAAATATCTATATATACAAAAACAGTATTCCAATCAATGCTTACAACTTTCAATAAGTATCTAATAATTACTATTGTACTCAACTTACATAAAACACCCGTTACATTAATTTCCATGTATACATATAATTAGAGATGGAATACAAAACATGATAACAAGTAAACGGAACTCCTCATGAAGTTGTTTAACTTGTTAAATAGAACATCAAACTTGGATACCTATGTGTAGCTACTATTGAAAAGACATGTTCTTCACAAATATAATCGACCAACCTTACATATACTATGTACGAGTACATCGCTACACCGCTCTGCAACTGTTTGTTAATACAAGTAGTTGTAATAATTTTGCATGTTTTGCCGTAGATAAGTTAATTATATTAAAAGTAATATTATCTTCTATTAATATTAGACACGTACATAAGATTATCAACGATATTATAATATTATTATATATTTGTATGTACACAGTCGGTAGTCGGTACCTATACCATTACGTAAATATAAATCTATGCTAGATTGTGTATGTATAAAATATATGTACATAAAACATATGAGAAAATTATTTGGGAATAAATTTCTATTTCAAATTCATACACGGAGAGAAAATTCATATAAAAATTACTGTACTCATACTACAATCGTGCTTGCTTCATTTTATTTTATGTAATTTGCATAATCTCTTCATTTGAAACTTCATTCGTGAACTGTTGCGCTGCCTTCGGCCAGAATCAGCATTTCTCGGACAGTGTTTTTCCCTTCCAATTAAGTACTAATTGTCAGTTCCAAAGTTTACTTTTACTATGACTTATTGGTAATTTCGCAACAATAATAATATACATAACCCGCTAATTTTAAGTCACTTAGATAAAAAATAGCGTAATAATGCTTAGTAATTATGCACCTATAAATTAATAACAGGTACTTGAATAATTTGATATTTTTTCATAAAATCTTTGGATGTCAAAGAGACTATAATACACCTAGTAAGATATCGATATTAAAGACTGGTTTAAATAATTATCTGAAAGATTTCTTTCTGTGTGAATTACATACTAAGTATGTATTCTTCATATACAGAATCTTTTTTTTAAATAACTATTACTCAACACACATGCATCTGTAAAGATTCACTGAAACTAAAATAAATTAGTAAGAAATTAGTTTAACAGAAAGATTTTTCGCGATTGTGTAAAGCCTCTAAATTATTTACAAAAAAAAAAAAATAATAATAATTATTTTTAAAGTACGAAGAAACCTTTTTAAAAATTTCCAAAAAATATTTATTGTAATAGAGTATTCAAAGATTCTATTTTTCGTCATCGTGTAGAGTCACTAAAGCCTTTAAAAAATTTATATATTCTTATATATATATATATATATATATATATATATATATATATATATATATATATATATATATATATATATTTTCTCGCTGTTCTAATCATTTTGCCTTCCAAATTTTTCCTCAAATGCAATACCAGCAATGTTATTCGACTATCCACGAAAAATGTAAAAGATCATTATTTCTCTTTCTTGAAAAAAATTTCACTTGAGCCTTGCCAATTTGAAATTTATATTCCACAAATAAAACTTCCTCAAGCACCATAATATATCTATCTACCCGTCTGCAAATTTACAAATATTATATTAAAAATCGTTCGATATTTACCGAAATCAAATTGATTAAAAATTATAAAAATTGCAAGGTAAACAATATTTTCGAGGAGAAAAACTTGTTGGAAAAATTGAATGTAATGTTGTAAGCGAACCAATTTTACACGTGATTATTTATCTTTGTTCAACACACACACACACATACCCTACGTATACATTTACAACATAATTCACCGACTACATAGAGCCAAATAGGAAATGTGTCAAAAAAAGATGAGGAAAACTCAGTTCGTGTCAACACGAACATTTCCATCATCATTGGAAATAAATAGAAGAAAAATCGCTGACACAGACACAAACATTATTTTTATGTGTACTTAGAAAACGTTTCGACATAACGAACAAACTCGACTATACAGTGTATAATGCATATGTACCTATACATACCACCATACATACATATGACGAGATCAATGGATGTACACCAGGCGTTCCGTTTACAAAAAGATAACATAATGTAACAGATACGTTGAGCAAAGATTTAATATACTTATATATGTTTTTGTTATTTGCTTGCAGCATACTAAAATATTATACCTACTTCTTTGTATGAATTCATATAGTTCTTTCAAAGCATATCTGTAGAGTCAATATTCAAAACATGTTTTGTCACAGTCACCAAAATGTTGAAAAATCACCAAAAAGTATTCAACGTAAGTGTTTGCAATGTTCAGATTGTGTTATTCTTATAGACTACTACAGCTTTTTTTCCGCGGTATAAAAAAATCATACAAAAAAAATATATATCCAAAAACTTCATAAATAGCTATAAAAAGTATCGTTCGATCCAGATTCTAAAAAAAAAAACTTATGCGGTGGATCGAGACCGCATAAAAAAAGTTTCATCGAAAATACATAACTCAGAACGCTCAAAACCTCACGATTTGCTTAGAAATTGCTTTTCTAAACAAGATAAAGTATTAATTTACACATGAGAACGTTTTACTTCATTTTTATAATTATATGAAAATTGTGAAAAATACATTTGTAAAAAAACTTAATGATGCAATAACTTATATTCTTATGGAATGTACTGATTAAATATTTAAAAACTATTAAAAATTAAATTTTTCAAAGAAAGTTATTACAGTTAATGTTTAATTTTCTTACTTTCTCTTACTTTTGATTTACATTACCTATGTACTTTAATAGAAATTTATTCAAAAACCCCATAAAAATGGTTTGTACATGATTTAAAATACTATTACATTTTTCTTTTAAGAAGAAAAACGCTCAAAACACTGATGAATTAGACAAAACACTTTTTGACTCATTTTTTAAACAAACAATGCTTCTAACCATCACTAACTACTAACACTAATATAATAAAATATCAAACGTAAAGGTTACTTTCATATACAACACTACTTAACACGTCATTTCCACGTACATAACCGCACAACTCACGCAGTCACATGTGTTGGTCACATGACGCAGTGAACCAATCAGAACGTGTTGCTGGTTAATTCCCATTGGTCGTTGAACAAAACATTGTCTGAATTAAACATAGTAATGAAGAAAGCGCGGTTTGAATAAATTCATCATTTTCGTTCGTAATTTTAATGGGATAAAAAAAGATTTTACGGCCTTTAAATTGTCTAGTCAGATAAAAATCAGTGATAAGAATCATAGGATGTACTTAACCCGATTTTGAATTTTTTGACAAAATACTTTTTGAATATTCACTCCACATTTTTAATGTAGCTATAAAAAATTAATGCGTCCAATTCTGTGCAACTTGCAATCGGTTAGTTCCGAGTGAGTTATTTGTAGGAAAGGAAAAATAAATTGTCAAAGAGAAACACCTATAGAGTTGGCAAAAAAAGTTTTCTTTGAGTTAGCGTTCTCATTTATTTCTAAAGGTTTTTCACACCAAAACCTTTCTTTTCAAAATTTGGTTTATATTAAAGTAATTGATAATAATATAAAAAGTCCAAGTGTTAATTTCCAACTCTCTTTGATTTGTAGTTTTAATATTGTCATTTCTGAATAAAAGTGACTTAACGACCATGCTGTTAAATTGCAGAAACCGGCAAAAAATCGCCATCATGGAATGGCCATCCTTATATAAAAACACGAAAAACGCAATATACATGGTTAATGTAATATTCTCATTTTCTAAGCAATTTCAAACTTTCCACTGTCGTTAAAAACACAATAAGTGTAAAAATAAATTGTAATTTCCTTCTGCATCTTTGTTCTTTTCTTTTTTCATTTTGCAAAAAAAAAGGAATATACAAAAAGAAGAGATTTCTAATAATAACAGTTTGTTTGCGATCTTTATCAAAGTGTGGAAGCGGAACTATCATATAAACAGAATCAGATTGAAAATAATGATAATGAAAAAGAAAAAAAATTTACTCAAAAAGAGTGAAAATAATAAATTCTTCGTAACAAACAACACCACTAACAGAAAATTATTAATAAACGTTTTAGATAGATACATAATGTACACCAATGGCCATGAAAATCAGCACCTCAAGAAAAGCTTAATACAACACCATTGTTTATTAATAATTCATATACAATAAAATAGGCAGTCACAAGAAATCAGATGAAAAATTATATTGTCAAAACTAAAGAAGCTAAACGATCTCTAAGATTACGAAGTATAAAATTTAGAATTTTATTCTTAGTTAGGAAGCGCTTTTCTGTTTGTCTCTAGGGAAAATTTTCACTTATCTACTTCTTATGATTTAAATATTTTGGTGCCTACTTTTTTGGCATTTGAATGATTTTTTACGTCTTAATGAGTATTAAATCGTATTAATGATGAAAACGTTAGGTAAACCATTAAAAGTAGATGTACTAGAGCTGAATCGTCAATAATCTAAATACTGATCTGGAACTCCATAAGACGGAGTATGTACTGTTGGTTTTTAATTTGGAAAATAGTTCATTCGTGTCCAATACAGTTTATTAAAACGTGGACATTTGGTCCGAAGATGGTTTAAAATTTCTTTAAGTATCTGGGAAATTATCAAATACTGTAACTAATTGTACACTGAATGCGAAAGTTGAAACATGAGTAGGGTTTCATTTTTCAATCCCCATGCCTAATTATATATCAAAATACACGCGAAACAAATCTACAAAGTTTCAAAATTTTTTGTATTTTCAGGGCCAGAAAGCTTTCTTTTCAAGACTGAACTGCATTTTAGTGACATTCTTACTTTAATCTACCAATCTTTAGCCAAAATTAAATACTCAAGATTTAAAGATCTTTGAAAAATTTCGTCGATTCATATTGTAATTTCGGTAAAATCTATGATTGCTCAGTATATGCTCGATAGTGTACCAACCATTCTTATCTATGTTTCTTGAGAGTATTTTGTTCATTTTTCCATTTTTTTATTTGATCGACATATAATTTGTTTTGACCTACAAAACTGGAATGAATCAGAAAGATCGACAACTTAACGATGGTGACAAAACAGAACAACAAATACGGGCGTTCGTTACGTTATTATTTTATCATAGAATCATTCCGCGTTGAGGCGCGGGGCAGAGTGGTGAGGCGTCTACATACACAAGTTATAGTCCATATATATATACACTTAATAGAAAATAAAATTGGTATGCATTGAACAATAAAAGAAATAGTTCACAACAGCACCCGATTATAAGATGAGGTGACAATGGTGATGGCAAGAGAAAAAGATGGGATGAGAAAGCGTAACAATTGATTGCAAGCTTGAGCTACGAAATGAGAAAGACAGAAAGAATATATTCTTATTTATGTTTATTTTTTGAAAAATAATTTTAATCAATTGAATATTATTACGTTTCTTTTCTTGTGATAAAGATTATCGCAAATCGATTTTATTATGATTAAAAAATTATACGGTCTATACTGCTGAGGTAGTGGACATTTAATGTCCAACGTGGTACCGATAAATCACTGAAAATGTGACGTCGCACAGTGGGGCCAAATACCACTAAAGTTGGCAAAAATACAAAAAATTAAATTATAAACTCCAATTTATATGACCCCTTAAATCAATACCTAAAATATTCTAGCAACGGCCTCTGTAACTAACTTATGTAAGATAGCGCGGGGGGTGCAAATATATCGACTATTATTTGTTATTTCTATAAACTGATTGCTTTCTAAACCATATCATTGTATGCAAAGTAGTGATTTGCGGGACGGTCATTTAAGTTATAAAAAAAAAAAATAAAATAAAATCGGTTATAATGGGCGATGTTCTCCATGGTATATTATTTTTTTTTATGTATCTTGTTTGTTAAAATCAGTACTCGTATTGATACTGTTAAGCTTTAATGAAACATGGTTGAATTATCTAGAAAAACTCTGTAAAAATTAATTTCTCAAAGAATTTTAGTTACGTATCCAATCGAATCCAACGGATATATTTGTGGCATTTGATAAAGCAATTAGTCTATTTTGGTATTATGATTGCAGAGTTTGCACTAAACTGAACCTTTTTTCAAAATTTGCTGATTTTATTTTCATTTTGTTTGAGAAAAAATCATCAATAAAAAGCTTAGAAAGTTCATATAAGCTCTCAGTGATGCATAAAAATATCAGATAATTAAACAAAACACTCAAATTTATTAGATTTATGTAGGTATCGAATATTCCAGTTAAGTTAAGACTAAAATTAAGCGTATCATCGAAATTTGTTGTCAAAAATTCCATATTCCATTTAAAATTTATAAGTTGATATCACGTAGCTAGAAACCAGTAACCGAAAATGAAATCGAGTTGTATGAAAAAAGTCTCAACCTAGGGTTAAACAAGATCTGCAAATTCCAAATTCATCCGACGAATGGTTTTTGATATATCATTTGACTAACCGTTATGAGACACCCTGTATAGTGGGACACCCAGTATTTTATTAAGAAATATCAAGTAAAATATATTGCTATATAACTATTCTTTAGTCAATAAAAGGACTAAATATTTTTTGCCATCTTTTACCTACTTTGGCCCCACTCTGCGTCGGTTTGAGCCTGACGAGGGAAGGTTTCCAACTGTCGCCCGGCTTTTTTTAATAATTTCTGTTTCTTTCTATAGTTCTAAGTTAGTGTGTTTAATCATACAAATTTTAGATGGCCATACGCAATCTTTTAAAAGATCTTCTATAATGAACTGTAATTAGTAAAATACAAAAAACTTCTATACCTATGATTAGATTATGGTCCATACTTCATAGGCAATTTTAAATTTGCACAATTTTCTACTGATTCTGTAAAAACCGGTTCTTAATTTTCTTCATTAGACGAAATTGCTAGCTCCGAAACTAAATTTGATTTACCTTATTGATAAAATAATTAAAGTGGATCAAAGGTAATTTCAAAACAATCAATGATGTATAAGTGGTAAAAAATCTGCCTCAAATTAGAGTCAACGTTCACACTAATAAGTCCAAATCGACAAAACTCAGAAATTTTTTAGTTTTTATAAAAATTTGGTAACTAAAATTAATATTTAAATTCTATTGTTATTAAACTTTAGTGATTAAAAAATTATCAAACTGGATCAGCTGGGACGTGAACTCAGAATTTATTAATGATCAGTCAAACACTGCACCAGTTTAGAATCACTGGTCCATTCTGATAACGCATCAACTATATATTTTGCTCTCTTAAATGCGAAAAATCTATTGTAATTCACTTTTTTTTTAAAATCATAGATTTTCGAATGCAATTAATTACAAAGAAAATTTCATGTGAACATCCAGTTGCAGAGGTAAGCAGAGAGTAAACAAATATGGTAATCAAATTTTACAACTTGTATCAGAACTGGAATATATGAAAAGAGATTCTCTTTTCTTCTGTGCACTTCTATAATTTAATTTTTGAATTTTCCTTTCCTTTCCAAAGTTCATTACAGAATACCTTTTAACAGACTGCATATGGGCAACTAATATTTACATGGTAAAACATACTGACTTAGAATCATAAAACGGAACAAAAACTACTAAAAAAGATGGGGGAGAGTTGGAGACCTTTCCTTGTGAGAATTTAAGACAAACATATTTTTTTTAGATTCAACATTATCCAAATAAACAGGCAAACTGAACTAAAATATTAAATATGGAAAATTAATCAAAATTAGATAATCTAAATCTGAAAATGGAAAGTAAACTTTGGAGTAAAAACAAAATAAAGTAAACATCCCAAAAATAATTACTATACCATCCAAAAACTGTATTAATAAAATTTAATATTTACAATGTAATTTACAGGAATTATAATTTGTAATTAACTTAAAAATTAATTATGAAGATTATGTTTTCTAAAAACAGACGAAAAAAATGTTATTTTTAAAATTTACAGAAGGTTTATATTGTCCCAAAATAGTTTTTTTAATTACTTTCTAGTGAATAAATTTTAATTACGTATATAATATTTTACTGTTCCCTAAAAGAAAAATATAAATGTTCAATAGGAGAGTTAAAACATGCTGATACTATTTTTTTTTTTTTTTTTTATACAAAAAGGAACTCTGCAATACTCATTATGATTGACAACATTAGAATATTTTAAGCATTCTGAAATATTTTTTGGGGTTCAGTAGATTAAAAAGAAAAACGGAATCCTTATACATATAGATAATCAAACA
The DNA here is from genome assembly GCA_035578155.1 of Brachynemurus nebulosus. Lineage (NCBI taxonomy): Eukaryota > Metazoa > Arthropoda > Insecta > Neuroptera > Myrmeleontidae > Brachynemurus > Brachynemurus nebulosus. The sequence continues at coordinate 35,825,505 of JAPWDM010000008.1, read as the reverse complement.
GCTTGTTTGATAATAGTCATATTGAACTGAAACTGAAATACTATAAAGTAACGCTCAAATCTATCAAAAATAGAATTTTAGAATCGATCGAATTTTGCTGTTTTCACTTACTTAGTTTCACAATTTTGATCTTAAGAACTCAGAGTCTTAAACAAAATTTTGTGGACAAACAAAACACACTGTTTGACAGCCACTGGTTCTTTTATTATATACATAATATGTAATTGATACATGGCATATATCATTTTTGAAACTGATGACATAAATGTGAAAAGGGTTGATTGTTGGTTGAAAACGATCTATTTCAATTATTTGGAAGACGACAGCAGCTTGTTAAAATGGTCTTACTATACACCAGACGCTTCCCGTTCAACAGCACCGACTTTGTTTCAACATCATCAACGTGTAGGATTACAGTTACACTTCCTAATACATATTTCGATTCATAGTTACATATCTCACTCACTCGCCTGTCAAGTAGTAATCTATCCATCGCCATTGATTCTATAAGTTATTTAGTCTCGAGTCTTCTGGTATTTTATATTTATTACATATGATGAGCACGTGTCATAATATTTGTGCAGACACGTGTGTATTTTGGTAATATAAAAGTAATTGTTAATGGTTGTCGTTAAATATGGTTGTTACTTAATTTACTACGACGATACGTGTGCTGACTGTTGACTTTTTTTTGTATGGAGAATTTATGAAGCGGTGATCGAACGGTTGCCCGGAATAATGATTCGACGAATTGAGAAGGGATCGAAATTGAATTATGGAAGCGAAATAGGATAAGCAATATTAGATGGAAATAATTTTTTTTTTTTTAGTTAAACTGACACGAAAATTTTCTCGAGTTTTCGAATTTTCATTATTTAATTTCACTTGTAAAATTTGTTAGCTTGACAAAAAACTAACAAGTAATTTGATTTGGAGGAGACATCAAAATTACTTAAAAAACCACTACATGTAAGTAGCGTATATGTCTCAAAAGTAAGTTGTATGCTGTCTGTTTAAGTTTGGAATAACTAGAAATTGGAACCACAATACACCATGAGAGCTGAATCAAGTTTTAAAATATTAGAAAAGCGCGTGCGTTTTTAAAATCAAATTCCAACAAGACTGTTTTATATACATACACTAGCATTTACCCGCGGCTTCGCCCGCGTGGAAGTTGAAATTATGGCATCTAGTTAAAACATATAAAGTGTACTTTCATCATGTCGCTATTACGCGTTGAGTAGGTATCATTACTTTTTTCTTTGGAATTTTCCCACAGAAACACAATATTTCCCCGGGCAAAAAATAGCCTATAGCCATCTTTTAACAACATGCCAAGTTCAAATGAAATCAATGATTCTTTTTTATACTGTTTTAAATATATATTTTCCCACGGGAATAAGACTTTCCACGGGAGTTAGATATTTTCCCGGGATAGAAAGTAGTCTGTGTCCTTTCTCATCGTCTCTGTAAACAATATGCGAAGTTTGAAATCAATCATGCTTTTTTTTTTATAGTCAGTTGTTATTTCATTGTTTCGATTTAAATACATTTTCCCTCGGGAATGAGATATTTCATCGGGATAAAAAATAACCAATGTTTATCGCTGTATATCGTCATATTTGTCTATCATCATTTTTTGTTTCATTTAAAATATATTTTTCCATAGAAATGAAATTTCCCACGGGAAATTTCCCGGGGTATAAAGTAGTTTGTGTCCCTTCTCATCCCTTCTGTTAGCAATATGCAAAGTTTGAAATCATTTATCGGTTTTTTAATAGTCAGCTGTTGTAATTTAAGGCATTTTTCCTCGTGAATGAGTTATTTTCCCGAAATAAAAAGTAGCCTATAACCGTCTCTGGCCTGCAAGCAACGTCTGTGCAAAGTTTCAAGTTGATTGGTTAAGCTGTTGAGGCGCGAAAGCCAGTCAAACATACAAACAAACAAACTCACTTTCGCATTTATAATATTAGTAAGGATAAGTGTTAATGTCTTAAGCGGCCCCTACACGCTCAATAATATTGTACAAAATCTGAGACTGCACAATATTATTGATCATCTGTAGGTTGTATTGAAAGGTTGTACAATATATTGTGTTGATCAAAAACTGTTTGAAATATATTGTGCAATGAGTAAATATTTTATATAATATATTGTGCAATTATTGCGCAATACCACATTATTTGTTTAAGTTTCGATTTGTTAAGTATTTTGTAAAAATGTCATATTTGATGGTTATTATTTGAACCAGATTGACTTATTAATTTGCAAGACTAATTATTATTATTTATTGCTTTACAACGGTTTTATCATTTAATATTTTGAATATTAGAATTAAACAACAATTGGATTAGGGTACAATTCCCACATTCAACTTATTGTACAATTTTTTTTTTTTAGAAATTATTGAACTGTATAGAGGGAAGTTCAATAAATCACACAAGTTGATTGCACAATATTATTGAGCGTGTAAGGGCCGCTTTAAATTACTAAAGCGAGAAACGATTTTTTTGTTGTTTAAAAATGAGTAAACGTGTTTTTGTGTATTATCGTTCTGAAAACACAGCCACAACAAAAAATTGAAAAATACCCAAAACTGAAATTCAAAATGTACCCAAGCCCGTATTGCCCATTAAGATCAACAATAATATTACGGTATTTTCAGGCTTCTGAAATGTATTCTTTCAACTTCCATTCATACAATCTCATCGTTTTCGAGTTATAACACTTTCATTAAAAACAGCTTTCACCCTCTAGCGACACAACTTTCAAGCACACTATACATATTCAATAGCTGTTCCCAGCATGTGCAGTGCGCCCAAAATTATTAAATATCTGATTTTGAGAACAACCATTGTTTCTTCAATATTTTGGACAAGAAGCTTCTGGCAAGCGAAAGGATCCCTCGAAACCCTCAAACGTAATAAATATGATGCATGGACTTGAAATATTCTTCAGATTTTTATCGGCTTATTAATACACTTTAATCTCAGAACGAAATAGATTTATCCATTTATAAAAGAACCTTGAAGGAATCCGTTCCGAGATTTTTCGCCCAGATACTGATTAATTTTATAATTTACTTAGCCTTTTTGGTTTTGATTTGATTCAATTAACTAGATAACGAATGATTCACCGTTGGAAACGAATTTTTCCAAGATAAACAATTTCTTTTTCTACTAATCTCCGAAATACAAACACAAAACTGTGTATACCTACCTAAGATTATGTTTGATTAAGCAATATAAATTATACGTATGCCATTATTTGCGCTGCCTGGCTGCGTAACGGTAAATTAATTACGTATATCAAATATCATAAATTTTATGCCGTACTTAAATAATGTTTGTTTTGCTATAAACAAAACTGTTATCAAAATAAGTATGGAATAACACTGTTGCGAGTTAGCATATACCTAAACGCCTTCAGCACCCTACATATGTATGTGTATGTAAGGCTATATATATATGTGTGTGTGTGTAAGTGTAATGTATGGCTCTAGTATGGTGAATACACACATTATTACAAATGAATAAAATTACAAATGTTTACATTAGGATTTACGAAAACGTGTCTAACTAACTTATTTCAGGATTATGGATTCAATCGTTATCAAATTGTACGCATTAAATTTTTTACGGGGTGTCTATAATAAACGTGTATAGATTACATTGCTGTTCTGTAAAAGCTTTCTTCTCTGGTATGGCTTTATAAATAATAATTATATTAGTAGTGGGTGATTTCATCCGGCAAAGCGGTTTTACACTATCTTGCTGCATTGTTGCATAAAGTTAATGAAGTGAATAAGACGTCATGTAATTATGACTGAAGAAAAGTAAGATAAAGAATTATTCCAATGTTGAAGCAGCAAGTTGAAAGTAAATGTAGCTGATAAGAAAAAATTATCTTTTTGTATAAAGATCGAAATTCATATTACACGGTAAGAATTTCGATAGAGGTTTGTATACAGTAGTTATCAACGGTTTGTATACGAACAAAAATTTTTTAGAGTTTTTGATACAACTTTAAGCAGTAAGCTATTCAGTGACTGCAACTCCGTTTCACAAGATCAGCTTCATTTCACACTATAGTAGGGTAAAGTTGCCTATTATGAGATACCTTTTTTTAAAGCCGTGTTTTTCTAAAAATATTCGACTTTAGCAACTAAAATCACCTCTAGTCTATAAAATATATATTCTAGTTTTACTGCCAGAAGTAAAAATCTGATAGTAGTTCAACTTTATTGTTGGCAAACGATTTTGTTAAAAGTGTCATTTTTGGTCATCGAAAAAAAGGTTTCTTACTATGAGATAGTAAAGGATCCTAATATGAGATATTGTCTTATATTAGGAAACTCTAAGAAAACAATTTATAAACAATACTTTTATTAATTAATATTAAATGTAAATAATAAGAGACTTCAGTTTTAATCGTTTATTTGTACGTCATGCTTACAATTACTTTATTGTATAAAAAATAAGTCTAATTTTTCGGAGAAAATTCGACTAATAAGTAATAATTCTGATTTTAAAAATTAAATCTATCGATTATCTTTCGATCATGTAAAGGTGTAAGGGAAATTTACATGTAATTAACTCTCTGCATAATTGAAATAATGTGTTCTCCAATTCAAAAGTTAATAATTTCCTAATATGATACACCTAGTTCCTAAAATGAGATACCTCATATTCGGAGTCGTTGAGTGTCTCAAATATTTAACATTACAAGATTTTAGGTCATGTTTATTTCTTAGGCAAAGTATTTACAGAAATACGTTATAAATCATTAATACAATATGTGCACTTTTCGTGAAAAAAAGTTGCAAATAATTATACGATAAACAAAGGAAATACATAACATAAAAACACAACATGTAATTTTATTTTAGCATTAGAAAACAAATTTTTGTTGGCACACAATGTCCATTCGGCGAAAATTTAGGGAAACTAGCAAAAAGTTTGATGTTTCGATTCTGCTTATCTGTGCGAGGGACATAATTGTAAATATCTGGTCATATAAACGTAATAACCTGCTATCATATTAGGCGACCGTCTCATAATAGGCAACTTTACCCTAATACTCTCGATACGCGCTTGGTTCAGCCTCACTTCCATAAAACTTTGTTATATTCACATTACAGTACCGTTTACTAATCGATCTCTATCCACACAATAGTGCCCCCCCCCCCCCGGGGCCGTAACTAGATCATCAAGGGCCCTAGGGCAGATAGTACATTCGGGGCCCCTACGCTGCCCCGGGTAAAACAAAAAATTCCGCCACCTGGCAAAAAAAAACTGCGTCATTTTTTTTTTTTTGTTTGCTCGTCAGTCGTTTGCCGTCCATAAAATGACACCCTCCGAGAAAATGCCCCGAGGCGATACCCCGGCTGCCCCAGCCTAGTTACGGCCCTGAGTCTGAGTGCCATTACCGACAGATACGCTCTCAGTTAACTCTTGGTTCAAAAACATCTTTTCTTGGTGTAACAAATCCGATTTTTCAGTTATACTATCAGTTATACACACTGTTTCTTCTGTGAGAATATTTTATTAAACCGAAAGCGTATCAAAAGTGGCACTATACTCTAGAACGAGCCAAAAGTTAATTCGTCGAATAAAATTATCCAGTAGCCTTGATAGTTAGAAGCAATATCATTTCTTTTGATTAAAGAGTAGGCACTTTAGGAACAGGTAACTGTGCATATATAATAAACCTACGCTTTACCACTGAGTGTCTGTTCGTTATAAGATTTAATGTCGAAAGGAAAGTCGACTAAGTAACCTGATTGAGCTGGTCAAAGTTCTTTATCAGTATCGATTTATAATGACTAACTAGAAAGTTCAAATTTTTAAAATAAATTGCTTTGGACAGAGTAACAATCAAAATAGGTAATAAACTAATAACATTTTGTATTACACAGGTCGAGATCAGTTCTATATTTCGTCCCTGGGCCACAATAATTAATCGACACTTTAACCGTTAACCTTTATAAATACAGTAATAATATAATAGTAATAGTAATCTTTAACCTTTGAAAATATAAAAAAATTCTCGAAATACATAGGGACTTGATGACATGAGGGCAATTTTATGATAGCAAATATTTTCGAATAGAAACTAAAAGGAACTCTTCCATTTTGTTTCTTGAGGTATTACAACAAATCATATGGTAAAACATAAATAATTATTATTTTACCTACTTTCTAAAAACGATTTCCTAAAACCTCGTCCTTTTAAACGGTGTTTTAAACTTAATCACTTATTACAATTCCACTTTTCTTCTTTCCTAGCAACAAAAAAGTAAGGTGAATAGGGCACCGAATTTTTGATATACACTCGGTATCTAGTAAATTTACAATGTTGACTTTGTCCGGAACGCTGTTTTCTTTAGTGACGAACGTGAGTACGGTGCATTATAATGGCCACTTTTCTTAACACAGTTTTTCAAACCTTGAAGAAAATGTAGTAAATATTTACACTGTTTCCAATTATGAAAAAAAAAAATTATTTTTGCCATGTTATGAAAAGAAAATTAGAAACCCCTTTATGTTACATTAATTTTTGACCTTTTCATTTGCAAATATTTTCACAAATTAATTAAAAATAGGCTTTAGATTTTTTCTTTTTTTTAATTCATTTTACAAAGACCTTGCATTATTTTATATCGAAACTTGAAGGGAGAAATACGAAATCTAGAACAAAAGAAAGAAAACTGAAATCGTTTTTTTTTTCTAATTAAAATATTAGTACGATATCTCTTCTTTATAGATTCGATTTGGAGTTTGTTTGTGATGAAATTAGGAAATAGGGGACGCTCTAGGAACCAAACCGCATGATTTCTGAAAATTTCATTACAAATAATCTAATAGTTTCGAAGTTATGCCACTTAGTGGAGTGGCCGAGCGTGCTTGTGTATTAGCGCTTATCGATTGGTAGGTCGTGCGTTTAAATCCCGCGGCCAGCTATGCTTGTGAAGGTTTTCTGTAGTTTCGCGTCACAATTCCAGATGAATATCGGTATAGTTCCTTAAAAAGACGGCTGCAGACGCATACCTACCAAATCCTAGCCCTCACACCACTTTCCTTGTCCTCCACCCACATCATAAATGTATAATGTAAAGGATATTGTAAAAAAATGTTAAAATAATAAAGATACATATAATGATGTGGGTGGCGTCTGTTATAGACTAAATGTCTCAAAAACGGACGTTAAACACATTATTATGTTATTATTATTAAGCCACTTAGTGGAATTTGACGACACGCAGACAGACCGACAGACAGACACGAGCTTAAAATTGTTCAGAAAGCCCCAAAGCGTAAAATGGACGTAAAAATCTTTCACACGTAAAAAGTAATCACAATACTTCCGCCACTTTAGCAATCTCGGAAGCAAAAGTAGACAAAATACAGCCTAACTAGACAAAAGAGTCTTAAAAATATAAAATTGGATAAAACAGAAGATACGTAAAAACAAATTCATAATGAAATCACCAGTAAAAATACAAGGAGCTTTTTTATAAATTTGAAAAAGTAAAATCCTTAAAATAAATAAATATTTATCTTCGTCAAATATATCCTTCGTTTATCCTAACAAGGCTAAACGGACCATCTAAAAAAATTTATTCAATGGGTCTCCTTAGTACAGGTATAATATCATTATTGCATCAACAAAGTAAGTATCTACACGAGTATAGAAAGAAGATGACTGGGGAAGTCGTGGTATACGATGGGATGGAAGCAATGACAGGATACGGGATTCCACCGGAAACAACATTGCGTCTTCGTATTTGGTAGATGAAAATGAGAAATAATATGAGGCACATTTTAACTTTACGCTTGTACTTCTATCATAAAAGACTAATTAGGTACGAATTAGTCATACACAAAATATAATGTATATAAGCGTAATTTATACAGGATGTTCCAAAAATCAATTGAATTTATTTTCAGTATTTCTCTTTTTGCGGTTGCGACACAAGGTGTTGTTTAAAAAAATTATAGAATCTCCATAAAAGTAGCTGTGCACAAAAGAGAAATTTGAAAAATCCCAAAAAACTACTGGGTAAAAAATAGATGTATTTTAGGTATTATTTATAGGTGTGTCTTGGAGAAAATATGAGAAACAAAAAGGATGGCTTGGTTTATCTAAACTATACCTTGTATCAAATTCTTACTACTGGTTTTGAATTAGAACGATTTGTATAAAAAAAAATTATCCTTGAAAAATTTCATTTCAAGGACATAAATATTTTATGTCCAAATGTCCACCCTCTCCAAATTAAATGTCAAACTGTTCATGACGATTTTTTGAAAATTTTCAAACAGCCCGAAGATAAACAATTAGCTGCACTTAAAAAGGACAGGAATAAATAACAGGAAATAATGTAAATACTCGAGAAGGAAACATCCTATACAAACAGAACGCGCGCCTTCCACATTTTCACTTTAATATAACTGCCAGTTTGCCCGTACACATATTGTCTGTCCGCTCGTTCGGACATTTGGTGTGTCAGTCAGTTCGTTCTTTGCACTCATCACTACCATAATTTTCGTCAGTCGTTTCCACGTTGTACGTTCCTACATCAACTATACTTGACAACCAAACGAGGAGGACCAAACATCGAGAAGCTATAGTAAATACAACGTGAATATTTTCTACGTATGGAATATCACTGAACCATCGGACACTATAGTACTGTTACTGTGATGATGATGGTAAGTAATGCCTGCGTCACATGGACATTACAATACAAGATTATCTGCTAGAGCCAGTGATGACAACTGTGACAGGAGCCGTGCTGCCTGTAGTGATGGAAAATGACATCACTGTTGCATGAACGTCTACTAGACTTCAGACAGAGAACCTGTTCTATTTCCCGTGCTTGTTTCTTTGCTATATTTGATCGTTAACGAATAAATCACGTGGATACGCGTTTACCACCACTGTCGATAGACGATGATAGTGGCAAATGAATGGTCAAAACCATCTACAAACCCAGGCCAGCAATACACATCGTGTGCCGTCAACATTGTAGAGGCTCATCAAGGCACAGTGTCCCCAGCACTGGAGATCGCTTCGAACCCAGTAAAGACACAAAGGTCGGGTGGTTTTAGCTTTATGGAGTAGTTTACTTGTTTATCCTTAAAAGTTGGGAACATTACAAACTAGTGACTGAAGCGAGACTATTACCGTCAGTAGGTATACATATCTTTCTTTCTCCAGTTTGAATCCTACTGCTATCTCTGGACTCCTTAAATTAAATATTTGCTCGTTTCTTGATGCATGAGTTTATTCATCTGTAATGAGTATCAAGCGATAAATTACGCTTATTGGAACTTGAACGCAGTGCTGGTTAAACACGTAAGTACTTCTAGTAAATAAAATGTCCTAGGAAAACATTATTCTCATTACTAATTAGAAGACCAAAAAATTTCCAAACAGTCAAAAGTCTCAAAATTCTTACAAATTAATTTTTTTTTAAGTGTGTTTAGTTACGTTCGGTAATGAGAGTCGGATTTACATAAAGGCACTTGGGCTACGTGTCCCAGGGCCTCCATACAATAGGGGCCTCAACAAAATCGAATAAAATCTCAAAATCAAGGAGTAGAATCGAAAGGTTTAGCGCTTTTTCGTTTTGCTGGCCAACCTTATTTTTCGGAAAAATTTTGAAATTTAAAAAATTTCGGGAATCTTTTAAGGGGGCCTCCACAAAAGTACTGTGTGCTTCCACATGGGAAGTGTTCAGGAGTCATCACATTAGAAGTGCCTGGAGCCTTCACAGAGGTAAATCCGGCCCTGCCGGTAATAATTACTTATATCTTAAGGAAATAAACAAAAAGTTGAATCATTTGGAGTACCTAATTGAACTCCTATTTAATTACTGTTTCGGATCCATTAGACTCTAGAGTCTTAATCTCTGACGCTATTTCTAGTTTTAAATTTAACTATCAAACAGAACATTTATAATGAAGACCGTTCGACTTTTTGTCAACAGTCTGCAAAGAATACATAAACCTATAAAGAATTCTTTAGGTTTATTTTTCTAATTAGATCTTACACCTTACATATCATTTATCCACAATTTTCAATGTTAGAGAAGACAATCTTTCAAAATTAGACACCCGGTATACATCAAATAACAGGCGCATACTCAACGCAAAGCCTGGTGTGTATATGGGAATGTCTATTTCATTAAAAACATGCCAAAATAAATTATATGTTTCCGCAAAATGTGAAATGATTTGAATTTTAAATTTCATTCGCAATTTCATATCCCCGTTGCCCGCTGCACACTGGCGCTCGCTGGCGCTGTTTTGTTTAACGGCGTCCATTTTATCCGTTTATCATGATAATGTAAACCTATTTATAGGTTCGGTTGTCCTCTCGTCAGTGTGTATATTACAATTATAATATTAAATTAATGGATAGCTAATATTATTGCGTTATCCCTTTTCAAAAATTATATTTATCTCTCTTTAGTCTGCAAACAACAAAACTTTGTATATATCAAATTTCAATGTTGTAACATTTCGTAATTGTAATTCTAAAATGTATTATCAGTAAAATATTTTGCCCTTGATGACATTTTTTTTTTATTTTAAATTTTTTCTGTTATTGATATCTACTTTTGGTTTAAATACAACTACTGTTTCCAAAATACACATTTTTAATAAATAAAACGATAAAAATAAACACAGTAACAATAAAGTGATAAAAAAAAATATATGAAACAAACAATTGAATACTAAATTTATGGCTTAAAAATCATATTATATGTATTATGTTATCCGTCTATAACGTTTTGAGAAATTAGCACAGTGTTACCGGCCAATCATCATCCGTGGTAGCATCACATGGATGTGTGATTAGGCTCTAGAGTTGTTCTGGCTATTACACATACATATATTTCGTGGGTAACCATTAACCCTAGAATCATACGTACACGTCAAAACGACGAACGAACTTCTCTACTTGCTCCAATACTACAACTTGTCGGTACCCGCTTGCTGTGAGATTTCTGTTATCTAATTTATTTGTTGTTATAACACATAAGACGTATTTATTTTGTTTATAGTCATTGTCGTTTGTATTGAAATAGTGTCCGTCTAAAGGACGTCGATGTATGATTACGCGATGTTTTTTTTAAAGATTTTGTACTTCACATATAAAAGTTTTCCTAAATTTTCTAAAATTTATTAAAGATATGCATGTTATAATTAATTTATTCAATGATTATGATAATGTGTAAGATGATTACAGCTGTTTGACTTATAGAGACGACATAATACTGAAGTTTTAATACATTAAATTGAAAACTAAAGAATGCGTTTCAAGTGATTTAATAAAAGATTAATAATTTATTTTATGGAAAATATTTTAATTTTATTATGTTTTGAGATCTTATTCGAAAAAATACTAACAAATTTTAAAAAATTTACAAATTTGCCTAATGAAAAAATAACTACATATCTACGGGAATATTTGTGACCCAGAAATTCCACATTATCTGAAGTCACACATGTCCACCGACTCATAATAGTTCATAATTATTTGAAACACATATTTTATGATACAATTGATGTATTTATCTACTTTTTAATTTTTATAATGAAAATATGTTTTGATAAAAAGATTATAAAAAATTAATAAATATTTACATTAAGAAATTTTTCCAAATCCAATTTTTTTAAATATTTTGTTCGCTTTTGTAGTATTGTTATGTAAAAAAAATGTTTTTTGAAAATAAACTCTAACCTCTCCGTAAAAAGTCCATCCGTCAAACCGACGTTGATGTATGATTAACGTTTCTCGTAGACCAACGTATGATTCTAGGGTTAAACTATTTAATTTTACACAAAGTGATTATGCAGTTTAAAGTCAAAAACTTTAAATCATCGTCATCGCTAATTCAAGAAGAAAATTGTTGACCAGTGACATATTCTGCCAAAATTATGGTTAATTTTTAATCAAAAGTACTGAATAGCTTATAATGAAATTCATAAGAATTTTGTGAGTGATTCTTTTAGTAAGAAATAATAAACAGAATAAAAAGAATCGAGCCGTAAGGAAACGGTTATTAAAAGGCTTAGTTTCCAGAGAAAATAACTTAAAAGGAAGTTCACTGATTACGCACAGACTGTTATGATTTTTACAAGATTTTCATTACGAAAAGCATAAAAAATAAACAAAATATTTATATATCGAAGTAAAAATAATAGTATACATAAATATAATTTTTATTTATTTGCCATTTTCCTGTAGCCACTCCAAGTAATTTTGTTCAAGGAGTCATTATTCACTTGAAAATGAAATAAGAAATACGTTTTTCCAAGAATTCACAATTAAATTACGCAAAAAAGAAACCAAAAAAAAAGAAGAAAAAATGAAAACTGTTTTTGAATAGCATGCGGTACAATATGTTTCCTTATTTGGTTTCCATATTATTATATCCTCATTTTGTTCGCATACGTAACAGAAAAAATATAAAGTAAGCAACACATTGGACAAACATAAAAGCAATACAACAAGAACAACTTCACAACAATTGTGTCCTTTGAAAAGAAAATACAAGCAAAAAAAAACCTTTTCTTTTAGCCGAAACGAAAAAGTAAAATAAAATATTAAAGAACAAAAATGTAATCTTCAAAACATTTATACACACCTATTTGAATTTGCACAATGACGGAATTGTAGGTATGTCGAAAAAAGTGTCGAATTTCTCTTCTATGACAAAAAAAAATGTATTTTCCTTTTTTACTGTTACATTGTTAAAGAATCTTTACAGCGACCGAAAGAGTGGCGTATACAAAAATGTTTCTGTGACAAACATCGGACGGAACGTGTGTGTGGTGGGGGTACTGGAGTGGTGTGGGTAAGTCGGTGGTAGGGATATTAAAAGGTATAGGTATACGTATGTATAGTGGAACTAAATTATATATGTACGTATGATGCTATAAAGGTTTTTTTTGAGTGACAGTTATCCGATTTTATGCTCATCGAATTCACTACTCACATTTTTTTTTATTTTCATATCGGGAACATTACGGGGCTGAACAATCAGAAAATAATGATATGGAAGATTGCACTCGATTAGGACGTGATGCATACATTGTTGTATATCAACTGTATGATCTGTGAATAGATGACTGTTTTGAGGCACAAAGGGGGAGACGATGGAAGACTTTTCATGTACATACTACATTGTATTTTTTTTCGTTTTTAAGTGATTGTAATATATTTTCTATTTGATTTGTGCTTCTTCCTTTTTTTATTAGAAAACAATTTTTCTTTGTTGTTAGAGGAAAAATTTTAAGTACTTTTTCCAACACGTCGTTTACATGCACGATTTGCTTTAGTAAATAAATGTTTTGATATTATTTTTATATTTGAATAAACGAAATCATATTCCAAATCATAATCACTTTGAAAGTATACCAAATAGGTTAGGTAGGTTGGTTTAAGGTCTTTGGGTGATTTCATTAATTTTGGTTAACCGTTATTTTGAACCTTGTCAGTTAATAATATTTAGGATCTCTGAGCACACTGAGTTTGGGAGCACTAGGACACACTAAGGTTTGGAAGTATCTGATTCAGTCGTACCAAAGGGCGTAACAGGGAAGAGTATGGAGACAAGCAAGAAAATTGTTCTGCTAAGTCAGAAAATGCTTGTCAGCTACATTTTTGGGGAAAAATGGACTATTGAAGTGGAATTATTTGAGTTAAAATCACTCCAGGGCGCAAAAATTAGAGTTCCGCCTTTTCTCTGGTTCTCGAACTAAATTTAGAGGTTCTTTTAAAAAAGCAGAAACGTACAACGTATAATTTTTAAACTTTATAAGCACAGCTCCATCCAACGATTTATTAAACACACTTATGGATGCTAATGTGTGATTTTTTGCATGCAAATGTGCGATTTTAAAGAAAAAATATTATCGCAAATAATCAAATCATAAAAAAATATAATATATACAACTTATTTTTCTAAGTTTTACAGACATGAATCTGGCGTTCTAGGCTCATGTCTAACGTGTGCCACTTGGGTAAAGAGGGCACTAATTTTTTAATAATGTTAATAATTACCTACCTAAGCCGGGCGCCATCCAATCACTGCTGATCCAAAAAAGTAAACTATGGGTTAAATTACTGACGCCAGGAATAAGATTGATGTATCTTTTTTACAAAAGAAGACGGCGAATAATTTTTTTTCAAAAAGGGTGGGAACCAGTGGCTGCTTAGTGGAAATTTTAGTTTTAAAATTATCATTCTGTGTGAAAGTTTCTTAAAATTTTTAAAGTAGTCCATTGGTAACAATACTGATACTGCAGTGCTTCTAGAAATACATCATCCAGAGCAGAAAAGTTTGGAAAACACTGGTCTAGTGATTTTGTTAGATGGTAAGGATAACAACCTGAATGAAAACGGTAAATTTCATTTTAATCGGTTAAGTTCAACTGTACTCTTATGACAAAGTATTTACAACAGATGTTTCGACAAATAGATTAACAAACGGACATTCTCACAAAATGTTAGAAAGTTAAATATAAATCGAAATTCCCCTAATTCACTCTAATTCAGTGACATTACGCATTGGGTTAAATAACGTGAAAACATTTTCTAAATTTAATAAAAATTTTTAAGAAGTATAGATATATTTTTTAAGGGGAGATTTGCTAAAAAAAAGAAATCGATTTTTTTTCTTCGTAATTATGTTCCTCACGGTGTTAGAAATACCCTCGTAAAATTTTATTTAAAAAAAAAAAAACTGAAAAGTCAAAAGAGTATGAGTATTTTAGTGCACGTAGGTACTTTACTATAATTCAATTTAAAAAAAATTCTAAATGCTATTTTCTCGAAAGTACGTTTTTTGACATGGTTCCTCGTGTATCTCAAAAAGTATTTGAGATATCGACATAAATCGAAGTGCATATTATTCCTCGAAATCGTCATTTTGGCAGGAACTAGGATCTTCTAGTTCCGTAAAATATTTTCAAAATGGCGGCTGTTTATAGTCGAGAAAAGGGGTGATTTTTGAAAATTTATTTTCAAAATGCGATTTCTCGCTGGTTTTTTATTTTTTTCTTAGATTCTAGTTAGTGCCATAACTGTATATGTATATTTTCAGAAAATTCTTGATTTTTTTATTTTAGTTCACTGGGAGTTTTAGAACGCGAGGAACCATCAAAGTGAAAAAATCTTGCAGTGTCGACTTCAAAGTCATTTATAGTCAGCTCATTTTTAAAATTAAAAAAAAATTTTTTTTGTAATCCTAAAACATGTAGAAACAATATCTTATATTTAGTTTTTTAGTAAAATATTTATTTGTATAAAAAAAATAATAGTAAAAGGTCGATTTTTGATATTTTTTTGGCGAATCTCCTCTTAATGTTCCTACAATTTTGTTGGTTTAAGTAATTATACACATTATAAATAGTGAAAAAAATTTTTCTTATACTTACCTAGTTTTTTCTGTATCCAATACATCACACATACATCATCATGTGAAACTTTTTGTACGGGCAAGGTAATCTGTCATTCAATTTGACTCACCTGTAAAAATAAAAGAGACACATTTTAGCTTAATGACAACATTTTCGCCACCTATAACCAAAAGGAAAATATCCATTAAATTAAAAATGTTGGCCGATTATTTTCTTTTTGGTTGTCAATAAAATTTTTATGCTACGTAATCAGAAAAGAAAATTTTATCGCTACTTTTACACACACTAAATGACTATTTACTTTCGTTCGGGGCACGTATACACATTTAGATATAGGTATATAAAAAAAAAAGACACAACATACACCATTAGTAGCCCGAAAGGAAAAGTTTCAATTTGGTTTTTTATTAAAAGCCTTTTAAAAAAAAAGTTTGGAAAAACATTAGCTAAGTTTTTTGTTGCTATATATCTTTTTAATATGAGTGCTTTATACGAAAATGGTTATGAGTTGGTTCAGTCAGATGTGTACTTTCTTACGAAAATAAATGTCTATTTTTAATATTTTGGGTAATCAATGGCATGCTTTTAATGGGTTTTTAGTACATTAAACATTATATATAAAATAAATCTTTAAATGAGTAGGTACTTTTTCTTTGGAGTTGTGTAGGTTTTTTTTTGATGATTTAGTGTCCATAATTTTAGAGAAAATTTTGAATATCAAATCTCAAACCTGATATTAAGATAAATAATACTTCTACATAAAAATTAAAAGCACAAGAGAACAAAAATCTGCTGAACAAAAGGATTCCGTTAGAAAAAGGCAATCTTTCTTTCAGGAGAGCTTCTCGTTCAGGGAAAAGCCTCCAAAATGTCTTTGAGATTTTTATATATCGTTTGTAAATTTATCTTAATGTCTTCTAGTAATGAATAAAATTTCGTCGTGGTCTGGCAACCTTGTGTCGATCTTGCAATTTTTGACACCATGAACAGGATCAAGAACTACACAGAGACGTAACTACAAATTTTCCGCCCTGGAGCAACTTAAGCCAAGCGCCCTTAGGAAAAGTCCACTTTTTCGCCAAAAATAAAAGTGGTGAGCAAAAAAAGCATTTTCCAACTAATTTTTCAAATTTTCAATCTTCTAATTTGATTGTGCCCTATTTCCTTTTTCTATTACACCCTAAAGCGGTTGCTCCATCTGCTCCATTGTAGTGAAGCTTCTGGCTTTAGAACTATTTGTAAAGAAAAGTAATTCTAGACCAATTTTTCTTTAAAAAGAACTGAACTCGAATTTACTCTCAAATGATTTTGAGCTTTTTTCCCTTAACCAAAAATTTTTTATATATAAATCATTTCTTGCGTCTTAGATAACGGAATTAAATACACCACAATCGTATAATTCAAAAACCGTCCGATGAAAATAAAAAAAATAGAAAATAATTCAAAAATTTCTTATTTCAGCACACAATAATTTCTTATGAAAATAAAAAGCATATTATTTCTAACATATGTACATATCACATTTATATTGCAAAATTACCATTGGGACTTTTCAGTTCCTTTTTTTTCAATTTTTTATTATCATTCGGTATTATTTTAAAATTTCATTGCGTAATTTCCTCTATATAAATAGAATATTATAATATTTATGGCAACGTTGACAAAAAACAGATCACTAGAGACATTGTATTGTCGTAGAACGGGGTGTAGGTAAACCACATATTGTTTTTTTTTTTTTTTTTTTTTTTGGTGACACCGAGTCAAAAGGCTTGAGAGTTGTCTGTATGTGATGGGTAGCAACAAGATTCTTGAATATTTAATAAACCTTTTTGGCACATTGTTATGTTTAAATGTAAAATTACGTGTTGCGTTATTTCTAAAGAGACAGTTTTTTTATTTTTTTTTGTCTAGGCATACAGACGTTAGATATTTAACTTTGTTATAAAATATATCGTATAAAATATAAATATGGATAAAGTTTTCCCTTGGAATTAAACTGTTCATTTTCACATTAATATAAAAACTAGTAGGATATGAAAAAATAAAAAATTTCCGAAAGATGGTACCTATCAGGTCTATTGTATTACAAAAATTTCTACAAAAAAAATTTTAAAATTACTTTTCACTATGAATTAAATTGAAAGAAATTACAATTGCCATTGCAAGTAATTTGTTTACCATTAAATTAACTCCTCAAATCGTATTACTCATATTATGGTACGAAGCTTTGAAATATATCTACATTTTATATTTTCCAGTTATTTTTAAATAACAGTTTGGAATGTTCACATGTGCCTATTGTTACCTTACTCCTATTTTCTACAAGTACAGTGTATTATAAAATTCGTTCTAGAACTTCATTGAATAGAATTGCAAAAACAGTATCTTCCTACAAAATACCGTAAACGTGGTTTTGATAGTTGAAACAAGTAGATAACTTTACTGAAAAACAAACAAATAAACATTTGAAATACCACCCCTTATTTAGTTAACTGGATGACATGTTTCGATCCTTTTGACCATTATCAAATAAGTTTAACGTTTTAAAGATAGTAGTAGAGGAAATAAAAAATAATAGCAATAGGAACTATTAAAATAATGCTACTGTAAATTTTATCTTACACAAAAAATTCTTATCAGTAGAGTGAAGATATTGGTCCGCACAAATGGGGTGACCAATTTTTTATAGTGGGTTCTAGCACACACTACGTCATCAAAAGTATGGAGACACCTTGGCCAAGGGGGTGCCCACACTTTTGACACGGTACTGTACTTAATGTTGTGGTACATTTCCGTATCAAAAGTGTGGGCACCCCCCTCTACCAAGGCCTCCCCATATTTTGGACGACGTAGTGTGCACTAGAACCCACTATAAAAAAATTCGTCACCCCTTAGGAAACGCGTTTGTGCGGACCAATGTTCTCACTTTACTTATCAGTAATAAGATTAACAGAAGAAATTTTTGACGTCTAAAGGAGAGAAATTATTTAATGAGGGGCATAATTGCATTTTTTAAACAACCGGATTTTAAATTATGAGTGATTTAAAAAATCCAATGTAATAGAATTAGTTGCTAGTATTTAATAATATGATTGCATATACATACACTGCATATAATATTAGAGAATATATATTCCTCCCACCTTCATATTCTGTAAATACTAACACTTAAGAATTCAAATTATTCATAAAATTCGGTACAACCCAATTCCATTTCTATTCCATTTTACATTAGTCGTTCGTTATTAACCTACACTGTATATAGATGTTATAGCCTGTTCACATTATTCCAGTCCAGTAATTCAGTGCTGGACTAGATCATATCGTTTACATTATTCCAGTCATTCAATTACATTGCAAAAAACAACACTGCTTGTTCACTGTTCAACGTTTAATCCAGCACTGGATTGGCCGTCTACACTATTCCAGTGGCGCTAACTGGAATGAAAAGTAGACCGTCAATCCACTCACTGGACTGGAATGGGTACATTCCAGTGCCGGGCTACATTATTCCAGTGACATTTCAATACTGGTTTCGATCGCTGGACTGGAATGCTACTGGAATAATGTGAACAGACTATTATGGTGTCATACTAAGCGTGTGTTTGGTACTGTATATATACGCTCTTTACCTCATACACCCGAAAAAATCGAAACAAGTTAAAGTAACTTTCAGATAAAACGTACTAAGTTAACCCTAGTTACATTCTTTTATGTATAACTGACTAACGGTTCCAGTTCTACAGGACCATACGTTTATACGCTTATTTACGCTATAAAAAACTTAATCACTAGATTTTAGAAATTTACAGAATTTTCAAAATTTAACACGACTTTTACGACACACTGTTGTATGTCTGTTATATGTATCCCCCAGTTTATATTTTTTCGCCGGTATCATATGTATGCAGATGTGTATTTTCCAAAATACCATGTGGGAGTCATATACAGAACACGTACGCTTTTGCGACTAGAGATATGCCTAGCTACGACTACGCCACTACGGTGATATAACTCGGCATGGTTGGCATTGATATAATTTTTTTCTCTTTTTTGATATTTAATTTGAATAATTTAATAATAAATTTCCACAAAAAGAGGTAAAATTTATATATAAATTTGAACGTATAAATAAAATTTTTATATACATATTTCATTTTTTCGCCTTCGTGGCACTTTTGTTGACAAATTTTTATTAAAACAAAATTAATAACTTCCGGAGTTGGTTGTTCATTTTTTTTTTTAAAAATGAAAATTACTCTCTGATCAGTGATTTTTTAGATATGATAAATATGATAATTAATTCTGTCTTCATTTAACACTTGAAGAAATGTAAGGCTACTATAAAAATACCATAGAACACTGGGAGGAATACAACTATCTCTTTTCTGCAATCACTTATGGGCATTTATGTGCATTTTGCAGAACTATGTCGTCATTCGCTTAGTAGCTACCAATGGGTGTGTTTCAACTGTTGTCATATTGTTGCCGTCGTGTTGACACGGTATACGTGGTATACGTGCATGATGCGTGCCACATGCATGTTCTGTATATGCGTATGAAAGACACCCATACACACAACCATCCATCTCACTAACACACACAACTCCGCGTGCACATATATAACATATTGGTGGGATATTTTCTATCCTTTGTCGTTACACTGGTTTCAGTAGTATAGAGATACTAGCGTTCGTTCTGTAATATTCTGTGAAAAATACGTAGTCTATCGACTTGTCCCGACATTCTAAAAACTAACTCCTAAACATTTATCAGTAATTAGTTCAGTATTAATAATTTCAATATAGGTAATTGGTACAATTTGTGTCATCGAAATTTGCAATTTTGATTGCCAGTTGTTGATTAAAGTACTCAAAATTTACTACGGCACTTGCGAAAATGTGGAGTTCATGTGTTCTGAGTGGGTCTCAAAAATGAGCCCACCAAGTGAAATGTTTCGATGCTTACACTAGATGTCAATTTCCACGCGTTTTTGTTCTATCCAAGAAAAGAACGAGGAAAAGAATAGTGGATTTAAACATTGATTCAAATAAAAGCCAAAATTTGTGTACCTAATATTAAACTTTTTTTGGGATCGGATAAAAAAGTGTCCTAGAAAATACACAACTCAAAACACCCAAAAGCTCACGATTTCCTTAGAAGTTGATTTTTTAAACAAAATAAAATATTAATTTATAGAGATACATGAGAATAAATTTTAATTCATTTTTGTAATTTGAAGACTGGACTTCAAAAACAGGCTAAGTGCCAAAAAAATGAAAATTTAGCATGCTGTCTAGATTGTCGGCAATGGCACTAAGATTCTTTTTTCGGGTCTAACTCAACTTTTTTTGGCACTTGTTTTTGAAGTTCAGCCTTCATATTATGAAAATTATCTGTAAAAAAAAACTTGCTTGTAAAAATATTCTTATACACATCTACACACATCTACACATCTTATACACACATATTATGCATTTTTTTAAAAACCGCTTAAAAAAATAAGACAAAAAGACTGCATAAAAAGTTCAGCTGTATATTGAAGAACAAGGACAAATTTTTAAAATTACTTCATTCAAAAAATATTAGCGAAATCGGTGTATTAACGATACTAACTTTTTTTTTAAATTTGATGCCATATTTTTCATGAGCAATCCAAAGTCGTTACGTTCACTACAGACAATTTGTTTCTTTACAAATTGTTAACTATACAAAATCGTTTGTTGACTAAGTATGATGATGGGAATGCAACAATTTTTAGTACTAATCAAACTTTTTAGTACATTCTTACCAATTATGCTTGGAAGAGACGGATTGGAGAACTGATGCTCAACGTCCACTAATGTTGCTTTAGACCAACAATGCTTTCTTAGATCTCTTTAACATCCGCTAGTAGGCGATAGTGATGTCGGACCGAGAAGCAGTTAATCGATTAATCGACTAAAATTGTTTTTCAGATAAAATTAGTCATTAGTCGAAAATATCGAGCACAGAGTAGTCGACTAATCGACTAAATTTTTAGTCGAATTCATGGTAAGGTCACCTATGTAACTCTTTCAAAAACGAGGCTTTTCTTTGAATTTAATTATGGACTTTTGATATTTTTCTTTTAGGAAAAAGAAAGATATGAATTATCACAATATATTAATCATATAAAAGTGAAAAATCATATAGACAGATAATTTTTTAGTTTCCATTTCTTGAAGTCCAATAAATAATACAGAAAAATTGTTAAATTAGTCGTTTTTAGTCATTTGAAAAAAAAAATTAATCATTTGAATCGTTTAGTCGAAGGTAAAATTGTCGATTAAAATATGACTAAATGTAAACAAAATTAGTCGACTAAGCCGACTAATCGATTAATCATCCGACATCACTAGTAGGCGATACTAAACGCATTGCGAATCATCGTGCTATTTTTACCATAGTACGTTTTTTTTTTTTCGTTGAAAAGTTTCTCGCATATGAAGGTACTTACGAACAAATTGAAACAGTATTCTTCTGCACGCCACACCAGTTTATTCTACGATTGGCACGTAAAAATCGCTGTGCAGACGACATAGCCGCGGAGTAAAGCAAAGTCAGACAATACCTACAATATGACGAGAAGTTTGTTGTCGTAGGCGAGTATATATAGTGATACGTGGAACCGATTTAGAAGCATACAAATGTTTGTATATAGTTGTTATACGACTCAAACTCAGTGGCGGACTTACCAGCAGGCTGAGTAGGCTAGAGCCTAGGACGGCAGATTTTAGGGGCGGCAAATTTGGACAAAAAGGGCGGCAAAATGTAGAATTAAAGTTTTTTTTTGCTCGTCACTTACGCTTTTTAAGATGAACGGCAGATTTTAGGGGCGGCAAAATCTAGAATTGAATTTTTTTTTTGCTCGTCACTTACGTTTTTTAAGGAGAGCGGCAGATTTTAGGGGCGAAAAATTTGCGCAAAAATTTTTTTTGCGAGGGCGGCAAAATTTTTTTTTACCTTTTTGGGAGCGGCATTTTTTTACTGAGCCTAGAGCGGCACTTAGAGTAAATCCGCCACTGCAGTTAAACTTGTCCGTATGTCGACATTATCGAAGAACATAGAAAATCAAAATAGTTGCTGGTCGATTCACATACACACAATCGACAAATGCAATACAATTTCCACCAACCAAGTAACCGAGGCTGCAAGGGTAACGACGACAGAGCAAATGTGTCGGTGATGGAGCATCGGGGGGTGGCAGATGGTACAGGGAACGGGAATAGGAAAAGAAAAGCGAAGGATAGATGAGAATGGTGATTATGTGATTGTTTCGTGCTGATGGGTGTCGCCGGATGGAAATGTGAATGATTTCTCGTAATGCGGTACAGAGTAAAAATGTCTACAGTGAAATTACAGTATCTCACAGATTTTCACGGAGAGATAGGAGAAAAACTGAATGATATCATATTACCATAGGGGAAAATCTTACCACAAAATGATTATGGTGTGATTTAATCTTATAAATGACGGTTTTCAAAACAAGATGAATCGAATATTAAGAGAGGAAATTTTAAACAATGTCCTTAATATGGAGACAACAAATTTGCAGACTTAAAAAAGAGAGTAAAACAGGCGGTAGGAGAGACAGGGGCTAGTATTAACGGGGGCAAGTATTAACAGACTATTTTCCGCCAAACGACGGACGAAAAAATTAAGTACGTCCGGTTGCTGTCATCAATAGATGACCACGGACACGTTGTGACCAATCAATTTTCGGTCGGTTGCCACAAAACAAAGTTGTGAGTAAGGCGTAGATTTTATTAGGTAAAAGAACATTTTTAAGTCGACGGTTTTTTGATTTAAAGCATGAATGTATACCTAAAAGAGACTAAATTTATTTCAAACGGTAGCATATTCCATCTGGTATTGTATCTTGTTTAAATTTTACCGCATTATCAACGTATTCTTTTTAAAAATTTAAATTTGTAAAAAATTTACCTTCGGGGCAAGTATTAACAAAATGCATGGGGTAAGTATTAACATGTTAACATTTACCTCGTTTAAATTTTATGTAACAAAGACTATGTTTTTAACTTCCCTATAAGGAGGTTATTGTATTCATCCCGATTTCAAAATCCAAATATCGTCATTTTCATGCTTCGAGGTTACCGAAATTTTTTCGTGACATTGCCAAATATGTTTGCATGTATGTGTGTGTACAAATGTGAGTGTTAAATTTAAATGGTTTTAATTTTTATTTTTTCTGCAGTGAAGCAGAGGAAGAGTTTTGCTTGATCTGAGTTATCATATATTTCAAGAATTATAATAATGTTAAATAAGACGAAGACTAATTTTTTAATAAGTAAATATTTTTTAATATAGAAGATATTAAACGACTGTGGTTGTCTATCGAAGACTGAAAATTTACCAATTTTTGTTTCGTTATCAAGGTCAAAGTGACGCAATTTGCTACTTAATAAGGACTGACTAACTATTGCCTCAGAAAAAAATTAAAATAATGATTAACTTTAACTAATTAAGTAAAGATAAATCTAAAATAAGAATTTTCTATGTCAATTTTTTTTTTTCAAGTAATAAACACGTTAAATATGATACCTTGTTTTATTTCCTATAAGTACATATCTACAAAATATCATAATCATATTAAAACTCTAATATTAATACCTACCCCAACGTTGTTAAAACTTGCCCCAAAAGTGGGGTAAATATTAACACATTTTTTAAGAAAATGAGTTTTTCCATAGAAAGTACAAGGGATATGTAAGTTTTTTTTTATCAAAAATTATAGACAGATAGTTGATGCTTCATAACGTTTACAAAAAAAATCGCTAATTAGTTTCATTTCCGTTTAATATGTAAAAAAGTAAAATCTGTTAGTACATGCCCCTGTCTCCCCTAGTCCGGTGAGGAATTTCTATTTTGAGAAATTGTCTCTTTTAGCGAATACTCAAGTTCATGATCAAAACAGAATGGTGTTACCACTTTTTTAGTGGTAGACGTCAGTAAGTTGGAAGTGGAAGGACACTCCTTATTTCGAAGTGACACTTAACTTTCATCATCCTTAACTTATTGGTTAAGAGCACGCAATCAGTGATGTTAAGTAGATCAGAAGTGAAGGAATGTCGAATAAGCACTACACTTAACTGAACTGAATCAATTAATATATTACAATAATTAAAATCTAGAAACAGTGGCAGAATTCAAGACTGCTATCGACTCTGTACACTGAAATTCACTACTGTTATTAAAACCAATAAAGAGTTTAAAACTGAAAATAAACATAGGTAACTGATTTATAGTGTTGCCCGAAGGTTACATTTTTTACATTTTCCATAACCTTTTATCAATCAATGTAAAATGTAAGTAAAAAGGAATTTAGTCGAATTTATGTAAAATTATGTAACTTTTTAGGCATACCAACGTAATTTTTGAACAAAAATTCTGGCAATACTGCTGATTGAGCTCCTTCAAAACTATACTCCAATCCGAATTCTATAAATATTCGTTCTTGTCAAACTCCATTGAATGGCTAGCCTGAACATTAATTATTACTAGTCATTTTCTGAACTTTAATACTGATACTAAAAATACTTCTATCTAATAAAAATACTTGAAGTAATGCGCCAATGAAAAACCAAGGTCAACACTCTACTAAGCTTGGGTTTAATTTTGACCTTATAAAATACAATCCTGTCTTGGACTTGTTGTTAGTCTTGTTGAAAAATATTGCAAGAGTAAGGCGAATCTTACTAATTTTTGTGTCTTTCTTTGCGTTGCGATGAAGAATTTTAAGAAAGTTCCTAAAATAATCCCTATGAGAGATTTTTCAAAAATTTTAATAATGCTTTTATTGATCTTGTTCTTCTGATCTGATATTGCCAGATTATACAAATATTGGTCTTGGTTTTAGTCTACAAAAATTTAAGATCGAGTTAAAAATGTAAGAACAATGCTAATTTTATTCATCAATAAACAGTAATATCTCTTGCGAAACACTAACATTTACCGGAATAAAGTTAGAAAAATATTTTTGTCTCTTATATGGTTAAATTGCTCCGAAATTGCTCCTTTGAAATCAGTAATTGCTCCACTTAAAACTTAATTATTTAAGTTTCAGGTTAAAAAATTTCCCAAAATAATACTTTTTTATATAATTTCTTTACGTCAATAAATTGTTTCCAATTTGCTCTATTTAATTTAAAAGCTAAATATTATTTTTTTTGAATAATTAGCTATCAAAATTCAATTATCCTTAAATATAACGTAAACGTCTTAAGGGGGATCACTAGTGTGACCGCCTGAAAAAAACGTGATTTTTGGGAATCTATTTAAAGAAAACTACTGTATGGAATGTTTTCATATTTTAAAATATTAATTTAAAAGTTGTTCGTGATTTAATATTTTAAAAGTTGTTCGTGATCTCCCAAGACTCCAAGAAAAAAAAAACAAGTTCCCTTACTGCTGCAGTGATAGCGACCTCCACACTGCCTGAAATCAAAAAAAACTAAAAAGCCTATTAAACTATAAGGTATGGTCCGTGCCATGAACCTCAATCGAAAAAAAAGTTGAAACAACAAAATGGCGGAGTTTTTAAAAAAAAGTTTCAAGTTTTGCGGGAAAATTTGATGATTTTTAGCCTGCAAAAATTACATTTTTTATTCGATCGAAAAACTGGAGGTTCATGGCACGAAGAAACATATCGCGCGTACTCTGTCTCAACCTCGTATCTGAAAACTCCCAATTTTTGGACACAAAAAAAAACATATTTTAAATCCGTGTCTTCATTACTATGAGCTTAAGATTTGTGCTAATTACACCTTTTGATGTTGGCTACCCATATATATAAATATATATAGATAAGTATATATGTAAATACCGTATTTAATATGTTTTTTGCGTGTCCTGAAATATGTAGCTTTTGATATACGAAGTAGAGACAGCCAACGCGCGATATATAAAAGAAGCTGCATA
Source organism: Brachynemurus nebulosus (assembly GCA_035578155.1). NCBI lineage: Eukaryota > Metazoa > Arthropoda > Insecta > Neuroptera > Myrmeleontidae > Brachynemurus > Brachynemurus nebulosus. The sequence goes on along the minus strand of JAPWDM010000008.1, from coordinate 35,799,109 downwards.
AAAAATCAAATCGATTGGATGATCTGCCTTCGAGTTATAACTGCAGCAAATTTGAAAAATGTAGTATTTCTGTACTTTACCTTTTAGTTTTAATCACTGAAAATTTTTACTAAAATTATTTACGATGTAAATAATTTTACATTGACGGTCACTCACTATAACGGTCATAGTAAAACTAGATGAGTCGTTTAATTGTGCCAGGGTCCAGGGTCCCGAAACTCCCGAACTAGCAACCTTCATACATTTCTCAACCTCAATGTTAACAATCAAAATTAGAATCCGCTCTTCGGATAACTGTAACTCAAAAACTATTTGAGATATTCACTTGAAATTTTAGTATGTTATTTTTAAAGGTATAGACTACCGAAAAATTTACGATTTTCTTAAAAATGTCACACTAGTGGTCCCCGCGTGTGTTTAAATGCAAACAAAAGTTTGTCATACGTAGTAGTGTTTCACAAGCACTCGATAATATTTGAAATTGAAAAATACATCATCTAATTCTAAATACTTTGTATCTTAATAAATTTTAATAATTATTATTCAGAAGAATTAATATTTAACTTTTAAATTAGATGGCGCAAATCGGGAACAATTTTTTGATATAAAGTAATTATATAAAAATGCATTCATTATTTGACAGGATTTTGATAATAGAAATTATAGCGAAACAAAAAGTTTTTTTGTTTGTAAATAACTAACTAAATAATTAAGTTTCAGGTGAAGCACTGAATCCAAAAGAGCAATTTGGAAGCAATTTAGCCATATAAAAACAAAAAGGATATTCGAACTTTCCGTACCAACTTCTTTCCGATCTAACATTTCCATTCATCCTGTAACACTCTGTACGTACATATGCAATTGTTACTGGAAACTTTTGCGAGCACACACAGCCGCACACCATACAGTGAGCGAACTCAAGTGTGTGCATCACGTTCATTTTAATAAAACATTTGTTAGTAGAACATTGAGCCCGTTTTGTCTGTCTATCCGTCTGGTCGGGCGGGCGCGGGCGTCTCAATACACTGCACAGTTACACCGATGTACGCCATTACACGATCAAAATAAATACATACTACGTCGCACCACTTACACCATTTACTTGTATACCATCGTCTCAGCGAGCGTCTCAACACCCACCCAGAGAAATCCACACAGCTTTGAGAACACACTTTAAGACGTAAGCAAATCTTTCGGCGTGTATAGAAATATTCTATTTTAAATGGGCTTTTGAAAGATTATTATATATTTTGTATAATATTTTCAATGTGTGCTTTTGCCTGGTGTTGTTGCAGTTCTATTTAATTAGTAACCATTTGGAACATATGTGTCTGCGACTACACAACAAGGCAATTGTTTATACATTATAAAATTTTGTTGTATGGTCCATTTCACTTCAATTTAACCATGCTTCGCCACTTTGAATGTAAATAATTTCCGTTTTCTTGGCTTTATCTATATTTGCAGTTGTTAGAAAAGAATAGAAGATTGATTTGCTTCGAATATAAGAATCTACTTAATAAATTTCTAACACTGACTGACTGACAGACAACGCACAGCCTAAACCGTTCGGTTTAGAAGAATGAAATTTTGCATAGGAGTTCCCTATGTAATGCGTAGGTAAGCACTAAGAAAGGATTTTTGAAAATTCGTCCCCTAAGTGGGATTAATAAGGGATGAAAATTTGTACGTGAATTCGTTATTTTTGAAGTTAGTGGTATATGTACAAAAATATGTTACTATGGATATTAAAATAAATAATATTTAATGAATCTTTAACTTCGACTGACAGACAACGCATAACCTAAACTGTTGGGGTTAGAAGTACAAAAATAAGCACAGGAATTATGAAAATTGGCGTTTAGACTTCTATTTATAAATAAAAGTTAGTTGTTTCTGGAAAAATATTCCCTAAGGGGTTAAAATAGAAAATGAAAATTCGTACGGGAAGTTCATCATTTTTGAAGTTAGAAACGTGGATATATTGATTTAGGCTTTTGAAAAACATTAAAAGTGAGCAGAAAGTGAGTACCTGATAAAAAGATGTTGCCGATGGGAAATCCCATCAGGCATACGGCTAGTTATTTAATATTTTAACGAAAACTCATAATCAATTGTATTTGAAATGAGCAAGAAGTTACTGAGATTTTTGAACTGCTTGGAACAGAACAGAGTATGTGGGTTGCTGTATATTGTAATTTGTTTTTATTCTTTTCCATTCGTGAAAAAAGTTTATTTTAAACAATACGAAGAAAAATGTAACAATAAAAATTCAATTAAGTATAACAATTTAGTACAATGAGCAAACATTTTACGTGGTATTTCATAACATAATTATTTTGCAGTTGTTTGAAAAATATTTCTAAAAGTTGGAATCGAACATCAAATGAAAAATTATAAAACATATAAACTTATTTCGATAATGTTAAGTGAACTAAGCAGGGTTGAACTCTAGGTCCAGAGTTAGCTCTGGGGATAGCATCCTAGGGAGTGAAGTGAACTGTGAATGCGTAACGGCTAGACAGGCTCGAGAATTTATAGCCTTGCTCCCATTGTAACAGGTTTTCTTCCTGGGTATAATGTTCTTAATAAGTAATTTTCTCCATGGGACTAGAAGGCAGTTCTCTTTGCCGTAGGTGCAAACGGAAGAACGAATCCTTGTCTCATGTGAGGCATTATCCTCCCTGAGATACAAGTGTTTGGGATCTCTTTCAATAAGTTCTATCTCAAAATCATAAGTTATTCTCCTGTATCACCTTCTAAAAACATTAATAACTCGTGAACATCTCCGGCGAGCAAGAATACGATGACTACATCATCTAGTGATTCTATTCTAATCAAAGTTGGCTATTTTGCTACAATAAGTAACCCCAACTATAACTCGGAAGGGTGTTATAAGTCAGTTTCGATTTCTGAGTGCTTAGACAAATTTTTAACAGGTTGTTCTAGATATTATAATCAAATCGCAATGGATATTCAACTTCGGAAAAACTTGAATAGAGCTAAAAATGGTTAAGGGCCTTAAATATATCGTGTTGTTAAAAGTTCCCATGGATTTCGCTTGTGTTAAAAATTTAGTTCAGGATCAAAAAACCAAAAAAAAAGAAAGATTTTTCACAAATATCTCACAAACGATAAAATTAGTTTATACGAAGTTTGTAGATTATGCAATACTTTGCAAAAACAGTGGGTAAACTTTCTTCTAACAAGCTATATTTCATGAGATATCACGATTTCAAAAATTGGAAAAACAATATTCTGCATTGAATACGACAGACTCATATTGTCAAATAGGCTTCTAATAAAAAAATGCCCTCATAAATTTGATCGGGACGACATAATAATATGACTTTATTAATTAAAACGATAAAAGTGCTAACCATAAAAAAAAACCTTCAATTTCCACTGAAACCTTTATTATTTAGGTACCACAAGAATGATATAATATCATGTTAAAAATTACAAATTAAAATTGACATTCAAAATTATTCTAATTAATCTAATCTGTCTCCTCAAATACTTTATTACACACATTGGCATTTGCCAATACGCTCGCATTGGTAAAATGGTAAATCGATAATATATTTATATTATGGCGTATTCATTCATTCCCTTGGTTATTTAAATAGGCCGCGTTTAAACAATAATTATAAATGAAATGCAATTAAATACGTTAATCACTTTTAAATTTATGGCTGATTTGTAAATGAGAAGAAAATTTGTTAATGTCTAGTTCTAAATATATATGAATTGGTATATATATGTCTGGTTACGACCATAAAACATTAGATATATAATTATTTATCGTAAACGATATTATTATGTGATGGTAATACACTGTGTACAATTGAATGAAATATAACTTCATCGATTACATATTAAATTGTACTATAGTTGAAAAAATATTCCCAGACACTTTTGATAGTTTCTTTGTTAACGTATGTCTTTTTCTAATTCCAGTCAAACAAATAAATAGTGCATAGGGTACAAATTGAACATTATGTTAGGAAATAATAATAAATAATAAAACACTAAATTATATATTTATGTAAATTCTGTTTATTCAATAAAATTTGATTGAAGAAGAATATTTCTTAAAGAAACCGAAAACAAATGACATTCATGATATACATGACATTCATGATACATTATAACTAAACTGTACGCATATCAACGCATATACATTCCAATTTCTTTATAAGTCCGCTTACGGGCTTGTAGGAGAATATAATTCTAAGAATTCCTGTACCCCCACTTGTGCTTAATAGTCGACGGCCGTAACTCACACTTCCCCTACTTTTCAAGCGTGTGAGTGTGTACTTATTTATAAAGTTTAAACGATATTGTCAACACATATTTTCTTTAAAAATTTTTTAAAAATCTTTTGTAGAAATTGTAAATAATATTGTTAGTCAAACAAAGTTTGTAATATAATCCGCGCAATGAACGAACAAAACTTGTTTTGGTCAACTACAGATGTATTATGTAAACACGGACCTATAAAAAAAATTATTTTAGCGAATAAAAAGATTCTGACAGGATTATTTATGAGTTGCACTAATCGTACGCTTTACCCTAGGTCATTATCATTACATCAATAGCAATGTTCCGGTCCACAGAGCACCGGTCTTATAATGAAAGACTTGAATGAATTTTTGTCGGTCATGGAGGGGGAGTGTTTACTATAGAAATATAAATCGGCGGACTTATAACGAAAGTCTACTGTACATAAAATAACTAAATGACTGGATTCATTGGATTCAAAATATTTAATACTATTAAAAATATAATTTTGAAAAACAAAAATCAGTGGATGTCAATATGTACTGCTTAGAATTTTCAAATCAGTTAAAATCAAACGAAAATAATTTATTCTAATTGAAAATAACATATTTCACTTTTCCTTACAGTATTGCATCATTTTTTTTAACTTTGTGAAGATGAAATATTATTATGCCAAATATTTAAAAAAAACTAAATAAAAACCACTGATTAAGGACACTGGTGTAGTATTGAAAAGTGTACGACAAGGACAAGAAAGAAGCAAACCTACAAAAGTGTCTGGAAATATTTTTTCAACTATAATTTTAAAAAATATTGATAAATTTCATAGGAATTTATAAGAAAATCAGGCATATCTGACTTTATGCTAAAACCTGCTTGGAGTTTTCCAGAAAAAATAGTTTTTTGTGGTTGGTCAGAAATAGAGAAAAATATAAAAAATTCAACATTAGAGAAGATATTGTCGGAAAAATGTGAAAAACAAACGCACTGCTTAAGAATAGAATAGAATAGAGAAAAATAGAAAGTATCTATTATATTTATAACAAACGAAAATTGTGCTTTTGAGTTTTTAATTGTTAGTCTTGAATCATGTCTATTTTTATTCTTTTGCCGTTTATGGGATCCAAAAATTGTCTATTTGAAATATTATGTACCTATATACGGATAGTTTTGCATACCTATATATATACATAATTTAGAATTTTTACTTAATTTCAATTTTTTATTTGTGCCTTTTAGTTAGGTAAATTATACGTAGGTATGACAATTATAATGCTGGCCTTCTGATTTGAACTCAGTTCAAATATAAAGTTATTCTTGGTAACCCATAGATCTTGATTTGGTGCTTCTGAACGGATAATTATTAGTTCGGAAACTATTATAATATATTTTAATGGAAATTTGATTACAAGTAGTTTAAAATATGTACTTTCAAATAAACAAATTGTCAAAAATAATAGCTATTTACACAACAAATTGTACATTTGTCCAACGAGGCTTCCGGCGAGTGAAAAAATATCTATTTTACACGTGTTGCATACAATATTTTTTGTAATTCTGCTTTAAAATGAGAAAAAGAAAACGAAAAAACTGCCTCAAATTATTATTAACTTAATACCTAGCTACACTAAAAAAATTATTTTGATATTTTTATTTTAAATACTTTTCGGATGCTTCTTGGATAACTACGACTTGTACATTACCTACTGTAAAAACGAATATTGTTTATTCATATCTGAAAAAAATTTTGCACCATATTGTAAAAAGTAAACCATTCTAACAATGTTATATAGGCAAATTTAATGACCCCCCCCCCCCCTTTTAAATACCATTTGGCAGCAGGTAAAATTTAAAATTTAATTATTTGATACTTAAAAATACACATTTTATAATTAAATTAAATTTATCCCATCAATTGAACGTCATAAAATCACACTAAACTCTCCGTTATAAATTACGCGGCATATTCGTAATGACGTATCACCTGTCTTATCCGTACAATGTTAAAAATAATTATTATTAATACATTTACATTTAATTTTCGACAAAAAACCGAATCAAATTTCACAATAATTAAATAATAACACAATTACAGAATAAATTTGTGAAAAGATGTACAGAAATTAATCAATCATGTAAAAAACAATTATTAATTAAAACGTCCCTAGTATGCCCCTAGTACGTACCTATACTGTTTGTACATGAAACGCAAAATGTAATATTTTGTACAAAATAAAACAACGTTACATTACGAATGAGGTAACATCGCTCTCAGCTGTGATAGATACGAATATAACAAAATTAAATATTATTAAATGTGTGTTGTATAGGTTTATATATTTTTGGTGTATAGGTATTATACCTTTTATTATGATTCATCCAACAAAACAAGATGAGTTGGGAAATATGGGTGAATTTACAGGGTGTTACAGAACATTATCAGACACAAGTTTTTGCTTATATCACCAACAGATGCTTATATCACCAACAGCAAATGCAATAAAGCGAAACGCTTCTGAAAACGCTACTGGATAAATGTAATCTTAGATCGTATTTAAAGGTGTATTCTAGTTTATAAATTCGAAAAAATCGATTTTTTTCATATTTTCAAAGTTTAGACCTTTAAAAATAAGTCTCTAAAAGGATTTGTGGAAATTCGAATTACTTTCGGCGTTATGGTTATTTTTTCCCTGTGTACTGTGTACCTTTTCAGTGTTAAATTTAAATTTTCAATATAAGTTACTCGAAGCTACTTTTTTCGATAAGGTTGACATGATATCTCAAGTTCTAATGCACCGATTTACTCGGAATTTGGTACAGATCTTTTTAATACTGTCAAAATTAGTCCGACGTAGGGGTTTTTGGTCTCTTTTACTATTTTTAAAAAATTTCCAAAGTTGAAAAAGAGAGGCGAAAAAATGTTTTTTTTTTTTTTATGGACGCCATTTTGTGAAAAAATTTATTTTTTCAAATCAGCTACGTCCAAATAATTCTACACCCTTCTTTATTAAGAATTAACTAAAATTGTATGTTTCAGATCCCCAGGAGAGTTGGAATCACGTCAACCAAGAGACACCGTATTTCTAAGTCCCCACTTTGCCGGCCTGTACCGATTTCAATTTTGAATTTTTTTAAAATTTTTATATATTTTTAAACTTTTCAAATATCAATAAAAACTGTTAAAAAAATGGATACTAAAAATGTTTACTGTTTTTTTTTTCATTACGCCCGTAAAATCACCTCAAAATCGAGCCTCTAGACTAGAATACCCCTTAATTTGAATGGTTTTACTGTAAAGATGAAAAACAAATTGATCGCACAGTATTCGATATGACTCATCTAACGGGACAAAAGGTATATTTACAAAGTAAAACAGATGTTTAAACTAGTATGTTATTTATGTAGCTGAATGTTAGGTACACTTATTATGACAACGAGAAACACCACCCGTACATGTTCGTGCATGTTACCAATAGTACTAACTAAACGTTGGTTTTGACGCAGTCATCAGTGTGATTGTGACTCTTGACGAATGAGGTGTTGTTACTGTGTTCAGAAACTTATTTTGTTTAATGTTAAAATGGAATCATCTTCTAAAGGTATGTCTCTACGTACGTAACTATATTACTATTTATATTATTGTATAGTCAACTAATTAGCTCCTTTAAACTAAAGTATATTATGTTACTGTTAAAATCCCAGTTTGTAATTTAAAAAAAAATTATACTGCAAGGTAGGAGCAAGAATTTCAAAACTATTTTAAACGTTACTTTGGTTATTGTACTGTACAATTAATATGTATTTAAAGTGTGGAGTCGTGCGGAGTTTGATAATTAATGTATTTATTTTTATAGGTCGTCAAATAATCAGAGAAGAGCTTTTTGACATATGGCGTTCCACAAAGCCCATAGATAGTTTATCGTGTTGGACTGATTAAGTAAATGAATGTATAATTCTTCATTTTTCTGTATTTTATAACCCAAAGTGTCCATAAAAAAGCAATAAATAAAAATTCAGTCAAATATAATAATTGTTTATTTTTGTTCCGCTAAATTAGTTATATCGAATACTGTGGACCGGCTGAATTGGGTTCTTCGTGCTTTATCAACTTTGCTATGTTTCGTATCACTGAATTTGGAATACATCTCCGGTACCTTTGAGCCAGATATTAGCCAAATCCTAAGAGGTTTGTGTTGATTTTGCAATTCCTCTAAACTTCCAGAGTTGGATTTACATAAGGGCACTTGAGGCACGTGCCCCGGGGCCCCCACACAATAGAGGCCCCCACAAAATCGAATGAAATCTTAAAATTAAGGAACAGAATAGAAAGGATAAGCGCTTTCTTGCTTTTTTTGCTCGCCAACTCCAATTTTCGGAAAAATTTGAAAAATTTCGGAAATTCCCAAAGGAGGCCTCCACAAAATTACTCAGGAACTTCCATTTGGGAAGTATTAAGGGGCCACTATATTAGGCCTCCACAGAGGTAAATTCGACCCAGTAAACTTCCGTTATATTACAAAACAAAAATGTAAAACCAGATATAGAAGTCTACTATCTTGGAAAAATTCCGTAATTGAGGAAATGGAAACAGATAAATATCTCATTACTACATGAAACACTATACGAACAAAATTTTGTTAAAATCCTTGAAAATGAAAGCTATCTGTATTAGAACTTGTGTTAGCTGTTTCTGGAACATTTAAATTGAATAGGTATAATGTATTAATATGAAATGTATAATTTTAAATTTATGTTTATTGTAGCGTAAAATAAAATGAATAATGATTTTGAAAATCATTAAATATTTTATATTTCGTAACACCATCCATGTTATAGTGAATGAAAATCATATTAAATTACGTATATCATAATAAAATGAAATGTTATCAGATATCTGTCGACTTGACAACGGGTTTCATTAGACAACTTCAATTCTACTAATATAATTTACAATAGAAGAAATTAAAATAATTTCCGAAAAAATATGGAGAAAATGTAATAAATTCATTTTTATTCAAATAAATCCTAAAATACTTACTTACCTATAAAAAAATAATCTGATGGTGAAAGTATTATTTTATATATTTGAAAAGTATGGTAGCAGAGCATTCGCCTTGCCTTTCTGAAACTACTATTAGTACTAATCTAGTGTCAATAGTTATGAGTTTATGTTTAAAAAAATTCCGAAAGGTGCTAATCAAAACTATCTAATAAATACTAATAATATAGCTAATATTTTTCGTTATTGTAAATGATCCGAACCAAAAATAGGGGTTTTGCACAATGGTTTTCTTATACTCGTAAGATGAACGTAGAAGAGTACCAAGGTTTACTAAATATACAGGTTGCGTAAATCACAGCATTTTTAAAATACCCAGCGGTCTGCAATTTCAGGAATGTACTCAGTAAAATTAAATATATATCTAAACTTGTAAATATGGTAGGAAACATCCACTGTTGTTTGAATATGCACTGATACTTATTTTAGAATACCTTTCAATAATACGTTTTTTAGAATGCCTTTCAGTAATACTGCGATAGTAAAATACTTTCGTCTTCATCTACTATTATGTTTTGCTCACTCTTGAAATTTTTTTAAACGATATAAAAAAAATACTTGAGTTTATCTCTGTACAATATTTATGTATAAACAATGATAAGGGCGAGAGAGATAAAAAATTATATTTTTTTTACGAAAAAATAAGTAAATATTTACTTCAATTGCTACACGAGAACTGCTTTCAAAAAAATTATTAAAGTATTTAATTAATAATTCACTCAAATACACGCAAAATATTACGAACAAATGTCAGAAAAAAACAAAAATCTTTATTAACAACAAAGTAAGGTAGTTTTCGTATCCTTAACAACTCATATCTGACCGTAAAAATTTTGCAGACAATAATGTAATTACATTAGCTTAATGACATTTACTTAACCATCTGTATATCTAATAACTATGGAAGAGTACGTCTTTTATTTTTAAAGTGATTGCGCTTGCGTAGTGATTACCATTGTTTTAACGACACTGAAATGTATATGGAAGCATAAACCCAGGCGCAAAAATGAACTGAGGGAAATTTAACTAGTACTATGTGAGACATCAACATTTAACTTTCTTCAACGTTTGCGCATGCATAGAATCCACCATTACGACGAAAATTGCTTAAATGGTTCCGAAGTTATGCGTGCCGAAAAGTTTTTTTTGGATAAGCCGGCGGGAGAACGGACAGGGCACAAAACATGTTTTTATCTCGCCAAAGTAATTACCAGCGTTTCTGCTATTTTGGTAGAAACGGAAGCAAAATTATTTCGCCGAGGATTAATTACCAGGTGAACTAAAATAATTATACTAAAAACTAGGTGTATAATTCTCCTACGATATCAGGAATCTGATATTGGCAAATATAATTCGGACCATTAATTCGGAATTACAATTTATTCTAGAATTTTCAACAACTTAAGGGGCCGTCCATTAATCACGTGATGTTTTTTTTTGCATTTTTTAACCCCCCCTCCCCCTTGGTGATACATGGTGAGGTTTAAGGCTACCCCCCCTCCCCACCGTATATCACGTGTATTTTTTCGTACCTGCAAAGAATCTAATTTTTTTTAATATTTATAAAATACTGGTATAAGTATCATCTAATTTTATTATAGAAAATTAAACACTACTATAATAACGTTCAGAGGTAGACAGAAAGGTTGCAATTTTTTTTTTTTTTTTTTTTGATTGACATAAAAATAATAGGAATGTGAAAAACTTTTTTGTACTAATACATGAACATTACTTAATGTACAGTATTTTCGGACCACGGATTAGCAAGACTTTCTTCAACACCAATAACTGGATAAGCATCTTGCAAATCAGTTGTTGCCACAGTGCTTTGTTGAAAATCAACATCGGCTTCATCAAGCCACTCGGCGTCATCATTTTCGCGCACTACGCAGAGAATCTCTCTCGATCTACCGTTCGATCGTCGCGTGAGGATGCGGGAAAGACGAACATTGTGCATCTCTGGACTATTATATTGATAGCGAATCAAGATCACACTACAAGCCGTTTTCGATTTTGTACGCGTTTGACGAAAAAATAAATACATGTAACGCCGCTTTTCGGTTGAGTATCGCGCACTTGCCGAAAAAATAAATACACGTGATATATTACTTTACCCCCCCTCCCCCTTGTGATATTTCGTGATTTTTTATGGGACCCCTCCCCCCCTTTCAAGCCTCACGTGATTAATGGACAGCCCCTAACTGAATTAAATTGTTAAGTGAAATTTTAATAAATTTTCAAAAAACCAGAATAAAAAATAGAACTCATTTATTATCATTCACAAATTTCGTCTCTGGGCCACTTTTAAAACAATTTTATTAACTTCAGACGTAAATGAATAAAAATGCCGCCTAAGAAAAGAAAATCACTAAATATCCTTTTACCGTTATCAAACTTTTAAATGTTTTATTTATTATAAGATCATTATTCAATGTACAAAAACAACGAACGTAAACGGGACAGTCTCTCCGTTGTCTCTATCAACCACTCTATTGTCATCTCATTTTAGTTAATAAAAAAGAAAATCACTGTCCCTCATTTTATCTATAATGTGATAAAAAGAAGAAAGTCCACAGGACACCGTATAAGAATATGTAGTCAGTAAAATCAGTAAAAGCTAGCAAGCTAAAGCCAAACCTCTTTACGAAACCACTCATTCGAATTGAAACGTACCGATATTAAATGTTACAGGATGAGAAGTTTTTAACAGGTCATAGATTATTATCAATAGGTGGTGTTTGTACGGAACAGTCAACATTGTCTAATTTTTTTTTACCTCAGCTAATAAATTTCTCTGATACAAAAAAAAAAATTATTATCCATTGATTTATTTAATGAAGTCAAAATTTGTTGCAAAGTTTTGTGTTCTACGGTCATAGCAGTTATATAAAAAGTAATGGGGTTACAGCGGTTTTATACCAAAAGTAGTAAAGTTACAGTGCTTCAAGATCAAGTAGTAAGGTTACAGTGATTCTATACCAAAAGTAGTAAGCGATTCTATACCCAGGACAGGCGAGAGGGTAGGGCAGGTAGAGCAATTGCCCGGGGTCCGGATCTAAAAAGGGGGCCCGCAGCCTTGATAGGGGCCCGGAGACAGTGAGAAGACGTTTTTTGTTTGCTCGTCAATTGTATTTTTGAGGAAAAATTTTTTTGTTGTCCCCGGGGCCCGTCATTTCTCTCGCCGACCCTGTCTATATCAAAGGTAGTAAAATCACAGCAGTTGTACACTTAATAACACGCCTGAGCTAAATTATCAATATAATAAAATATAAAACAATCACAGCACATCTAAGGCTCCGTCCGACCAGTATAGGTGCCCGAATTATGTCCGCAAAACTATATTATAGTAATTATGTTGTGGTACTTAACGTAAGAGAAAGACTAAACCCAGCGCCCACTCTAGCGTTTACGCCGCCCCGGACAAAAGGGAATAATTCCGCCCCTGCACAAAATGAGTGACCCTTCTTTTGGTCGCTTTTGGTTTGAAAATCGCGCCCTCTTTTCTGTTTTCTGTTTGTAACTTTTAGCGAATTTCCAGAGTGGAATTCGGCTATTACAGCCACTGTCATAACGCGATTTGAGCCCGGGACAATGGCAGAAATTTGGCTTGGGGTCCCTAGAAACCAAAAATAATATTCACTAAAATTTATATATATATATATATATATATATATATATATATATATATATATATATATATATATATATATATATATATATATATGTCCGCCCGCACGACAACTCTCGAACAAAATGTCTTACTTTTATGACATTTGGTGAAAATACTGAGTCTCAAACCGTTGGACGAGTTTGTTAACCAGACACGTCTGATGCCCAGAACATGGTTATTTTGGCAATTTTCATGAAATAAAAATAGTTTTTTGCCAAAATTTCCCTTATTCAAAAATTATTGTAAAATTTTTTTATACCATTGGAAAGAGGAAAAAAATCACATAAAAAAGGTCTTTAAACTATTATTCTATGACAAGTTTCCAACTTTTATAAACGGAAATTCGTTATGCAAAATGCTGCGACATGGGTATTTTTTTTTTGCTCGTCAGCTGATAGACGCCACCCATTTTTTACAAAATTACCGTCCTTTAATTTTTCCGTCCTGGGCAAATCTATTTTTTTTGTAAAATTGCCACCCTTTTTTACAAAAATTTACAAAATTACCGCCCTTAAAATTTGCCGCCCCGAGCAAATGGCCGGGTTTCCCGCCCTTCGAGCAGGTCCTGACTAAACCAGATATTAAATCTTTTGTTCAAAATTAGCATATACTTTGTTTTTACTGTTCAGAAACTGATTTTGGATTTGAGCTTACCCAAGTTTGGATTTGAGATAAGTAGCACAATTATTTTTTATGACCACTGCGAATAATAATCAGGACCTTCGTACAAATAATACCAAATCTTCATTGCTAAAGAATTCACAAATGAATTACAAAATTAAATCTTCCAATTCAGTTCATACAATTAATTTCTGTGGTAGCTCTTAAAATTTTGTTATTTTAGCGAATTTCGAAAACTCGAAATTCAGCTATTACAGTAGGTGTCATGACGCAATCTGAGTCCGGGACTATGGCAGAAATCTGTTTTGAGGTCCCTAGAATACGAAAATGATATTCACTAAAATTTATATATATATATATATATATATATATATATATATATATATATATATATATATATATATTTATGTGTTCCCACGATAACTCTCGAACGAAACGTCTAACGCTTATGAAATTTTGTGTGCGGACTGGATTCTGAATTGGCTTGGCTAAGTTCGTTAGCCAGACACGTCGGATGCCCAGAAGTAGGTTTTCTGGCCATTTTTTATCATTCGATCCTATCATAAGGCAGTTCAATTTTTACATCGTTGAAAAGGAAAAAAAAAATTATGAAGAAAATATTCTTATAATTTTCTTTCTATTTTAAGTATTTTTCGAGAAAATGTAAATTTTCACTTTTATTCTTTCTTTGTTAGTCTAATAAGTAATTTATATTTATATCTCAGTTCTTTATTAAGTATAAAAGTATTTCACTTTTTTATTAAAGAATTTTGTGAGAACAAGTGAAAACTATTCACATATATGTGATATAACACACATACATGTATAGAGTTTTGTTTCTCATTTATTGCATTATAATTAGCATGGTTCTATCCCATGTTAAAAAATGTAAATTAAACAGATTTTCTAAGTAAATGTAATGAAGAATTTTTTTTTTTTTTTTATTGAATTTTTAAGTAAACAAGAAATTGAAGATTATGTTATGATATAAATATTACTAAATATGAAACAAAACAAAATATGTACAATGTACATATTATGTATGTACGGAAAAATATTTTGAATCGATTTTGAAAATTTTTCCACTAATAATTAATAATGTTAAAAAATTAAACCATTTCAAATGGATTTAAGGTATTTTATGTGAGGTCAAGGTTTTCGGGACCTAAAAAGGCCAGAAATTAATTAACCAATCGATTTTAAAAATTTTTTCACAGTTAGTAAGTTAAAGTATTTGAATTAATTAATTAAATGATGTCCGCAAGAAGCTTACGGACTGCCATAAGTTATATGAGATCCTTAGAACCCTTTTCTTACTGTTAGAGTACTAGACTTGTATGAGTTTCGCTAGGATTTACTGATCCCATAATTGTAAAAAATAAACTAAACGACCAATTTTAAAAATTTCTTCACTGTTACAGAGCTAAACTATTTTAGATAGATTTAGAATACATTATGTAAGGTCCGCCAGGGTCCACAGGACCCAAAAGTGTCAAAAATAAACTAACTGACCGATTTTGAAAATTTTTTCACTGTTACAGAGCTAAACTATTTTAGATAAATATCGATTACGTTATGTAAGGTCTGCCAGAGTCCATAGGATCCAGAAGTGTCAAAAATAAACTAACTGACCGATTTTGAAAATTTTTTCACTGTTACAGAGCTAAACTATTTTAGATAAATATAAATTACGTTATGTAAGGTCCACCAAGGTCCATAGAACCCAAAAGTGTCAAAAATAAACTAACCGACCGATTTTGAAAATTTTTTCACTGTTACAGAGCTAAACTATTTTAGATAAATATAGATTACGTTATGTAAGGTCTGCCAGGGTCCATGGGTCCAAAAGTGTCAAAAATAAACTAACCGACCGATTTTGAAAATTTTTTCACTGTTGGGGAACTAACTATTTTAGATAGACATACATTACGTTATTTAGGGTCCGCCAGGGTCCATGGGACCCAAAAGTGGTAAAAATAAACTAACCGACCGATTTTGAAAATTTTTTCACTGTTACAGAGCTAAACTATTTTAGATAAATATAGATTACGTTATGTAAAGTCTGCCAGGGTCCATCGGATCCAAAAGCGTCAAAAATAAACTAGCCGACCGATTTTGAAAATTTTTTCACTGTTACAGAGCTAAACTATTTTAGATAAATATAAATTACGTTATGTAAGGTCCACCAAGGTCCATAGAACCCAAAAGTGTCAAAAATAAACTAACCGACCGATTTTGAAAATTTTTTCACTGTTACAGAGCTAAACTATTTTAGATAAATATAGATTACGTTATGTAAGGTCTGCCAGGGTCCATGGGTCCAAAAGTGTCAAAAATAAACTAACCGACCGATTTTGAAAATTTTTTCACTGTTGGGGAACTAACTATTTTAGATAGACATACATTACGTTATTTAGGGTCCGCCAGGGTCCATGGGACCCAAAAGTGGTAAAAATAAACTAACCGACCGATTTTGAAAATTTTTTCACTGTTACAGAGCTAAACTATTTTAGATAAATATAGATTACGTTATGTAAAGTCTGCCAGGGTCCATCGGATCCAAAAGCGTCAAAAATAAACTAGCCGACCGATTTTGAAAATTTTTTCACTGTTGGGGAGCTAAGCTATTTTAGATACATATAGATTACGTTATGTAAGGTCTGAAGTGTCAGTAGGACCTAAAAGTGTCAAAAATAAAATAACTGACCGATTTTGAAACCTTTTTACTATTACCAAGGTAAACTATTTTAGATAGGTACAGGTTGTGTTATCTGAGATCCACAACTGTCCTGCGGATGCAAATGCGGCGTAGAATGCTACACAACGGTTTTTGAATATATATATATATATATATATATATATATATATATATATATATATATATATATATATATATATATTACATAAAGTCCGCCTAGAATATACGGTCGAGCTGATTTTTTAATGAGGTCCACCGGGATCTTGCAGATCCGAAAACGCCAGTAATAAGCTATCGAACCGATGCTAAAAAATTTCTCACTGCTAGAGAACTAAATTATTTTAGATGGATACAACTATGCTGCACAAAATTCGTTCGGGTTCTTGGGTCCCCAAAAATACCAAAACTAATTACCCAACCGATTTTAAAAATTCTTTTACTCTTAGAAAGCTAAACTATTTTAAATAGGTACAGGTCTTAGATGAGATCCGCCAGTGCCCAAGATTTGGAAATTCGCTATGTTATGCAGATGCTGCGACAGGGGTATTATTTATTTACTTAGGTACTTGACTTAATTAATTGACTGGCAAAGATAGCGTAAGTTTATTCAATATTCAATTCAACTACTTATACCTAGAAATCGACACTTGACTTTTCCAAGAAAAACTTCTTTGTGTACCTACACAGCATAGAAAATCGTTCATCCCGATGAAATAAAACCGGAAAATTACATAATAACATAGTATTTCGAATCAAATACCTTATTTTGACTTTCAGGAAAACAATTTTTTTTTTTAAATATCACCCAATATTTCTGATTTTTCATTAAACAGGAAAGATCTTTTTCGGTAAAATAAATAAAATTTTAGTTTTGATTTTATCTAATAGCGTTTACTTGTATCAACCGAAACTGCCCACTGAACACGGAACATATAGACGGCAAGCGGACAGACAGACAGACACACACGTAAGGTACATACAAATAATAAAATATTAATGAATTTACTGTTGTACTAACAGCCAACAGTAAAAGCAAACCGCAAAAAGACAGTAGAAAAATAAGTAAAAAGATTTCTCTTATACAGTGGTAGTGTCCTCTTCTAGTGCTGTGTGTGTGCTTAGGGAACAAATTTAAACATATTGTTTCTATCCGACTATTTATTACAATAATATGTGGAGATTTTTATTACAACTTTATCAAATTTATGGATTATTTTATCAATTGAGCTGAATCGGAAATTATGTTACTACCTTTTCGTATACGTACTTCCTTCATTGTAAGTAGATTTTTATTTCTTTTTATATAAATTTATTTAAAGAAAGAAAACCATCACAACTGATTTTTATTCAATATCAATTAATGTTTCGTAGAACAAATAATCTATTCAACAATACTATTAACTATTCCTAACTTTTTTTCAAGATTTTCACAGTTTCGAATTACAACTTTCAAAAATTTGTATTTTGAAGGTTTCCTCTAATAGGTTTTTAATTTAGTAATAAAAGAATATGATTTCGAAAGAAAAAAAAGAATGGTTTAGAAGCCAAACTACGTAGTCATTGAGGATTAAGACATTTTCTGTAAATAATTTGCAAAAAAAAAATTCCTAGTTAATTCCAAGTTAATGAAAACTAAACCATTGTGGGCATTGGTGTGTTTGATTTTTCATTAACTGACCCATTTAACAGATTCAATATAGGTTACTGAGTTTCACATTTAAAATTTGCCCTAATCATGGCAGATTTGCTCTCAATGACTACACTGCTAATTAAGTATGTTATAAGGTCACTATATTCTAAACTGTAGTTTATATATAAGCAAGTAGACTTCGTAAATGTCAAACGTATTTCTTTTAAAATTATTCTCATACTAGCGGCTCGTCCTGGCTTCGCAATATTTTGTCTTAATTTTGCTGTTTTATATAATTTCCTGCAACTGTTTTGTTATCCGTCACGCCTAGCCTGTTAAAAAATTGCAATTTCTGGCACCTTATCTCTGGCGTTCTGGAAAAAAATCAAAATTTATTTTGTGGTATTAATGTCCTTAATTATTATGACTTTATTACCCAGTGGTCCATAATCACTATGATCTCAGTACCTGATGGTTCATAATCACTATGACCTTACTACCCAGTGAATCATAACTGTAATCTTACTCCTCAGTGGCCCACAATCACTATGACTTTACTACCCAGTGGTCCATAATCACTGTGATCTTACTACCCAAGTTCCGTCTAGCTGTGTATTTTAAGTCTTATTCGGGTCTATAGTTCCCTAACGGGCCAATTTTGACCTCACATTAATTTCTCTCATAACTGAATAGTATTTGCGTAGAAATTTCTCCAGAATCCTGGAAAATTTAATATAATATAGTCTATGTCAGCGTAGAATTGTTTAGCCTCTCAACAGTAAAAAAATTTGCAAAATTGGTTGAGTAGTTAATTTTGGAGCTTTTAGTATTCCCAAGACTTTGTCCGACCTTATGCAACATAGCCAATGTCAATTTGGAATAGTTAAAATTTTAATAATCGGTTGAATAGTTTATTTTGGATACTTTTTTGGTACCCAGCATTTCGCGGGACCTCACAATCTCATATGACATTATTATTTAATATAATATTTTCACCAAAGTTACAGTCGTAAAACTCTTAAAATCGTAAAAATATTTGTAAAAGCTCAAACAAATCAGTGAATTAATGAAAATATTTCCTTGTTTTTATTTTTCACATTTCACAACTCAGTGTTTGAACGTTTACAACATGCGCATACTGTATGAGTAATTTCAAAAAGCTCTCTCTGCATCAAACTTTTCGATTTATTTCGAAGAAATTTACTGGGATTGTGAATTTATGTAGGGTAAGTGCGGGAGAGACACCGCAGAAGCCATAGTTCGTCCGCTGTTTGATAGATAGCGCTATTAATGGATAATAGGTTTAAAATAAGTTACTTATTTAAGCTGCATATGGCAACATTTATGATTAGCCCATCAGGTTAATAATTATCCAACTTTTTATTAATTCATTAGAATTTAAGAATGTATATCTCATTGTTAAGAATGTATATCTCATTGTCTCAATTTAGGTATATTTTAAAAGTACTGTATAAAATTTTAAGTTGGAATTCCGCACTAAGCTTGCTATAGCAAGATGCGCCATCTGTCGCAACAAAAAGGAGAGATGCCGCATTTAAAGTTGGTATAGATACCGCATTATATTACATGTTAAAAACATAGACTTATATACCTTAAGTAGGCAATTTTTTTTTGGACTATAAATTATGCCACGTAAATATAAAAGATCTATTAATAGATCAGGACGAGCTCTCATATTGTGAAGATAACGAAAATAATGATGATTGCCTGTGTACTGAATGTTTTGAAAAGTACTCAGAAACAAAAAAAAAAAAAGTTGATTGGTTAAGATGTATAAAGTGCCAAAAATGTTACATATGGCATGCATCATGTGTGTAATATGTAAAATTTTTAATATGAACTATGCGGCGTCTCACCTTCTTTGATGCGGCATCTCTCCTATAGGTGTGGGAGAGACGCCGCTTTGCAGGCTCTACAAAAATGTTAATTATGAATCCTTTGTGACTCAAAATTTAAAATTATTTATAAATAATTTTAAAGAACAATGTTTACATTTATTGTATACCAAATTTCAAATCAATTAAATGCATACTTTAAGAATTAGCAAGTGTTTTCAAAATGTGGGGCATCTCTCCCGCATTCACCCTATGTATGTATATACACATAATACGATATATACATATATTTCATATTATACATAAACTGAATCAAAGATTCAGTTTAATAAAACTTCTAATTTACATATTTATAGGAAAATATGATTGAAGTTATGAAAATGTCGAAAATCTCCATATTAATCGATTTTAGTTAGTTCTATTTACACCAAAAAAAGTGAAAAACATCAAAAAGATTTCTTATTTCTATGTTCTAAAATAGATACAGGACGTTTCTGGGAAATGATTCCGTTCTAAAAGTGAATGCGATGCGGATTTCTACATTTCTTCAATTTGAAGGTACAAAATGCGAAGATTAATAGTTGTTATAAATTTTTCAAAACTGTCCTGTACGGAGTCATGAAATGATATATTTACGTCAAGGATTTCTAAACTTTTGCGTCGATAAGCCAAATTTTACAAAATCAAAATGTTTAGCAGGCCCAAAAAAGGACACAGAGGTCTTCTGTTTCACATGCTGTGAGAGATTTTTTTACATATTTGAAAGTAATAATGACCAAATGCAAAAATAAAATCAATTATAACCTCGGATTTACACTAATAATTTTGACCTCCATCTTTTTAAAACATAAATAATTTTAATCCTGATATTTGAATTTTTAAATTGCTTTGTGACGAAGATTTTTAACAAATTTGTTAATGAACTCTACCGGAGATTTTTCAAAAATTTAAAATAACACAAGCTATAGATCAGATGCGAAGTATTTTTAAATGGAAAATATCCCACCCAAATTTTTTTTTCCAAAAAATTGTTAGTTTATGTGTCACTAAGAAATTATGAAGCCTCCAATGAGCCTCGCGTTAGACTGCATTTGAAATATGATTTATTTTCTTCCTTTTGTGATACCTAGATTGTTTTTCTCAGTTCCGACGATTACGAACAGTTTGATGTCTAAGGAAGTGAGCTTGCAATTTTACACTCTTTAATATTTTAATTCTACAAAGTTGGAAAGCCAAGCAGAATTATAGTAATTTATAATATTAATAGATTTGAGCGTTACTTTATGGTATTTGCAAATGGCTTTTGCAAATAATAAAGAAATATTTTACTTCGCAAAATACCACTTTTGTTTTGAAACTGTGACAATATTGTTTGGAACGTGTCAGTTCATTTTCAAAGAGAAAATTTTCTGTTTAAAATTGAACTGACGGTTCGAAACAATATTGCAACTGTTTCAAAATAAAAGTGGTATTTTTGGGAAGTAAAATATTTGTTTATTATTATAATAATTTAATTTATAAGGGCACTTCTTAAAAATGATTGACCTAGCAGAAAATAAGTATAAAACCTTTTTCTATGAAGTTTAATTTAGTCTTGAATCACTTTTCCCGTAAAATTGAAAAATAGCAACCGAAAAATTGGCCAGAAAGTAATATCTGACTAGTTTTTCTCCTTAGAAAAGGTACGCGGTGCTCGTTCATGGCGTAAAACTCCATAAATTATTAATGATACCGTCAAACGGGACTATTTGGGGCTATTTGGAACAAAAAAAGAAAAAGAAAAAGATTTAAGCTCTTATATCTGTTTGATTTCTGAACGATTCATAACGTTAACGCGTCTTTAATAGGGGATGTTCTTTAAGAGTTTAAATCTTTTTTAAAACTCTTCTTTAAGAATTTAAATCTTCTTTTTTGTTCCAAATAGCCCCATTTGATGGTACCTAAACTAACAATTCTATGTAAAACCTTGGTTCAGACTTTTTCCGGAATTTCGTATTAGATTCAGACCTGGCTGCTACTCTTTATTAGTAAATTTCTAAGGTTTTGTTACATTTTAGAATCTTAACATTGGTCCTCATAGATTACACAGTAATGTATTGATCTTGATCTTCCTCTTGCTCTACAGACAAGACTGTAGAGTCGTCAAAATTTTACAAATCATTATTTGACAGTTTTACAGTTGATTGCTAAACTGAACTGGTGACATCAAATTTTATTGGCATTTCGCAATATCATTTTATACGCATTTTCAACTACTATTTTTCACAACGTTCTAAGAAAATTTTACTCAATAATTTCATATATAAAAGGCAAATGTGTGCGTAATAAGAAAACAGCATGGTGCCACGTAGACATGAAAATTTTATTATTTGACTGTGAAAATATATTTTTAACAGAGGAATTGATCTGGGTTGTCAAATGTCAAATTGAAGAAACAAACAAGATTGAAGAAAATTAATATTATTAAAGTGAACGTTGAAAATTTAATGAAAATTTTAAATCACAAAATTAACCTCACACTCACACAGACACCCCCCTCCCCCGTGGCTGGTGCCATGTCATTAGTTCATTTCACACTCTCAGTTCATCATTTATTTTAATATAATTTCATATCGGAATTTTGTTTCATCTGTTTTCTGCCGCATAAAATTTTCGTATTCTAATTATTATTAGTGTCAATTTTCAAATGAAAATAAGATTAACTTAAAGACGGTCGGTGTGGAGACGCAAGGTGGGGTTGGCGTATTATTAATACAGATCGATTAATTAAAATCTGTTCATTCGTTAAGATACGTACCTATAATTACTTTATAAAAGCATATAAATTATTTTAAAATAAATTCCATTAATTCTACTTAAAATTTTCAAATGTATAGGTAAAGCTAATAGATCCACATGCCGACATTTGAGCTACGCAATTTACTGTGCTTGTAAACACTTCCTGTAATTTACCTTATCCATAAATATCGGTAAAATTTCTTTAAGAAGACGACTGCAGCTACATACCTTCTAAATTGTAACTCTCGACTTCCTTAACGTTCCAGTGGTTCCACCCACATTGTAGATGTAACTTTACTATAATTTGTCAAGGCAAACGTACTTTGATTGGTGAAGACTGCCTACGAACCGAGTATGTATGTATATTTCTATTTGGTTCATATTTTTATATGTGTCTAGCCTTTGTTTATTTCTTGACCCGGACATATCAGTTTATCACACTATGGCCGCGATTCGCACTGGCTGTAACTTCCACTATCCATACGTTATATTCCCGCCAGAATTACGCGGTTTATGCCTCCTTCTGGTGTCATATTATATGTTTACTTCATAGAGAGGCCTACTATGTATTGACCCCTCTCCCTTCAGACAAAATGTTTTGAAGCCTTTGACAGTTTCAAAGACATCAGACGATATAAAACACTGTCCTAACCCCGACGGAAGAGGTTAGTTTGCATGTTATTACATTATTTAAGTAAGTGTCCGGGTCAAGACGGATTTGGGGTGTAGATCCGGACACTTACTAATTATTTTTTATTTTTTTATTTTTACTTACAATGAAACAAATGAGTCAGGGATATAAAAAATAATATACACTCTTTCTAATGGTAATACTTTTATTGGTGATATCTATGAAGGAAACATGTATAAACATACAATTATACCAAAAAATGTAAAAAAGTGTCCGGGTCTAGACGGTTTTATGGTATACACGGAGTAAAAATGAATGTCAAAATCTCTTGTTTATTCAGTGAACAGTTTATCCTCGGCAGAGTTATCCACAATTCGAAATTCGAAATTAAAGTCATTTTAAAGTGGTAAGGTTAATTTAGTGCCTTTAAATATTATTATATTTATTATAAAAACGACCCTAAGTTGCTTAAAGTAAATTTTAACTAAAATATAACAACTGTTACGTTAATTGAATTTTCACCAATTACTTTTCTTATATGATTACAAAGTTAAATAACATGTAAAAAAAATTAAGAATAATTTAAGTCTGAGTATCAATATTACATCAATTTTGGATTAGTCTGACAAATATTGGACAAGATATCTATTTTGTTTATTAATAAATTGGCTGTATTTCTGCTTTTGAATAAGCACGTACAAGAGAACTTCTACAGTGGTAACCGAAGTCAATATTTTCCATCTGCCTGACAAACCAACATCAAAATTTTATTTTATTTATCAAAGACAAAATTTGTTTTGTTGATAAAAATATACATTTTATTTTCCGTATACATGCAACGGTCATAAACAAAAATTTGGTATTCAAAATTTAAATTTTCATCAACTGGCTGGCACATCTGTTTGAAAATAAATTTTTATTAAAAAAAAAAAAATACATCAAAGCATTTTGTTTGTTACACGAGACCAAAATTTGTATTAAACTCCTGGTATATTATTTTGTTTCTTTTATTTTAGCTGTTCTCTCCCTATGTGGTAGTGTCTGTAAATGAAAGTCTATGAAAACACGAAAATACACGATTGATCTGTAAATATTGCCGGGTAGTGTACGAAACAAAAAGTATTGGTGACATTTAATTAACACAAAGAGTAAAATGTTATATTTCTTGTGCGAAAAAGACCTTTGTTGATAAAGGTTTAGAGAAATTAGTATGTTTGAATATGACAGGAGTTATGTTATTGATATTTCAATTGTTGATATATTAAAACGTTTTTTCCTTAAAACGAAATTCAGCTAGAACAAATAGGTATATTGTCGAGTCCCAGCTTTCCTTTAAATTCCTCAAACTATTAAGTAAACGTAAGAAATATCCCATAGAATATATGTCAACATAAAAAAATTATATAAATAGGGCGCGAACGTCATTTAACTATATTCTCTTGGGGGCGGGGGGGGCTTGGATTCCCTTGGGGACCCCTTTGGCTGGGGGTCACGGAGCATTGCCCCAGCCTAGTTACGGCCCTGAACAAATCTAACAAAAAATTTAACAATATTCGTCATATTTTGGTAATCAAAATTTTACGGAGATTATCACCAATCAAAAACTGCCTTGACGACAGCGATGCCGTCGAGCCTCAGGATATAAGGCTCGAGTACGTTAAATGTTAAAATCGAGCCCGAAGAGATGGAAGAGCAACTGGGGTTGTAGGAAGCAAAGGAAGCCGGGAAAAAAGTAACAAAAATGGATGTGAGATTTTAAAAAAAAATTTTTGAATACTCTAGTTTATCCTCTAAGACCCGTGACCCGGAAAACAGAAGGCGTATGTGTGTTTGCGAGTTTGTTACCATTTATCTCCAAAATGGTTTAAGAAATTTTAATGCAATTTTTGTTAATTGAAACCTGTTAATTCCAGGATGGTTTTCGGTCAAGTTTGATGAAAGCTGGTTTAGTCGTTTCCGGAATATTCCAGGATATCCAAAATAAAAAAAAATTTAAAAATGTTAAAAATCAATGTCAAAAAACTGGAAAGTTGGAAATTAGGATAGAAAGGCGGCTACAAAAATCTCCTGGACGGTGATTCGTGGACGTTGGTAGTTCCAATAAGACGGTTCTATAAAACCAACCATTTTGCACGCACATACCCGCACTTCAATATTTTGTGAGAAATCATTTTAAACGGTCCCTCGTGAATTTTCGAATAAACTACAAAACATATATGAATTTATAACAATATATACATCATTACAGTAATAAATAATACACGTTACGAAACAGTAAAACACGAGACAATCCTTTAACTATATTTACAGCAACAATAGAGCGCTATCACCAGTACCTACTGTCTACGATTTTCTTACATGAACTGAATTCAGTTGTCTACAACAAAGTTTTTTTTTTAATCTTTTGTTTTGGTTGAAAACAAAACACAAAAATTTAACAATAAGTTTCAATTGTCATTTTTGTAACTTTTTTAGAACTTTTTGTGCTACATATAAATATAACCAAAATGTCTAAATATGTACGGTAAGTGCGGGAGAGATGCCGCAGTAGCCATAGTTTGTCGTTGATTGATAGATAGCGCTATTAATCGATTATATGTTTAAAATAAGTTACTTATTTAAGCGGTATATGGTAACATTTATGATTAGTCCATCAGTTTAGTAATTATCCGACAATTTATTATTGAAAAGTACGTTTTTTAACATAATATTTTATCAAGCATTTAATTCATTAGAATTTAAGAATTTAAGAATGTATATTTCATTGTTTTAATGAAAATGAGTTTTGTTATTAATTTAGGTATATTTTAAAAGTACTGTATAAAATTTTAGGTTGGAGTTCCGCACTATGCTTGCTATAGCAACATGCGGCATCTATCCCAACAAAAACGAGAGATGCCGCATTCAAACTTGGTATAGATGCCGCATCATATTACATGTTAAAAACATAGGCTTATACCTTAGTTATGCAATTTTTTTTGACTGTAAATTATGCCAAGTAAATATAAAAGATCCATTAATGGATCAGGAAGAGCCCTCATATTAGTGGAGATAACGAAAATAATGATGATTGCCTTTGTATTGAATGTTTTGAAAGGTACTCAGAAACAAAAAAAAGTTGACTGGTTAAGATGTATGAAGTGCCAATTATGGTTACACATCGCGCGTACTCTGTCTCAGCCTCGTATCTGAAAACTCCCAATTTTTGGACACAAAAAAAAACATATTTTAAATCCGTGTTTTCATCACTATGAGCTTAAAATTTATGCTAATTACACCCTCTGATGTTGGCTACCCATATATATAAATATATATAGATAAGTATATATGTAAATACAGTAATTAATATGTTTTTTGTGTGCCCTAAAACATGTAGCTTTTGATATACGAGGTAGAGACAGCCAACGCGCGATATGGCATGCATCATGTATGGAGATGTGTTTAATATGCAAAATTTTTAATATGAACTATGCGGGGTCTCACCTTCTTTGATGAGACATCTCTCGCATAGGTGTGGGAGAGACGCCACTTTGCAGAGTCTACAAAAATGTTAATTACGAACCCTTTATGACTTAAAATTGAAAATTATTTATAAATAATTTTAAAGAACAATGTTTACATTATTTGTGTACCAAATTTCAAATCAATTAAATGCATACTTTAAGAATTATCAAGTGTTTTCAAAATTATAAAATAATATCATAAATAGAAGAACTATTCGTTTCAAAATATTTTTACATTAATTCATAAAAGCTGTAAAATCATTAAGTTACTTACTGCTTAAAAATTTAATAATTCTTATAAACTGTTACAATTTAAATGTAAAAAAAGTTACCTAATTCATCGAAAATTGAATATTTTATCCCGGAAATATTGCACGTTGGCTCGGGAAACCAAATATCCGGTATATTTCCGGTAGATAGGTATACCGTTTATTTAAAAATCACAGTAACACCAACCAACGAAAGCTTTCATAACTAGATGGCGGATGGAACGGCGACAAACCGTTTATAACGAACATAGGGGAAGGTCGCCCAAAGCGGGTACCCCTCTTAAAGCGGGTAAGCGCTTGTATATCGTTGTATCGAATGTTTTTGTCAGGTCGTGTGTATACCGAGATTAACCGAATATCAACCAATATCAATCAGTTGCACTTGAACGCTTGTGTCGTTTAATGTCCTAGTTAAGCTTCATCAAATTTTTTTGTTGGTTTTGTTAAAAATTCTGACGATAAATATTCTGTGACTAGTCACAAACCTTTTTATTTGTAATCTTTTTGGTATTACCATATTATGTTATCGTCATTTGACTTTTAATGTAGAAAAAGGTAGACATGTGTCGGCTTTCATTTTGAAATTATTCTAACTTAACAAAATTAAGTCTTTTTGGGCAAAGCGGGTATGGGCAAAGTGGGTAGACAAAATAGAAGCATCTTAATGGAAAAAACTGTTGGAAGGGGGAAAAAAATAAAAAATCTTCTTATTACAACGGAATGAGGGAAAAAGCTTAAAAAACATATTTCTGCCTTGTTTGTGGTGATTTTGATGTGGAACCACCTGAAGTAATATACTCCAATATGGAGGTTGTAAAGAAAGTTACAATTAATTGTTATAAATTTATTATTTTTGTCTTTTTTGAATTTTTTTTTACTTAATTATTATTATTGTTAAGTTCTATATGATTAAGAAAGTTTATATTAAAAAATAATAACAGTATTTAAGTACATAATGTACTTACCCGCTTTGCCCAAAGGGGGTCACCCGCTTTAGGATACCTATACGGGCAAAGCGGGTTTTTGCAGAGGTTTTGTATTTTCTTTATTAAAAATAAATATCGTATGAATATTTCTTAAGCGAAGTTTCATTTTAAAGTTCGATAACTATTCTATCTGATAATATAAAAAAGATCTGCTTATCGAGGTCAGAAGTCACATTTTTGGGCGTTTAATCTTAACTTACCCGCTTTGGGCGACCTTCCCCTACCTATGTACAATTCACGTCAACAGAATTCGCAAATTTAGAATTAAACTGAACCTGTTTTCATTCTCTATCAATATTGTATTAAATTGTGATTCTTTAAGAGAGAATATATACTTTAGCAATGGTAACCATAGTAACAAACGTTTACGTACAGGGGGCGTATGGGAGGCGTAACTACAAATTTTGCTCCCTGGAGCGATGCAGACTCAAGCGTCCTCTTCTGAAAAGTTATTTCTCAAAAATTAAGCTGGCGAGAAAAAAGCTAACTTCTCGTCTTTCTTCTGATGAATGAGTTTGTTTAAGAACAGAGAACTACCAAAAATTACTTTTCCTTCTTACGCACAGACTTTTTGTCATGCGCCCCGAAATAACTCCTCCCCCTGCTCCACTGTAGTTACACCTCTGCATTTCACTGGCTTTCTCGGTAATTTTTTACAACTTCCAATGGCGTTCAGTGTATCTGTGTTATGTATGGAATATACATCAAACTTTATTTACATCTAGATGCAAGTAAATCAACCATTTTCACACCTCTATCGATGTTACGTACACGTTGGCCTGCACTTCTCACAGTAAAATTATCGATATTCTGCTACCTATATATTCCGTGTTCTATTTACATCAATGTAACAAAAAGATATTCTCAATTCCGGCTCTGATTGTTTATTTACTCTTGGTTATTCAACTGCTTTTTGTTTGTTGGTACACATTGTTCATTGCGACAAGAGCACTATACCTATGGATGCTATAGTGATGGGATAATTTGAATTAAAAATAAGCGATAGTTCGATTTTTTTAATAATCGAAAATATCCGATAAATAATAATAATTTCGAATAAAATAATGCAATACATAAAAAACTGTATATCGTCATTGTAATTAGCAAACCTCGTAACTCCAATTCATTCAATATTTGACTTGCTGTACAAAAGAAAAATTTTTTCTGTTATAAATTTTTCTTTTATAAATTTGTACAGCAAGTCAAATATCGAATGAATTGGAGTTACGAGGTTTGCTAATTACAATGACGATATGTAGTTATTTTTTAAATGGCTTGTAATTCAAGAACCTGATTTTTAAAAAAAAATGCAGTTATGCTCATCACTAATGGTTACTGATATTACGATTTGTGTCTTATTGAAACATCCTATTTGCTGTAGAACTCATTTCCTTTCACCCTGCTACTAATGCTCAAGTAGACTTGAACACATTGTGCTCTGTATGTCTTTCCTATAAGGTTAGGCGGGGTAAAAAAAAGACACTGCTCGAGGGGGGTAAAAAAAAGATATACTTATATTAATCTCAACAGTGTTACATTCAAAAAATAAAAAATATTACAACAAAATACATTAATATTTTAAGCTGTCTGGGCCAAAAAATTATTTTTTGGGACGGGCTTTATAACATAAAAAAATTTTCTCCCAAACCTCTGTTATGCTATGCATGAGCGAAAAACTTTCATTCCGCTACGATAAACTTTTTCAGTAAGTAAAAAATCTGATAAGTTAGAGTGCTGTATTTTTTTCTTGTTATTTTATATGCTTTAGTAATGTAAAGTACAAAGTTTTATTTAAATGGTCCGACAACTTGTAATTTTTTTTATGTTAAAAAAAGAAAAAAGTGGGGTAAAAAAAAGACAAAACAAGGGGTTAACATTTAGAAAAATTAAAAATTATTGACGTGGATTTTCATTTTAAAAATATATAATAATGGCATGTTTATGTATATGTTATGGCTTAAAAAAATATTGATTCTTCAATAAAACAATTTTTTTGTTAGTGAGCAGACGGTTTTCATGGATATCAATTTCAACTGATTCAAAAATTTGTATTCTTGACCCACGAAAATTTATTTATGTTTTTATAATGTATAACTATGCTTTACTGCACACATTTAGTATTTTTAACTCATTCGTAGATTATTTTGATTTATTTTTTTACTTTATGTAAAGTGGTGTAAAGAAAGCCTCAAATTAACATATTTGATTTTTTAATGAGCTACAATAAATTTTGTATTAGTTGTACGTTTATGAAATAAAAATTATTGTAATATTTCAAGTCCAAAGAAATTTCCTGTGAGTCAAGCTTTTGCATCAGTTAACTTTTTCTGACTTTTGTTACTGCTTAATCTTAGCTAAAGTTTTTGGTAAAATACGTAAAATTTAAATATATCTATAAAAAACTTTGTAGTAGAGACAGAGTTATGAAATAAAAAGTGTTATACTGCTAATTGCCCAAGCGGTATATTTTTTTCCCTTCCAATCATGTACTTGCAGTATTCTATTAGTTAGAGGTCTGTCTTTTATTTACCCTCCACTGTCTTTTTATTACCCCATTTGGCGGGTAAAAAAAAAC
The DNA here is from genome assembly GCA_035578155.1 of Brachynemurus nebulosus. NCBI lineage: Eukaryota > Metazoa > Arthropoda > Insecta > Neuroptera > Myrmeleontidae > Brachynemurus > Brachynemurus nebulosus. The sequence goes on along the minus strand of JAPWDM010000008.1, from coordinate 35,768,549 downwards.
AAGGTTTTTATTTTTTTATAGATTTATGCCATTAGCTTGTGTGAAAAAACAGGCAAAATCTTAAAATACAAACAATTTAACATCATACAGTATTTGTTTTGTTTAAAAATTCAAATATTTTCTACATGAAAAATGAAGAGATTTGATTTTGTCTTTTTTTTACCCCGCCCAACCCTACATAAAACAATTTAGATAACTCAAAATAACACTTTAGTAGGCTTTTTTAATTTCAATTATTATCGAGTGCTTGTGAGACACTACTACGTATGACAAACTTTTGTTTGTATTTCAACACACGCAGTATTGATATGTTCACTAATCGTTCAGCTAAACTGAAACTTTAAGCACTCGATTTCTTTGGTATAGTATACCAAAAACCACATGTAAATTAAAAATCACAAAGTGATTGAAAAAATTATCCGGATCGGCCGGGAATCGAACCCAGGATCTCCTGGTAACTAGCCAGGTGTGATAACCTCTACACCAACGATCCCATGCTCGGCAAGCGGCCGAGCCGGACACCCATTCAATCACCTATGTGTATTAGTGCTCTCTCTTTTACCCCGCCCAACCCTACATAAAACAATTTAGATAACTCCAAATAACACTTTAGTAGGCCTTTCTAGAAAAACTTAAATGAGTGAAATATGAGGTAAATCAGTGAGTTGATTAACTCAGAAGGGCAATTAGTGGTCAACAAAAATACTTAAGAAATTAGGACAAGTTTGTCATAATGGAAGTTTTAAAATATCTTCTATAGTACAGTCATTTTTCAAAATAATGCCTAAAGGTAGCTTTTTAGTTTCACATTACCCGATAAACAATCTGCGTGATAAACAAAATTAATGGTCCAAATTTAATGGCTTGATTTAAACGTTCAACATACTTGAAACTCTATACCAATACTGGAAGGCCTGGTAAACTTTTGTTGAATCTGTTATTAGTACCTATTTAAATTGTAGAATGGAATAGTTCATCCCAGTAACAGTATCGATTTTGATCACAATCAGGGCTGGATTTACCTTTGAGAGGCCCTGAAATATTTCTCATGTAAAAGCTCCTCAGTACTTTTGTGGAGGTCCCTACTAAGATGATACGTAATTTCCGAAATTTTTTTAATTTTCCCGAAAAATATTCTTTCTGTTTTACGTAAAGGTTATTTGATTTCAGAGATCATTCTGTTTTGTATAATTATGTACCCATATAAAACAAAATTATTACTATCTACATGGCATTTAACTTAATTGTCTTTTAACCTTGTGCACTTTGATATTTTCGCAGATGTAAACACACATATAATATGTCGGCATGCCTATATATTTTACTGTATTTGGTAACATAACGTTTTAATTGTTAACTTTATTTAAAATTAGCTCCTTTACAAAATTTCTGTTTAGTTTTCATTTTCAGTGACATATTAATATAATATGGAAAATGAAAAAGCTTTCACTGAAAATATTTTCTTTGAAAATGGAAAACATAGTAGGGAGTCGTCAGGTCCTTTACGTATACAACAACCATTTCATACTGCTTGCTGCCTTCACATCCCCCCCCCCTCCTGCCCACCTCGTTCTACTTGTCCGTTTTGATTTCTCCCCGGTTTTATGCTCTCGGGCTATTTAAACAACGTATGCTTCGCTCGGTACTAATAACAAAAAAAGCTTTTGAATTATCTTCTAATTTAAAAAAAATAAGCTTTTTTATTCATGTTTATTTTAGAGAAAATAAAAGGAGCTTTTTTCTGCTCTCTGTGATATATAAAAATTTAAAAATAAAAGATTGAGGGTATATATATATACACGGTTTGGTGTATTTTTTGGTTGGTATTATAATGGGCTAAGTTAAATTTATAGTATACACACAAAATGAGAGTATTTTGGTGTTTTTTGATGTGATTTTCGTTTCATAATACCAACTACACAGAGAGTGATACAACATCCTTGACAAATTGTTGTTTATGGCAATAACATTACGTAAATTGTATTTCTTGGAAGTTATAAGAAATGTTTCGGGAGTAAAACAAAGGGCATAGCCGGGTAAGATAGGGAAAACGGCCCTTGACGCAAAATTGACTGTTTTTACAGGAAATAATACTTCTTAGCCCCAGATAGATTCCTGCCAAATTTCAACCCTCTGAAACTAATAGTTTATGAATACACAAACAGACAAAAATTTTCAAAAAAAATTTTTTTGACGATATTACTGAGCCGATTTATTTGAGTTTAATATATATTGTGTACCCACCTTAGGCAAAGTAATAAAAAAGAAATTAACGTTATACCCTTTTATTATACCTACTAATTTTTTTAAATTTTTAAATTTAAGTAAATTTTTCTTTGACACTTACGCGTTAGCGACACCCAGCATTTTTTGTTCAATAATATGTCTTTTAGTACTCTATAACATATATTTTTTGTGGAAAAATTTTAGTTGGTAGAACATAGTAATATTTCAATACAAACGCATGCCATGTTCAGTACTACATATATTAGTTATGTATAAAAAGGACTATAAAGTAAAGCATCTGCGTTATCTCTAATATTGGTTGGAAATAATGTTTCGGTCGATTATCTACAACATATCCAAAATTCAGCTTCCTAAGATGATTTGGAGGGAGTACAGGGGGAAAAAAGGATTTTGGCTGCCCCCCAGAATTAAAGAAATTTGGTGTGTTGATAAAATTCGTACCTAGGTTGTGCTTTTTGGAGGTTTTAATATTTTACCCCCACCATTTTTAAGCTACAATTTCATGGTCTTTCGACGTTTTCGAAGTTCGTATCACTCGCACAGGTCACCCAAATAAACCTAGAGGGCTGAAATTTTGTGTACAGGTTAAGTTAATAGCCAACCACTGCTTTTTGGAGGTTCCAACTTTTAAAACTTACTTACCCCCACGACTTTTATGCCAATATTTCCTTGTTTTTTTTTTCCTTCTTTCTAACACACCTAGAGACTCTCTGAGTAAATCTAGAGGGCTGAAATTTTGTGCATGTATTGAGTTAGTTAGTATCCAGTAGGTGCCTTTTAGGGATTCCACATTACTTTTTCGCCCACTTCTCCCATTTTTACATCGGAATTCAATGGCATTTTTAAATGTGTTTAAAATGCTTTATATTTATACTATAAGACAAGTAGGCGAATAGTAAATTTAAAAATTTTAAAAAAATGAACTAACTTTTATAACAAATGCAATACATACATATTAAGTAATTTAAAAATGTTATTAAAGTTAATGTTTATTTATAAAGTAGGAATTTTGGATTTTTATTTATAAAATAGGAATTTTGGATTTTTTTGGATTCAGTTAATACATTAACTTTATCAATAACTACAATAACAGTTTCGTCTAAACAGAAAGTTACACTCCTTAGTCTTACGAATTTAACAACGAACTAAAAATATGACAAAAAATTATAAAAAATGTGGGTAATTTAATTAGTGGACCCAATTGGACTCAAATGGGTTAAGTAGATACTTACCATGCAATAGCACATTTTTATATTATTGAACTTCTACAAAACAACTGGATCTAATGAAACCAAATTGTAATATATGATACTTCAGCATAGAATATTTGAAAATTTTGCAAAAAATGACTTTTTGAAAGAATGTTACATAACACCTTGATCCACTCACATCTTCAAATACTTATCTACTACACTAATTTTATTTATTTTTTTAAAATTTTTTTCGTAAAATGTCAAGAAAATATCAAATTTTTTACAAAAGTGTCGCTTTAAAAGTTGGTATCAGCTTGGTTATACACATATCTATGTAATACTATGTGTGTACAGACATGTATACACAACCCTTTTTGAATTTCTACTAAAAATAAACGTTACACGACAAAAACAAAGCCTACTATAAATATTTAATAAAACTGACCTTTCTGTTGTACTGAGTGTACCTACGAACCGGAGGATATACCAGAAATGGACAGAATATTTTGTATACACAAAGCATTATTATTATTACGAAAACTTTTGATGTTTTCTCTAAGGGACATACTATTACTAAATCTAAGGTACATACGTATAAATGTACCACTAAAAAGTTAGGGTAGGAATTTTTACACTGAAAACATTAACACTACCAAGTGTTAGGGAATATAAAGGACAATTTATACGAACCAAACAACCAAGTTAAGAATTAACACAATCAAATAATTCAAAAATTACGTTACTCATGTTGTAAAAAGCAGATTGTAAAAAATAGGTACATTTTGGAATGCCTAAAAAACGTAAAGACTTCGAAAACAATTTAGTGTAATGCTTTACAATTTGGTATTCAACGTTAATCTAGCCTTATTATAACAGGAAAAATTAATGTAGGTATCTTTAGGCAATTTATGTATATATTTATTTATTTATTTTGACATAATGGGGTATTTGACAGTATCAAAGAAAAACAATAAAAACAAATTTTAATGAAAATTGATAATAAAAGACAGCAATTTATTATGTTAATTCATCCTAACTATCATTATTTAATTTTAAAAAAATTAATATTCTTCAGCTATAAATTACGTCAGCAGAAATGGGCTGTGACGTTGCTTTCTCTTATATTTCAACACTGTCGCCACTAGGGTCGCTACGTAAATTCCGGTTAGCAAACATAACTATGGAAATTAATTTGAATTTAATTATTTTTTTATAAATCAACAATTTTTTTCCTAGTTATAAGCAAAATAAACAGTTTTTTTTTTTTTTTAGTTACATGACACCTGTTGCTATCTAGATTTCTTCTGTTGCTATCTAGATTAAATTTTTTCTAACGACTTTCGGCATTATTTTTAAAAATTAAAATTATATACATGCATAATACATAAATATGCGTATTTTAAAATAGTTTCCCAAAATTAGTCAAATTCCCCATTTTATAAAAGTATACAGGAATTTATAGCGTAAATATAAAACAAAAATTTTGTAAAAATTCAAACTTGTGTATTTTTTATCCAACTGCGTAAAATTACACCTTTATCAGTGTAAAAATTATTAAACTTAGGTAATTTTACGTATTTTTGTAACCTTGTAACTTTAGTTGAATGCAATACATGCATATGTAGTACCAAAAAATTATGAATAAGACTTTTACTACAACGTATAAATGTGACTTTAACATTAGTAACTAAATACAAAGTAGGTTAACAGCAGTTTATTCCACTTGAATGCAAACACCATTTACCTAACTCTTTTAGCCTTTATATGAGACAAATTAATGAAAATTATAAAATTTCCAACTAACGCTTTTGTATAAACTTTCACGGAAATGGAAAATATTTAATAGTATTAGCCCAAGCATAATTGTAACTGAGTAATTTTTGACTTTACAATAAAACTTACCTAATGTACCAATTATATTTTGAAACAATAAAATGGTGGATGGAAAACGAGGAAAAATATACATTTTTAATGAATAATTAAAGTCACCTGGACATAAATTTGGAAGCACATATTCAGATTGTTGTACATTGTTGTGAGATACTTGCATCTGTACCAAATCTGCATTATTTTGCACTAATGTCGATTTTTACCAATTTACCTTGCCAATGGGGTGTGGCACACAGCTTCCTCGTACTCGTAGAAGCACCTTGGTAATTTAATGCCCAATATATCTTTGTATAATTTAATATAGGTTTATAAATTATTAAATAATAAAAATAAATAAACAAAACGATTCATAAAAAATTGAGCGAAGTGGGACTAGCAGTAAATAAGATATTGACAATTAATGGGATTTCATGGTAGCGCCGTGGATACTATTACTACGAATGCAATGAAATTTGTAGGAGACCATCTAGTAACCGGACTGCATAATTTCTGACAATTTCATAAAAAAGAATTAAATTGCGTAAAAAAATTTATTTTGGAGAAAAAATTTTTCATTTTTCAAAAGTGACCACAATGCTTCCGCTACTTTAGTAGTATCGGACGCAATAAATTGTTACCGATGTAAGACTGTTTCAACGGACGTTCAAAGACTTTTATTAGCTCCAAATAAATAGGTAGGGTTGCCAAATGAACTGTAAAAAACGTTAGTCTATGTCAGTATTGAAGCTCATTGATTCGAACATTTTGATAAAGTCATAGATACCCTTAATTTGGAAGACTTACAATTAGTATTGTTATGGAAGATTTGTAATCCGCAGTCACACAGTTACAGAAATTAGAAAAAAATTGTAAGAGGAAAACTTTCAACGAAAAACTACTAATCAAAAGTGAAAACACATACCTATTACAGATTGTTTCAATAGTGTTAATTAGAAGAACTACATTCTGCTAGAAGCGACAAAAAAAAACTGTCTTTAAGACTATAAAATAATTAAGTAAGTTCTCGTTTTTAAATACTTTTCATTTTTCTTCTCCAACCTTAATATACTATATTTTTGGTAGAAAAATTGACAGCCCTAATTGAAGTTTCCTAACAAGCAATTATTCAGTGGAGCAGAGTTAATTAAAAGCCACTGCGTAACAACTCGGTGTTGATAAAGTCTTTATTTAAAAAAAAATGGATATAATTAACCTTTACCAAAATTTTATTTTCTGATTAGCCTTTTTAATTTTTTGTTAAAAAATAAAAAAAAAATAAAGAAAAATTTGATTTTATATTTGTCTAAAATAATCTTTGACTAAATAATAAACAAATATTTTACTTCGCAAAATACCACTTTTATTTTTTATTTTAGAATCAGAATAAATATAAAAATCCTCCGAAGACTGGTTCGTGTTCTTTGAAGCCGTCTTGTCCGAGACTACAAAAGACGGGATTTCAATTATTCCATATATATTTGTAAGTAGTGTGTATGTAATAAGTATTTATTTCAGTTAAAATGAAATGGAATTAAGCACTCGTAAGCTCGTCGATTTTTCATAAAATGTACCTGTCTTTTATTATATTTGTTTATAAATGATGCTTTACGTTACTGAAAATTTTGATTGTAGTTATCTCGAAAACGGTGCATCGTAGCTCAAAAATAACAAAATTTTGGAAGGCTTAAGCGAAGCAGATTGTGGGTATTCCATTTGTGTGGTATAACGAAAAATAGCTTTTAACGTATTGCGACTGTTAAAAGCTATTTTTCGTTATCGAAAATTATCGATGTCGAAAACAGCGATATTTTCAAAATTTAGATATGTACATTTGTACTACATATTCGTTATCATTTTTATTATAAAATTTTTTAAAATTTTTAGTACTTTTTATTTCCAGTATTTTATTTTTTTTATATAATGACAGATTCAATTTACACAATTTTCATTCGTGTAAATCAAATCCACATGGGACGGATATATTCGCGTACATTGAGGACCGGTTTAACTTTATATCAAATATAAGATAATATATATTATATGTACTTTATTCTTTTTTAAAAGAATTACTTAAAAATCGTGGTTGTTTGACATTGTGTAATTCGAGGGAAGGTATCCGTGTTCTTCGCGACCCGTGTTCTTCGGGGGTTACCTGTAATAGAATTTCGTACAACTGCTACAAAATATACGTACACTGACTATTCGTTTGGTAATACAGATGCAAAAAAGACAAAAATATATTTCATACTCTTTTTAAGATAGAAAGACCCGTTGACTCTCTCCACTCCTTTTGGGGTGAGGTGCTTGTATACGCACCTGAATACTATACAAACGCATCGTTCAGTATACAGCGTGATTCATATAATAAGCATATTTTCAGTTTTTAATATGGTTATTAAATATTTTACATTAAAATGTATTGCAGACATATATATTACACATCGAAGTCGCAAATCAAAGTTACCATCCGGTATATTTCAAAATTTTTAGTTCAAAAGAGAACGAAATATAATTTTATTTCTACTTATTCAAAGTGTATTAGCAAACGAATAGTGTTCCTGTATTGTTATGGAATACATAACATACCATCGTATCTTATTTAATATAAATTAGGGTATCTTATTTTTAATTTATTTATAAAATATATCCTTTATTTAATGTCAGGTTGTTATATTATCCTTACAAAATAAATAAAAGATGAAATTTTATGACAAAACAGAGAGATATTAAAAAAAATGTCTCCTTGAAAGAAAAATGAGTAGAAAAGAAATAATTAAAAAATAATAAAAGATTTTTCTTATGAAATTTACAAGTAAAAAGGATTACAAAATTAAATAAAAAAAAGACATTAGTACTGTTGTACACTTCGTGTACACAGTCAAAGGCATTCAGTTTGCTCTTTTTGATGTAATGTTTGACAGTGTTGATCATATTTATACTTGTTCAAATTAATGAAAATATAAGCCTTTTATTTATATTTTCACTTACATCAAAGATTCTCGTTTATCTAATTGGCTCTGGAACAGTAGCCTACTAATGACAGAATTGTGTTAGTGTTTACTTTAGAAGACGATGTTAGATTATATTATTTCATGTAAACAGAAAAAGATATTTAGAATTTGAATATTAAATAATAAAATTTTTGAGCTTTTCCCGTCATTTCTTAATATTCCAGTTTTATTAAAGAGACGCTGAAAAATTATCGATCATTATCAACCTCCTTTATTAGCGAATTTCGAAAACTCGAAATTCAGCTATTTATAGTTAGTATTATTTGAATAAATTTGCTACTAGTTACTGATTTTTAATTATTTTCGAATATAGCATTTTGCTGCAGTGTCAGTTTACTTAATGTTAAATATCTAGTAAAAATAAAATAAATACAACCCCCCCTAGCCCCACCCTACCTTAAAAAATTTATATGTTCTTTGTTGCTAGGACAATCCTACACTCTCAAAACGATTTCTTTGTTCAAATATTAAAAATTTCTATGATTTTTTTTTTTTTTTTTTTTAATTAAAGAAAATATTTTTTTGATTCAAAGGAATACTTTCTTGAATTTTTTCTTCAGTAGTCAAAGAGATACCTATTTTGAATGTTTAAGCAAAGAAAAAATTCTTGAACAAATTATAGGTCTAGTGCCGACATTCATTAAACATCACGAAGAATCAAAATTCTACTTAACAATTTTTTACTGTTCAAATGATTTTGCATATTACCGTACTTGTACACGGAGAGAAAATTCCTATAAAAATTACTGTGCTCATACTACAATCGACGTGTAACAGGCGAGCATATCCAATTTTGTACGGTAAAATTATAAAAATTATAGTTATATTATTGTAATTTTTATAATTTTACCGTACAAAAATTGGATATGTTCACCTGTTACACGTCGATTGTAGTATGAGCACAGTAATTTTTATAGAAATTTTCTCTCCGTGTATAAAGCATGTTATCTGTTTCTTTTGGAAAATTATCCGGTTACAAAAAGTTTATAATGTATAATTTAATGCATAAGATTATATACATACCTACCTAAACTCATCATAAATAAGTGATCAATGTTAGTTAACTAGTGCCCTTTGCGTTGTAAAAAATAAATTAGATGCTAGTAGCAAGCAACGCGTTCAAGAAAGCAACAGACATCTAGTTAACAGCAACGTTAATAATATACTCATTTTTCCTATGTATAGTTAAAAGTATTGTTATTCTTCGTTGGAAGAAGTTTTTGCTATCGTTAATAAAATTTATGACTTATAAAATTTTAAGTTCTATTCCGGATACCGTATTATGTTACATTGTACTTTTGCATCTTATTGTTTTATACGTCATATTTTTTTTTACTGTATTTTTTTTACTATATTTTTTTTTTCTGTAACGAGTAATAATATCATGTCAAACAAATACCAATAGGCATTTTTATGACTCTTAGAAACTTTAGAGAAAATTGTTTGCTTTTAAATTTTTGATAAAGACATAAAATCTGGATAAAACTGGCGTAGTCTGGTAATGTTTCTTTCTTAAGGCAGTATTCTAGTCTAAAATTTTTTAACATTCGTTTCATTTGCCGAGAATGTAGACCTTTAAAAACATGTCGTCAAAAGGAAATTCAAAAATTTTGAAAGTTCTCAAAGGTAATAGCCATTTTAATATGATAGGTTCCAGTATCAGGTATTGTACGTACTTCAAAACTTTAATGCATTTTTCTTGAAACTACTTTTCTTCAAGCTGCTCGACATGATATGCAATCGACTTCAAATTTGGTATGTACATTCAATACAGGTTGCTTTATAGCAGGAACTATAGGATATTACGAAATTTTATTTTTAACTATTTAAAAAAAGAAATAAAAAACTTAAAAAAAAATCGCAAAAAATATTTTTCTTTAAACAGCCATCATTTTTAGCTTTTAATTTTATTTTTCATTGTAGTTCCTGTCAGAATAATAACTTTTCTAAAGGATGATCTTCTCCTTTTTGCTATATTTAAAACGCTACAAATCCTTGAATTTTCTATGATCAAAAGTGATAACAATGCTTTCGCTACTTTAATAGTCTCGGGAGTAAAAAAAAGCTCCTTACAAATGTAACTTCGCACTAAGCTATAATGGGAAGGATGAAAACTGATCTCTAGATAACGATATGATATTTTACAGTACCAAACAAAATTAAATTGAAATATCATAAAATGTTATGAATTATTCAATTACGAGTAATGTTGTAATATAAGTTGTTAATATATATTTATTATTCATTTATTTAATTAATAATATTTTTGGTGCGTTATTATTTTCACTAATAATAATAATAATTCATTTTCCATATAAAATAAATAAAACTTTTACAAAATTAATATTCAAATAACTAATTAATATAATGTCTAGAACATTTAATTTAATATTATATATTAAACTAAATATGATATAAATTACATTCCTATGTTATTTGTTACTATTATATAGATAGGTATTTATAGCATAAAATTATGATGAAATTTCAAAAAACTAAACATCAAATTTCATACATAATTTCGCATTTATGTATGCGATCTGTCTTTCAAAGTTTAGAAGAAAGAAACGTTTTGAATCCCTTAATTAAACTTACCTTAATATAATTAAGTGGAGAAATACTTTGAGACAGGCGAAAATAAAGGCAAAGTTAGAAATTTTTTTTAATAAGAAAAAATTTGTGCTGTATTTTTAAGGTTTTCAATTATTAAAATAGTTTCATTCTAATTATAATAAACGGAAAACATTGTTCTAAATTCTTTATATGATTTTTAAATCCCGACATAAATTATTTATCTCATCCTAATAAATATGAAACAAAAACGTGAATTTGTAGATTTTTCATTCAGTTGTGAAAAACTACATCTAAGTAATTTTGAACATTTTTGTAACTTATTTTTTACAGTGTATTTTTTGTCAAGTAAAATATTTATTTAATTTTCTGTATAAAATATCAAAACTGTTCGGGTATTGAACGCGTTCAGGTATAGGGGCTTTTACCCTAACCGAATATAACAAACACTACCTCATTCTGTAATTAATATTTTGCAAATTTGCGAAATCGTATTTTTGATTAAATATTGAAATTCATCACAATACTAAATAAATAAATTTTGAGTATACTTTCATTCAAATCTTACAAATTAAAAAAATATAATCTATCAAACACACATTTCTACGCACAATATATTATCATTTTTTTTATTGATATTTCCTACCACACATCATTTATTCGATACATCTGTGTCACTCTGTATCCCGCACTTATTCATATACATACATAGATATGTTCATAACATTCCTATATATCCATAGTGTATTTCGTACACATATAATCAATCAAAAACTCGCTTTTATTTTTATTTATTGATTTTTTTTTTGCAATATATTTCTAATCGTTTATGGATGTTATGTTCATCATTCCATTGACGGCTGACAGACTCGCGTTTGATTATGATACACCTATACATGTTTACTTGACACATTAGTAGAGCAATGGCGGGCGTCACATTAATTTAATTGCATTTTTATGTACAATCAATAGATATGTATATGCGATGAAGTATATCTTGATGAAGTACAATCGAAATCTATTATAAGTAAATACACTTCCTAGAACCATATCACGCCATTCTACTACCAACGGTGTATGTGGCTGTCTCTATCCATTTCTTGTCGTTTTGGTTCCATTTCACCTGTTTCAATCATCATTTCTTCATGTACCGTTCGATCTGCCGTCGATACCCTCCTCTACTCATGCCATGTCATGCCATCTATCGGGATCGGGATCTATCCGTCCGTCTGGTCTGTAGTACGTTATCATGAGCGTGTACTCAATCAATTTGTATGTACCTACCTATATTCATTGTGCTTACATATATAATAGATACCATGGGTACAGGGTGTAACGAAAATGTTAATAATTAAAGAAATGGACTCTAACTAAAGAATGAATGTACAACCAATGTTAGAATTTTAATTGGTAATATTATATTCTGGGTTCACAAATTCATATAGGTAGCTAGGCTATATTGTCAAATTTATTTAACGAGTTGCAATTGAAGAGGTGAGTGGATGAAGGTGTTATGTAACATTTTTTTTTAAAAAAAGTCAATTCTTGCGAAATTTTGAAATATCCTATGCTAAAGTATCACATATTAAAATTTGGTTTCATTACGTTCAATAGTTTTGTAGAAATTCTACAATAAACATGAGCTATTGCATGAGAAGTGAATGTAAATAAAAACTTTTAACGGCTTCTATTGTAAAATTATAAAAATATTACATAACACCTTCATCCACTCATATCTTCAATTACTTTGAAATTTTGTTTTTTTTTTTGTTGGCTTAAGTGTAGGTACTAACTATTAACTATAACATTTCTAGCATGATGTCCAAAAGGAATTATGGCTGAGGAAACATTTTGAATTTCAAGCGCTTGAGAATATTTGAAAACGCCGCTTCGCTACACGTAACGTTTTCACAACTGAAATTAAGAAAACACGACACGATAAACACGTTTTGGAACTGTATATGCGTTTTTTTTTAAAACTATGTTTTTCGAAATGATGGGCAAGATAACTCTAACAATTTTCATCCGATTGACTTAAAATATTATCTGTAACTTTTTATATAGATTATCTAGGGCAATACTCTAGATGTTTGGAAATTCTTAATAAATAATTTTTTTATAAACAAATTAAGGTTGATTTATTTATCGATTTTTCATCAAATTTCATCGCAATAAACTATATGAAATACACACATACATATGTTGAAACGACTCGCGCGCTACCTGTTGTAAAATTGTTTTATTAACTGAGAAACCTTCGCGGGCGTGCGCACAATAACTCACCAAAGTTTCAACGCTATCAGAAAAATGTTATAAGAGCGCCTAAGGGACAAACAAACAAACATCCATTTTTATATGTATAGATATCAATACCTATCAGATTAGAGTTTATTTCTGTTACACTCTGTACACATATGATCGCTGCAGGCATATATAAATGTTTATAAAAACATTCCCCTAGATTGAAAGGGTGCGTTTACCTTAATTTATACATCACATGGGTACTGTAGTATTCGATATAAAATAAAGAGAAATTTTTCTTTCAATAATTCGATCGTACATTTACTTCAGTGATTCAAAAACAAATTTTTTTCTAATTCTACGAACTATAAAATTTTTTACAAGTAAGCAGATTCAGAATATTATTTTCAGATATTATTTAAAATTACAGAATCCCAAAAAATATTAGGTATCTGATGTGGTCGTTATAGTGCAAAGATTATACGTACAATAGATTTACTGTTGCCACTGATTCAGAATCGCAGTATTCGATAATATTAAAATGAATTCTAGTAGGCATACGCAAAATAAAAATACGTATACGTATGCATACATAAAAAAATCAAATGGAATTTCTTATATATAAAATACTGCAAGTGAAATTATCAGACAATGAAGGGAACGAACGTAGACAAAGCTTTTCTTTTCCAAGTAATGACGTCAAAATTATCTCACTCTTGAAACAACAACACAAACATCAACCCTGTTTCTATAAACAAACTGTCTTTTGAATAATAAAATTTTTCTTATCGACATTGAAATATTTACAGTGAAACTTCGAAATAACAAATTAAACGACATTATTGTCATCATTCGTCTCAGCTATCAAAATTCACAAAAATTTTGATAAAGGTGGAGGCACCGGGAGACAGTAAAGCTCTAATTAACGTAATTTAAAAACAGGAAGCAACAGGAAGCGTTGTCAAACAAAACATTTGATTACAAATTTGTGATTTGTCTGCCATATTCTTTGTTCGACATAAGTCCTTTTCTAACAGAAATTGTCTTGTAGGAAAGAAGACTGACCCGTGTTCGACCGTAATAGAAAAAAATTTTCACGCTTCCGTTTATATCAGGGGCCCGCCATTTCTCCCCACGGCCCTGAGGTACCGTAAAGTCAGTCAACTTTTACTCATGATCAATTGTATCTGAAATAGGGTATAGTAAAAAACACCGATAAGCAAAGTTATTGATTCATTAACGTCTTAACCTATTACTGTCTTCTTTTCTGATTGGTCATTTAAGTATCTGGAACATTTACTGATGATTCAAATCAAAAACTTTTATCATTTTATTTCATTAACGTAGTCGCTCCGAGATACGTAGTCATTTCTACAAAAGTATATCTCAGCGAAAAACTTTTCTTTAATCAAAAATTAAATAATGTATTAATATTATTCAGTATTAATATTATTCAGTTATTATATTTGCATACCACTTGTTTTCGTGAATTTCGCGCACTTATGTTGTAGTAATATAAAAGCATTGTCGAAAAAGCGTTGAAAAAACGTTGTAAAATGATGTTTATAAATTATATTTCAAAAATGGCGTAGTGAATAAATAATTTTTATTTCTTATTAAATATGGTTTGTAACTTTTTATTTTATAACATATTAAATTTTTATCAAATTCCTTTGACACATTTTCATTTTATTCAAAAAAATAGAGTTTTCCCATAGGAGCCCGTGTTAAAATTACAAAACTTTGAAATCGTTTTTCGATTTGAAACTTTGAAATCGAGTTAAATAAACTAGAGAAATTTCGTTAAAATCCTTTGAAAAAATCGTTTTATCGGCAAACTACCTTAAAACTACCTTAATTAATTATAACTACACTTAAATTCATCTTCATTTTATTCAAATTTAAATCGAAAATTTAGGTAATATTAGTTGAGTTTACAGTACTATCAGTAGTGAATATCAATTTTTTCTACACGCCTCTGAAAACACACGATCTATGCGAAATAATTCCTATTTTAATCTTATTTGTCTACAAAATTCAAGAAGAAATCTCTTTTAAAACAACAATATATTTTTCCCTTAAATTTATTTCCATTACAAGGGGCAGAGATATTAATTACTTTACCGCGATACTAATAAAGTAATAAATTTGTCTTAATAGATAGATATAGGTATGTATAGAATAAATTATTTATTTAACCGAAACATTACAAAAAATAAATAAAAAAATTAACGTTATTGAAAAACTTTAAATCCAAATAAATAAAACTTGCTCACCGGTGTTTACAGACCACAAATCCCTGTTGAAATGTTCGATCCGGTAGGTACCACCTATGTATGCCACCCATATAAATGTATAAATAAATAGGGATATGAATATAAACACCAGAGGTGAGTCTGGGTTTTGTTCCTACCAACTACTATCTATATACATACATATTTATCTATACATAGAAACATTGTACCTATCTGCATCTATGAATATACCTAAAACGTAAATGCTATAGACAAATAAAGGTGATTACACATTTTACAGAAGTTTTTGGTCACAGATGGTCAACACGAACGAACGGGCCGGGCAATTGGCAAGAAATGGAAGATTAGAAATTATAGATTTGTGGTTGACCAATAAATTATTGCAGACGTTTGGAAAAGAAAGAATAAAAACTATATTTTTAATTGCACATTGTTGTATTTACCAAACATAAAATTATTTATTTGATTCGCTTAAACTATAAAATAATTAAACAAATTGTTGTACTCGCGTAAATAGTGTATCACCATTCACCCCCTGTAATCAGGGGGTAATAACCCCTTGTAATTAGGGGTTTTAGTGGATTAAATGTTTAGGTAATATGTAGCATAATATGAAAGTAAAGAAATTATTTTTCTTGACGAATAAATGTTATTCCCTACTTGGCTAGTTTTCGCTTACCGCAGAAAGAAAGAGATATTTACTGAATGTATTAACATTCGCTACTTTTTTTTCTTTCAATAATTTTTACTAGATATTTTAAACTTATATTACCTGACAATATTTCTACTTACAAATATTAAATAATGTTTAGATGTAAAATTTGTAATATATTTTTCGTGTGCAGATTTATCAACTATTCCTTTTTGTTTAATTTCTACAACTCACTTTTTGTAGTAAATAATTTACCAAAATACCCGCTCAACAAAAGATGCATATAATTATTGACTAGAATTTTGATCAAAGCAAAACCTGTCTTTAGGGCTGACGAGCACCAAATCAGAGAAATTTGCTACTTTAGTTTTGTAAACTACTTTAAGTATTATACTACTTTAGTATTTTACTACATTAGTTTTGCTCGGAGAGCTCATTCACAAGATACTTCTTTAGTTTCAACTACTTTAATTTTCTCCAAATACTCTTTTGGTTATTAGAAATGTATGATGTAACATAAAAATTTTATCAGAAAAAGATAAAAATAGTAAATTGGGTGGGATCCACTATAAACAAAAAATGTTTAGAGAACAAATTTTTAGTTTCTTAGTTTCTTCTTTTTCTGAAAATTGAATTGACCATGATTTTGATTTATCCGTACTTGGGGGGGGGGGGGTATACCATATACAAAAAATGAAAGAGATAAAAGTTTTTTATTAATTTTCAAAATTTTCAAAAAAAAAAAATAAACTAACAAACAAAAAATTTGTTGTCTAAAGATTCTTTTGTTTATAGTGGATCCCACCCAAATCATTATTTTTATCTTTTTCTGATAAAATTTTTATGTACACACATAAAATTCACATTTCTAATAACTAAAAGATTATTTGGAGAAAACTAAAGTAGTTGGAACTAAAGAAGTATCTTGTGAATGAGCTCTGCGAGCAAAACTAATGTAGTAAAATACTAAAGTAGTATAATACTTCTTTAGTTCTAACTAAAGTAGTTTATAAAACTAAAGTAGTAAATTTCTCTGATTTGGTGCTCGTCAGCCTTACTAAAATACTAAGTTGGTTACAAAATCTCTTGGTTGGTGCTCGCCAGCCTAAGTTTTCTTTTCATGTATCGAGGAAATTACATAGGAAAACTCAGTCCTGATAATTCTCGTTCAATCTACCCCACATTCATAATGTTCATGAATTTTGTCAGATTTTAGTGAGCAAACCTTGTAACAATAAGGACCAGGGACAACAATCTTTAAGCTTTCTTTAAAAAAAAAGGTACTTATGTATATATTATATCAGTGTTTTTCAACCTGTGGGTTGCGAACCCCTGAGGGGTCGCGAAGCCTTTTCAAGGGGGTAAAGGCGATAAAGGGGTAAAGGGGATAAAGTTTCAAAATTCCAACTTATTTTCAATAACAGTAAATCCGAATTTTAAATAATTGTCGTGATATAGACACTTTTTCTCTAGTTTTGTTTATTACCCACATTGGAACTTGAAATTGACGGTTGTGCATATTTTTACACAAACTTATCCATTTTCAATAATTACAATGAGTATAGAATTTTGAATATTAGACAATAAAAGACATTGAGCAACTACTAAACAAACAAAAAGGCAATTTAATAAATTTAAACACCAACGCGAGTTCACAATTCAAAGAATTCTAATGGATTACGCTTGGAAGTGTTAAACGGCGACGACCGCCGCGCGTGCGCGTGTCACTTTTTACGCCACGCGTGGGTTCATAAGCTACTATAAGTCATCAACTTCGATGTCGATACAAAAATTTGTCTGTTTCAAGTCCTTAATTACGTATTTAATTTATACCTAACTATGAAAATAATCAATAATGATGAACGGATTCGATATTTATAACATAGAAAAATAAAAGTTAGTAAATAGCAGAGGGTAGGGGGTCGCGCCATGACAAAGGTTGAAAAAGACTGTATTATATCACTGAATTCGTCTATTAATAAGCTCTGCATTGATACCCTACTCAATGTTCTAAAGAAAAAAATTTCCAGGTTATCCTTTGAAATTAACCACCAGAATTTAACTTCACGCCTATAATTGGACCACCACACTCTATCTCTGTATATAAGTGATCCGTTTGGCCAATTTTGGGATGAAACACTAACAATGCGACAATCTGACCAAAAATGTATGAATCTTTGAATCAGTTTTTCTTTTAAATTTTGTTATAACCTGTAACTTGATGTGTAACTAACTGTTAACTTTTGAACCAAATAATGAATACTAGTGAAAATATTTTTGATATGATTGAGAAATTATTCAAATTTTTAAACCACAAATGTAACAAAAGTGGAAATCAGTTAAAAAACTAATACACTAGGTATAGTAAATAAAATTAAATGGCTTTAAAAATTACTATTTCATAAAAGCTTTAGATTACTATAAAATTAATTTAAACGTCATATTTTATGGAAATATAAAATGAAAATTACACAAACAGGTCAAAGCTATGCAATAAAATAACTTACCACTAACTAATACATGTATACGAAATATATGAATTTTAAAATTAATAAGCATTTTATTCGATGTAAGGTTTTAAAAATTACTTAGCCGTAGGATAACTTTTATTACTCGAATAATATACCTAAACATAATTTTTATATATTCATTTAAAATAGTTTTATTAAAAACAGCACTGCAAAAATATTATGAAATAAAAAAAATCTGTTTACAGAGAAAAAACAAACAACGTTTAGTGAAACACAAAAACTCTAATAAAATATCAGCGGGAATCACAAAATTGTTAAACAATGTTAATTAAAAAATATGTTTCTCCGTGTAAATAAAGTAAATATTAAACGATTTTTTCTCAATTAATTTTATTTTTAAAACTAAGGAAAATTTACCGATGAAACCAGTGGCCCCGAACTAATGTGTTCCAGATTGTTTTATTTTTAAAACTGAGGTAGGTACGAATGCGGTTTCAAAATGTAGCCTTAAGCGTAAAATTTTCATGTGAACTAATATAATATCGTATTATATAAAAGTCTCATAAATTTTCAGAGAATTTTTTATTTTTTGTTTTTCTTGTAAAATAATAATTGCAATTTAATAGATTTTTAGCTATATTTATTTTTACAGTTACCTACATATCAATGATAAATTCGACATGTTTTTAAAGAAATATTCATTTTTAGGAAACATAATTTGCAAATATTAATTATTCACGCCTTGATGGATGATGTACCTAAATGATTTAGCTCAATTGGTTGGACTTCAAATAATAAAAAAGACCTAACTACATAGTATTAACTATGTGATGTGACCGGTCATTACCATTTTCCTCATAGTTACAGAAAAATACATTTTTTAATATTATTTCATTTTTTTCGTGGATTTTCCACAAATTTTTAAACGATATTTGAAAACGTCATATTAAATAAAATTTTCAGTCACACTAAAACGAATATTTTTCTGAACAAGTCTTTAAAATTTCTCAGTTGTACCGTTTTGAGAAAGGAGTTCCGAGACAAACGGGTTTACGTTAAGAGACTCTCGAGAGAGTAGTTTTATGATCCAGAAATGAATATTCAAAAGTTTCCAATAGAGTTTTAAATGCAAAATATGCACAATTAAGTTATTTTATCTTTTTAAAAGTCTTTATATATTTAAGCAAAAATATGAATTGTAGTTAGTATATTGCTTTAGAAAATTTTTAAAACTCTGCACATAAATGTATAAAATTTTTAAACAAAAAATTTAAATATTTAAAAGAGTAAAAAATAATGATTTTTAAAAACATTTTCCAGTACTGTAATCCCTTAATTTGAAACTGACTGGTTTAAAAACCTAACTAATATAGAAAAACAGTTCTATAGCCTTTACAATTATGAATTTCAGAGTACAACATTCATGTGAATACCCTATATACAGGTCAAATCAACTAAAAATTACCTGACATTATTAAAAACCGAAACAAAATTAGACGTATCATTAACAACTGAAACAAAATTATACGTACAAATTTAAATTACTATAGCTACTCAAATTTAAGGATAACAAAAAGTAAAAGGCACCGAAAACTAGATACGTCTAACTTTACTTTATTTGTCTGATGACGTCAAACCATTTTTAGTTGATTTGGCCTATACATTGTTCTAATCAATGTTTTTGGTAACAATATATTTAATCGAATTTTTCGTCTGCTGAAAATATACTCAATGAATAATATACATAATAATAAATACATTATTTTATTAATATTCATATTGCAGATATTTTGAAATTTATCCCGAGCTTCACTATAATTATGTATGTATTTTCGACTGAACTAACAAAACTGACGCGTTGACTGAACACAGTAATGCACCCACCAGTCAACCAAAATATTGACAAAACAAAACACTATCAAAATGACACTTTCTATCGACACATTCAAAAATAGGCGGCGTAGTCGAACAATGGTGACAACAGTCTAGGCTAGAAAATAAAGCCCGTATACCCATATATATATATTATGTGCTTTCACACTAAAATTACATAGTACGGTGTGTTTAAAGTTACTAAGGATGTAGAAATTGTTACGCGAGAAAAGAAAAATTCGTCAAGTACCAACTGGTTATGCTTTAAGACAGGCGTTCTAAGCGGCTAGGGTTTTTTTAGCGTTTGAGAAAAAATACAGGGTATTGAAAAACTATACATATAGGTACTTAAGGATTTAATTTAAACACACAAATACATTCAACAATGCTAGTTGCACATATGTCACTTGAGGTATACTTTTTGAAGTTTAATATTTTCAAAATGAAAATTCAAATAAAAAGTAGTTAAACGAGCGTCAACTTCATTATAAACGATTTTTCTGGCGATATTCTCCATTAATTCCGCATTCTCCAGCTACTTTTTAGCATTTTCGTAGGTAATAAATTATACTTGAATTATTGAGGGATGTTTTATAATACCGAAACGTACGTCAATAAAAATTTCATTTACGGGAGACCATTTTCTCAACTTCGAATTTTTTCTGAATTTTCGAGAACTTGATTGCTTATATCTACAAAAGTTACCGATATAAATAATTTTAATTGAGTGTTTTTAGCAAATGCTATAGTATTTGTAATTTTTTTCAAATTTTTGGTTCAATAGTTTAAAATTACAGGGACAAATTTGAAGCACAAGATTTCGCAAACAGTACTGAAAAATTAAGAAAAATCATTTTTACTCTAAATTAGGTAATTTCTACTTGTAACTCAAACATACATGCAATATTTGAAAGATATCGTAATTTTGAAAGTACCTATTTTACATAGATATGGCGAAATTATAGGTGTTCTTCAGAGGGATTTTTTTCTTCAGAAGTCTGAAATAGAAGCATATAAGACCAGCTGCAAAAACTCGTTAAGTAACATTTTGATGATTTCAAGCATCGCATTTCGGTTTTTATAATCTTTTATAACAAAAATTTATGTCTTTAGTAATTGAAAACATTCAGTATTTGTAGGTTTATAATGAATATTGGTATTTAACCATATATTTTACGTACAAAAGGGTAGCGGTACTATTGTGAAAGATCAACCAGACACCGCAATAAACAGTGTCATCTGTGTACAAATTTTGAATATTGTTATCAAACATGTGTTGCAAATGATTATTTTAGTCTATGCACTTACAAATATTAATGAATATTGTTAATATGGTAAAAGGGATGTTTCAAAAATTAATTTTTCCAGTATCTATACTAGTAAAGTTTCTACAGAACTAGATTATGAGAAGATAAGTATAAGCAATTAGCCTACGGTAGAAAATCAATTTAACGGATTAATGATTGTGAAGAAAACTGACGAAATGACCAACTGAATTAAACATACCAGTCGAAAGCCCTTAAAAATAAAGACTATAACCTTTCGATTTTCTTTGATTACCCCGGAAACTATAGCAGATAAAAAAACACACATTCCTAGCTACAAATCTTTTTTTAAAAAGGTTTTCGACATAGGGTCGGACCTAAGTTGGAGATAACAAATTTTTTTTCTTTAATATGTTGTACCTACTCCTTGAATTTAAATAAAACTTTGCAGGTACAGCACAAAAATATATTAGGGCACAATTATAGTCTGACAGTTCTTTATTGTCCTGATGTCAAAAAAATTAAGGAATGTCATACCTTCCGACCTTCCGTTTATTATTATGACCAGTATTGTGCTTATCTGGACATAGACGACCTGCCTTCGACTAAAAGTTCTGTTCGTAACTCTATTGTCGTTTCTGTAAGTACTTCATATGTCTAATTTTCTTGGACCAAAAAAAAAAAAAATTTCAGGAAATAAGTATATTTTGGTGTGTTTTATTGTCATACAAGCTATAATATTCGTTGGATTTATACTTGCTACACCCTTTTCTTCTGTGTTTGAATTCAGTGGTATTTCACTGGTATTATTTCAAAAACCCAATTTTCTTTCCGCAGGTTAAGCGCGCAACAACTAAAGTTATATGCACCATTTTTGGATAATTACTATTATAGTTTTTGGTTATGGTAACATAGTAATTGTAAATAAATGTGTAGTATTGTGAATTCTGATTAACCCTAGAATCATACGTACTCGTCAAAATGACGAACGAACTTCTCTACCTGCTCCAATACTACAAATTGTCGTTGCCTGCCTGCTGTAAAACTTCTGTTATCTAATTTATTTGTTATCATAACACAGCAAATGTATAAATTTTGTTTATAGTTGCTGTCGTCTTGTTTGTATTGAAATAATGAGCGTCAAAAGGACGACGATGTATGATTAACCGATGTTTTTTTTTTAGAGAGTTTGTACTTTACATATTAAAGTATTCCTAATTTTTCTAATATTTATTAAAGATATGGATGTTATGATTTATTTATTCAATGATAATGACAATGAAAGGTGATTACAGCTGTTTGACTTATAGGAGACGACATAATACTGAAGTTTTAATATATTGAATCGAAAACCAAATAATGCGTTTCAAGTGACTTACTAAAAGATTAACTTAGATAAAGATATAATTATTTTGTAGAAAATAATTTAATTTTATTATTTTTTGAGATCTTATTCGAAAAATTACTAACAAATTTTAGAAAATTTACAAATGTGCCTAATCAGGAAATAACTACATATCTACGGGAATATTTGTGACCGAGAAATTTCACATTCTGTAAAGTAACACATGTCCACCGACTCATAATACTTTATAAATTAATTATATGAAAGACATGTCTTATGATACAATTGATGTATTTATCTATTTTTTAATTTTTATAATAAAAATATGTTTTGATAAAAAAATTAAAAAAATTAATGAATATTTATAACAAAAAATTTTTCCAAATCCAATTTTTGTAAATATTTTGTTTGCTTTGGTAGTACTGTTATGTAAAAAAAAATGTTTTTTACAAATAAACTCTAAAACTCTCCGTAAAAGTCCATTTGTCAAAATGAAGCCGATGTATGATTAACTTGACTCGTAGACCAACGTATGATTCTAGGGTTAATGTAGAATGATAGATCTCCTCCGGTAGGCTAAGAACTCACGATCTACTAGACAGAAGTTGAACTGCTAATCATCAGACCAACTCGGCGTTAAGTCAAATTTTATTTAAACGCCTTGTACCCCTCGCTGATCTATTGGAAACAATTTTAAATATTTCTCATTTATTCACACCAATACAACCATATCGTGTATTTGGTGTATCTATTCCTAGCAACTGTTATTATCACATATCAGCCATCACAACTGCTGGTTGTAAATAGTCAGTTTATGAACATAGGTAGTATGACGGTAATCAATACAACAAAATTCATATTTTCTCACTTGTGGCTACATAGGCAACTCATAATAATGCCGAAAATTTGCATTATGATGAGAACTGTGGGAAAGGATGATCATATTATCTCTGTTCCACTCACCGTAATACACTAGTTGTGCGAGTAATTGGTCAAACGAAATTTGACACATATGTAGATAAAACCTGGTACGAATATTTGTGATTCCTAACGAGATTTGATCAAGTTTGCTTTTCTAAAGAATTCTATTTAACCTAGTTTGGTTTTGTTATCCTTTTAGCAATTTTAATAATACCTAGTGTGAATGATAGAGTATACCGATATACTGTAAAGCTAATACCGCGTAAAAGTTGTAATCAAATTTTTGATCTTCCTTTTAGTAAGGTTATACTCGGTATATACAAATATACAATATACCGTAGGAATGTATTTACCTAGGAAGTTACCTACGTATTTATGTAGAATTTAAATATAATGAAGGACTTTAGTTCATATTGTCTTAATTAAGGTAAGATCACAGTGTGATCGGTCGAAAAATAGTCAATTTTCCCGATTTTTTTTCGGATGGATAGGATGGGGGAATAGGGACGAAATCTTTTTTACGATTAATACCACTATTTAACAATACAAATAATTATTATAATTTTTCGAAAAAAGTGTCTTTAAAAAAGGACGGGAATTGGTGCTCACGATTGCGGCCGCAGTTTTCATTTGGGAAAAAATCAAAAAGAGGGAGCTATCGCAGCTTTTTTCTGAAATTTGAAAAAATGACCGCGACTTGAAATAATAGTACAAAGAAAAGCTCTTAATGGTATATAACGGCTTACCAATAGATTGATAATCTCTTTGATTTTTTTTCCAAATTAAAACTGCGGCCGCAATCATGGGTAACAATTTCTGCCCTTTTTTAAAGATATTTTTTTCAAAAAATTGTAATAATTATAAAAAATAAATAAAAACGAATAAAAAAAATATTTTTGTATTGTTAAATAGTGGTATTAATCGTGAAAAAAACTCCACCCCCATTCCCCCATCCTATCCGTCCGAAAAAAATTGCGAAAATTGACTATTTTTCGGCCGATCACACTGCGATGGTACCTTAAGATAAAAGTTTTCGTTAGATAATAAGTAACTAATAAAGAAGTAAACCATCAACAGTTAGCAATATGAAAACCTTAAAGAAAAAAAATTAACAAAAAAAAAAAATTTTTGTCTCTTTCCAACAGAGAATATTTAAAATTCAAAACTCAGAACTCATTATATCAGACGCTACATAAAAGTGCACATACCCGCCTCTCGACAAATACCCCTCCCCCACTTCTTTTAAAACCATCCATTCATACCTTACTAATATGTAGTTGTTTCATAAACTATTGTTTGAAAATTTTAAATAATAAAAGTCGACACAAAACGACACGAACGAAAAATGAGACACTCTGGACAGAGAAAAACAAAATGCACTAACCAACCAGGACATAGAAACACACACAGACCACGGACGACAGACAGTGCGACCAGACAGACATTGTGTTAATTTAGAAGTAATTAATTAAAAATATAATTAACGGAAATGCAATTCTGTTGAATAATAAAATAATAAAATTTTTGTCTACACGTTCCATTCATGTTTTCTCAACCATTATCACGTACATACATAAAATAGCCAAAAACAGCGGCGACATATATGAATAATTAAGATGGACACTGCATACCAAAAAATTATATATGGCGTATAGAGAAAGATAGAGTACAAAACATGGTAACCGCCACTGATTGTGTAATTATATGTTATAATCATGGCTGGTCCAAGTTAAGTGAGGTCGTTATCAATTTTAGGAACGAATGCATTTACCACCTACCTCCCTCCGCAACAATGTTCATGCAATTAAGTGGGGCTGGTTGAATAAATGGTCATGCTTATTTGCCTGACTCAATTGTTTAGTCTAAGTGGACATAACCTCTCATATGCAGGAGCTTGTCAACCGAGTACATGAAAAACAGATCCTACATGTTTTAAAAAACATTTACCAGGAGGAATATGGAACATATATGTATATTATGTTCGCTCACATTCTTTTGTGAAAATATTTTACGTTGCCAGAGAGGCTATGAACGTGAGCTGGATCGAGCTACCACTTAGAGGTACAATATATAAATATATGTACGTCAAATAAATAATTAACACGATGCATATAAAATAATTGCAGTCACGGAATATATTCGAAAGTTTATTGCAACTAAAGTTCTGTACTTAAAAGGTTGTGCTTTTTATATTTATACATATACACTTAATGGTACACATCAGAAAAATTTTACGCTTTTTTGTACCATGAATTTTAAATATTAAATAAAAAGTAAAGTTTAGATTAATATAAAAGAAAAATAATTTTCTTAATTACAAAAAATTTTACTACTGAATGTTAGGCTTGTAACAAATACGATATTCGGTTGTTGACCGAATACTGAATGTTTGACCTGCACTCTAAGTGAATAGTGGAATATTCGACGAATAGTGTTCAGTGTTTTTAGTAAAAAATTAAAGAATAAACTTAACACGAGAAATTAGACCAATTTTACCCTTTAAAAACGAAGTCAACTTCAGTCTTCAAAACACCGCTGAAAAAACAGCCAATTGCAGGAAAACATTGAAGAAAACAAGAACAGATTGAATGGTTCACAATTTTATTGAAAAAGTTGTATTCAACCGTCGTGTAATATCTTGAATATTTCGCTTTAGTTATAAAGCTTCATCGGCAAGTTTATTAACCTATCCAAAAAATACATAGTTTAATAAAAAACTTTTAATAGAATTAGAAAAACCGTATTACACGATGGTTGAATACAACTTTTTCAATAAAATTGTGGACCATTCAATCTGTTCTTGTTTTCTTCAATGTTTTCCTGCAATTGGCTGTTTTTTCAGCGGTGTTTTGAAGACTGAAGTTGACTTCGTTTTTAAAGGGTAAAATTGGTCTAATTTCTCGTATTAAATTTGAATATACCGCCCTTAAAATTCATCAAGAATTAAAGGATAAACTTTAAAATTAAAAGTGACATCACCGATTGGTTAGTATATCAGTAAGTGCTTTATATTTTCATAAACATAAAATTAATTATTTAATCTTGTTTAACTGAATATAAAATAAAAGATAAAGGAACATGGATGTAAAGAAGCTTAACAAAATAATTTAAAATTTAGTAATATTTTATTATTAGGGTATACACCAACTTCTCCTTAACCGTACGACAATACATAAACGTCGTACGCTTAAAGAAATAATATACAGAATGTTTCTCGACACAATTTCTTTTTTAATATAAATTAAAATATTTTCATAAAAAAAAATTTTTAAGTACCTAATATTTTCTAGCTACATAATATTTATTTCTAATTGTAAGCTTGGAAATTATAATTTTTATTATTACTATTATCATATATTTATGTTAACTTTGAATATAACCGCCGGTATATATTAAAAATTTGTGATTTGTTTACACGAAAATCTTTATTTACATTAAAAATTTTGTCACGTAGTCTGTGTATGTATATACAAACACACACAAACCGTACCCTTAATGGATGTACGAATAACGAAACAGTCGTGTATTCGGGATTAGAAGCTTAAAACTAGACACATTTTCAATAAATTTTTTTTTAAAGGAACCTTATACGTCATCGATCTGAAATATTTTGGACACTATCAACAAAAAATTTTTGTTCCTTTTGTTCGATGATGAAGCATTTTATACGTGTTGCTGAATTGAGATACCCAAAAAAATCTTTTACGGCACACAACATACAGCTTCAGTTAGTGATTAGGAAGTAGAAAATCGAATGGGGTTCTAATGAAAACAAATTTTCTAATTTGCAATGATTTTTTTTGGTTTAATGACCCAGAAAAATTGTGGCGCTTTCACTGCGCGCTTCATACATAATAATTAATAAAAAGCTGCGTCGATTTTGAAAATGTAGTTTTAAGTAAAACACGTCTGAAGATCTAAAAGACATTCAATATTATAATTTCCAAATTCAAATCTATACAACAGACGATCACTTTTCAAAATTTAATAATTCCATTAGAGCGAGATTCGTAAATATTCATGAAATAATAAATCAATATTTGTTTACCAAATGTTAATTATAAAATCTCAGCAATATAGTACACCCAGTTCAAAATTTTATTTTACAAAATCAATTCAACCACTTAATTCATCAAAACGAAAACTTTTCAAAATAACCCATTTAATAATTTATTCCACCAATAATAATAATAATAAAGTTCGAATTTTCCATATTTAGTGGTAATAAAGAAAGGATCAATAGCGATCAATTTAAATATAGACTGAGTGAGAGCTGAACAAACTACAAATAAAGAACATTGTGGTGGTGAACTTCAACTACTACACGCCGGCCGGACATGACGGTAGCGGCGGAAAAGCATACTAACTAGTATTTGCTTCATTCCCGAAGAAATTTGTTTTAATACCAACAACGTACCTCATTGATATGCGTCTCCAATAATAATCATAATCATCTGGTTTGAACGAAAAACTTTACGTAGGTACCTATGTACAATGTGCTGTGTGTGAGCATTGGTTGAACAAACTCTGTCTCATCTGCGGCTATGCACACTAAAATAATATTTCTTATTTTAAAGTATGCTCATGCATACAGAATATGCTTTTCGATTTGTTACCATAGTGTAATAATTATATGAATACTTAATTTTTATTCTTCAATGGTTTTTTAATTTTTTTTGTGGAAATTAGTCTTCTCACAAGATGAAACTGAAAATATACATCTTATCTTACCTGATGTTCAGGTTGACTATTAAATCTGTGTTATTAAGTTAAAACCATAGAACACTAGAAGGAATACAACTATCTCTTTTCTGTAATCACTCATGGGTATTTCCTTGGAGTACTGGAGACACAGCAACTATCTCTATCATGAAATCTGCAGTATGCATTTTTGTGTACCTTAGGCCTCTAGGTAGTCAGTGCCTCAGTGGCACTCACCGACTGTAGGTCAGTCAAACAACAATAGATTTTATTGTTGTTAGCACTGTAGAACCCCCACATACAGCGTTGTGGTATCACACATATGTATACGAAGCAGGGTCACGTGACTGCCACCTCTACTTCGATTACGCACACATACACAGTTTAGCGCGCCAATACAAAGTAAACACCGTGCACGTATATATTTTCTATCTCTTACTGGTTACACTGACTCCAGTAGTGGAGAGATACGTATTGTACCTCTATCCTCTGTGGGTATTTCATTGTATAGGGATTGTCATTGTATAGTCATATTGTCTCCGTCGTATTAACACGGTATACGTACCATATACATACGCGTGTAGTATTATGTATATACGTATGCAAGATAGGTTACCTCACCAATACACACAACATACTTCGCACTGACACACACTAAACCGGGTGTACGTATATAACATATTGGTAGGATATATTCTATCCTTTGTTGTTATATTGGTTTCAATAGTATAGAGATACGAAGAGTACCTCTGTTTTCTGTGGTTAAAACAGTAAAATCAGAATCCAACTCTGAACCTATTTAGAAATTTCTAAAGTCCAAGAGTCAGAACTAAAGCTGCCTAATAATGATTTATCGTATCGTAATGAATAATGAGAAATCGTGTTTTTTCTTTTTCTAAAAGAAAACCAAAGTATCTTTGCCTTAAATTTTGGTTTTCAGTTAGGACACTATGACTTTTGCAGCCCCAATTTGGGTTGGGTCTAATTAAAAATATCTAAGGGATAATTGCGAAATACTAAGCCACTGTCTTCATCTTTCAGTAAAAGAGGCCCAAAATTTTGGGTTAAATGTTACTATTAATATAATTGTTCCCGTTAGGTATGAATACATAAAAGAATAGTAAAAGTAGTAGATTATCAAATAGGCGTCTTTTAGGCGTTATTTAGATATGCTAATAAAAAATTTGATATTCTAATATTTTACAAAAAATATATAAAGAGTACGGCTAGCTTTACGTAAACTTAGTTGTTCTATACACAGAAAAACTGTTTTTGGTAACCTAAAAAAACACAGTGTTAATTAGGTGTTTTAGCCGTCCTGGAAAAGTCTTATAAATTAAAAATTTTAAGAGAAACCTGATAATATATGTATATTTTAAATTATGGGAGCGCTGTGTATAACGGTGAAATTATTATACACAGCGCTTCCACTGTTTATAGGGTTTTATAATATAGTAAATGACGTAGATTGGTAGACACCGCTTCCACTAATACTATTATAGTTTTTACAATATCAGATTTTACATGACCATCATAGATATCTAATCGACTAATCGAATAAATTTTTCCTTTTCCGTATACAATGGGTATGCCGGGATAAGATTGGCCGGTTGGCCCGGGATGAGATTTTCAACGGCATTTTAGTTACTACAGCCTTGGCCAAAAGTATTGAGCACCTTAAATTATTTTATTGCTTGCAACAAATATTACCTATTTTATGAGTGATCATTTAGTTTAGTACCTACTTATAGTACGACAGATTAGTTTTGGCCCACCAGACATGTTTCCTATCTTTGTTACACCACGTTGTATTTATATTGTACTAATGCAATAAAAAAGGATACATAACAAATATAATTGGACTCTGAATGATCAGAACCAATCTGTGAATCTATACATAGATAAGTAGATAACTTACTGCAAAGAAGAGTACTGATTACTTCGAAAGTCAGTGCAAAAATCTATGGTCTAATATATCTCTTTAAGGTACATAATTAATATTTTAATCTTCCTATTTATAATGGTAGATAATTTTAATTTATAACCCATCTACATAATAAGTAAGTGTTATAACACAAACGGTATTACATCCCATATTAGAGGAATCTATTCCATATACAGACAAGCCCTTTTAAAACTACTGCAACTTTTCAACCACTATATCACACTACTGGCTATTCAATTTTCTACAATGAACTACTTTCATATCTGCAAATATCTTTGAATTTTTATAATTTAATATTATTCAATTATGGACGGTGAACTTTTACATTAGGAAACTATTAAAGCACAATTCATGAACGTATAAATTATAACACATACACTCACAAATGAACACTTACAGAGAGTTATTATTGCCATTTTATTAATAAAATAGTTCCAATATATGTAATAAGTATATACATATGTACACTTAAAGCTCAAGTGCAAACTACAACTCCGTTCCACATAAAATGCGGTTAGTGAAGCTTTTATAGTGAAAATGAATGACGGTAAATATATGCACATTATATGCAAGCACGACATCACTATGGTGAATACATATACTGCAACTACCTACATCTCACTAACAGTTTCAACGAAATGCTTTGTCTTACTTAATAAGCTCTAAACTAAATTAATTGTCATGAAACACGAACTTTTTTCTCCAGCTACGTATCTACAACAGTATCGATGAAAAAAATGGATCCAGCAGAATGGAAGTAAAGTGAACGGACGCGTACTAAAGTAACGCAGCGCGAGTAAAAAGCTCTATTATCGTGTCGACCGACTTGGGCTTTAATATAATTTATTTGAGCTGGAAGCTTTTAATAAAATACCTATTTGAAAATTAAATTATATCCAGTCACGTTTCATCATAAGTAATATATACGTATATCTGGATGAATTCGGGGGGGGGGGGGGGGGTAGACGAGAATTGGTGGTGTATGTATGAGGATTTTTATTTAAATGTTGTAAAATGATCCCTTTTTGAAAATGTTATTAGAGTACCTACTTTTATGTGGTACAGATAAGATTTCTGTGATATTTTACTGTGTGCTGAGATTAATTGTGACCTACATTTATTGATACGTTTTTAAATGGATGATTATTTAATAATACAGGATGATCGATTAATTATCAACAAATTTATTCTATAAAATTAAAACTCTCTCAGCTTAATATGGAAATTCATTAACATAACTGACAATAAATATCAACAATTTTCTAGACAATTAAATTATTTTGAGGTAGTAAAAAGTGAGAAAATCATATATAAATTATTTGATAGAAAATACCATTTGATATATATATATATATATATATATATATATATATATATATATATATACAATATGTATATAAAGTATCTGAAAAAGCCAAAAAGCTCCAGATTTGTTATTCGAAACAGATCTAAATTCCTCATTGTGCCTCCTCTTGCGTGCTTTTAGAGTAGTGAACGCAAAAAACTATGTTCAAAATTTTGTCTACTTATATTTGTAAATTATAATAAATATTTATGCAGGGTGTTTCAGGTAACTAAGAACAGAGAATCAGTTGCGATTTTTACTGAGATACGAAATAAGGCATCATAATAAGAGGCTTACAAAAGAAAAATTCGCTGCCAAGCAGTTATAAACTTATATGCTTGAACCTTTGCGGTGGATAAGGACCGCATAAAGAAATCGTACAAAAAAATATATTCAAAATATTACAAATAGCTATAAAAAGTTTAATTTGGTCCAAATTGTAAAAAGAAATTCTTTTTTCCGGTGGACCGGGACCGCATAAAAAAAGTTTAATCGAAAATACATAACTTAAAACGTTCAAAACATTACAATTATTCACTTACAAGTTACTTTCCTAAACAATATAATACTTAAAGCATTAATTTACACGTGGGAACATTTTATTTCATTTTTATAATATTATGAAAATTGTAAAAAATACATCTGTAAAAAAAACTAAATGATGCAATAACTTATATTCTTGTGCAGTGTATTGATTAAACGCTTAAAAACCATTAATAAAAAGTGTTTTTTATCAAAGAAAGGTATTATAATTAATAGTTAAGTTTCTTATTTTCTTGTGATTTTGATTCACATTATACATTTGAATGACCATTTTTTTAAAAACCGAATAAAAAAAAATCGCACAAAAAAGACCGCATAAAAAAAGGTTAAGCTATATTTTAAAAATCTTTGCGTTGCGCCACTTTGTAAAACTGACTATGGCACAGTCAAAAACAACTGAACAACCTTAAACTGACACTACACTAGTTCTTTTTTAACAAACCATATCCAAAATATTTTTTATAAAATTTGTAAAACATGTCCGTTAAAAATTTTTCATGACGATTTCATTTTCTCCCCTGTTCAATAAACTCAATTTTTACGATTTGTTCAATAATAAATTTTATTGGAACTACGACAATAAATTAGCTATTCGAACCGCAAGACCATCGATTTTACAATTATTCAAACATTACTGAAAACATTGCTGAATTTCCGCTTGAACGACGTACATGAAAAATTCATTACTTTATATTGTTAGATTAAATTTTTCATATATTATTCTAGAAAAACCATAAACTCACTGAAAGTTAATTAAGAAACAGACAAAACTAACATTTACTTCATAAAAATAAGTTTATCTCTGGTAGTTCGTTCGATAAGATTATTTTAAATTTTACATAAAAATTTAGCAATTTTACGACGCCAAACAGACCGAAAATTTCTTTATACTTGTAGTAAATTTTATTTGTAAAAAGACAGAACAGAAAGATAGTACAAAAATACTTCAAAAAATACTATACGTATGGCACGAAGTTATGAAGGTGGCAAAATTGCTCTGAACGTTTTCAAATTTATGAAATTATTCAATATTGTTAAAAATTAAATATAGGTATAGCAGTCTATTTTTATTGTTCGCTTTTACTTTCTGCAATATTAAGTCAAGTAATAGTTTTTTTCTTGAAAATATCTGTGAAAAACGACTTTAAGCACGGTTTGCCAAAATGTGATTGGTAAATAAAAGCTATTAAAATTAAATTAAAACAACTATAAACTCTTTCATTCTTCTTAGTCCTTTCAGCTCACTGAGTACTGAATCGAACATATTATATGTTTCCTAGAGATATGACAGGCATTAAATTGTGAAGCATGACTCCATTTTATTAAACCCAACTTGTAGCCACGGAGACATGTTTATAAATATTAGATAAACCATTCAATTAATGGTTTGACCGCCATTAAAGTAAACCCATCAGTCAATTTTTTTGCTTCAATTTCTTACTAATACAGAGAATTCTCTCTAATCGATTCTCTCCTCAATGTTTCAGCTGTTATTTAAAACGCAATGTAATTTTAACTAAAAATAATTTAAGACGTCTTGGTTAAAAATTTATTCGTCATTTCAATGAACACGCAATTGTATATGTAAATAGATTTTACGAAAACGCATAATTTTTATAGATACGTTTGGTGTTTATACTTCTTTATCTTGGCCAATTAATTATGATGAAAATATGACAATTATTACGTGAAATTATTTTCATGAAAAATTCAAATTCGGCACCTTGGTGATTTCATGCCATGTTTAGGTAGGTACTACCGTCATCTAAGTTTGTGAAAATTCAAGTACTAACCAATGAGTGCGCAACATGCAAACGAAATTTACTGATTTACAGTTTAAAATATGGCTGGAGAGGTAACCCAGTGAAACATTACACTCTAAAATACATAAATTGTTTTTAAAGGGTAATATGTTTTTAAACAAAAGATAGCTAATATGTTAGTTGATCTAGTGCTTCAAAGTGAAGCAATCAGTTTTAAGAATAAAGAAACATTTTTCTTAAACATCTATTTCGAAAAAAGATCCTTCGTTTAAGCACCATTTTTTTTTAAATTTAAAAAAACATTCTCAAAATTTCTGATTCGAAACAAAATAACACTCACTGATTTCTAAAAGATTGTGATCAATCATATGCAGTATAATTTGAGGAAAACCTGTTAAAAATGATTAATGAAGCCCAAATACAAGACCAAGACCAAAACATGACCTTAGTAATTTTTATATTGATTTGGTTTTTGCACTAAAAGTCATGGTCTTGTTTTTAGAGACACATATATAATTTTAGTCTTGTAAAGTTCAATTTTTTTTTCGGTCATGGCGTTGTCCAAAAATACTGCAGCAGCAAGACTGATCTTGCCCACTCTCGCATTTTTGCGATGAAAATTATTGAGACATTTTCAAGAGTTGTACTAACAAGTAAAGGTCCCGAGGCCGGACCTATCGATTTTGATGAAACTTAAATATGTTGTAGAACACTAAAAACTAAGGGACACGTATTTTTTTTTATCTGCGGAAAAACGGTTTGAAGGGGTGAAATCGCCCTCCAAAAATTGGGGTAAAAATTTAATTTTTCAAATATCTCGAAAACAGTAAGAGATTGAGCAAAAGTTTAAATTGGCGATATTGCTCTTTTTTAAAGGGCTATCTATTGATATGCAATTTGTTCAAATTACATCAACAGGGGTGGTTGGGGGTTAAAATTTGGGGGTTAATTTTGCAAAAAGGGGGTGAAAAATAAACAATATAAAAATTTTGCTTACAGATTTGAAATCTACGTCAAAAAATCTAATTGACCTGTTTTTGCTCAATGTCCTAATATTAAGTCTAGGGGTAGTTAACTGGGGGGTGACTGTGTCGAATAGTCGTACTACTTGGGTAATTCAAGAAGTTTTTCTTCATGGAAAATAGTTTAAGACATTTAGAATAACGTAGAAATGAAATTTTCGATTTC
Organism: Brachynemurus nebulosus; assembly: GCA_035578155.1. NCBI lineage: Eukaryota > Metazoa > Arthropoda > Insecta > Neuroptera > Myrmeleontidae > Brachynemurus > Brachynemurus nebulosus. The sequence continues at coordinate 35,733,151 of JAPWDM010000008.1, read as the reverse complement.
AAAATTGAGTTTGAGCAACATTGGAGAGGGGGTGAGTCACCCTCTTAAATTACATACTAGTTTACATACACTAATTTTTGCAATTAACACACTGACAGGGGGTAATAATGTCACAGTAGATGGTTCTGAAGTTAGACTATCGTATGTAAGGTTTTTATTTGGTTTCGTTATTTTAGGTTAGGTTATGTAATTTTCGGTATCGATAATTTTCGATAAGGAAAACTATAATATCCATTAAAAAACAAACCTAATAAAGACCTTACATATGATAGTCCAACTTCAGAACCACTTATTGTGACATTATTTTACCCACTATCAGTGTGTTAATAGCAAAAATTAGTATATATAAACTAGTATGTAATTTAAGAGGGTGACTCACCCCCCTTCCAATGTTGCTCAAACTCAATCTTGAATTCGAGAATTTCATTTCTACGTTATTCTAATTGTTTTAAGCTATTTTCCATGAAGAAGAACTTCTTGAAATACCCAAATTGTACGACTATTTGACATAGTCACCCTCTAGTTAACTACCCCTAGACTTAATATTAGGGCATTGAGCAAAAACAGGTCAATTAGATTTTTTGACGTAGATTTCAAATCTGTAAACAAAATTTTTATATTGTTTATTTTTCACCCCCGTTTTGCAAAATTAACCCCCAAATTTTAACCCCCAACCACCCCTGTTGATATAATATGAACAAATTGCATATTAATAGATAGCTCTTTAAAAAAGAGCAATATCGCCAATTTAAACTTTTGCTCTATCTCTTACTGTTTTCGAAATATTTGAAAAATTAAATTTTTACCCCAATTTTTGGAGGGCGATTTCACCCCTTCAAACCGTTTTTCCGCAGATAAAAAAAAATACGTGTCCCTTAGTTTTTAGTGTTCTACAATATATTTAAGTTTCATCGAAATCGATAGGTCCGGCCTCGGGACCTTTACTTGTAAGATGTTAATTAATAAGCCACATTGACGATTTTTTAAGCATTTAGAGGCTGAATTTCAAAAACAGGCTAAGTGCCAAAAAACAAATTGAGTTAGACCCGAGAAAGGAATCTAAGTGCCATTGCCAACAATCTAGACAGCATGCTAAAATTTCATTTTTTTTTTTGGCACAGCCTGTTTTTGAAATTCAGTCTTCATTTTAATATCAATATAGAGTAACTCTAGAATTTCTTGAATTTTAGCCAAAGTCTTGCGTTTTCCTTACCTTAATCACTTAAGTTTTGGTATAGGTCCTTAGTATTGATCTCCAAAATAAAGATCAAAACTGGTTTTGTTCACCTGTCACTACCAATTCTATTTATTAAAAACTCCCAAAAAATAAAGCATATCATAAATCTGTATGACGGCCACCAAAAGGCCTTCTGCCGATCTTGACGCCCCTAAAGCATTTATTCTGATACTGCAGAGACTAACAGATAATTTCGATATTTTACAACATTTTTTAGAGTGTATAATATTTATGAGAAAAAAAATAGAAACGGAAAAATCTGAAAATCAATTCTTCTATATTGACATATTAAAATTGCATTGATTATTTCCTTGCAGTGAAATATGAATTAATACATTTTCCAAGTCCGACATAACGAAAAAAAAAATGGAGAACGGAAAAAATTTCACTCCATTTCGTATTCATATACGTAACCAACAACAAAAAATGATAAAATATTTCCATGTTGTTTGTGCCTCTTTCCACCATTTCTTTTTTTTTCAAACATAAAACACACTCATATGTGCTGTTTCCCAACTAAGAATCGGGAACATAGTACACGCTAGGGAAGCAGTATGATGAGATACTAACAAAACACAAGTATCTTTAACCCGCAAACAATATATATGCATACATATCTACTGAGACCTGCAGCTTTAGCCAATTGTATATGTGTATATGTTTATATAGATGTCGGTGTTGGTTATAATATTGGAATATTCCAGAGAATTTAAGTTAAATACTATGTAAACGTGGAGAAAGGGATGGAAATGTGGAAACAACACTTCAGTTTAACAATTCTACCACCATATCAGGTTGTGCATGCATGTGCATTAAAAGTACATCAATGGAAATATAAAAGTTAGCTATCAACAATAAAAAAACTTGTTTAAATTAGTAAACATTAAAGCTATCAAAAAATAAACTTCTTAAAATCTTTTACTTTGGATCAGTCTATGTCAGACTTGTATGTCTGCATTACCTATTTTGGTGAACATGAGATTAGAAAGTAATTTTATTACTTATTACTTACGAAAAGTTTGTATTTTTGTCGAATAAATTTGTGTTTTTCTAAAGTCTCTTGCCTAAAAATTTAACAAGAGAAACTGTCAACTGACAAAAACACGACAGTCTAACTGCAGTATTTTTTGGACTGATAGTTCTTCAGGTTAAATTGGCTATAAGCAACAAATCTGAGTTGTAGAAAACACTGAATTTTGAAAATATATCAGACTTGAGTACAATACGGTAAGATAATTTAATTAACAAATGAAATATGTTAGTAAAACCCCGATCATTATTTAATACTCCGTGTCTATAATTTTTAAGGGTGACCACTAGTGTGACGTTTTCAAAAAACTGGACAATTTTTTTTGTGCATATTCCAATATTCTATATCTTTAAAAATAACATACTAAAATTTCAAGTGTATATCTCAAATACTTAGTTTTTGAGTTACAGCCATCCGAAGAGTGGATTCTGATTTTCATTGTTAACTTTGAGGTATTGAGAAATGTATGAAGGTTGATAGTTCCGGAGTTTCTGGACGTCGCTGTTAGTCACATATTGTGGAAAAGCTAGACCCTGATACATTTAAACGACTCATCTAGTTTTACTATGACCGTTATAGTGTGTACATCGTAAAAAATTTTAGTAAAAATTCTCAGTGATTAAAACTAAAAGGTAAAATAAAAAAAAAACTACATTTTTCAAATTTGCTGCAGTTATAATTCGAAGACAAATCATCCGATGAGTTCATTCTCATTGCAGCTTCTTTTATATGTTTCTTCGTACCATGAACCTCCAGTTTTCCGATCGAATAAAATTGTAATTTTTGCTGGCCAAAAATTGGGTTCAGTATTGGTTCACGACGGTTGATCACCAGTTAAAGTTATATTTGATGAAAGTAATAAGAAACAACTTCTGCAACGACAGGAAAGAAAGAAACTAAATGACTAAGATTTCCAGCATCTTTCTTATTCTAAAAAATTACAATTGCAAACTACTCTAAATTGATAAAATACCACTCTTTTTTATGACCACACCTGTACACTACGGGAATATACATATATATTCATATTTACGTATCCCTATACACAAAAGAGATACCGAAAATTCTTTATACTATTTTATAAGAATAGAAGCTCGTATTTCATTTATATTGCTGAATGTTCCGAACTGCATATAACATCGTGAATTGGCGCAGTGGCTTGTTTCGTCCTGACCGCATACAAACCCGTTATGTCGATTACCGGCTTCGGCTACAACTGCTATCTTCGTGTCCACCAGCCAACACCACCACCATTAATGACTCATCCCACAAGTCACAGCCCAATACCAGTCATACTATTCCCACTGTCAACTACAACACTATTGGCCGACCAACCCAAACCGAATGCATTGCTATATAATAAAACGTGAATCGCAATCGACAAAAAAAAAAGATATAAAATATGATATCAAATGAACAAAAGGAAGATAGAATTATTATATGGATTTACGAACGTGTATATGATATAACTGCCAAATGCAAGCATCGCATAACATTACGTATAGATACATATCATCCGCTATATAGTAAAGAATTTGTCGCATGGGGGTTTGATGGGGTTATGTAAGTGCCATCACTTACGGCTGACAATTGCTGCTTTAATATACCGTCATCGTTAAGTGCTGGATATTTTATAACATACCTACCGAGATGGTATATTTCTATTCGAAATGCGGAATTACCAAGATTATTAATAAATTTGATACGTAAGAAAAGTGGTTAAGATTATAATAATCTTACTGTATAGTAATCTTACTGTACAATTTATCTGAACGAAATGATATTCAATTACAATATAAAAATAAGCTGTTATTATTACTTTATGTCTCGTTAGTGCCATATGTATTTAGTCTGGCGATAATCCCGGTTTATGCTATTAGGGAAAGTGCGGGAGAGATGCCACGTGGGGAGAGATGCCGCAGTAGCCATAGTTCGTCCGTTGATTGATAGATAGCGCTATTAATGGATTATATATTTAAAATAAGTTACTTATTTAAGCTGTATATGGTAACATTTATGATTAGTCCATCAGTTTAGTAATTATCCAACTTTTTATTATTGAAAAGTACGTTTTTTAACATAATATTTTATCAAGCATTTAATTCATTAGAATTTAAGAATGTATATTTCATTTTTTTAATGAAAATGAGTTTTGTTATTAATCTAGGTATATTTTAAAAGTAATGTATGAAATTTTAGGTTTGAATTCCGCACTATGCTTGCTATCCCAACAAAAAGGAGAGATGCCGCATTTAAAGTTGGTACAGATGCCGCATCATATTACATGTTAAAAACATAGACTTATATACCTTAATTATGATATTTTTTTTTTGGACTGTAGATTATGCCACGTAAATATAAAAGATCCATTAATGGATCAGGAAGAACCCTCATATTAGTGAAGATAACGAAAATAATGATGATAGCCTGTGTATTTGAATGTTTTGAAAGGTACTCAGAAACAAAAAAAAGGTTGATTGGTTAAGATGTATAAAGTGCCAAAAATGGTTACATATGGCATACATCATGTATGGAGATGTGTGTAAAATGCAAAATTTTTAATATGAACTATGCGGTGTTTCACTTTCTTTGATGCGGCCTCTCCCATAGGTGTGGGAGATACGCCGCTTTGCAGGCTCTACAAAAATGTTAATTATCAATGTTTTGTGACTCAAAATTTAAAATTGTTTATAAATAATTTTAAAGAATAATGTTTACATTTATTGTGTACCAAATTTCAAATCAATTAAATGCATACTTTAAGAATTATCAAGTGTTTTCAAAATGGGCGACATCTCTCCCGCATTCACCCTATAAGCAATCAACTGATGATAAATGACATGATATTTTAGAAAGTGAAAAAGAAGTTTCTTTTTTCTTTCTCTTTTTTTTTTAAACCTAACAAGATATGAAAAAATTGATAACCTTTGCTTAAATTACATAATTGGAAAAGTACTCGAATATTCATATTTGGAATAAATAACAATTACCATTCTTTCGTTATCAAAACACAAAAAGGTTCACTTCATACTCTTAGAAGATTCTGGTAAAGCATTTAACAGTAGAATGCACATAATTATACAAGGACTGATCGAAGAAACTGAGTTACTTCTACATGTTTAAAGAAAAGTTAGTAGTAAAAAATATGGGTAGTCCATGTAAAATGCAACGAATGGTCAAGTACCGACTGCCACCTACTGCAGCGACAAAAGACGTGAATACATGAGCATTTCGTAGTTAAAAAATAAAGGTGGGGTGTCGATCAGGCCTTGTTTCCGCTCCAAAATGACGAAAAAAAATATCTACGATTTAATGTTTTCTTTATATATCTTGAAAGTAGACTATATACCTGACAAGAATATATATATATATATATATATATATATATATATATATATATATATATATATATATATATATATGTATATATATATACATATATATATATATATACATATATATATATATATGTATATATATATGTATATATATATATATATATATATATATACATATATATATATATATATATATATATATACATATATATATATATATATATATATATATATATATATATATATATATATAAAAGAAAAAAAACTACAATTGGTATTACCTGTGGGACGCCAAACTTTGGTCTAACTGTGATTTTCGTTCAAAATAACACATTTTCAATAACATTTCAATTTTTTTTATATAGAGCGCATGGAGGAAGCAGTTTCTTTTTATGTTATTTTAATGTTCTCATGTTACTGTACAATTTGTTTAAAAATTACGTTGCTTCTACTTTGCGCTCATAGATAAACACAAATAAAATGATTTTGCAATTAAAAAATTGGTCATTATATAAATGCATAAAATAAATTTATTGAAGTGCCACCACGGCACAAACTTGTTGGAATATATCACTTCGTCGTTTTGACGGCGTATAGGAGTGACAAAAATGGAAATTTCCCACTTTTACCTAGATGACCAAGGTCTTGATATAATATTTTTACATAAAGAATCGAGTGATATTTTTAGACTGTGTGCCTAGACTTAATCCCACCACTGTACTAACCTGGTACTGTCAGTGCAAAGTAGGGGCAAGACTTGTTAGCTGTTGGGCTCATATTGCTTCCGTAATTTCGTACTTAAGTTACAACAGATATCAGGATCATACTATTCGAAAAGTTGCGTCGCGTTCCAAATTTGAAACTTTTTTTTAAAAACTCGGCCATTTTGTTATATTTTAACTTTTTTTCTTCGATTGAGATTCATGGTACGGGCAATACCTTCTAGTTTAATAGGCTTTGGTTTGGTTTTTTGATTTCAGTCACTGTGGTGGAACTTTTTTTTTGGAGCTTTGGTAGATCACTAATAACGCACTGAATTTTCAATTTTTTGGTCCAAAAATTTTATCATGAATTTATTACATATCAACGTCCTTAAAATATTAAGGCATTCCATACAGTAGTTTTCTTTAAAAAAATTCCCAAAAATCACCTTTTTTCAGGCGGTCACACTAGTGGTCCCCCTTAAACATAAAGAAAAAATAAATAAAGCAAAATCAAAAATTGAGCTTTTTAAAATTTTTTGAAATAATCAAAGAAATCGATCTTCTATCTGATCTTAGATATTCTCTCTATTTCTTTCCTCACCACAAATATTTTTGATCACACAAGATTAATACTACACAGAATCGAAATATATGACGAAAATGCTGCGAAATATGTCGATTTCTTTGTAGATTTGGAAAATTTGACGACAAAAACAAATCTTACTATAGATGGAACTGAAAATTGAATTTACTGGAACGTAATTTGTAAATAAAAAGTTATAAAAGAAAATCAACTTTGCAACTGCTTAAAACTATATTAAATAAATAAATTTTGTTTTGTCGCTCCTTGAATAAAAATGGAAAGTTTAGTGGAGTCGTTGTAATATTTTCGAAAAACAGAAAACATTGCATTTTTACTTAATAAAAATACATGCGCATATATTAAGAACGTTTGCAACGAACGCTATTTACCTCTTTTTAAACTAGTGTTTATCTCGTCGTAAGGATTTAATAAAAATCAACTTTTATAAAATATTGCAATTTCCAAACAAAACTTTTGTTTACCACAACAGAAAATAATAAGACAATTCATATGAACGTATAATACGGAAAGAATAGATTCAAAAAATTTTGCACTTAAATCATTATGAAACTTATTCCTATACGAGAACCTTTTAAAAATCAAATTACTCATTTTATTGCAACGTCATAACAAATTTTACCCCGGCATCAAACCCCAAAAGAAATAAACTCAGTTAGTCGTCAACAACAGAAGTAGCAGACAACCCGCATAGCAGTAATCGAGCTTTTTTTTCCATTTCATATTTATTGTTAAAGAAATCGAATAGCAACAATAAGTAAAGTAGGTATCCAACAAGGCTACCAAATACAAAAACAGAAAACTATACGTAAAAAGCCGGATGGAAGAAAAACAGGGGGTGCACGCGGTGGTGAGTATTGTTGTTATATGTATTCTACCGTAGTACAGTGCGGGATGTGAGGCTGCTGATTGCAGATTTCCGAGGTTTTCTATTCTCGTTGACTATTGTTGAACAATAAATTCATTAATCACGATGTCAATCATCTCCAAGTTGGTGAAGTTAGTTGTTACGTAATTATATACACATACATATAGATTTAATCATTTTTACTTTATTTGACATTAATTGAATATATCTCTGTTCTCTCTTCCACCTATGCATGTTTCAGTTTTAATTGCAAAAAAAAAAAAAAAACAGAACATTTACAGAAAGATTTCTTTACATTTAAATGTGTATAAAATTTTTAAAACAAGTACAAAATATTATAACAAGTTTTCCAAGATATTAATATTTCGTTTATTTTTAACATTACGATACAATATGGCTGTTATATAAACAAATATAAAGCGGCCCCTACACGCTCAATAATATTGCACAAAATCCGAGGTTGTACAATATTGTGGATCGTCTGTAGGTTATATTGAAGGGTTGTACAATATATTGTGCTGATCAAAAATAGTTTGAAATATATTGTGCAATGAATGAATATTGTAACGTCTGTAGGCTTTGTAGATATTATTGCGCAATAATATTCTATTTGTTTGATTTGTTTGTTATTCTATAATGTCACATTTGATGGCTATTATTTGAACTAGTATGAATTATTAATTTGCAAGAATAATTAATTATTGCTTTGCAACATCTTTATCACTTAATATTTAAAATTAAACAACAGTTTAAATACAATTCCTACATTCAGTTTATTGCACAAATTTCTTATAACAGAATTATTGAACTGTCTGGAGGAGCGTTCAGTAAATTTCACAAGTTGATTGCCCAGTATTATTGAGCGTGTAGGGGCCGCTTAAGTCCCGACAGTCTGGACAGGGAGTGATTATGGGGATCATCACCATCAAATTTTGTTACAGGTATATAGTTTTGCAGTAGTGCAGTTACTACCACAAAAAATTCAAAACTTCTTAATGTTAGCTTTTATGATATGATATGTTAAAAAAGTACTAATTATGAAGCCATTGGGAAAAAGTGATCCACTACCAATCTAAGAGGTGGTGGATCTGTCCCTGTGTATGAATCATTTCTCATTATAAAAAAAGACAACAGAGTGTATAAGTTATACGTTTTCGACGTCTTTCGTTACATTTTTACCAAAACTATGCTTTTAGGGCCATTAGTAAAAAACGCGTTTCGTCGTTTTCGAGACAAAAAAGAAAAGTTTACACGCAAGTTTTCCTAATGTAACTCATTTCCATAAACTTTGATTTGAGAACAAAGAAATTGTTTAATTTCATGATGTCATCAAGTTTACTAAATTTTTTCAATTTTTTAACAATAACCAAAACGCATGGTGTTTCTCATGTTTATTCAACGCTCTCGTTTTTTAATTTTTTTTTTTAATAAAATACAGTTTGAATCTTAAGGTATAATAATATAAAACATCCATATTTACCGTAAAGAAGTTAGCGCCGAAAATTAAAAAATCTTTTTGTTTTTTATATGGTTAAATTGCTCCCAAATTGCTCCTTTAAAATCAGTAATTGCTCCACCTGAAACTTAATTATTTAATTAGTTATTTATAAAGAAAAAAAAATTTTTTCCGTTATTCAAATTATCAAAATCTCCCAAAATAATACTTTTTTATATAATTTCTTTACGTCAATAAATTGCTCCCAATTTGCTCTATTTAATTTAAAAGCTAAACATTAATTTTTTTGAATAATTATTAAAATATTTTATTTTTTTAATATATTTTTTTAACTGTCAAGATTCAATTATCCCTTAAATATATGCAAACGACTTAAAAGTATGTTCGATTGCCTATACGTTTTAATAAGACATAACCTAATTCTCAATATTTTTATTTTAATATATTTTAATTATTATTCAGAAAAATTAATATTTAACTTTTAAATTAGATGGAGCAAATTGGGAGCAATTTTTTGATATAAAGTAATTATATAAAAATGCATTATTTGACAAGATTTTGATAATAGAAATAGTGCACCAAAAATTTTTTTTGATTGTAAATAACTAATTAAATAATTAAGTTTCAGGTGGAGCAATTACTGATTCCAAAGGAGCACTTTGGGAGCAATTTAGTCATATAACAAACAAAAAGATTTTCCAACTTTCGGCGCCAACTTCTTTCCGGTTCCATATTTGATTTTATACTGTTTTGTATGTACCTTCAAAGATTTTGAAGTGTGAAGATGGAAGTCAACAAGACACTGTTTGAGAACGAATACTGCAGAGGTGATTTGTAAAATCCGTAGTGAGTTTGAACACTGACCAGAAAACAAAAAAAATCTGTACATGACGATGGTGCTCTTACAACCG